>CM022537.1:10962592-11691257 GCA_012273795.1 Dendrolimus punctatus
GTGCGGACAGGCCCTAAGGTTTTCATTGTTCATTGTCCTGTTTCCTTCGCGACCTATTTGTATAAAATTACGTCGCTAAAATAATATAAACCACTAATTTCTCCTTTAAACTTAGCTTTTGTACGAATACTAAAGAATGATGTTTGTTCTTAATGCTTTTAATTAAAGACGTTCATTTTGACTATTACACAGTTGGGACTTATTATAAAACTTTTAATTAATCACCGACATCAATGCTTGTTGGCATAATAACATTTCCAACTGCACTGTGTGAGTAAATGTGAATAAGTCGAGGCATTGCTGTTAATAAAGCGTAAGTTAATTAATTTTTGCTAAGCAGCTAACAACAGTACACAGTTTGGAAGTATTGTCGTAAAAACTTGAACTCTCCCCCTGTTAAGTTTGGGCTTTAAATTCTTTATGACATAATAATACATCTGTGTAAAGTCTTAAAACAATTGTTGCTAAAACAAAGTCTACCATATATAGAATTGACCTATCTTAAATAAAAGTATAGGCTGATTTAGCGTCTTCCCCAGAAAACAATTTAAAGAAGTTATAACAGACATTTAAAGTTTTTTGTTTGAAGAGTGGATTTAGTTTCAATTGACTCTGTAGACAGCAAATTATGCTTAAGAATTTGCATTATGGCTAGGGCATAATTTTGCAAATACTCTGTATTACCAATCAATACTTATACGTGACTACTAATCAACTCGATTCATACTTACTTATCTTTATAACAATATTAGAATTATTACAACGACTTATAAACTAATGAAATAACTTATTTATATTGTAGTATACTTATTGCTGGAATAATGAAACCATTATGTCAAGGGAAAGGATACCACTTCACAACAAAGTGTCCATATTCGTTAATATCGAAACCTTATATGTAGGTAAGAAGGAAATAGAGGCGTTGAACTTTACCGGTATATGTGTATATAGCTCTCTATTGCCTATATTACCCGGCTCACAGCTTGGTTTAATATTAATAACCCCATACAAATGGCTCCTGTGCCTGCTTCCGAGGTTGGGCTTTTTGATGATGTTTACCTCCAACCCGGGCGGCACACTGCCGCGCTGCTTTAGAGTAGTTTTGAATTTAGACCGCATAGCCGTCTGTTTAAACTTCTTTTAAATCAAGAAATACTAATGTCTGCGGCCTCATCTCGTCCTTCCACTATCAACTAGAACAGTAAAACATCTAAAGGCACCGTTATCGTAAAATAAAAACAACCTATTAGGATTTACATATATTTTAGGTTAATAATGCCTTACAGTGGAAAACAGATTCCGCATTAAAATATAGAACGCAACGAGATACAAAAGAAATCCAAATCTTCTTGAAATATGAAGGAAAGAAATTCGATTGTTATTTTTATACCGTTTTATTCAATACGTACACACATTGTATATGTGTAATATAATGTAATGTACCAAATAGAAGATAACACACTTGTCACGGCAGGTAGGTGCTGCCATTGTCAGTCAATCAGCAACTTAAATTAACTTTGCTAACTTTGAGTGGACCTCAATTATTCAGTGAAAACTTATGTCGGACCCCGTAATCAGGCTGTCATGGTAGACAGTAAATTAATATAAATAGTTAAATACATCAAGATTTAATGTATAACACATATTTTGTATGCATATACAATATAATGCATGCTTATACAAGCTTAAAACAGAAAACAAAATAAAACAGATGGAATAAAACCGCGAAATCCGGTAGAAAGTGATCGTTGTCAGGACATTTGCATCATTGTGAGAGATTCGCCTGTCTGTCGTCAAAAGAGTCATAGCCATGTCATCATGCGTTTGAGGGGGCAATTCCAAATTTCGTGGCGTCACATTTTATAACGTTGTAATATTAAGCAAGCTCTTAATTTAAGAAGTTTAAGATTTAAGTCTTTATCTCTTTTCAGTGTCGCTTTTTCGTTTAATCGAAATTCAAATCATAACGGTACTAAAGAGGTTTCACTTGAAAAAAACAATTGGCATACACCATATAAAACATGGAAAACACAATGCATTTTTTAAAGAGTTCTTGTGTTTGTTCGAGATTCACGTAAAAATAAATGGGCCAATTGCGATGCGGTTTTCGCTGATTGTCAGTAAATTCTTACGAATTGAACTCTGTGCAATTTTTTATCCTCGGAAAATTGTCAGGGAACTATTTAAAACGGCCACATTGAAAAAAGTAATCGAATTCCAATGTGACTTTTTCACTG
Source organism: Dendrolimus punctatus (assembly GCA_012273795.1). NCBI lineage: Eukaryota > Metazoa > Arthropoda > Insecta > Lepidoptera > Lasiocampidae > Dendrolimus > Dendrolimus punctatus. The sequence continues at coordinate 10,964,830 of CM022537.1, forward strand.
ATCTATAGCAAGTATGTAATACAATTTGCGACACTTTTTAACCCGAGAATCCCACGGGAATGTTTCCGGAGTGGTTAGAAGTTGTTTCGGTGTATAAAAATTACCTTACTCAGATACAGTTTCCACTAAAACAATAGCTTACATCCATTTGAAATGCTACGATACTTTGTGTCCCGGGAATCCATCAGGAGTTTTCCCAGATATGGTACAAATTAGTTAGATTAAGTTTACTAGAATGATAGCATAAGTTCTTTTTCAAGTGGTGCAATGTTTTATATTCATTCCAGGAGTCCCACAGGAACTTTCCTGGAAGTGTAAATTCAATCTGTATCAATATAATCTGGGACATTTTATACTCTCTGGGATTTCCTAATGTGGAAACCACTTGCTATTAGGACTTGCTTATGACATTTTCTATGTTTATTACACATCTTTAGCAGAACAGACTTAGTTGTGTATGCCTTTAGTAAAATTGCTTTTAATACTAAAATATCTGTTGCTCTGCTGAAAATACCTTTTGATTTTAAATACTGGCAAAATAACTGTAATGTGTTACTCGTCAACCATTGACGTCGTAGAGGGCAAATCCTAGTATAATATATTGTTCCAACTTAGCGACAAAGACAAATTCCACGAAGCACATTTAATTACCTACCTGTCGGCATTTGAAATAATTGTAATTCTTTTATGATCGTCTTATTTTGTTGAAATAATTTATTAACATGCGTTTCAAGCGAACGGCCCATTGATTTATTGTACTCGTTTATAACAGCTTGCAGCGGAATCATTAGCCCGGTGTTCCGGAATACGTCGACTACGATACGGGCACATTGTATTTTTACAGAATAAAACGATGGCCTGATTGTGGGAGTCGAGCGAGAACCACGATCAAGGCCAAACGTGTGTACATAACGAGAATCTAATAGTGACGGACTTTGCGCGTTTTATTGAATTACGACCTTCTGCATATGTTTGGATTTGCTGTGTTTGGTTATATTTACCTCCTAGGTACCAGTTTTATACATGTTTGTATAGTTCTAATAAAGTCCATAATAATGCCAATGGCATTTTAATTCGAGTATAGCCACATAAATGAGAGGTCAGGTAGCTGGACAAAGAGATTCCCTAATAAACTGTTGGCAGCAAATTAAATTAAAAATCATGCACGAAAATGTGTTTCATGAACCCACAGTAAGCAAAGTTTGTATTTTGGTAGAGGTTATTTTGACCAGAGGCCTGATCAAATTTGTGTAAAAGTGAAATCACAATTAAGGAACTTTTGGCCAATATGGTTCTACAAGCTTCATCAGTCCACTGTAACCCTTTAAAAATAAATAAAAAGCAGGAATGTTTCACATTTCTGCTTTTTTATTTATTTATAGTGGCTACTCGTAAAAGCAGAATTGTTATTTCTGCTTTTATTAACTAATATATCAACATTGTTTTTATGAATTAAATTTACTCTTTTTCATATTAATTTAATTGATTAAAGGAATTATGCCATCATAATATCTATACACCTAGAAATAAAATGTTCCTTTCATCAAATATATACATTGAGCCAAGGAAGCAGGACATTTAGGACTTTTTTGACCTAATGGCATATTTAATTGAATATTTAAATGTATGCTTTGCTCTTACCTAAGCACAGTGGATTTCTAGTGAATTTTAATTGGCTCCAAGTAAGTATGGCTAATTACTAGCGCATGCGTCTCAGACTCAAAGGGTGCAGTTTCGACCCTGGCCGCAAAGCATACACCAAAGCAGTTTTCTGACCGAATGTGCATATTGTTACAATTACCACGTGCTAATAATGGTGAAGGAAAACATAGTGATGCAACCTGCAAATCGAAATAAACGATGTGTCAAACCTGCCAAGCCATATTGGACAAGTGTGGCAGGTATACTGTCCTTTTCCCTATAGTGGGAGGCCTGAGCCCAGCAGTGGGACATTTATGGGCTGTTATTACTATTGCAATGTAAGTAATCAAAAATATAAACTTTAATACTTGGGCTCCATCTGCAATAATGTTATAGTTGTAGACTTTTATTCATAACTGGAGTACAGAAGATAGGCTGACAGCCCACTTGTTAGTAAGTGGCTGCCATTGCCTATGAATGTTTGCAATAACAAGAGATATGAAATGCACTGCCGACCTTAAAGAAATTTTATGGCACTCTACTTCAAAAACTCCATATCATAGCACTGTAAGAAAACCTTAGCTCAAACCAAATCCCCACAATGTACAAGAGAATCATTCTTGAATAAGAAAGTGGCTCAAGGAAATGCAGATGACCATCAAGCCGATGGTGAGCTGTGTGGTGATAGAACATAGACAAAGGCACTATTCTGAACAGTTCCTCGGAACACTCCCCATTGCACGGCCAGCAAAATATATACGGAGATATGTGAAGTCTCTCCGAAAGCCAAGCATATCTAAGCCAGATGGTTTAGAAAAGCGAACAGCTTGACATTGAATACAGTCTGGGAGATTTAACTAGTAGGTGGGTGCTTCGCTCCACAAAACTGAGCAGCATTCTATATGCAGCCTCACCGGGGCTTTGTATACCACAAAGCATTACCGCAGGGTGAAGTGCTGTTTGAACCAGTCTAGCACTCCCAGGTTCTTGGAGGCAAGTTTTGCCTTGTCTGCCAGATTGACCATAATACCAATGGATGTGGTAAGGGGAGTTACCTGGAACTGAAGTACTTGATTGAATGGGATTTTCGTTCTCTGGCTGTGGCCAAATACATCTTGTTTATAGCATTAAAAATAAGGCTGTTAAGACATAGCTATGTTAGTGTATATACATATAGCCTAAGATCCCGCTACCCATTTTTAAATTATTAATAAATCATATACTGGACTGAAATTTTTTAGGCAGCCCATATGCAATATATTTATTGACACATTAAATTTAATATAAAATTGGTTTCCTCAAATAAGCAGTCGGTAAAGGACATTGTATAGCAGCATTCTATACTAATATGTTATCTGGCAATATATAATATAGGTAATAAATTTTTAAAGAATATTGCATCATAAATAATGCATTAAATTAAAATATATCTATATATGTGAAACAGTCAATAACTATAACATTATCCCAGATGAAGCAACAACAACATTAGAACAAAAATATTTTCTGTTGTAATAATATGAAAAATGTGTGGGGTATAGTTATAAGGCAAATTTATTGTTTTGTATGAACTATTATGAACAGATCCAAACTTTTTAAATATAAGTTAGAATGCTAAGGCAGGTGCTCCGCTTCACTTCACTACCTCCCGCTTCACAGTAATTTTTTTAATACCACCAAAAATTCACTCTATATTGCAAAAAATAATAAATAAAAGTGCCCCATATTATTCCACACCCTGAAAAAAACCACACAGATTACAAGTAGTAAAAAATTATATGAATAGTACTTTTGTAGAGTTTAGATGACTACACTTTGGACAAAAACATATACAACTTTATTGATAAAAATTCAAAATAGTTTTATGTGATGACTTATGATTAGGACAAAATTTAAAATGCTATAATTTTATTTACAATACATATTATGAAACATTTAGAATTTGGCATTTGAAAACTCGATAAAAGTATGTGAATTATATCAACCTTATTTTACTATAAAGTTTTGTACAACTTACCAGTAGAATTAATTGACGTAATAGAATGAAAAAGGCAGCTTAAAGTGATGAAAACTCCCACAAATTTTATGGAGTGCATTTTGAACCACCACTCTAGTTCTTCCATGACACGTTAAATTAAGTATAAAAGTTTTGTTTGCTAGTAGTGTTATTAATTGTCATTAATTGATACTTATCATTATTTGAAGTACGGAGCTGTGTATTATATTTCATAATGGAAACATACTAAGAATAATCATTTTTATGTGGTTGCTAAGGAGTTCATTACCACAACATTCAATTTACACCTGTGGAATTCACTCGCCATTAGTTAACTAAGACAACAAGTTTACTCATAACTTAGCTACTATTACTAGTTCACTCAACTTTATAATAATATATTTGTAAGTAGATATCACTTTAATTACTTCACTTCACTATTTTTGTACGTAATAGGATTATTCATCATATTTCATTGTTTTAGTGATAGCGATAAAAAAACCAGAATATTGTTCGAAACTTTTATGAACTTTACGAACACTCAGTACCAAGAACGCGTCTACATTTGACAAAAAATTAGTCACAGACGTGATCTGTGGTCATAGGTTCTCCAGATAGAATTTACGAAAACTCCCCATATCCGCAAAATGACACTGTTCAGAAACTCCCCATTGATATCATTGGATGAAAAATCGGACAAGATATGTCGGACCACACATCTTGAACGCTTTTGTAGAGGCGACAAACTCCGTTATTTTTAACCGACTTCTAAAAATTAGGAAGTTCTCAATTCGTCGTTTAAATTAAAATTAAATTAGCACCCAAAGTAATATGTAACCAATACCATTACAATTATTGTATAGAGGCATTGTTTGGATATAATGGTTATTAGCAGTTTGATACTAGGTCGGATGTTTTATGGCATATTGAATAAGGCTTAGAATTATAAAATTCCTCCCCAATTTGCCATCTAAAATCCTTGCCAGTGCTTCTGGTTACCGTACACCCATCAACGATGCAAAGGTAGTAACATATTATTAACAGGACACGCGGCGACGCATATCGCTCACACTTGTAACGTAATACATATTTTAAAACATAAAATATATTTTTTTTAAATAAATATTAATAAAATATTAAACGCGAGCATCGCCGAGTGTTTCGTTAACATTGCGTGGTTTGAGAAACCGGTCGCGGTGGGTCGCATGCCGCGCGTTTGGACGGCACATCGATGCTCGCTCATTCGGGTGTAAAATTTCAAACCACCACCACGATAAAACGATAAAATTAACATTATTTAGATTATTTAGTACTATCATATTACAGTATCTGTTTAAAGTAAATTATAATATATTTAGTGTTTATAACCCACGTTTTGGGTTCTTTTTCTTCTCCTTGGAGACCCAGGCGACTCGTTCACCAGTGCGCTTGTGAGGTCGTCCCCGGCTGTCCGGCACACCAAACGCAGTACCATCGGCACCACTCCTGGACCAGCAGACACTTCAGGGCGATAGCGCCACATAAAAAGCAAAACGTCTGCCAAGGCAATAAGACTCACCCCGCTCTCTCGTTTTTTTTTGTTTATTCGTTTAATACATGTTTGCAGTAAGGTAAAGTGATGGTGCTGTATAGTGGTGCGAACGAAAGAACGAAAGTGTGTCAACATTTTAAATGAGTAATAGGTCTCTAATCTGTAATTCGAAATAAGTAATATCTGTAACAGATTAAGCGATATTGTATACTTATAAGCATTTGGACGAGTCTACAAGATGCATACTATTGCCAACTTAGCGCTTTCAGTGTTAGATTTTTATCTCTATGAATAAACAAAGTTATTTCTATAGTATTATTCAGGGATCATCACTTTATTTAGCACTTCCTTAAATTCTATAAACATTTCCTGAATTATGACTTACATTGGAATACTATCGTCAAAAGACAAGCATTTGTAATAAAGTAATTTATTTGTGCTTGTTCCTTTATCTTTAGGGCTTTTTCCAAATTTGTGCCAACCTAAAACTTTTTAAGAGTTGACATAGCATGTTTTTTCCGAAGAGAGTTGACAACACAAAAGTCGCATCTGATGCGTCTAAAGTTGGGTGTGCGCTGTGCGCATTGCTGAGAGGCGTAATGTGTGGGTACCTGAACACACTCTTTAGATGCCTTAAAACGTCCACATGTCACGTTCGTGACTTGCGAATTATTATATGCACACTTAAATGGACTTTCCGTATGCAGATACGTTGCAAGTCACACCCCTCAGCCAGGTCCGTCAGTCGAGACTTATAATATGCACACACCTTAACAAGCTTGACAAGCTCGCCTACTGCAAGTTTGCTATGCAGGATAGCGAATGGGCCTCTTTATCCCAGCAAAAATAAATAGTTGATCAATTAAAATTTTAGTCGATTATACGTGACAGCTGTCATTTATGTTGGGAACTTGAAGCTCGGTCTTTTCTATTTCTTTCGAACTGTTGTCGTTTCGGTTCGCTGTGAAGCGGATTTTAAATCCTAGGTAATCAAAATATTAAGGCAATACAAATTATAAAGAAGTTAAGAATTGATGATTATACATCATAGTCTTTTATTTTAATGTAATATTTTAATGCTAATGAATGTTAAAAAGTGTTAACCTCATATCTATCGCGGTGTTTTGACATAAATTTCCTTGCCGATGTTTAATGGACTAAAGACAGTTATTTTGTGTTAAGTTGTTTCTTTTCTCATTGATTTATGTGTTTCCAGCCATGGTGCGTATGAATGTATTGAGTGATGCTCTAAAATCCATTCACAATGCTGAAAAACGGGGTAAAAGACAAGTGCTTATTAGGCCCTGCTCTAAAGTTATCGTTAAGTTTTTAACAGTAATGATGAAGCATGGTTACATCGGCGAATTTGAAATTGTGGATGACCACAGAGCTGGCAAAATTGTTGTCAATTTAACAGGCAGATTAAACAAATGTGGAGTAATTTCACCTCGCTTTGATGTTCCAATCAACGATATTGAAAGATGGACAAATCTCCTACCTTCACGACAATTCGGGTAAGATTATCAAGTTTAACATATATTTAAGTATCAAGTAAGAGATCACAATTTTATTAAATTATTGTACATTAGTGGTTGCTAATTAAAAAGCATATATATATATATATACAAAGTTATTGTACTTGGCCCTTCTGCAACTCCCATGTCTAGGAGATGTAATTGTTGAGATATTATTTTTCCATTTATTTGTTTTGTTATATTGCGATGATGGTTACCAGTCGGTCCTAGCTTGAAGTCCAGTCGCAACTTTCGACTAAAGTGTGTGCCATAACAGCAGTCAGCATGTATCTCAATCGATTTGTAACCATGGTCACAATATATAAGCAAAAAAAACCTCATTTTTATATTTAAAAATAAATAAGTTCAAAACTTGTTTACTAAACTCAAAAATACTTTGTGTTTATATATTAAGCTTATATATAAACACAAACTGTTTTTGTATTTCATATTTCTAAACACAAATCACACTTTGTTATCAACAAAAGTGGCATAACTTTGTTTATGAAACATATTTTTCTTTTTCTTATTATTTATTCAAAACTTGTTGGTTGACCACTTTAATGGGGAAAAGTGTATTCTGCATAGTGCCAGAGATATTTAATAAAGTACCCAGATCTATTAGGGATGATAGCATAGATTTGTTTAAAAAGAGGATACAAAAGATATTAGTCGAAAAATGCTATTATGACATTAAATTTTTTCTTGATGACCAATTGTAAATTATGACTATATGCATACTTTATACTCTAATATTTATTATTTACTTTTATGACATTGTATTTATATGGAATAACTTTGCACTTGGCATATTTTTTGTGATTATTCTATAATTCTAAAAAAAAGTATAATTAGTGATAATGATTAAGTGGATTACACTGTTTTTTTTATTCATTAGTTGATTTTCAGCTTAATTACTATTTGCATGCCTGAAAGGGCAAAAAACATGTGAATCAAAATAATATATTGCCATCTAATATTTTTACTGACCATGTTTTTAAGCAAATAAATGATTTGATTTTTACCTTAAAAAATATTTTCCTAGTCCAAATAACAGGTCTAGTGTCTATATATATAGGCATACCCTTAAACTCAATTTTCCATAATCTCGGGCCATTTTGCATAAAAGCTCAGCTTATTCATAAATTAAGTTTTATATAAAGGTGAAGACAGATTTTAATATTAGAAGTATCTGGTTATATGCTAAAGGATATTTATTTCCATTCCAGGTATTAAAATACTATCTAAGGGCTGTTTATGAATATAGTATGTATATGCCCCACATTATGAAATTAAAAAAAAGAATGTTTAATCAAGATTTTGTATTCTAATTTTAAAAACATTCTGTAATGTTGTGTTTACTTGTTGGGCTTGGGATTTTTTGGATAAGATTAGGTTGGTTTTCGACATTTAGATATTGGTGGTTAGGTGCTAGCCACCTCAAGTATAACTCAAAATCATTTTAATCTTGTACAAATTCTTTACTTGTAATGCTCAATAAGAGATGTAGGTTGTTGGCGGTGGAAGTAAAAGTAGAAAACTAGACCTCGGGCTTTGAAGTAGACTAAACAAAAAGTGTGTATAGGGTGATAATGATTATCCTGTTTAAGTAAAAATCTATTTGGGAAATATTCACTACATAATTCACAGTTTCATGCTTGTCTTTTGTAAATTTTGGTTTGACCTATTGTAAATATTTATTTATTTTAATGCACAGCTACCGCGGATCGCCAATAGCTCTTGTTGGTTGTCATTTGACATGTTGTGCTAAATTATTATTGGAAGAGCAAAATTGATGTGTCACTATTTGGTGAACATTGTTTATGCAATTTCACACATTTTAAAATATATCTAAGACATCCATGAATTACCCTATTTAATCTTTCTACTGTCTACTTTCTATAATGCACCCTAAATGTTATAATTACTCCAGTAGAGTACAGACTATACCTCCTAATAACATTAACATTTTCTTGGCTCGAGATATGCTATCTAATGAGACCTTTTAAATTTCAATTAAATCTTACATATATGAAATTGGGTTGTCCTCGCTAAGACACCCATTTGTATGTATGTATACTTATCAATTCTTTATTATGTAATACTCTAATTGTGTTGTCTATACTTGTGATATATGGTACTAATATTTATGAATTATGGTTCAGATTTACTTTAGAGACTGGATGTAAAATGAATGCAGTTTAGTTTTTTAATTTAAACAGTCTGAACTACAATTTTTTTTCTTAGTATTGATATTCTTACTTTGCTTTCTTTGTTTTTAGTATGTTCTTATGAATTTTTCAACATGTCAATGCATTTACTTTTTGTGTTTCCAGCTACCTCGTCCTAACAACCAGTGGTGGCATCATGGACCATGAAGAAGCAAGAAGGAAACATCTTGGAGGGAAAATTCTAGGTTTCTTTTTCTAAGTTAACTCAATAAATATGAAAATGTATCCTGGTATTTTTTTTTGGTATTATTTGTGCACTATATTGAGTTTGTTAACTTCTTCAAAATCATGTTGAAATCTGTTCTATTCCAGTTTAATATTTATAAAGTGCCTTTTAAATAGTGTGCTTTATTTTATTAATCTTGGGGTATACAATATATTCAGGAGATTGATCTATGTATATCAACTAGGTGGGCGTTGTGGTATTTGGATATAATATTTTTGTATGTTGTAAATTCCCATTTGTTGCACACTGCTTTGATATAAAGTGTATTGATGACAAGGTCAATACTAAAACATTTGGATTTTAATGTGATAATTTTCAAATGCTTATAGGAGTAGGCCTGAGAAATTCTGGCTTGACAATGTGAGTGATGACATGCCTGATAGTAGATTAACATAAAGTGCTGTTGACTACATTGAACAGAGAAGAAAAAGACCTGGCTCAGAACAACTGGGATATGATCGTAGAACCATGACTGGTTTTTTTCAAATGCATGGAGGCTATTATAACAAGTGCTCTCAACTAGTTGCAATATGTTATTAATTTTGTTTGTTATTTACTAACAACATTGATAATATGACGGATCTATGACATTGTATGCATTAAATGTGTTAATTTTCCATTAAATTCTTATACACCAATCATTTAGATAGCATTGTAGTCGTTAAATTTACAATTGGCTTACAATTAAGTATTTGATATACTCTATAATATATATAATAATATAATTAATACGCACAAAAAAAGAATGTACGTTTATAGTAGTCAGTCACACGAGACGCCTCTCGTGCGACATATTTAGGCATGAGATGGTTTGACGCACAAGCGTAGCGACTGAAACTCCACTTCAACACCACCTATTCAATCCAATTATGAATCTATGCCTTAACCCTCCGTTCGGGCATTCTTTTATACTTACTATACAATACAACAAATGACCCGTAATATGACAACAGGAAAACTGAATATCAATATGAAAAACAACAATAGGCTATTGTCCAATTGTAAATATTAAACACAAAGTAAACAAAAGAAGTTTAAATGTGGGAAAAGTAATAAACCAGGTGTAGGTAGGTTGTAGGTAGTAATAAATTACACGATTGATGAAAGTGACCTATTTATGCACAAGCTGGTTTGGCACACGAGAGAACCGAGAGCGCTAATAATTCGAGTGTTTAGACATCTATTTAGAAAGGCCTTGCACCCGATAGCCTAAGAGCCAGTGAAAGGCTGAACGAACATATTTTAGGAAAGCCCAAAATTTCCTCAGTGGGTTCGGTATGCCTACCAAGCATGGAGTGGGGGCCAGTTAAGCGCGGTCGCGGTGGCCCTAGCTACACTCAGGTGAGGCAGGTGTGATAATTTGATGAACTAAAAAAGTATTTTAGGAAAGCTGCCGTTTGGATATGTCAAAATATACTATTTTAGCCATTAAAAAAAAACGGCAGATCATTATCTCGGTTCCAGAATTGTACAGACATTTTGAAAATTTCAAAAGTATTTTAGGAAACTTGAAATGTATACAGAGTATTCTTTAAGGTTTCAAAGCTTAAATTTCTGAAGGCAGACCGGTACGTCGGTTCCTTCGGCTTGGCAGACAGTAAAACGTTCCTTCCCCACGAGTATACCTGGCCGTAGTAGTTACGTTGTAATTGCAATAAAAGAATTTTCTTTCTTTATTTCTAATCTTTGAAACACTACTGTCGAATTCTTTCTCATTCAAGGTTTGTATTCTGCCCTCTCATGTTCGTCATTGAAATTAGTTTAAGGTATATGTCTGAGTACAGCTGTTTCTCTTAACAATAACACATCGGCATAACGGCATGTTCTTATTGTCCCTAGTTTATTCTAAACCGTTGGCATCGAGGCATGTAGTGAACACATAAATGTAAAAAATATTCGCAAGTATTTATTTATTTTATTTATATATTTAGCTTCAATTTTGTTCATAGTTAAATCATTATGGCAAGTGAAATAAAGTGTGGGTTTTGTACCTCTAAAAAAAAGACCACGTGTTATTTTTCACTGATGAGACATTAAAAAAATGTCTGAACATTTTGCGTTTACGGAAATATCACAATCTGAAATACAGTGATATCATTTTACCCAGTGAACTTTATGATTCAGGCTATCACACTGAATGTTACAAGACGTTTACTGCATTAAAAGAAAAAAATTATGAGACGAAATCTATAGAAATAAAAAATACATCTCCAGCATTAACTGAACTCAGTATTTCATCTACGGAACCGCCATCTACATCGCAACCATCAACATCGGCCGACAGCTCTGCTATTGCTGATCCAACGGTACAAGATTCTTCTTCAAGAAACTTAGATTCATCTTCTGAATATTGATGTTGAAGAGGAAGGTAACGACATCCTACTAGATGTACCGTTACAAGAAAATAATCAAAATTTAGAATCGAATAGTTCGTTGTCAAGCATTCCAAACTCAGGAAATGAAAATCCGGTAAATTTGGGTAAGGTATGCTCTTTTGTCTTAAAAAAACAAAAAAATTCGAGGAGTCAATGTCAGCTTGCATACTACTGGGAAAGAAGATTTTGAGAAAAATATTTTGCGAAATACAAAGATTAAAACCGATCAATATAAAAAGAAAGAAAGAAATAGTCAATAAATTGAAAAATATAGCTGATAGCAAGGTCTATTACCACAAAACTTGTCAAATAAAAGTTGATAATGTAAAGAGATCTTCGAACAAGAAGGAGTTACAAAGTTTGTTCGATATCATCCAAAAGTTTACTTGCCAAATGTATGGTGCGAAGAAATCAGTAGACGTGGATGATGGGAGATTTCAACTTTTCGTCAGTAGCTATAAAGCTGTTATGATGTTAATGAAAATTTCACGAAAAAAGTAAAAAGTATCGATGCAAGTTCTGTACCTCCTTGTAAAAGCGAGTTATATCAACAGTTTTTGAGAGCTCGTTATATTTCAAACATTTGGAAAAATGCTTCTCAAAAACAACCAACAACATTAACCTCACTTGAGTATGGTTGGCTGGAGGGAGAAAACTACATGTTCAAATGGTTTGAGGGAGATCAACTGCCATGTCTAGTCGGCGACTTGATTGAGGATCCTCAAGGTAATTGATTTTTATGTAGTTATAAGATTGACTTTAAATAAGAGACTCGATTTGCTAACTTTAATTTTACTTTACAGAAACTGATAAGGAAGATGATGAAATTCATTCTCATAATGAAGGCGATGACTCAGGAGATGATTTTGAAGTGTAAAAAAAAGGGAAGAAAATATGTTTCGATGTTTTCACTTAATTTTTTATTATTTTTTTAATTAATATTTTTTAATTTCATTTTTCTTTATTCATATTTGTGTTCAATAATTGAAAAATAAAAATATCTAATTGTCATTAATATTTTCATGATATCATTAGTATTCTATAAAAAAAAACATTGATTCCCAATGACCCATTTTCCCCATAATCCATTCAAAACAGTAAGTTCATTAATTTATGTTATTCATATTATGTGTTAGATTGATAACAGTTCATGAAATAGTTAGCTGATTTAATACTGTAATTAGTAGTTCTATATATTTTGATACTCGTGGGGAAGGTACGTTTTTCTGTCTGCCAAGCCGAAGGAACCGACGTACCGGTCTGCCTTCAGAAATTTAAGCTTTTGAAACCTTAAAGAATACTCTGTATAAATTTCAAGTTTCCTAAAATACTTTTGAAAAAAATGTTTTTTAAAATTTTCAAAATGTCTGCCACAACTCTGGAACCGAGATAATCATGTGCCGTTTTTTTAAATAGCTAAAATAGTATATTTTGACATATCCAAACGGCAGCTTTCCTAAAATACTTTTTTAGTTTATCAAATTATCACACCTGCCTCACCTGAGTGTAGCCACCGCGTCCGCGCTTAACTGGCTCCCACTCCATGCTTGGTAGGCATACCGAACCCACTGAGGAAATTTTGGGCTTTCCTAAAATATGTTCGTTCAGCCTTTCACTGGCTCTTAGACTACGAGGTTAACACGTATTTTTATTTGGAGTATGAGGAAAGTAAAGAAAAATTGATTAGTTAAGTAAATAACACTTCTGTAATAAAATCAGGTAGTAAATCCAAATGGGTGCCGTGTAGATATTATAGCCGGCACATTTATTTATTACTTGCGATATGAAATTAATTTTGGGTGGTTATAAAAAAATAAACTCAAAGGCTACGGCGCCTTACCCTTCTAACCTATATTTAAAAAGTTCGGATTTGTTCATAATAAATAAATGTGCCGTGTATCTTTACCCCACCCAACCCAAATATATATACGAAGTATCCATAGTAAACTGAATCTGAAGAAACATCGTTACGTATGGACCTCATTTATGAAACATTTAGTATTTTTTTTCTTTGGCTTAAAACTTTGTAAATTAATTCGTGAAAAGTAATTTATAAGTTTAAAATGGTGTTACAAAATTGATAATTTTTTTTTTCAATTCATGCCGCGATTTAAAAGTGGCTGTAAAAAAGTTGGGACATGAGTCGCATGTATTATTGATGGTTCGCATAGTTTTGTACATTTTTTGACAGCAGGCAGAATTCCCAAGGACGAAAAGTGCGGTTTTCATCCCTGTGGTTAGGCATCTCCATTCTCCAAGCGTACTTTCGGAGAGAAATAAAAATACTTTGCTATCAACTTACACAACTTAATCATATAAATAATTTTAATCACTGTTCAAACAATAATGAATGAGCTATTTGACTCGTTATGTGGGGCTTCATCTGCGTTAGTTAGTTATCATAAAGAAAGCATCGGGTTGCGCATTAGTCATGTTGTGTTGTACTACGAAACCTTGTCTACGTCATTAATAAAGAATGCTTGGAAAAGACACTCGCCCAGTAAAATATGTATCTCTGAAAAGATACTACGATTCCGACATGACTAGATGGCGCTAACGGTCATTCCTCTCTAGCTTTTTGAGTTTTATTGAACTTATTTAAATGAGATTACATTATATTATAAACTAGCACGACGAAGGAAACATATTGCATTCTACCTATAATTTCTTAAGACTAAGAAGAATAGTGAGCCTAGGCTAGCTACGTTACCGCGCTGATTGAAAACGTTTTTGGTTATGTGGTTACCACATTAGAAAAAATTGGAAAGCTTAATTTTTGTTCATCAAAACCTCAAATATGGTGAGAAAAATTACTTAGTGTTCGATCCTCGACTTACCTTAACACTATCTACTTAGTGCTAAGGTAAGTCGAGGATTGAACAAATGTATATTCATACGTTATCTGTTAACGTTTAACGTCATTCACAATTAATAACAATGTTGCATCTCATACAATGCATTAACAACCGCGATATAAAGCTGATTTACATTGATTCAGCTGCTGACTCGGGGAGCGGATTGACTTCAAAATATTCATTCGGAATATTGAGATTAGTCTGACTTCGTTGGGCTGTACTGTCTTCAAATCAATTTACACGATAGCAGTATGAAGGCATCACTGCTTTACTTAGATTTTACGCTGCTCACAATTGGCCGCCAACCACAGCCATCGGTGGCGGTTAGACGTGTGCGGCTATTTACTACAAAATGCAGAAAAACTTTTAACTGCTTGTCGCTGGCCACCGGTGCCTGTGGTCGGTGCCCCGTTTGCGCCCAGCCTTACCATAACCTCTTATTTTAATTATTGTTTTGAACCTGCGGGTATTTTCTCTCGACCTTGTGCTCCTGGCGGTCGTCTCCTTTGCTAGCCCCTAGTTACTTCGTTGCTCTCGCACATATTGGTGTTAAGTTAAAAGATATCTCAAGATTTGATTGATCTGGAGTCTAGTGGCAAGCGCTAGAGCAAAGTTCCGTCATGGTGATTACCGGATAGGTTGCTCATTACTCGGTCATAGTTATTATATTGCAATAGGAATATGGGCGCAGCCAGAATTATTTTCAGGAATGTACAGTCAGCGTCGGAAAGAAGGTAGCAGTTAAGATGGTCAAATAGATAAGAACATCGAAAGTGATCATTACTATTGATACAACCAAGGTAGTCTAATAGTTCGCATCAGCCTTCTTATCCAAAAACATCGGCACACCAAGAATGCCATATGTATCTAAGCAGCCAAGGTGGCCAAAACATAGTAACAGTCTAGAAAAATGAACTCTATTCTAAATGTGATTAGAGTTCAATCGAGTTGATTACATACTAAATCAAAATTAATTGTATTTCGAATTATGAATTTCAATTTGATTTACTTATTCTTAAATTGGCATTAAATGTAAAGCATCTTACTTTTCCAATCTGAAATTAACGAAATGAACGAAAGCATTTGAATCAAAAAACTGATCACAGCAGTGTGATTGACGAGGAGGGTGATATGAGCATAATAATATTTATTACGTTTGATCGAGGGTAAGCACTGGGATTGGAAAGAAACGCCAGTTTTTTCCAATTAAGCATCATTTATTGACTAGAAGGGCAATGATTTTCCCTTTATAGATATTTGAGTCCTCTTAATTTATTCAGATTTTTTGTACTTTTCTTTATATTATTAATACGTGATGACACTGTATGCATCTTAAAGTTTCCGTTTTTACTGAATGCTAAGTCTTATTCATAAAGTTAGAGTAAGCTTGAAGTTTTCTCTCTATGAATAAGACCGTCAGTTAATTCTTCATCTATGCAATTCATTCATTATTAATTGAATCATCATCATGGAAACGTGAACGAAGTTTCGCGGACTGATGATAGTCTGTCTAATATATAAAATTCTGGGGTCACAGTGTTTGTAACATAATCCTCCGAAACAGCTTGAACGAATCTTATGAAGTTTTGTAGGTTTGAGAATAGGACGTAAACTATTTTTCCATAAAGTGAAAAGGGTGGTCCACCCCAATTTTTTAATTTATTGTCAAAAAATATTTTTTTTATGATTTGGCATTAAAAAATACAAACAACCCTAAATTTTCATTCTTCTACTACCAACCCCTATTTTTGAATACTAGTACTACTTTAATATTTTTTTACTCTCGGCGGTTCGATAATGGAGCTGTTACCACTCGATGAGTTATTCCTGCCAGGAATCTACCGGTGACACTTCTCACCCCGTAAACAACACGGAGTAGGGATGACAACCAAGCCTGTCTCTTGTCTTTCTCAAACAATAAGCTTTCTCTCGCTCAATAAAGTTCAGAGCCTAAACCCTTTTCGGCTATTTTTATTGATTGTGCATCGATTGCAGCAGTGACGCTTATACCATTTTACCTCCCCAGTGCAACTCTCATATATGCTCATAGGAAATGTATCATCACTTTGCAGTTTCCTATTTTATTTTCCATACATTTCGAAGATTAGACACAAAATTATTTTCTGAAAGCACTATAAATATTTATCCACATAAAATGTGACTATTATTATTAATTACTAATATATGTTTGCTGTCAAGTATTGGTAAATCCGTAGTTACCTTCTTTATCATGTAAACAAAAATCAATGTTTTGTATATGAGTTCTCAATGCGTTCCTAAACCATTGATCAGATGTGATAAAACTTTGGTAGTGTTCTGAGGACGCCCGAAAAGGTTTCTGGCTCAAAAAATCTATTTATTAATGAAAATAAATATCTATGTTTATCCTCAATGTGCTCCAAAAGCATTGATCAGATTCTGATAAAAATTAAATTTAACTGGGTGTTCCGGGGACGCCCGCGAGGTTTTCTGGCCCAAAAATGTGTATATATATAAAATTATTCTGTTTGTGTGAATATCACTGAAATCGTCCTAAATGATTGAAGCTATTTGATGTTTTTTTTTGTGTGTGTTCAACCCACTTGAACCCCTCTAAACCATCCCGTGACCCATCCCAGGACCTATCCCGGCATGATTTAGATTAACAATAGTCCCGGTAGGTGGGGCTGCAAACAGGTTCCAGGATTTTAACGAATTTTTTTTGTGTGTATATTTGGGTCTCTGGATTGTTTAGATTCAAATTTAAAGCAGATAGGTGGCGCTGCAATCGCTTTCCAGGATTTAGGTGAAGTTTCAAATCTTAGACCATTATGGTGTAAGGTTCAAGTGGGTCCTGGAATAGTTTAGATTCACGATTAGATCCAGTAGATGACGCCGCTAAACTTCTAAGCGGTGAGACCAATTTTGATGAAATGATTTGTGTTCTTTTAAGTGGTTTTGAGAATTATATAAATTTATTTTTGGTCCCGGTCGATGACACTGCAATCGGCTTCTAAATTTATATTTTTTAAGGGCATGACAATATCTGCCGGGTACAGCTAGTAATATCACAACATTGTAAATATGCCATATCTCTACATTGAAGTTATTAAAAAACAATTGGAATAGAATAGACTACATAAACGATGGATAACATGATACTATTTTTATATTTCTTGTATGTTAGTCGTTTTGTCTGTTTGTTCCACATTTACGTAAATACTACTAGGCCGATTTTAATGCGATTTTCGCTGATCGAGAGCAAAGTCTTCTTTTGTTTACTTTGTGTTTAGAAAAATAGCCCACACATATGCCTAATTCATTTGACACATCCGTTATAGAAACTCCTTGTCTCAAATGAACAATTTTATATTTCATTTCATCAGTAAGATGATATTTATCCATGGTGGTATTTCAAGATGATGATTTATATATATTTCTAATCTTTTATTATATTAATATATTCTGTGATTTCAAATCTGGGACAAATGAATTCTATAACGTAAAACAAAAAACATCAATTATTCATTGCTGATAAAAAAAAGTTTGATCTCGAATTCTAAATTTCTTGTATATTGAAACTCTTTAGTCTTTAGATACTTCAACAAACTCACATATACATAGTGGTTCACGTCAAATTTTAATGTTAAAATTATCTTAATATTGTAAAATAATCTTGTCTGTATATTGAAGCTATTAAAAAAATCCAATTGGGATCGAATTGTTTGATTGATGGAAAACGGAAACAATTTCTTTTCATAAATATATGTTAACTTTTATAAGGTTTTCATTATTCTACAGACATTTTTGACTTAAATGCTGAAAAAGCTAATATCATGGGCATTCAATTTTTAGTGTTTTTACTCCTATACTTCAGTACCGGAAAGTTCTAAAATTTTATTGGGAATTATACGCCTAGAAATAGCATGAAAACTGGCCGTGTTATTCTTATAACAACATAGTTTGATACTTTGTGTCATTTTTATACGTTACTATATTTGAACTCTAGATATTTCCCGGGATTTTGTTCCACTTCCAAACCACTAGATTAACTTTGATTCAATGTTCGCAAATCACAAAACAGTGATTTGCGAACATTGCGTCTGTATTTATTAGAAATCCTTAGTGAGACATCGTGGTTGAAAACATCTTTAGTAACATTACTAATATCAGGGTTTTATGGATAAATCTAAGTTTCATGCATTGTCATAATAAAAATCCATTCAATTTTAAAGGTTGGTAAAAAAAGATTAATCTTTACTATTTAACTACTGTGAGTGAAGTCGAGGGCAAATACTAGTTATGTTATGAAAATTAAAAAGATTATTTGAGCTTTCATTTAGTATGCAAACAACTCGATTTGACTCTAATCTCATTTAGAATAGAGTTCATTTTTCTAGACTGTTACTATGTTTTGACCACCTTGGCTGCTTAGATACATATGGTGTTTTTGGTGTGCCGATGTTTTTGGATAAGAAGGCTGATGCGAACTATTAGACTACCTTGGTTGTATCGATAGTAATGATCACTTTCGATGTTCTTATCTATTTGACCATCTTAACTGCTACCTTCTTTCCGACGCTGACTGTACATCTGATTTTCCAGACTAATCTATTAGCTAATTTAAGATGTGAAATTGGTGAACAAAGGAAGAAGGGAGGCTAAATGAACATGTACATGTTCATTTAGTATGTACACGTGCTCATAGTTCACAAAAAATGTGCATATGTGATGACATTAAGTTCATTGTCTAAGTGGTGAAACAAATTTGGACAACAATCTAAACTCCTCTAACTAACTTTAATAAGAAAAGAGAATATTTCTTTAAAACGTTTGTTTTCTTTTATTACGGAGGGTGCATGCAACTGGCACTAGCTCCCGACGCGTCCGAATGGTATTAGGAAAGTATAACCTGCAAATGTATTGATGTTTATGTACATTTTTAGGACACGATGGACAGCTTAGCTGCTTAGCATTGTCAGGTATTATTTTTGGTCTATAATTATTTAAATGATGCGTACAACACGAATTTGGGAACGATTAGTTACCGATATACTTTTCGAGATGTATTATTTATTACTATATCAGAAGAATTAATACGAAAGCTTCTATTTGCAAATGCCTATATAAGGCGGTAAATAGTTACATATAAAAAGGGAGGGGCGAGGATGATTGACAGATTGATAGTCTAGTGTCTCTAAGGCTGAGAATGATAAATAACTTTTTGCCAATTTATGTGTTTAAGGTGTAAATTATGATGATAAATTAAACAAACTGAAACGCAAGTCCTTAAAGTTTGACACTAGATGTAAGAAGTTCGCTAATTTCTAATCTTATACGAATATATAAAGCTGAAGAGTTTGTTTGTTTGTTTGTTTGAACGCGCTAATCGCAGAACTACTCTGGTCTGATTTGAAAAATTATTTCAGTGTCAGATAGCCCATTTATCGAAGAAAGCTATAGGCTATATATCATCACGCTAAGACCAGTAGGAGCGGAGAACCAATGAAGAATGTTTCAAAATTGGGGGATTTTAACTATTCCATTCGAACTAAGTCGCGGCAGAAGCTAGTTCCAATAATAACGCTAAAGGCTTTAATTGAACTAAACTATATATTGCTAAGTTTTATACCGATGTGTACAAGAGTCATAAATGTGGACTTCTAGTACATTATTTTCTAATATATAATATAATTCCGCGACACGAGAATTAGTATTCTCGTAAGTCGTCTCTCTAATTATTAGTATTAGTATTTATAAAAAAATAATGTAAATTGTATTTTTTTACAAAAGCAGCTTTTAGACAAATTTGACAAGCTTGCGCAAGGACCAAGGTATTCGTGTCGCTCAATAGAGCATAGCACATGTACTTATAATTTATCGTAGCTTGTAAGTGGGGTTCCATACTGTACTATGTAAAATAGGTACAATTGAATAATGGACAAATTGTTTAGGTTCTGTTTAGTAAAAATCCATGTAAGGTGTTTCACTAGATATGAAAAGTTTGTCATAGCTGGCCGACGCGACGAAGAGAACGTGAATGGCGCGCGACCGCCGTCACGCCGTCATCGGCAGCACCATTCTTGTGCCCCACCACCGTCGATGGACAGTTGTGCGCTAAGCGGTCTATACGGCGCTCGTTGTCTACGAACGAAATATGTACCAATTCCGTACAGTGTTGAAGTTTTAATTGACAGTGCTTGTGGAATATAACTCTTTTAACATTCAAAATAATTTTTGAGCTTCAGTCAAATTGACTAGAGAATGATGGCACCCGAGACCGTGGTGACAGTAGATCACAACAAGCCAAACGCGCCTCCACCGCAACAACAAGGCGGTGCACTAGGTTGGCTTAAAATCAACGTTGACTATTTCAAAACGCCACCTGGTATATTAAAATTGATACAATTAGTAAGTATTTTTATAAATCCTAAAAAATAACAGGAATTGATGTTGTCTAACTGAATTAATTATATAATCCTAATTAATCAAACTTTGAGCTGTGGCTGACATATTAATAAAAATGAACGTAATTTTATTTTAGTTTTAATGAATTGTGGTTAGAGCGGTTTTTTTGTGTCAGGTAATTTATATTAGCAAACAGTATGTGTGAAAAGCCTTGAAAAATTCAACAAAGTTTGAATTCGTTTCTGCCATATAATAAAACAATGGGTTTTTAATTAGTTTAATCACTGCGCAGTTATTTATAAAATGAATCGATTTTCATTTAGATGTAAGGCTCTGCTAAAGTTTGACTTCATTTTGTGTCTAAAAATGCTGCCGGGAATGCTTTTGGTATGCTAAGAAAGGTCAGTAAGTAGGTGGTCGAAAATAAGTTCCGAGCGTTCTGCCGATAGGACAACATTTACAGGTTGAGGTTTGTAGGCGACTGAATTGAGGTGCTGCTTGCGGAGGAGGCATTATAACTGGGTACATATTCTAAATCTATTCAAACACTACCTATGCAACTTACACACACTAGAGAATACAGATTAGTGAAACCCGCTTCGGACAAACGTAGCGGTATGTATATACCTACTTTAAATCAGTAATAAAAGTGAAATTATAAATCAAAGAAATAATAGCTTTAGTTTTAAATTTAAAGGACATGATAGGAAACGGTTTGCTTAATTGAGTATGATCTCCAGCGTTGTCATTCAACCGTAACAAGGGAATCTGATGGTGAATTAGTTAGTAAGTCAATGGGTGAAATGAACTAAGCTACCGATTAGAGCAGAGTTCCCCAAACTTTTTTGTGTCGTAGACATCGTGCCATGTTTTTCCGTGTTGGGTAGACCCCTACTTACCTGATATTGATTTCCTGTAAATTTCTAACTGTAGTGAAGTTAGTGTTAAAAACTTAAAGTAAAACCACATGTTAATTTATACATTTATTAATTGAATTTAAATTAAAACTACTCAAAATAAAATTTTGTATCTGTTATGTAAAATATACGTAACATTAAATAAACATAAAATAAACTATAAATAAAATAACATAAGCAATAAGTCAATATTTTTAGTGAGAAGGATGAACCTGATGCTTTAATAATAAATTATCAACCTTTGGCGTCAATTTTGTAAGGGTTAATCTTAAATCTCCTCGGCTAATGATGTCCAGTCTGTTTCTTTTTTTCGTTAGGAGATTGGTAACAGCGCTGAACCCCCTTTCCACAGGTATGACGATGGAAAGGAAATTAAAAATTTCCTCGCTATATTCCATAATACGGGATAAGTAACGGGTATGTTGTTTTGCAGCCAGAATTGCTGATGTCCGTTTTTAAACTGAACCTTAAGTTCTTCGTTTGTACTTAGTTCAGTCAGTTCCTCTTGTATTATGACATTCGTTTCTTCTATGTCACCATATGGATTAATTATCCACGGTGGTATTACCATAGTCAAAATATCCTCAAACCTAGATTCAAAATCTGAATAGAGGGCATTTAAATGTTGAACGTAAGTTGAAACGTCGTCTTCCTGGCAGCTTGTCTGTGACACATTGGGGAACTGAGAAAATTCGCCCCGTCCAATATTTTGCTTCATTAGTTTAACTCTGGCAAGAAACGCAGATAAGATGGACTTTGTTTTAATCAAATTTAAACTGTCGCCTTGTAATTGCAAATTAACCATATTAAATTTTGTAAACAAATCTGTTAAATAGGCGATGTCTGTTTTCCTCTTCATTAAATTTTCTTTTAAAATTTTATCTTTACTATCCAGAAATTCTAAAATAGTCTCAAAAATCTTGTCAAACATAAGCCTTTCGACAGCCAGCGTACTTCAGTGTGAAGGAGTAATTGATGAAAATAATTTTCTTCACACAACTGCGCAAATTACCGCGTATTCAACGCGTTGCTTCGGATTCGGTTTACTGCATCAATGACTACATGAAGTGATTCATGCAATCTAACACTCAAATTTTTAGCAACTAAATGTTGTCGATGGATGACGCAATGTATTGCTAACACCCCTGACACATTTTGTTTTAAATAGCTTATAAATCCACGACAACGTCCAACCATGGCAGGTGCTCCATCCGTAGCTACTGATATTATATTTGATAAAAGAATTGCTTTTTCAATGAAGTATTCCTTCAAAACATGAAATATTGATTCACCTTTAGTGTCGGTTATCAAAGTTCTTGCGAAGAGCAGTTCTTCGTAGATTCTTGATTCATAATAAAACGAACATATGCCAATAATAATGCTGCATTATCAGGTAAAGTTGACTCGTCCAGTTGTATAGAGAAATGGGTCGTTTGCAAATAATTACATAAGAAGCTTTCAATATCAGAACTCATTTCATCAATACGTCTTTCAACAGTATTGTTGCTTAAGGGAATTCTTTTAATGATATCAGATGCAGGTCTGTGTAAAACAGTTTTTAAAACCTCTTCAACGGCTGGCAAAATTAACTTCTCTCCGATAGTATGCGGTTTTCCGGATTTTTCTATAAGTAACGAGATATTGTAAGACGCCCGCAAACCATCATCATTTCTTTGTGACGTCGAAGCGAACATTCTGTCCAGTGTAGGTCTCTTCTGAAATTTATCTTTAAGTGTTTGAAAGTATTTCAAATCTTTCTCTGTTTTATCAGGGTGGCATCTTCTCAGATGATCTTGCAGTTTAGATGGTTTCATAGCGACATTGCCCAAAACTTTGTTGCATAAAAGGCACATAGGCGATTGTTTGTCCGGCAATGATGGAATGAAGCCAAATTTTAAGTAATCAACACTGTAATGTCTACATTTTCATGTCGGACATGGCATCAGTCATCTGTGGGCAAAATTAAATTATTCAAACAAGACAGAAAATCCAGCAGCTGTATATTAAAAATATTTTTTGTATTTTCCGAAAACATTCCATAATTCGAACATCTTCTTGCAACAATTAGCTCGAATTACAAAGATTGCACTGTAATTATAAAACCGATTGCTAAAACTTTCAAAAAGAAACTATCGAGAAGTACTCGTGTAATTTTGCACGATTGAATATTAAACTACTAATAACTAAAGTCATGATTGGCGTAATTTATCTATCTTTGCTAACTACGAGTACAAAACTAAAATTTAATAAAAAATAATGTACTTACTTTTCTCCAGCACTCTCAAACAAAATAACACTGACTCACGAAAATTTGTGTGATATACTATCTGTTTATATTTTTTAAATATTTTCTTAGCACTTTCCTTTTCAAGATTCAGGAAACGAATAAACGTATTTGTACCACATTCGTATTTATAGAGTGACGAATTGAACAAGTCAGTGCAAGGTAGCGAAGCTCTGAGACTGCGACTCTCAGGTTTTTACAAGTTCAAAATGTATTGCGACCACAAAGCGAATACCAACATCCTACAACTTACACAATTTTATAAACATATATAATATTTTTTTTTGATGTAAGTAAATAGGTACTATCAGTGTATGTGTTGAGATCCACTATCGTGGACCCCCATTTTCATTTCATGGACCCCCAAATTTTTTATCGCTGACGTAGAACCCTTGCAGGTTGTCATAGACCCCTAGGGGTCGATATAGACCATTTTGGGAATCACTGGATTAGAGTAATGGGGCAATAATTCTTTGAACATAAGGATTTAATTTTAAGGCTATAGAAATATAATATTAACTTGGCTATAGATTAGCTTTCGATAGCTATTTATATTTTATAATAAATGTTTGCTTTAGGATCAAATATTAATTAATAATTCCACTCGCTTACAATCGCGCTTGAACAATGTATGTTTTTGTAACAATTTACTACTTAAACGGATTTCACGACCTGCACTGAACTGAAACAGGTAGTCATGCGGGAATTATTCTGGGAAATATTTAAAGTGGCCAGATAGAAAACAAATCGAATTCCAATACGATTTTTCACTGGTCCATAGTAAATGTACCTATGTAGTTCCCATTTATGTAATAATATGTGTAATAATGTTTAAACCCGAGAATCCCGCCAGAATTTTCCCGGGGGCTGTTTGAAGTAGTTCAAGTGCATAAAAATTAGCTTGTTCCAACACAGTTTTCACTAAAACGTTACCGTACATTCTTTTTAAAATTCTGTCATATTTTGTGTCCCGAAAATCTATTTTAAAGCGGGTAGCATACACGAAAATTTGCTGATTCGTATCCGATTGCTACTTATAAAGTATAATCCGGGACTTTTATATTTCCCGGGAGTTCCTAACTGCGAAACCACGTGGTATACTAGGACTTGCCCTATATGACAGTTTCTATATTTGTTAGACATCTTTAGTAGAACGAATGTAGTTATGTATGCCTTTAGTAACATTATTTATTTCAGGTTTTACGGGAATCTTCGGTATTCTTTAATGATTCAGTATTTTCATTTTTCATACTAAAAATTTTGTTGCCTTGCTGAAAATACCCTTTGAATTCAAATACGGGCCAAATAATACTGTGATCTACGTTACGAAAACGAAAACATATTATAAGGTATAAGAATATAACAGTAAAACCAATGAGTCTGATAAACGCGTAGCAGCCTACACATTATAAAGGGGTCCGTGACAAACGTCCACTTTTTTATTTATTTCACTATGGACCTAATTTTTTAAAATGTAATCTAACAAACTATATATTCCCCCTCATACGAATATCTTAAAAACAACTCGACGGATCATGTCGGAAACAATTTTTGTTTAAGTAAAAGTATTTTTATGCTCTAGGTACTAGCTTTTGCCCGCGACTTCGTTCGCGTGGTGCGGTATTTTAACTATCCCACAGGAACTCTTCGGGATCAAAAGTATCCTACATGTTGACCAGGGACATAACCTACCACCACACAAAATTTCATGTAAATCGGTCCAGTCGTTTCGAAGATTAGCCGGTATAAACAGACAGACAAAGAGAGAAACAAAAAAATTGAAAAAATCTAAATTAGTTCTATTTCACTTTTTACATTCCCCTGACTCGGTTTTTACCATTTTTTGTCATTGTACAGAAATTTGACCTCTACAATTTTATTATAGGTCTAGATGTTCACTTTCTTAACAAGACTAAAATATTTTGTTAAACTTAACTTGGTCTTCTTCAAGCGAGCGGTTGAATCCTACAATTGGTTTAATTAGGTTAATCTAATTAACGAAGCATTTAATAGTGACAATTACTACCTTGTACCTTGTAGCAAATGTGTCTTATAAGATAAACGTTGGTTATTTAATTAGTATATATCACCTTTTTTTAGTATTTAGATCTTGAGTTGAGTAATCAATATATGAATAATTAAAAAAATCAAAAACTCGACTGCAATAAAGACAAATTAAAAGTAATGCACTGAAAAGACCGAAACAAGCTTGAGAATAGAAAACAAAATTAAAATAAAGTATAAACAAAGTAAACTCTACTTCGGTTTAACAGACTATATTATGAGCTGAAAGCTTAATTAATATAAATATCCGCATTAAGCGAAACTCATTAATTTTAGTTCGGTTTACAATTTGCAATTGAGTTCGACCTCTAAACTCAATTTTGATACCCTACCCTCTCAGATCATACCTCAATGATATGAATCATACCTAAACCCTAATCTATAGATTTAGTTATTTTTTTATTAACGTATTACCTTAGGCTTTAATTATCTTAGGCTTTAATTACACTATCGTATATTTATCATATAAATATGACCACATATCTGTCAAATTCTATGACCATATTTAAATGATGCTGTTCATTATTGCTACATCAATGATGCTGTTCTTCATTTTTACATTACACTACACTTACGATCATATAAACATCATACTTTATCCAGATCGCAGACTATTGAAGAAATACTATTAAGATGGATAACGATTTGGCCGTGATTTCTGTAATTCAGTTAATAATGTAATTCAATTAATTTTAAATAAGTTAACAACATTATTTATATAAACCTATTATTAATTTATTACAATTATTTAAAGATGTTATAAAGTCGCCGGTAGGAGCTGGATCAGGAAAGTGGAGGCTAGGATGATGGAGAAAATTTGGGGAGGCCTACGTTCAGGGGTAAGATTGCCTGATGACGAAAATAAAAAGAGTATTACTGTCTTAGATAATTTTACAAATTATTGCGGGTTTCGGCATTTGTTAGGTTAACCACAGCCTCATATTTCATCACTTATGACATCAAGCCAGCATCTCCTGGGTTTTACTCCTTCCACTGCCATCTGACGAACACGGCATTGCTGGTAGATATTTGTTGGTCATACAAATATTCCACAATAGAAATGAGTATCATTCTGAAACCAAGAAAACGTACAATTTCCTACTATATTAGTCTATATATCTTATCATAGCATAAAACATTTCAAAATACAGGAAAGATTGTCCCAGTCATCGCACAGATAAGAACGTTTGGCGATCGATAAAATCTACATACTTATGATATTACCTTGACATGTAGCTACAAATGAGGAAACCAATATGTAACTATATATACACAATTGTTGATTTAACGTAGTTCAACCAATGTAATTCTGAAAATGTCTTATTTGCGGAGTTGCAATTAATATAAGCGTATTTGAATACATGTTTATTATAACGTACTTACATCATCTTACTCATCCAAGCACGTCTTTACGTTATACTTGTCCACGTAATTCTGCTATGAATAACCATGAACACAATGTTAAAATGACACATTGATACATAACGCTAATATTCAGCAAGATGTACCTACCCGTTTATCTACAAATTTATTTTGATTAAAATATCTGACTTATTATCACCATCCGAGCCTTAAATCCCGGTTACGTTCTGAGCGTTCGCTCCGATGCCTAGGGTTCACTTTCCTACGTTTCTTCACCACTTCACCCGGTCTTTGGCATCCCAATTTTGAGATCATTAGTACACATGTCATCCTTCACGACGTCAAGCCAATATTTCTTGGGAATTCCCCTTCGCGCGGGACCTGGTGTCGCGCCATGGCTAAAATATCTTATCTGACTGTAAGATATACAATATATTACAACAAGTAATTAAAATGATAACTGAAATTTAGTGATAGTGTTTTTCATTTGATCTTTATTTCGTTTCTTAATTGTGTGAAAAATTGTTCATGTTAAACGCATGCAACAATGAAAGTCGTAATATCAATGATCAAAACTAGCAACGCCAGCGGAATTACATTTGCGTTGCCATTAAGCCGTTTATATTGCGACGACGGCCATTTGAGATGCCTTTTATTGACGTTGACAAATAACTCGGACCTATACACCAACTAGAATTTTCCCCGAGGCTGAATCGCGAGTCAAACCTCGGTGGGTTACTTGTAAATCTTCTAAAATCTGGTAAATTCTATTTTACTAACATAAACATTTTTTTACATTACAGGGAAGCCGCAGGCAAAAGCTAGTATATAATATACAAATCTTCCTTGGAAAAGTATATATGGTGAAAACCGTTTAAAAATTCCTTGCGTATTTTAGGAGTTCTGAATATAACTAGGGCCAGATGCGGAAAGCCACGTTGTTTTATATTATATAAAGAAGTAATTTAATTTTAATAGTGAACTATTTAATTTAATTGTGATACAGTTAGGACCCTTCCTTCCGCCTAGCGCCGGGGTCGCGGTACATGCGTGAGCTTAACCCGCAACCCGGCAGCGGCCGGCCGCCTCGTAAACAGAGGCGGCCTCTCCTGTGTGCGGGCCGGGGAATGACGTTTCCCGGCCCTGAGAGGGACGCGCGGCTGCCTCTCGCGCCCTCTCGCGGCATTGGTGCGGGCGGAGGTCTATGTGGATCCCCAGACCTCGACGCCGCTGCCGC
The DNA here is from genome assembly GCA_012273795.1 of Dendrolimus punctatus. Classification (NCBI taxonomy): domain Eukaryota; kingdom Metazoa; phylum Arthropoda; class Insecta; order Lepidoptera; family Lasiocampidae; genus Dendrolimus; species Dendrolimus punctatus. The sequence goes on from CM022537.1 coordinate 10,993,450, forward strand.
GGGAGGGGAGGCTGCGAGGATTACTCCTGCGCCATCACCCCTCCCTCTCCTTCCTCCTCCCCCCGCCGCCTCGCGCACTCAGCAGCGTCAGCGGCGGGGGGGGGGCTTCGCGATGGGGGGAGGGGGAGGCTGCGAAGGTTTGCTCCTGCGCCAACACCCCTCCCCCCTCTCCTTCCACCCCGCCCCCCCGCCGCCTCGCGCACTCAGCAGCGTCAGCGACGGGGGGGCCTCGCGATAGGGGGGAGGGGGCGGCTGCGAAGGATTGCTCCTGCGCCAACACCCCTCCCCCCTCTCCTTCCTCCCCTTTTCCCCGCCGCCTCGCGCACACAGCAGCGTCGGCGGACGGAGCGGGGGAGGGTAGGTCGCCGGTCAGGCCGGCGGTGGTGGGGTGGACATCACCACCGCCGTCCTCGACGGCCAGCGGAGAAAATCTCGACGCTGGCGGTCGCAACGGGAGGGATGGGTGTTTGGGGAGGAGGTTTGGGAAGGAAGGGAAGGCATTGGGATTTGGAGGCGGAGAGGTGGGACACCACTGTCATGGAGTGAAAGGGGATGTGACAGTGGCGGCTCGGGCCCGGGGACGCGTCCCTTGTACCGCTTCCTGGACGGGGGGGGGGGAGTCCAGGGCGGCACCCCTTGGGGGACTTAAGAGATTACATAGTGAAACTGTCACGGACCACAAAATACCTAATATTGGAATTCAAAGTGTAAGTGTAAATTTGTTTATTTATATTATTTTATTCCGATTTTGTAGCGATCCTAAAACAAAAAGTGCCCAATCAAATAGTCGGATTGATATTTCAACTGGTTTCTATCATATACTTGTTATTTTGCATACGTACTTCTTTTTATTTGAGCGCGGCGATGGGTGAAAGTTAGCATCAAAATGAAAGTAGTACTGTCAACATATGGTTCGAATCCGCCACCGGTTTGGCGGCCACGTCTTCAAGAGACTGGCTAAGCTGAGGCGGCAAGTTGAGGTGGGTTGCCAACTTTATGTGTTTCCCATCGCTATCACAGATCTACCTTTCATTTAATCATCAATGAAAATCATTCTAAGGATCTAAATCTTTCGGTTACCGGACTTGTCATGAGAGAAAACTAAGTACTATTGAGGAATTATGAAATTAATGTACCTGTATTGAATATAAGATTATTTTATTTACAGTCTAGTTTAATTTGTATTGCCTTTTATTTTGAGTAGGGTGAAGTTCTGTTTTTAATGTTGTAGATATACAAACAGTAAATTTGAATGAAAAGATGTAATATAGGAAAATTAAAAACAAAATAAACATAAGCGCTGAAATGGGTAAAGAAAAGAGTGGAAAAATTAAAATAACAAATGTGTTTAAATCGTTCTTCATATTCAAATTGAGTTAGAGTAAGTAAATCTATATGTAAATATTTTATTAAACATGCAGTTATAAAAGAATGTAGAGTTAGTACTGGTATGTACTGGTAAATGGTTTTTGAATCAGTCTAACAGTAAGCATTATTTTGGAACTTGCTTATATGTTTGTGACGGGAATGGTTCTCGTTGCTTTTGGATAACTGCAATATTAAGAGGGATGATACATTTCCTACGTCAGTGATATTTGAGGCCTTTATTCCTAAACCCCATTGCGGCTAGGCCGATATCTGCCATAAATCCTGAATCAAGTGAGTTTAGAAATTTAAAAAAAAAGATCTGCCAACTCACTACAAACTTTCCTAGTGGTAAAATGTTTTAAAGCTATAGGTAATGTTTGAATAAAAAAAAAGTGTTTGTGTAGTTCACACGCAGTAGAAGTGAAACTTCAGAGAATATACACACACCTAATTCTTCTCTAACATTTATTAATATCAATATAATTCCTTTGGCCTACATTCGTCAATATATTATAATTCAAAATAAACTTCTTAAGTATCACTTTAAATTTTTCAGTGTTTTAAAATATTATTATCAGTTTCATTTCGGTCCAAATTGGACCTATATTTAATCATCGGTCCCATTGACTCTGATCTGTACTGCACAATGTAAACTCGTAGTTCATTTTCTCACAGGCTTAGTCCTATGGATTTATGTGTTTAGGTATCTCGTTTTAGTGTCGTTGTTCGGTTCATCGAGTTTCAAATTCTATAGAAATTTCACTTCAAGTAGAATATGTTTCACAAAATTTAATTTAAATTTAATATTTTAATAATGGAGCATTAATAAAATGAATAGTTATTTCCTGTGTAGAAGGAATAAAGAAGGGAGAAATGCTATTTCTGTTGAATTTGTTCCCTTTAGAACAGAAGTTGCTGGTAAAACACCGTACAAGCAGTAAAGGTGATTTTGACACTTATGTGAACAATTGTTGATTATGTTAGTTGATTTAAGTTGAATCCGTATGTCACGATGTTATGAATCGAGTTTACAGCGCTGTTTTATATTTATCTCCGCCGACACAGCAATCAGCTATTTTAAGATGATGCTCGACTCGTTGTTTCCCGAATAAACGTTGTCTTCTAAATGAGAAAACAGGCCACGGTAATAAATTCATAATAGTAAGACGAAAACCGACTTTGTCTTGAAGATTCAGGTTCGTTCAAACAATTTTATGAGCCGTCACTAGCTTGATGATAATTGTTGAAGTTGAAATAATTTCTTTGGTTCAAACACAAACTTATAGTATCTAATCAAATAGCTGCCATCGGATAAGTAGTCAATTACAAGCCTATTATTAGGCACATCTACTTTTTGAGTGAAAGAAAACAGGATGGACGTGTTTAATTCATATGACCTCTGCCTTTTGACTTTTGGGTTAACATTTTTAACATCTTCTCGTACGACGTGTAATTCATTTGTCCTCATAATTCATTTCAACTATACTCGTAATACAACACACAAATAAGTATGGCGTGAAAAAGAGACTATAAATTCAGTGATACTGATTATTCTACAGACATAGTGTTGCAAATGTTACACTTATTTGTGTAAATATCAGTCATCAAAAATAGCGATCTGTTAAATCTACGAGCGCTTCGTAGTTATAATTGGGTGCAGTTAAGGAAGCGGAAGAGTTTTTAGCAGATATATGTGACTGCTAAATAATCACATCACGTTTTAACTTATTTTTACATTACAGCACGTAAATAAATGCTCTGGATATAGATACTATACAATACTACAGTAATTCTATGGATACAAATAGAGAATTTACTTGGTTTCGTTTTTCCGAATATGTTTTCACGTTTTTGTTTGTAAACATTACACAGTGAGCGTTGGTTGATTCCTGGAGCGACGTAGCGTCACGGTTGCGAAATCAAGGTCAATGAAATTGAAAGAACATACTTTGGAATGCTTTATTTTCTTCGTGATGTACGTCTCGCATAACAAGGTCATTGTTATTCTACTTGTAGCTAAAATCGATACTTAGTCACGACTGCCAAGGTTTTAATGATATTATGAGCAGTTTATGTTATAATCAGTAGAGAATTTAATCCTATAACATTATAGGCAAGGAATAAGGATTGTAAAGGTCCAAAGACTTTTATAGTTACCGACGGGGATGCTGAAGTTTTATATTTAGGAAATAAAGATTGAAGAGTTGGCACTATTTAACACATTTGCGAAATAACTATGTTTCGATTACCAAGAATTTAAAAACGAATAAGCCGGTATTGAGTGCACGTTTGTGTTTTGTAAAACTACGGACATACTATGTATGTAGTAGAATTTAATTCGTTTAAATCTAAAGTTATGCGACTGGCTTGGTAAGTAGGTACGGTTGTGAATTGGTAGTTAAGGACTAGATCTGAATATTGCGTCATTGTATTGCGCTTGAGCGAGCACCGAATTAAAATTATCTTACGTAGTTAAATTGGCGACACTCGGCAATTATAAACTACCTATATACTAAGCAAACATGAAAGTTTGTATGTAGGTATTTATATATCTTTGGGCTTTTTCATATTCTTATAAATAGATATGAAAGATTGTGTAGGTATATGTATAAGTATATGGGTACACACTTTTGATGACAGATAATATGAAGGTTAAGTTTTTTTCTCTGAAAGTGGAATGACTACACAAAAATGCATAAAGTATGGATTTGATGGACAGCTCGTCAGAATAAAATTCTGATTTTGAATTTGATTCGTGTGTTGCGTTAACATCGACTAAAAGGATGGGGTATTAAGTATTTCCCCTTTTAGAGTAATTATAAATGATTCCAATTTATTAGAACAGTAAACTCCGCACAGTAAGGATGTTACCGAAACAAGCTATAGAGAGACATTAGTTTTAATGTGGATTTTCTTTAAATGATTTGTTATTCACGTACGACTTTTACTTGAAATGCGTATATTTGGTAATTGGAACTAGCTGATTTGAGCAAGCATTTGGTACTGCTGTCACAGTGCGGACACGCACTCAGTGACCCGATTGCAGTCTATAGTAGTTTGAATTTTCACTTGACAGCCATTCAAGTATTGCACCGAGGCAATTATCAAAAATCAAACAATTTACTTACTTATTGTGTAGTAGAGCACATCATGAAGCGCTTAATGTAATAATTATGTATAGTTTGGATTAGATCATAAGTTGTAATATAAAAGTTGTCTAAATGTCAAAAACGCAGTTTTTTGCTTGGGCACAAACGACACGAAAGTCATCGTAGAGCCATGGGAGTGAGCGCATTCGAAAGAGCGAAAAATTTTAAGTAGGATGGCATTCATAACTCATTTTCGACCAAAATGTCTCTTATTACCTTTTAACCGTCGAAATGCATTTCAAAAATTGTGACATCAAGTATGTGTTTATTATTTAGTAGGTAAACAATAATTCCCACATAATGAATGGTAAGAAAAATAACAAAATTTTCCCTTAGAAATGTAAAAAAGTTAATAAATAAGAAACCGACTTCAAGTGATTTTGCAATCTAATGTACCCGACTGGGTTATGAGGTGCTTTTTCTACCAAAACACCACCACCGAGCGTAAGAGATAGTAATACAGTAATAATACACGCACGAATAAAAAAAGTAAGCGCCAAATGCTAAAACCAAAATTGCGTTTTCGACATTTTGGTTGCTAGTTTATTTATAGACTAGAATTATGTTTAAAACGAACGCGTAAACGCTAATAAACTTTGATCTGAAGTCACTAATTTTTTAAAAGTAGGCTTGGGAATCTCTTTGTAAAGTCCACGGCACTGATATGTAGGTACATTCTGATCTGGCTGTCTCGAAGAAATCGATAATGATAGCGATAAGAACGTCTATTGTATTCCTAATTGTTATCTCTTATGCTTATGATATAGCATAGGTAAATAAAACATATTCATCCATTCATTTTGTGCGAAAGACTTCCTTATCTTGCATATTATAATTTGTAACAAATGCATGGGTTTTTAAACTATTTTAATGACGAAGTTTACTTTGACGATAAACTAACTAATTAGAGTCCCAACATTGTGGTTGTTTTACGTCAAGGGCGTTTGCACATTATATTATATGTATATTTATATACATGACATACTTATTTAAATAGTTTGTGGGTGTTAACAAGTTTAAATAAATTGTTTTTAGCTTTTTTTCACTATATTGATTTAATATAACATCTAACAAGTAGTTTAGTCCATTTTTTCCCCTTATGTTTACGAATATGTAAAAGGTATTTTCATTCTAATAAAACCGGTTTGTCTTTGAAATGTATAGTAAAATTCGTACGATCATTTTAATTTATATGTATTGCAACTTTCTCGGTTTTATTTATTTAAGTATAAACAAACTTCGTTATAAAACCGATGTCAAAAACTAAAAAGTATAAAATAACTTAATAAAGATTTTTGACTAAGAATTGTATTTAGTTTATTAAGAGATAAATTAATATAAAAATTTCTACATATTGAAGTCGGTGCCGAGCAAACCATACATTGACATAACAACAAAATGTTGGAAAATATTGTTTCATCAAACCGAAAAAGAATCACGTAAATCAGATCATAAATCTCAGCATAGTCGATGTACATAGTTGAAAAAAAAACCCAATCAAATTGAGAACCTCCTTTTTGAAGTCTCCTCCATCTTTGTCAGTCTAGGAAAGTAGTAAACATTGAAAGTAATACAAAATCGGAAATCCGCTCACGTTGTGTTATTTGGAGCGAAACTATAGAGTATGAACACAATATGGCCTGTGAACCCATTGATAGTAGCTCGCAATGGCGGTTGCGCCCCATACATACACATCACGACATAGCTACGAGCATCGGTCGACGCACTTTCTCCGTATTATGTACTACTGCACGTGCCTTGTGTGACACACTTTTGGTTCCAGCCAATAGTGAGTATATTAGAAATATACCAATACATGTTTAAAGAGATGTGGTCTATATTACATTTGAAAGGTTTCTTAAATATAGAATTCATGCTGGTAGTTATGCAAAGAATTGACGATTTTCTGTTTTGGTATTTCTTCAAATAACACCTGTTTGTGTTAGTGAGTGTAGTTGCGATAGAATGTTCGCGTGCGATAGCAGAACCGGTTCAAAGAGTTGATTTGTGGCCAAAGATGGCGCAGCCACGCGTTAGTTCGCGATGTTGTGAAGTGGCTTTGCTCGAAGTCAATATCTCAAATCTCTAGTCAAATCTTCCAATGGGTTCTGTCTAACATTAACATTATTTGCTAGACACCGTTGTTATAGTGGTACCTCCCGTTTCATATACAGCTATAGCTATTAAGAACATGTTATAATATAAAGAACTTCTGTTCTACGTAATAATATCGCGGGTTCTTTCGAACTTTATTTTTAAAATGTATAATATAATGTCTAACATTGGAGAGAGACACAATCTAAAATATTATTATGGAAGCGCATCATGTTCGTGAGAATGACTCACATACCGAAATATTGTGTTATCTTTATATATTTTTATTTGGATGACGTTATCTACTCAATGTCGTTTTAACAATACTGCATCTTATATCTACAGCAGCGAATAGCATATTTTAAACGGGTTTCCTACTGATAGCGACTTTCGTTGACCTTTGTTATAGTTTTCACACTAATAAAGCTTTTACACACGTTGCCTTGACGGCGTACACAATAATAGTGAATAGTATGAAATTCTTCATTCAAAATCTCTCCAAGTTAAAAAGTTGAGTTTATTCACTAAATCAAATGATTTAATAATAGATGTAGGTAACGCTTGTATGTTTAAAACGATATAAAAAATTAACATATCGATTATATGATGTAGAACCAATCCATGTTTAAGGAAAGAATATATAATAAATAAATAAAGATTTCCTTGTGGCTACGCCGCGTGAATATGTACTTCTTCGATGAAAATTTATTTAACTCATGGTGAAAATCTCTTAAGAATCATAGCTACTATAACGACGTCACGATACCGACGACGACGTACTCGAACGACGAAACGACGTCATTTATCGGGATACAAAGTATCCTAACTTACGTCCCGTGATATAAGTTAGTTCCCTTCGAGTTTCATTTAAATCGGTTCATAAGTTTTCACGTGATGCATGACAGACAGACAAACATTTTAACCGATGCATTTTTGGAATCTGCTGGTCCCAATTATTCTCCCTGATTTTTTACATATTTAAACGGCTGCACAAACTTGAATCATTTACAAATTTATTATAATTTATATAGAAGATAGATAACATGCGTACAATGTTTCAGAAAAGCTAAAGAAGCGATTTGATATTAAAATAGACACTTTAGTTTGTAACCTTTTCATAAATATAAACGTTGCATATTAAATCCGAATAGGTACATATGAGTCATGTGACACTGTATGTAGCTTTAGAACCTAATTTAACATTATGTTTACCCATTAATTATTTTCCATGGGATTCAGTTCGGGCACGACACAGGGATCGGGTGTGGTTGAGGAAAAACTACAATTAACATAAATGTAATATCAGTCACATATAAACTATGGTGGCAGTTTTAATGGTTTTTACTGTCAAATAAAAGCAGAATGTTGCATTATTTTTCTATCATAGAAAAATGGGTTTTTAAAGTTTTACGTCACACTAGCATAAACATAATCTTTTTGTAACTGCAGCAAACTCGCATTAACTTACCTAATATGTCAATGAATTCACACACGGTGTAGCTTAAATAAAAAAATCACAATAATTAACATCTAAAATATAATGTAGACAACAATAGAAAGTTTTTGTGATACACACAAAAACCTTTCATGGCCGGTTATTTCACTGAATGTTCATTTGCTTTACTTTAGGCATAAAATTTGACATAACCTCAAATGGCCGGGTCCTGTATTTTATTATTCATTCACTTTACTTACCATCGTTTGAATTTTGATTTTACTTGTATGGAGCTTATGTCAAATTCTAACCGATAGTAAGAGAAATAAACGGTTGGTAAGATGTTCGAATCAGACACAAGGAATGTCAAAATTCAACCGATGCTGATGATAAGGCAAGCGGCAATGAATAGTAAGATATAGAAATCGGCCGTTAGAGGGCGACTACACTAGAATGAGATAAATGAAATTCCGATATTTTAACCTAGTGGCTGACTTAACCTTGAGGTATAAATTCGTGCATAATAACTACCTATATTTAGTTTAAATATTACGAAATACCTATAGGTGGTAAGTGACACGTCATGGTTGTATTGATTCCTTGAAGAGCAACTTTTAACTATAATTTTTAATACAGCATAAATTTACTATGAATTAAGTACTTAAGTAGGTATAGACCTACTTGAGTACTTAATTCATTTATATTATATATATATATATATATATATCGATATTTTTATCAAAGATAGTGTGTGAACGTATAAAAGTAACTTGTAGCGTTATCTATATATGAACTTTCCTACGAAATAAATATTTTCATAAATATATACTTAATCCTGCTTCTATTGAATATTAATAAAAAAAATATATATTTAAGAATTTCTTTCATACCGTCCCATTTGAAACATTATGTATATTCTTTAGATACAAAATTACAAGTGAAATTTTGAGTTTCTTCTCACAGATGAAGTAAATTCTATGGCAAATATATTTTTACGGTGTTTATAGATAATACTATCTAATACCCGTCCGCTTCGTGTGCTGTAAAATCCGTTCTTAGTTGACTTCTACTTGACGAAAGGAAGGTTCATGCCAAATTTCAAGTCCATAGGTATTATAGTTCCTAAAATATGGAATTATAAAACGCCAGTTAAATAAGAAATTTCATATCTCAAAAATTACTTTACCGATTTTATTGAGCCTGAATTTCTTGGAAAGTATTTTTTAAATAATAACACCTCCACTGTTTTTAGACATTTTCACCCGCGACGTTCAAAAGCTTGGGAACACAATTTTATTGACTTTGGAAGCCAATATGCATTTTATCCGTGCAGGAACGGAGAAAGAATACAATTGCGGCCCGGCGGCCTGTCGTAAGAGGCGACAAAACAACCCACAGCCAGGTGGTAGGGCATTTGCCCGACTGGATGGCTACCACCCCTGGGCTAGAGTATGTCGCCATAACAACCTTGTGTTGTGTTCCGGCATTAGTGACCAGGTTCCAGGCTCCCTAAAGAGAGCAGCAGCGCATTCGTAGCACCTTTGGTGTTGCAAATGTCCATAGGCGATGGTAACCGCTGTCCATCAAGTGGGCCGTCTGCCTGTCTGCTGATCTACGGCAATAAAAAAAATAAAAAATATGACGCATATTTTACTATACCTTATGACTTTTCAAGATCTGAGTAACGACACCCATTTTTCCCCGTTTTCACTACACGATTTTGTAGTAGACACTAGTACACATTTTCGTATCACATTTCATTCATATAGACCTAATCGTTTCTTAAAGTAGTATTTTGAGAAAAACGAACGGAAGTACACGACTTTGCTATAAGTATTCAATTTTTGTTAAAAAGTTTACAGAACCGTAAAAATATTTTTTAATCATTAATTTTTAGAGTTATTAATCATGTAGAACTAATTACTGTTATTTAATAATGAAAACACCATAAAATGGATGTAGAGTTTTCGTGGGATTTGTTCGTACAGTAGTATTGTATAGTAATTATCTATACAATACAAGTTGTATTGGTTTTTAAATATAAATTTGTTTGTAATTTTCAGGTTTTGGGTATACTGTGCATGGCTCTTGGATCGCCATGGTATTCAACGTGGTTTGTCATCGTTGCCGTCATGAGTTTCATCACGACGCTGATATGGTCATTAGTGTTTCTGCTAAGTGTAAGGGAGGCGTTGATACTGCCCGTTAATTGGGTGTTATCTGTAAGTAGCTGAACTATTTTTAATTTACCATTTACCTAATAAATTACACTAATTTAAATAGAATTTTGATTATGAAGCCTATTTTTATCTCCCATTAATAAATTATATTGAATCTAATCGATTTGTTTTTATAGAAACAACAACGATCTCTTATTTGTTACCGTGCCATGTAAAAGAAGGATACTAATAATGGTAGTCGCTTTATAAAAACGAATTTATATATTTCAAATCAGTCCAAAATTGAAAAGGAACTTATTGTGACTTTAAATTTTTGACAGTTTTGGAATAAGAACTGTATAATAATATAAAATTCTAAACATGCCGTGTCTGTACCTTGAAGCTATTTAAAACATAACACCTGGAATAGACATGTAAGCGATGGAGAACACGATGCATTTTTCGACCTGATTTCGATGCGGTTTTGGCTGTTGATAGCAAATTTTGTGTAACTAAGTTTGTCATACTTTTTATACCAGGATTATTTGAAGTTGTCCGACTGCATAAAAATTAGCTTATTTCAACACGGTTATCATTAAAACGTTAACTTAAGTTATTTAAATGCTGTGGAACATTATATACGGTAAATCCCGTGTTTTTCCTGAGAAACGATCACACAGCTAAAAATATGAGCTAAAAGCATGAAAATCAGCTGCGTTACTCTTATTAGAGCATGTAACTATGCTCTAATAAATAACTATGTATGGATTTTTTGTATTTCCCGGGATTTCCTAATTTTGAAACCCGTGATTTCAGGATTTGCTTGCTATGATAGTTTCTATATTTGTTAGTCATCTTTAGTAGAACCGTTATAGTTGAGTATGTATATTACATTGCTTATCCTGGATTGTTACGGAAATTGCTGGTATTCATGTATTTTGATACTGAAAAATTCATTGCCCTGCTGGAAATACTCTTTGATTATAAATATTGGAAATAGAACTATAATGTTTGTTAGTAGTCCAGCCTGGACGAAATTGCGGGCAGAAGGTAGTATGTAATTAGGGGGTCTTAGTTTTTATGAACGTCTGAGAAAAAATGTTAGTATTAGTGTTTATAGGAATATACTAATAAATAATCACTGCGAAATTCATAAAACTGCCTACGAGAAACTACGAGGTTTAGAAAATTAAAAAGTTATTTATTTAAAAACTATTTAATGTTGGAATATATTATCTTTTTTATTGAAGTATAGAAGTCGGGTTCGCCCAGTGCAAAATGGTTGTCATCATTTATAACATTTCCCAATACCAAAACTTGGTTCCCGCTGAACGAGGGTATATTAGGACACTTTTTAAAAAAAATCCATCTTGTTGTACTGAGGGAAAACCTCACATATGAAGTATTATCTAAATATTAATTTAATTCGAAAGAAACGAAAACGTTCGAAATTTTCTGCAAAACAGTTTAAAAACTATACTTCATACTAGTGGTGCGGTGTCATACGATTGACAAGTACACCATTCTAAATACGTAAGTGGCAAACTACGGCTTACACAAACGGTAAAATTGGCATAGACGCCATAGTTCTGCGAAGTTTCTGCGAGGTTAAGGGTGTATTCATATTTGAATGTGGGATCGTCAATAAATAAAATGAATAACCGTGACATATTTTCACGTTACAGGAATTAATCAGTACAACTTTAGAAACTGTAATGTACTTTATCGCTTTCATCGTGATGTTCTCAGCCACCGCCACTTATTATGGGCGAGGTCATGGGAGCAACATCGCAGCCGCTGTAAGTAATACCTTATATTAGATACTTACTACGAGTAATACCTATTGTTGTTAGGATTGCTATAGATAGATAGATAGCATGTTTTTGTACATCTTTATTTAACGAATTAGTACTATTTTAATTGTATACAAAGGGCGGTCTTATCGCTAGAAAGCGATCTCTTCCAGACAACCTGGGGCATGAATATTGCTGATTATAATTGCTTTGGCCGAGAATGTATGAATCATAGTAAAAATTCCAACTTGTTTACGGTAACAATAAGAAATAATCCTTGTAAGGTATAATTTTAAAGTAAAAGAGAGCGAAATATTTTTGTACAGTAGTATATATTAAAAATTTCTATGCCTTATTTATTTAATTAAATTTAGCTAAACAGAACGCTTCGAATTTATTTCTTGCTCTCACAATCTACGCCCTTCCAGTCAACATAGACTTATTACTCCTATCCATAATACAACATTCTTCAATAATTCTTTCACGGTTAAGGCTGTCCAACTTTGGAATTCATTGCCTGTTGCTGTCAGACAAGCAAAATCCCTAACAACATTTAAGAACTTGGTCAGAAAATTCTATCTGCAATATAATGATATGTAATTTTTATAATTAATAGATATTATATTGCATATATTTATATGTTTATTATGTTTAAATAGTTGCATATTATCACAATATCTTGTATATGTATATAACTTATGTGTATATTTGTATATATAGTATAGTTATATATTTATTATTAAAATGTATGTAATCGTACAATAATTATGTATACCACCATCGCCACTCCCAATCACAATATTCTTGCCACGGGTTGTCTGGAAGAGATCGCTTTTTAGCGATAAGACCGCCCTTTGTACACAATTAAATTATTACTAGTAGTCCGTAAGTTTTCTGTAATGGTGTACAATAAAGTGTTATCTATCTATCTATCTATCTATATTTTACAAAATACTTGTTTGTGGTAATGAGGATGAACATACAAAGATTTACGGTCTTATTCATATTAAGTTAGAGATAATTTGTAGGTTCTTTAAGAACCTTAAAGTAGCTTACAAACTTACTCTAACTCACTATGAATAAGACCGTTAGGTGGTATTTAAAGTGCAGACCTACGTTGAGCTACTAAGTACCTCAAATATAGAGTAGTTAGATTATAATCTTAATTTATAAATACAATATACTCCATCGAAATGTTACATGAGCTTTGCATTTGTTAGAGGACGCAATTTTATTTTTGGGACATGTGTGGGGTTTCAATAGAAGCTTAACCTCAAGTTTGTGGGGTCGCCACCCTTGTCCCCCGGCCGCCATCTTGGAAAAAGTGGTGAAAACACTTTTTTCGCAATATCTCGGAAACTATGCGTCTTACAAAAAATTTGTAAGTCATAATTTGTAGCAAATTGTTTTGCCTACAAATATGTTTATACAACTTTTTGTCCTAAATTAAAAATTAAAGAAGTTATAGGCAAAAAAGTGAGAATTTTTTTATTCATTCCTCTTTTCTTTACCATAGAACTTACCAAATTTAACTTATCGAATGTTAAGCAGCTAGAAAAGGACCCCTGTTATCCCCGCCACCTATGAGGTAGAGTCCGTAGGCGTGTTTTTTTATTTCTGTTCTGGCGAAATATGCAGCAACATTATGGAGATATGAAAGTGAAAAGAGCAGCAGCATTAGTATATTTGTTACAATGTCATAGGATGTAACGTATCCATCATGGCGTCTGCTGTCTGCTGAACTCTGCAATAAAAAAAAAAAAAAAATATGAAAGTTAATGGAAGAAAATGAATTTGAAGATGAACTTCCAACTATCACTCCAATTTTGACTCCTGTCATTCCTCAAACTTTCACATTTGACGTTGATTTAGATTCTGAGCCCCCCTGGACCATCGAAAAAAGTCGATTAGAGTAGCTAGCTAATAAGTGATTAAAAATATTATGATATTGAGGATTACCTTATAAGCAAGATGTCCGTGGAGTAGGCCTACTGGGGATACCACGTAAAAACGCTCCTACGGACTCTAACTCATAGGTGGCGGGGAAAACGGAGGACCTTTTCTACCTGCTTAACATTCGATAAGTTAAATTTGGTAAGTTCTACGGTAAAGAAGAGTTAGGAATGAATAAAAAAAAAATCACTTTTTTGCCTATGACTTCTTTAATTTTTAATTTAGGACAAAATGTTACATAAACATATTTGTAGGAAAAACAATTTGGTACAAATTATGACTTTACAAATTTTTTGTAAGACGCATAGTTTTCGAGATATCGCCAAAAAAGTGTTTTCACCACTTTTTCCAAGATGGCAGCCGGGGGACAATGGTGGCGATCCCACAAATTTGAGGTTAAGCTTCTATTGACCCCCCCCCCACACAAGTCCCAAAAATAAAATTGCGTCTCTAACAAATGCAATATTCTGCCCTTAAATTGTAAGATTTCAATGAATAATAATTGACACAATATAATGAATACATAAGGAATATAATAATTGTTAAATAATCTAAATATAACAAATATTATACAATTATTTATATGTGTTTGTGTTACAGGTGTTTGGTATATTCAACACGGCTGCATACGCTGCCAGTTCGTTTTTGCTGTTTAAAGAGCACAAGCAAGGCTCCACGGGACAACCCTCATGAGCTGAGTGTCTTACACCTATACATCAAGTTAACTGCAAAGTTAACGAGCCCTAACAACCTGCAAATAAATGAATATTACTTATATTCTATATTTAATGTTAACCTATTTTTGTGTTCAAATGTTTTTTTCGTTGTCACTGAAATGATAGCACTTCACTTGAATTTTCATCATTTATGAAAAAACTCTAACTAACAAAAAAGAAGCTAATTAATACCCGATGTCTGTTTTGATATAAAATGAAAGATGGTAAAACAGGCTTACAAACAGTGAATGCACTTTTTGCATCTAAAAATTAGTAACTTACTGTTATTCTGATGTATGCTGTGGATTTTTATACTCGTTTTGGTACTTACGTATAAGCGCAACCGCAGCATAAGTAAAGCGCACGAGCCGCTGCGGTGGAGTTAATACGTAAGTAATATAATACGTACCCTCGTTTTGTATTGCTATATTGTTTAATCGAATACATAGATAAAGTCAAGAGAAGTGCCACCATATTGTATTGGACGCCATGGTTCTTAGCCTACTTGCTATTAGGACTTGTTGCATCAAACAAAACAGCTGTTTGGTTTATATACTATTTTTAATGTAAGCCAGCCTGTGTGAATATATGGGATGGTATAATCATCTCATTTGGACAGTTTTGTCTTTAAACCACCTATAATTCTCTTTATTCGACATAGGTACTTTACATGACGGTATTTGTTATTTATTATATTACAAGCAACTTTCACGTTTTAAGTAACAAAATTAAAGAAAAATGAAACAAGGAGAGTGTTTAATAAAAAATAGCCTAAGAACCAGGGTACAAAGACGTTACAATTAATGCATAATTACGAATTTTACGACACATTGTATGCTATTAATATATATAATTAAAGAATTATTTAAGCAATTGTAATTATATTCTATTTACCTGAATACAACGCAGAGCTGATAGTAACGAAATATGGTCATTATTTGTGTAATTATAACCCGTTGTCCTAGGTCGCGACACGTAGCGACGCGACGCGACGCGACGCGACGCGATGCGCTGTAATACGACCAATACTTCACGTGACGCGTGTCTTATTTGGTAGCCATTCGCGACCGACAAACGCGGCAATCTCAATTCATTAATCAAGGGACTATATACTGCGCTGTTACTCGAAAAATCATATTTTAAATACTTAGTCCTGCAAAAACTTCGTAAACAAAGAAGGAAGGCAACAAATATCATGATTGTATTTAGAAAGAAATCAGTTTGGAGAGTTAGATCATTTATATCCGAAACTAAGAAATAATCTACGTTTGTTTAAAGAGTATTGTGGTTTATTCTACCAAGCGCTTTCGATTACATTGTTGCAGCTGTTAAACCTATTATTCAATTTCAATTGTCTTGGTGCAAGAAATAAGTCCGCACTTCGTCGCGTTTCGTCACACACTGATTAAGGCGACAACGTAGGCCACATGTACATACAACGGTTATTTGGTGTTTTCGCGATGAGTGGCGTCGCGCCGCATTACCTCGTTTGTCGTTCACCTAGGACAACGGGTAAGAGTGAATAAACTGGTGTTTTACTCCTAAAGAGTTAATAAAGTTAATTTATATTTTTGACGGTATACTTACCTATTTCTATATGAAATAATAAATGACAACTGAATAAGAGTGAAACGCACAAAAAGCAAAAAATTAAATAAGCAAATTAAAAACTATTTTTTCTCAAACTTGTGTCTTAAAAAAATTTATATAGTGTATAAATTTGTAACGCAGAGAGCTCGTATATCGTTGAGTATCGTATAAATTTTTTGTTTAAAATACAGTAAGTATACACAAACATAGTATTAGTAGTAGTCTTTTTCCTTTTCAAAAAATACTTTTTTAAGACTGGAGTTTGACAAAAAAAACGCAAAATACAATATTTATATTTCTTAGTACCTTAATATAATTATTAGTAATTTTGAAGACAATCCTTTTGAAGTCACAAATCACATTACTGAAAATAAGTACATTATTTAAAAACTATTACTTTTTGTAATAATACTGTAAAATAAAATTTTAACTTCATATATTAATTCCATTTAAGTAATAATTACGTTTTTGGATTATTTAACTTTAATTTATGGTTAAGTTTTGATTATAATATATAATTTATTATTTTGGTGTTTAAAACTTACGTCCACCATTTGTATTGTGACGATCACGTATCCGTCATCCGCTGTGTAGTACTGCCGTGTTTAAACTGATTTTTTGCCGGGTCCTTTCTAGGGATTAGACCAAAGTGACGAGAGGTGAGACCACGAATGGGTACCAGAGTTAAATCGCCGGCTTGTGTGGAGACTCGAATACTCCATAGTCGACTAAGACCACCGTCCTCCCAGGTGTCCGCGCTTATGGCAAGAAGAGCGTGAGACTTAGAACTATCCGCAATCCGCTGTGTTGTGCTGCAATCTATCGTATCTAAATCTAAATTGTTTTTGTTTTCGCCATCCTCCGTCTCTGGTTGAGGCAAAGTTCTTATTATCTTATTATTATTCTTATTATCTTTTTTATAATGTCCATACTTTTTTCATCCTTTAATCGTATTTCTAACATTTATCTATTACATCCATATTTATACTATTTATACATACATTTATGTTATAAGTTCTAAGCTTTATTTACTACAAATTTCCTACTTATCATATCATACTTATGTACCTACATATGCGTAAAATTCACATTTTGCTTCACTTCTTTTATTTATAAATTCGACGATTTTTATATTGTAGCTAAGGAAGCTAGTCTAAACTGATTTCGGTAAGTAAACTTATTATGATTGGACAGTAAAGTTGATTTGCTAAGAATGTGTAATCAAATTTATTTATGTACCCGGGGAAACATTTTACTATATTCAACTCCAAAAATTGTAATATTATAGAAAAATCAATTAAAGGTAACTTAGAATAACCTATTAATTCAAGGTATTGTGAAACAAAAGTATGAAACTATAAAATGTTATAGTGTAATTTTAGCTGTAATTGTCTCTGCTGCAACTTTCAAATTTTAAAAGTAAAATGTTTCTTACATATAGATTTGATTAAGACAGGTCAAAAGGTCACCATAATAATTATACGTTGTGACAATTATGTTATTATGTATGATCGCTAGTTTCGTAGTGGTAGTGGTAGTTAGTGATTGTAGATTGTTAGTGATCATACAATCAATTGCTGAAACCGTTAAAATACGGTCGTTCCGGCCATACCGTGTAACCTTACAGAGATCCAATCGTCACTATGATACAAAAGCGGACGCAAACATATCCCTGCTAGCCTAGTCTTGTAACATAATCAAAAGATTTTATGAACAAAACCAATTTAATGATAAGTAATATTATATTAAATAGTTCACTTTCTAATAAAAAATACAAGTATAAATTCGAAATAGAATAATTTACTTTGTATTCATGATTCTTTAGGGAAACTGAGGTAAAAGCAAAATATAATTAGCAGGAATTTTATGCCAATCAAGAATTATCTCTGAAATCTAAGTTTGCTAGTGCCAGTGCATGGCAGACCAGTGACAATTGCCCAGCATTAATGTAATTTACCTTTGAAACCCCAGTAGTGTGGGCCAGTAGGATTGTTGTCTTCTCTCACTTTTTTCGGTTTGTTGTTTAAAACAATCGCTTTTTTGGAGGAACTTAGTTACTGCCTTTACGGTTTTGAACCTAAAAATACAGTCCTTATAAAATACTTAGGTAGATGAGGTTAACAAAATAATTATAGATAATTGGAAAATATATTGTTTGAAAACTTTGAATCGCTAATATTGCTTTATATGTTAGACTAAATCAGATAAAAATAATACTACCTTAATAAGTCAATTATATTTTTAAACTGAAACTGATTGAATAGATCTATGTAGATCTTCTGTAATGTAATATTACAGTGAATCGATATTACTGATATCTTCTAGTGGACATGGTGGATTTAACCATAAATACATTTAATTACTGGAATTGTCATTGATAAAATTATTTTTCTAGGGCGAAAGTGCTCCAATTAAAATTCAGTTTGCTTTTTCTAATATTAAAACAGAATAGTGTAATAATGCAATTTTTTACAATGAGATTATTTGACTGCGGCTAACTGATGAATCAATGGGCATTTTAATTTACATAATAAAAATAATAGCGACCCATACACTTCCATTGCCTCCTTAAGCTAACGGAATAGATGGGGAACGGCTGTCCACAATAAATTGGCGAGTTTCACATATCGTTAATCTCTATATACGAGTCTCATAGCAATGGTTATATTAATAATATAATTAATTTTATGAGAAAAAGTGCCTGAACTGTGTATTCTTAGCGGCTGGGATTCGTAATTGCACATAATTGGTACGAGACGTGGTTGTGTTAGCTACCGTTTGAATTTATTTAGAGCACGATTTCTCACGCAGTATAAAATCAGGCAACAAAATTCCTCAGGAATGCTGATTGAATAATAGTTGTTTATTATACTCAAGAAAGAAGAATGAACAAGGGTTACACATCCTTCGATTTTTGAGTTCAAATACGATTAGGTCCATTTCCCTTCATTATTGGACTAATTATATATTACGTATCAAATTGTTTGTTTTACTTATTGTGTTTATGTTAAGTACTGAAATATATAAGTCATGTTAATTTTCAAGGTGTTAATATTGGGATAGATATATTATTAAGACTCCATTAATCTTTAACTAATTATAAAAAATAAAACAATAATAATAACATTATTTCTTTACTTTAGTAATATAATCCTTATACATATCTACATATTATACGGCGTCTTTTGTCCGTAACATGGCTAAAAAAATGCAAAAGAATCGCCTAAGCTGACAAAGTCACGATTTACTCAAAATCGTCATGCGGGGTATATAATATAGCCATGTTGCCTAAACCAGGTCCCGGTAGAAAGGGCAGTTTCTAGAAATGGATTGATGTCCTACGGCACGAAATGTGTGCTAATAAACTTAGAATAAAGCATGCTGAAGATGCGAAGTGGAGAACAAAATGTAGAAAACGGACCTCAGGGTCTGAAGTGGACGCTTCGGATGCAATCGGATATAACGCTAAGATGATGATATAATGATGAGTGTCAATTCAAGCTATAAGGAGCAAGGGTTGAAAAAGATTTAGAAATTAGTATACTCATCAAGTCTAGGTTTGTCCTACATTGTCCTACACCCAAAAGGCAGTAACTGATAACAAAACAACGTTTAAAATAAAATCCATGATATTATAAAATTCTAAAAATGTCATGTCTGCACATTAAAGCTATTTAAAAAAACAACTGGAATACACTATATAAACGACGGTGAGTACGATGCATTTTTTTTAGATTAGGTACTTGTCTATTTGTGGGCTGTCTATTTATTTGGGATCCACGTAAAAACTACTGGGCCGATTTCGATGCGATTTTCGTTGATCGACAGCAGTCTTAAAATTTGCGCTACTTTTTATTATATTATCCTATATATTCATATTTACATATATTTTTCTGGGAACGATTAAATGACCAGATTAAAAAAATGAATTCCAGTGTGATTTACTGATCAATAGCATATTTTATGTAATAAAGTGTTAGATACAGGGAATCCCGCGGGAATTTTCCCGGGAACGGTTTGTAGTTGTTCGGGCATAAAAATTAGCTTATTCCAACACAGTTTTCACTGAAACGAATGCTTACATTTTTTATTCAATGCTCCGGTGCTTTGTGTCCGGAGCATTGAAACATTGAAATCAAGCATGGACGAAGTTGCAGGCATATCCCAGTGCCTTTGTAAAACTGCAGGTATGTCCAGATCCCTGACTCGCGTCGAACTACATATATCCAAAGTCAATACAAGTGCAAATCCGTCTGAGTTCTATAGTACTACGTACACTGTTTCTGATGGTGACTCATCCAATATTGTCCGCTGCCCAATACAGTCGTCTTGCTGTGACTCTCTTGAGTATACGTGCTTTTATTTTAATTCTCCACTTATTTTGCCTGGATTAATACAATTTCTGGATAATGTAAGTATTTTGTAATAAGTGCTTTAATTAAAAAATTGTTCTGCTTGTTCAGTGAAGTAAAGTATAATATTATTTGTAAATCATGCAGTTGGTTCTATTTACATATTCCTGGATATTATGCAGTACAGAAGGTAATTACTAAAATACGTGATAAGTGGGAAAATAACATAATTTATCTAGAGTTGTTATTTTTATAATACAAGGAGATTGTTCATCCACATAAGCAATATTAAATTAGGTGTTATTTTAAAGAATAGCAAATAAGTAATATTATAAAAATAGGGCGGGGTTGCTTGTTTGCAAAAACATCGATGTTTCTTTAGCAGTCACGAGCGTGGTAAACATCTCATTCTGAGCCGGAGATGGGTAATTAACCTTGTAGTATTGGAAAATGCATTTTTCTCGAAAACCAAGGCCTCTGAAATTTATCGACAGCTTTCTATTATACATACCTTTACATTATTATATTATACATTTAACTCCATGTAAATCACATTCGACATATTATATTTTTAAGTCGGGGCTCATGACGTGTAGTGGATAGTACTTCTATATTATATTCGCCGAACAAGCTTACTTACCTTGTCCCAGAATTTCGTTGCGTCGACGTCACGGTCCTTTAAGATGGTGACCTAACTTCCACTTTATTTGGTCACAACTCGACAAATACACTATTTAACAAGTATGATATCATCTCACATGCATTAATTCCAATGTTGTTACGTCAGCACATATGGTTCAACATAAACTAAATTTCTCCTATTTTTAAGGACATTTTTACCGGTGAATTTAAGTAATAAATTAATTTGTGAAGAAAATGGTTTAATTCAGTTTAAATACCCATTTATTCATTAGATTACAATGGAATAAAGTATTTACTATTGGTATGGTATTCTTAGGTTTGATACATATTTAAGATAAATCAGGATTATTATTTTTATTACATTCTCAATTATTAACCGACTTTAAAAAAGGAGCAGGTGTGCAATTCGTCGTCTAAATACTTTTTTTAATTTACAGATTGTGATAGACTGAATTGATATAAAATGTCGCACTCGGTTACAATTACCAGGACTACAGTCTCCACTTCTGGAACATCCGTATTTGTTAATACTGGCTATCTTTGTACGTTACCTGGAGTCTTAAAGCTAGCACAATTGGTAAGTAAAAGAAAAAAAATGTTATGTAGATACGATGACGTTCCACGCGGCAACGCTTGCACTGGCGTAAATTTCAAACTCATATCCCAAAAAAACTATAGGTAGCATATTCTGGCCAAAGAAGTATAGGTAAGTTTATCCTCGGTATTGAAAATGTCGTCTTTGGCCGTCATTAATTTTTGTTTTGGGTATTCTGAAACAATAAAAAAAAGCTAACCATATACATAATAATTTTAGTAGCGATAATACCAGTCAGCGTGACCGGCACTGCCCGCTTGGAAACATTTCCGTAAAAACGTTCGTAGATTAAAAACATGTCGAGATAGATTCAAAATCTACTATCACTTGGATGCTTGATAGTTAGGATTGAAAAATTATAAGTAACAATCAAAGAAATGTGAAATAACAACCTACTACTCGAAACTTTACTTCAGGTATGCGCGAAAACAACTAACGTCCGTTTATCCTATATGTCTGCAAAGAATGAACTGGGGATCAATGTATCAGCCCGGATAAGGCACCTGATTTAAACGTGGGTCTCCGCGTCAACGAAGTCATATGGGAGTAATTGTAATGACCGGTATTATCTCCTGACCGCCATTACCCGGTTTTACCCTACTGTTTTAGCCACTATAAAAATAAGTATGTTCGATGAGCGGCCTACTTTTCAATTACGCAAGGTAAACTGAATAAAGTAGCACGAAAACTCTCCAGAATTTTCTTAAATTCTATAAATTTTAATTTATGCATTAATATCCTATAGAGATGTACAGGGAAATATAAATCAAATGAATTGTATTTGGTATGACTATTTAATAAGTAAAAGTGAATTTCTTCGTTTTTTTCTATTTATTCAGCAGTTGTGCATACAGAACATTTCAAAGAACAACAAATTATATTAATATGAGTAAACATAGAATTTTGTAACACAAAATTCACACAGGTATAAATTAATTACAATTATGTCAAGGCCTTTGTTAGAGAATTGTTATATACGAGTATATATGTGCTAGAGATGTGCTGGATCGTGAAAATGAATATCCGCGGATACGGATATGAATAGGAATTATTGGTGTCTCGATCTGCGGATACGGATACGGACCTCAACACTTTTACTAATTCTTAGTAAGAATTTCTTGCTTCGTTGGTGCCGGTGCGATAACGTTGTCACTGTTTTCTTAATTATTTTTCTCCTTATGTATATAATGAATACTTATAACTTTGTCTAATATTTAATCATTTTAATAAGATTATGACAAATATTTGTGACTTATCTCATTATAAAGATTTAGTGGCTTCGTGGTAAGTAATATTGGTAACTGTCTACAATAATTTTTGGTATAATATAATGGTGCCAAATGTTTGATTTTAAGACGAGAATATTTAATTTAATAGTGTTTTATTAGTACGTAATCTGTACTAATATTATAAAGAGGAAAGATTTATATTTTTGTATGGGTGTAACGAATAAACTCAAAAACTACTAGTCCAATTTCATTTTTTTTTCAATGAAGTTTTACTAATGTAACGGATATAGATACAATTACGGATCTTTTTTCTCCTTCAGATATCCGTGGATATGGATACGCATATCCTGCAACCCGGTATCACTTATAAGTATTATACATATTTTTTATACTGAGGATGAACATAAAGTAAATATTACTTAAGTTAGTTATTACTTTCGCGCGATAGGGATCTGACGCTTAACAAGCAAAGTCGCGTGGAAAGTCCTTGCTCTCAATCGTACTTATAAAGGTGCGGCTATTTACAGCTTATAGACATGTCTGTGTGTTTGTCTCAATTAGAATTATGATTTAAGAAAATATCTGTGAATTATGATTCAAGTTGAAGTTGTTAAAGCAACAATTAGTAATTGTTATTAGTGAGTAACCATTAACAAAAATTTTCCTGTTGTATTGTGGCGGTTCAATTGTATGATATAAATTAATTTATAGTATAAATATGGAATATACGGAAACCACGGATTTTAATATATTAGTAGGTGCACCTGTTGCGATGTGACAATGCCAGAAGTAAAAATATTTTTTAATCTTCTAAATCACATTTTCCATAAAAAATCGCGAACTGGGAAAGCTTTATGCGTAACATACTAGTATTCTGGGATAAATAGTTAACTGGAATGGTCTGGATAGATAAATACTGGTAATCTACAGGTATAGAAATGGTAGTTCCTAATTTTTTGTATAAGTTTCTACAATTCATTTTAAAGATTCAATATTTTTTCTCTGTTCAACAAATTCACGAAACGGTCGACCATAGTGGATTTCTGTGGGATATTACGATATAGAAAAAGTAACATCTTTTCCGTCATTTTTTATTGTCCGAAGTTCCTTAATATGTATTATTTACGGTATTTCTGGTATTTCTCACAGAGATCTCGTATATTTTATTAATATTAAAATGTTACTATAGAAGACTGTTGTTTACAGTTGATTTGTTTACTATTGACTGCCGTCTTGATCATAGCGGCTAGGCGTTTTACGCGGAAGTGTCTAAAATTGAAGTTACATTATGGTGGCATAGTATTACCGATGGGACACGTTAAACTGTATTTGAAAAAAATGGTGTAATACTTTATTGAAAGATACCGCTTTGAACCACCTTATTATTCTTCCAAGCATCACGGTTTACAGGTAGTAGTTGAACAGTCGCGGCCGTAACCTTGTGATTCAACATGTTACCCAATTCCACTACCATGAAAATGTTTATAATTATATAATACCTGTATATGTCGTGAAATAGGATAATTCACAGGAGGATATAAACTAATTTACAACGACCTTAGTTTTTACGAGCAACCGTGGAATCACGCTTCATGTACGGCTATTTTTAGAAAGCCAAAATTATACCAAGTTTATGAATCAAAATAACAAGAAAAGTGTTCGAGATCGGAAAAAGCAATATACAAAATTATTGTTTCTGGTCTATTTATCCGAAAATTACAATAAAGATTTGAGAACAAATATTTGGTGATGGTTTGAAATATTATGAATTTGTATAGGTACATACATACATATCATAAAGTAAATTTTTCAAAGACGAGGTACTAGTTAATTAAATCAAATAACGTACAACATTGTATTTACAATAAATTTAAAACTTATTTTCAGTATATTCTATAAA
Organism: Dendrolimus punctatus; assembly: GCA_012273795.1. Taxonomy (NCBI): domain Eukaryota; kingdom Metazoa; phylum Arthropoda; class Insecta; order Lepidoptera; family Lasiocampidae; genus Dendrolimus; species Dendrolimus punctatus. The sequence goes on from CM022537.1 coordinate 11,018,425, forward strand.
GGTTGCAAGCTACATTTTAGAAGTTGTGAAATCAAGTTCATTTCGAAACATGGAAGAGAATATTTATAAGCAGAAAATTTATAATTAATATCCATTGAAATACATCATATTACTATGTAACAAAGATTTGCAGATACAAATTGTAGGTTAAACATTTACCGAATAATGAAACCAGCCACATCCAAAAATAGTCAGTTTAATAACCAAACACACGATTTTTGTTTCATTTAACGTATTGGTTTTGCCAATAGCATTGATTTACTATGCTTGTACAAAGAGGATAGGTGAGTTTTGCACATCTGTAATCTCAATGTGAAGGGTACTTACGCTGTTACCTTTCACCGGTAGTATCTCTTTTTATTACTTAAACCCTTCGATCAAAATGTATTATCATTCATCGAAGCTTAAACCAGACAAATAGGCAGACAGCGCCACTGGAAGAAAAGAAAATACCGTCGCCAAAAGTCCTTTGCAAGAGTATAGAGGAGTCGGTAGCATTATGCACATGTGAATGGAAAAATACCAACAGGCATAGATTCAAAGCATTAGCATGAGACCCGGCAACTGGCCACTATGTCTTTTTTATACATGCTTGTTGTTTGATAATTTCAGGTGCTCGGTGCGTGTTGTGTAGGCGTAGTGGGCTACTATCTGGACCACAATCGCGGATACTACCACAATGAAAAACCGGAGTTGTTCTTCCTTTTAGTGGCAGTATCATTTCTCATCGGAACGTTTTGTCTTTTATTATCATGTGTGTTATCATTATCCACATCTTCTATGATATCAAGAACAAATTATGTAAGTATGTCAAATATTATTAACAACAGCATTTCAAAATCTATGATGATGTAAGTCTAGAAAAATCAAATAGTTGTTTGATGTTAAATTTATTCAAAATGACTGAAAGAAAAAACATTGTTTATATAGGCTTTTTAAAATCTTATTTTAGGACTAATGTTTACAGGAGTTCAACTTATCTATAGAGATAAATAAAATTGATATGTCTGTTGGTAATGTAAAAAAAAAACTTTTACTCAAAGCATATGAAAGTATATACGTTAGGAAATTATATCCAAATATCAATTTTTAAATTTTTTGTCTAGATGTCTGTTTCTTCTGGCTAATTAATTTCTAATACAGCTGGACTGATTTTGACGGGACTTTCACTAGCAAACAGTTGATGTTGTAAGGAGTACCTTAAGCTACTTTTTATTATTTTCTAGGGTTCCGCGAAAAAAACTTGCGGACGAAGTCGCAGCACAGCTAGGCCAATATTCAAGTAGTTGAGATAATCCGTATTTTATAATAATAAAAAAGAAAAAAGAAAAAGAGACATAAAATTATCCAGACATTGAAGAATAGTACTAGTAATACGTAACTGAGAAAAGGCCCTGAATACTAAATTGTACATGATTAGTTAGCGCCCCCAAGTCACTTTTCTTTCATATAAGTGTGATTTGGGAGCTTGTCCGAGTTACGTTTTGTGGACGCTTGTTGTTCCTGTTATTCTCTTCCATGGCATGAGTTTATTATTCCTCTAAAAAAAGTTCCAGCAAAGGAAATGATTTTTTTAGAAACACTAATATTTTAAAATATGTACGTACTGGTTTGTTTCACTAAAAATTGATTAAACTTGATTCCAGGAATTGATATATCATGGTTTGGCGTTTATACTATACCTGTGTGCGGGCTTAACGTTGCTAATAGAAGTGAATCATGAAAAATCGAGTTACAGGAACGAGTATGACCCTTATTTGGCTGCGGCAGTGAGTATACTTAATTTTTTATCAAGAAACAAGCCTTTTTGTCGCGATGTCAAGTAAACACGTTATATAAATCTATAAATGCACCCAGAAATGGTGAATTTTGTTTTATCAAAATATTTTATATTCAACCCTGGTGAGGCCTTGGAAGAAGTAAAAAATAAAAATGTACATAGTTTCAATACTTTATATTTGTAAAGGCAAGTAAGAGGTGTTACAACATATATGTTGTAAATACTGGTTCTATCTCCGATCCATGCTGCGATCGTCATACGCCAGTTTTAAGGCTTTCCATGCTTCTTTTGCTGTTGTGTCACTCCTCAGATGGGTAATCACTGGCCCATCTAGAATTAAGCATATCTTTGACAGAGCTTTACGGTCGTTTCGAGATTTTAATAATTCACAAGTAATATTATTGTTACCATGTGGGTATCCCTCTATAGTTTCCCAAAGGTCTTCGTGTAGTAACAGGTTCCTCATCTTAAATTTCCATATGGAATAGTCTTCCCTTCTACATAATTTTATAGTAAGAGGCAGACTCGAAGAAGCCTGCCTTATTATACACTAACTTTACTACTTTCGACAAAATAGATAACTTATACTGAGTTATACTTATTTTCAATTATTTTTCAATATTAGCAAAGCTAAATTTTACAGCTTCGTGCTGATGACGTGTTGAAATTATAAATAACTCATCAATAAAACGCACATGAAGACGACTATTTTTAATTTCAAGAATGTGATGACGACAATTGATAACTCATATATATAATACTAATAATGGGCCTAGCTCTCTCCATTAGGAAATGGATGGAGGGAGGGTCGGTATATCTGTCACGTTTATCCTATACGAATTGAGAGATGGCACACAGAAATTGATCCCCTAATAAGCTACTCTATCTATAGGTGTAATAATACAGAATGTTTTTATTTATATCAGCATCTGAATCGGGTCCTGACTAGGGTAATTGGTTTAAAAAAATCTAATGATACCTATGGGGCGCTGTAGCCCACGGGTAATGTGGGTGTGGTGGCCCTTGGTAAAATAACGCTGGTTTAATAATAGTGGAATGTATGGGAAATATAAATATCTGTCTTAGGATCCTTGCACTAGAAAAGCAGTAGAAACTCCACCAACTTTGAGATCCGACCTTCCCTGGCTTGGTTCTGGTTACAGCACACAGGAACAGGCACCAAATTCACTTTGGAGTGGTTACTTCTTCACACCAGTATCACACAACAAGTTGTTGGCACGGCCAGTAATTACAATTGGAGTTTAATATATTTAAAAGAATAAACGCACGGCGCGATGTCTCGTCACAAAGTTGACAGATGTACGTGTCCAAAATGGCTGCCTCTATTCTCCTGTGCATTGGCCGTCACCTAACACAGAAAGAGGATAGATAGCAAAATTGATGAAGAGATTTTCTACTTACCTCATACTAGGCAAGGACCGAAAAATACCACTTTAGTTTTCATCAAAATCGGCCTCGAGAGTCCTTTGGGTATTTTTCGCTATTTCTTATAGTTTATGAGTTGGCCCTGAATGCCCACTTGAATAGTCTAGTCGACAAGTTGAAAATGGTACAAAATAGAGATACTGCTCTTAAAATTATGTGCGATAGCTCATTGGATCCGGAATGACGTCTAGAAAAATGTGCCAAAAGCGTGTATTAGCACATAAAAAATTGCAAAAGTTATAAACAATTAAAGATGAAAAAAAAAATGTCATTTCGTTTTTTGCCAATATTTAATAAACTATTAATATTTAAGAAATTTCAAAAAAAGACTCTGAAAGAGGAGGAAATTTCCAATAAAAAACTCTTAACTTTCGGAACTCTATCTCCATTATTTATAATTTTAATTTAGCGCTGAAAATAGGTCTGCTCGTGACATTTTTAGGATGCGCGCGTGGCGTCAAAAGCGAGTACGGCACATTACTTAATTTATTTAAGGTATTGAATATTTCTTTTTAAATTTGAAAAAATTATGGTGTGTTCTGAACACTATAATTAATTTATTCCCGTTGAAAATTTTACTTAACGTTAATTTTTCAACAAGTTAAACAATTGTTAACTAACGAAATTTTCTCGAATACACGCTTTTGGCACATTTTTCTAGACGTCATTCCGGATCCAATGAGCTATCGCACATAATTTTAAGAGTAGTATTTCTATTTTGTACCATTTTCAACTTGTCGACTAGACTAGAAATCTTCTTCTGTAATATAATTTTATATTTATTTTTTCAGGTGATGGGATTGGTGCTATCTGGCCTGTATTTAATCAGTACATTTTTGGCTAACCGTCATTACCGTGGAGTTTAATTATATGTCTACAAAATTAATAATTATTTAATAGTTGTTTTGATGTGATCGATTACTAGCTTTTATAGTTTTTTTGCCAAACCTAGAGTTTATGTCATAAATACTTGTTAACGCCTTTAAAGATGCTGGAAGTAAGCATTATATTAATATGAGTATAAGTAACTTATTATTAGCAGTAAATAAGCTACTCAGATTGTACTCTACTATATGGGTGGTTTTTGAGCGGCCTGAATGGGTCTAGTGGTCTAAGTGTTAGACCGCTTAATTGACTGGAAAGCAGGGGTGCTAATTTGTACCCCGAAACGATAAATTTCTTAAATGAACTTTATACCTTTTTAACATTGGTCTGGATGTTTAAGATGTCACAGAGTTATCCATTATATTTACCTTATAATTTTCCCATAACACCAAAATTATTTGCTTAACTTTGGAGCTATACGTACTTTGTGTTTGGACTGAAAAATCGTTTTATGATCTAAATAATCTCATTATTATACAATAAAGTTGGGTGTATTATATTAAATAGATATTAATTAGTTCTCGAATTTGTATAAGAGCTTGTTTTCTATTTTATTATAAACACATTTTCTTCCTAATTATTTTTCTCGTCAATAAAAGCTTAAAGCTTACCACTTACCGAGAAGTACTACTATCCCTTTGTTTCAAATAAATAAAATGAATCACATAATATAGTTATTTGCTGTGATAGATAGCGACTGTTTAATATGTGTCTATGAGATAAACGTTATCAATTAAGTTCTCTAGCAATATAAATATTTATATAGACTTGTAAATTGCCATCGTCTTAAAAGATAATACAATCAACACTGCATATAGGGAAAACCAGGTACGTTTAGTTGAAAATATGCAGTATACCTAACTACATATTATGTATATCGACAATAAAAGTATGATTCATATTTATTTTATACTAAGCGTAATTTTCATTTGCATTAGTTAGCAAGCTAACTAACTACACTGGCGAGTTAAGCCCTCATCATTTGAACAGAAAGCCAGTTAAGAAATAAGCAAACTTGTCCAAGTGACGAGACATCAGTTTCATAAGTTAACAGGCTTCTCTTTACTAATGTAAATCAGGCCTTATGACAATATGAGGTTGATTAATAGTTGATGTTGTAGATCGTCTGTTCTAAAAGTTAATCAGTAGATTAAGAAAAGTGTCGCATATAAAAAAAACATGAGTTGTACATGCATCTGTCCAGTCTGCCTTGAATATTCGTTATAGCCGAACATGATATATGTAAATACATAATTATTTAAAATAACCTATATACGTTACAAACAATTCTACTAAGTAAAACTAAATCTAAATATCTAAAAACACATATAACTGTATAGTATATAGACCAATTAAGACCCTCCTAGTTACTTCTAGTTAAAATAATGTTTTTGTTAAAAGCTTTCGACTTGTTTTATAGTTACAAAAGTTTGATTTTGCTATTCTTGGATTATTGAACATTGTACAGCAACATACACATACTTATTTTCAAGATTGTGTTTTAAATTAAATCTATCAGCGAATGAATCAGAATACAATTTTGGCTTTAATCATAAAAGTTTGATCATCATTCATCATCATTAGATAAATAATATTTATAGTTTTTGATAAGAAAAACAGACAACAATCAGAATATTAATTAGGTATACGAATGTCGATTGGATTTATAATTGAAAAATGATTATTTTATTTTGAAAGGAATTTTATTTTCGTATTATTTAATGTGAGTGTCTTTTTGAATAAACCGCACATGATCACCGGATTATGAAGATTGCGGGTATTTGACAGGTATCTTATCTAATGTTAGGTGACTGTCGGCCTAGAATGGAGCACGCTTCTTAGAAATTACCTTTTCACTCGAGAATTTCAGACTAGAATAGAATGACAGCGTAGGTATGAGAATGACGTAATACTTAGCGTAACGATATGTCATTTCCATACATTTTCTATTATATTCGTTTAACGCTAATGCTACTTGTTTAAGGATAGGGATTATTATACTCGTGGCTCGGCCCGGCTGTTACCTCTTAGAATGGTGCACATAAATGGCTAGGTACTAAGTATAGATATTTATGTAGAGATGTTACTTACAGTATACGTGATATTACAACTAATAAATTAAATAATATGATCTAATTTATATTTGGTTTTCTGTACCGTGTACTTATTTAATTAAATTTTTACTTTTATACAATTTAAAATTGTAGTTTTATTTAATTTACAAAACGTACGCAAGTTATGACTACCATCATTGAAATAAAATATACTCTGAAATTTTTTTTTTTTGTAGAATAGTGAATGCTTTGTGCACATCCCACAGCGCGGGGTAAACAGTGACGTACTGTAGAATTCGTGGCGACTGCTGGATACATAAAATCATTTTGGAGTCCATTCAATTACAGGAGCTATGGTCGTGGGATACTAGACGCTGCAAATCTGGTAGAACCGGGTCACATCAGTTTTCAACGGACAAACCTGTTATATACGCTCACGCTTCCGAAAGACGAAGACGACGACGACTCTCGCCAAAGGCGGACGCGGCAATGTCGGAGGGCTCTTTCCGGCCTCCAGCCAGTTATGCTGGCAGTGGAGGAGGCCATTTGGCCCCCACCTGCCACGGCACGTGGAGTTGGTCAAGGTTTCGCTTTCCCGTACCCCTGCTATAAGACGCAGGAAGCAACACCGTGGGGTTTTAGTGGGTATCTCTGACCGTGGTGTAGCAATATCACTTCTTGCTTGCGGTGCTAGTGCTAGCCCGAAGTGGCGAATCCCACACATCGGCCGCAATTGTCCCTCTCTTGCGGCTGATGGTCCTAATCAAATTTCCTCTCGTCAAAAAAGGCCTCTTATCCTTATGCCGTCTATCAGCCTCCTCTGCGTATTATGTACAGGTAAGAAATGCGTGCGGGGAACATATTGCCTCCTTGCTTCAATAATGTGTTATCTTAAAAATTGTAGTTTTAGAAGAGTTTTTAAAGCTTAAAAATAATTGTATCGACACTAATAACGTGGTATATTAAAAATACGTTGTAGATTGAGACAACAAAAAAGTTATTAAAGTTAATATAAAGCATAATGAGAGCGTGGAGGAACACTCCCTCCCGGCTTGCCATATGTAGGAATGTTATACTTTACTAAAATTTAACCTTTCTCGATTTTGTGGATAAATAGGTTAAATACCTGTTATTTTTAAGAGATCCAATAATTTTTTTACATGAATCGTATTCTAAAAAATATGAATTACAATTTATTAATGATTATTTATTCTGTTGCACAAAATCTGTCCCTATTCATTTCAATATATACATAACCTAACACTATGTATATAACTTAAATACATTTGAACTATTTACTTTATGGGAGAAATATTACCTAATTAAATAGAAAGTCTGGGATTACATTATAAATAGCAATAAATTTTATATGTAGGTAAATTACATCCTGAAATGGCCCTCTGGCCCACAATCGTAAACAATACCAGGAATAGAACTCAACCCTCCGCGATGCGAGTTCGTCATTCTATATTTATAATGCGCATACGCCAACCATGAGGGCACGCGTCAAAATTAAAATATTTAATCTCGAATCAGGACGTGTTTTAATATATTTTATTTAAATATTGAAAAAATACACGAAAAGTATAGCCAAATGTCCGTTCGCAATAGTTCCACTGTACTCTCAAATGCGTGATTAATAAAGCAGAAGTTCGTTGAACTTCAATTATACACGTCGCAAAACGTCTAAAAATATTTAGTGGTGAATATACTGACCGTGTTCCTGCCGAATGGATTAGACTGCTCTGAATTTCCTGTGAGGTCATGTGGATGTTTAACCCGTACTCGTGTTAGATTCCGGTTGGATTGAGCCGAAAACTTTTTGAAAACGCACGCATATTGAATCAAATAATAGTTTTGTTTTACAAAGTGTATGAAACAAAACAAATGACTCGTGGACCGACGATCGTTCGTGTGGTGCCAGCTGGAGGCAGTGGTTCTAGAGGTATCAAGTGTTGTTGCTGTCGATGTTGCGAGTGCTTGAACTTGGGGTACCTTACCTCACAACACGGTATTATAAAGCTAGCTGAAGCAGTAAGTATTAATGATTTTTTATTTCACTAAGGGCCAACTTTTCAAAAGTCAAATCTTATTCATAGAATAAAGTCTAACGGTAAAATTAAAAATGTTAGTTGTATGAGTAATAGAGTTGAATGGTTCAGTTTTGAATTCACTCAGGTTACAAATTATTTCACTGATAACTTTTATCTGATGAGTAAAAAATCGGTCCAAAACTCCAAATTACTTATAAGTATTAATAACATTTTGTTTTAATTTCTCTGTGTAAGTAGAAATAATGGAACAAGATAAATTCGGCTTTGATGGCTATAGATTATCGTTATGATAATTTTAATCGCTATTTTCAAGTAATCATTACCTAGAGAAATTAAAATCTTAGATATAAATCAGTTAAAGAAAAATATATCTTATATTTTATGCCGGCGCGTCAATAACACGATGCACTAAAATACAGATAAAAAAACTTAATAAACAATAAATATAATAACATTTCACAAATATTAAAGAAGATAATAAAAACAAATAAGTTAAAGTACAATGCAGGTATTTTAGTTGCATGTGTTTTTCTGACCGATGTGGTACGAGTTCCAATCGGTGATTTACTTTTAGATTCAGTCGAGGATTAAGACGTCAGATAATATTCTGTTAAGATAAGAAACATTCGAATGTACAAACCGCCTACCCAGTGTCATTTTAATATCGCCTGGAATCGATTGCCAAACTAAATATTGAAAACGGAAAGTTATGTGGGGAACAAAAGTCTAGCCATGCCGTTTCCAAATTCAGATAAAACGAGTTGGGCCTTAAAACACTGTCCTGACCTTATTGTAGGGTGATATGCATGTTAAATCTCACTATAAGACTCCGTATTCTGCCGTAAAGGTTCCGAATGCAACCTGGATTTTATGCTAGTTTTATAACTAATATAACTAACTAACAAAATTAATATTTTTGAAATACATATGTGGCATTATTAAATAATCCATTCTTCAAATATTTAAATTTAATTTTAAAGAATTGGACAACAATTTATACGATTTGTTCTAACCTTAGAGATTTAAAAGTAAAGCTTTTCTGGGAGATGTACCGTAAGGTCTCAATAAGTAGAGGTTGAAGGTAGCATATAGAATTTATAAAATTAATACTAAGGAACTTTTTGACCTTGTTGAAAAATCATTTATTTAAACATTCAGATGCTAGGCGGCTTGTGCCAAAGTCTACTCGTGAAATATGGTATGTCTGCGGCGGGTACTTTGGGTTCGGCATTCCATAGCTTCCTGACCACGGCATCTTCGTGCCTGCTCACGACTGCAGTGTTAATCACCTGCTACGTGCTGTCATCTAAAACCCACCAGCTTATTCGGCAATCTATTTTTGTAAGTCATAGTTTTTCTTTGTTGTATTTTGTTTGTGTGATAATTATCGGTTAATAATAATTCAAAAGCAATATGCAATCCAAGATACAGTTTATTCACAAAAACCTGTCTGAGGCACTTATGTCATGTATGCATAGCGAATTTTGATACAATGCAGCTATATGAAAATCGAGTTTAATATTGCGCAAATTCTTATATGTGTAGGTGAGAAGACAGGTAGAGGGCCCATGTAACCGCTTTCGATGGAAAGCGGTTACAGGACCGTCTGCTGAACTCCTGCAATAAAAAAATCATAATAGCAAAAACGAAGTAGCAATGATGATGATATTCTGGACAAAGGATTTACATCTATTAAATTAAACATGGTTTTTGTCACATCTTCTGAACTCGACAAGATATGACTAGACATGAACCTTATATATGTTTTATACGAAAATTCAAGTCATATAACTTGTATTTTAATGTCTAAATTTTTTATTGTAATTTTTTGAGCTTTTTTGTAGCTTGTTCTTATTTGGCACAATATTCCAGATCGAGACACAGAAAAAAATCCAAAACAGTCATCGATAATATAAATAAGAAAGATAATTTATATAAGAAAAATAATTAAATACAACAATGATAATGGAAATTATTTCAGGAGTGCCTCTTCAATGCTGTGGCCTGTTTCCTGTACTTGTCCGCTTCGTCTTATATGGGCTTTGCAGTGAACTTTTATCTATATCCCCAGTACGTGATTCGTACTATGTACGAGGCCTACCCTGCTATGACTGCCGTATATGTAAGTATACTGCCCATATATTATTAGCCCGCAACTTCGTCGACAGCGACTGGATGGCAAAGATCAAGGTTGTAATGTTAATATATTAAATTAGAAGACATTCCCGGAATTACAACCAGCTTATTGTACCATATAAAATATGTCTGTCATAAATTTTCTTTGATACTAATGTTAGGTTTAATATTCTAGCTAAAAATTTAATAATAACAATAATTATAACTAGGTAGTTTCAACATTACTATCATTTACCTATTTAAATTTTAAGATCATTCCAGCATAAAAGTATCACTCAGGCAGTAGGTACCAATCAATACAGGTAGGTAACACAGAAAATAAAGTGACGATTTCATATCGAACAAATTTTATGCTACCTTTATTAAATAAATAGCGTAATAGGTGTGTTTTTCCCGGTACCTACTTTTTTACCGCAGATTTTAAGACGGCAAACTTTCCATCTATTAAGTATATGAGGAAACTCATAATCAAATAAAATCAGCACCGATGTAAATGCGAGAATGAAATACCAACAAAAATCCTTATAAAAAAATTCACACCGTGCATATAATCTAATATTTATTGCAAGATTTTTCTAATATATTAATGAACACAATTTAACAATTTTATTATTAATAAACTTATCACGACTTCACTGATTATTATACCAGTAATAAGTTTAGTAAGTACTTGGTAGTCTGCGCACAAATAAGGGTTCTGTGCAAAAGAATTTTCCATGGTAGAGGTGAAAAGCTGAATCGGTTTTCTTTATTTAGCTACGGAATATTACTCAAAGTTTAAAAATTGGAGGGCTCCGGCCACAATTTTCATGGCCATCTAAACAGATTCCAATGATAACGTCATTAAGGAACATCATTATCAACATCTGTGACACTATGAACTGAAAAAAAATTCAACCCGTAGTTTCACGTTAGTCACTGTTATTTCCATAATTATCTTGTTATTTACATTTTATGCATATGCATACTGCCGTATAATACTTTTAATAGTAAAAATAAATGTGATTTGATATTAGACTGATAAACTCCAATACTGTTTGAGCGACCTCTAGAAAGTTAGGATAAAAATTTATTTTACGTAGTGCGCCAATAGATGGCGTTGTAGCGTATTAATTTTTACACTTGATCGCCATGAATTATTATGAAAGATTTTGAAAGAAAGGCAACATATAATATTTCTCCTAAGGAAGGACCCTGTGCCCCAAATAACAATCAAATACAGGATGAAAATTTGTAGGTAAACTCATAGTTCTTCAAGTTGTATGAAAAATATTTATAACAAGTAAGGACTTAAGAACGTGTTTTAGCGTTACAGTTGTATTTTTTATTTTATTCAGAAAGTGTATATGTTCAAATAAAATTGATGAGGTTGTGGGTAAAATTTAGTGTCGTATCATATTATGTTTGTGTAATATATTAATTATTTAATATAAATAATTTTTATTGATGTAGAATGCTGTGTTTTTGTATTCAAAATTAATCCACTTAAAACTATTGCAATTTATATCTCGCACACAATAGAAAATAATCTATTATATACGTAACCGTAACGAATCTCTTACAATCACTTGACCAAGTGTCTGCCCAGTTACGTCACAACAGTGAATGTGTTTCGTATCCAATTATAGGTAATAAAATATCATAATTATTAGATTACAAAGATATTTGATTACGGACAAAAATAATTACTGTTTCATGGATAACGGTCTAAAATTCATCGTATACTCAGTCATATTATATCACAAATATGACGTGAATTGATTTTGTGCCTATTTGTGTTTCGGAACAGTCAAGCTGACATGCTTTTTGAAAGTAGTCATGCATCACGTAAGATTACGGCTACGTGTGAAACATAAACAATAGAAAAAGTTAAACTATATACTTTATATCAAATTTTAAAACTCACAGATGTTAAACATAACGTCTTACTTATAATAATCTCGTTAAGAAAGGATTGGCCATCTCTTAAATAAGAGACTCTTAAGCCCCTAATCAATGGCTGTTTCAAATAAAATTTGCCATCTTGCCGCTTAGCAGTCACTTAAACTACTTACCTCTCGATATTGGTTATTTTTGACAGTTATTTATGAGATACTTTACCACCACCTCTTATCCTTAAGAGGAGTTTATGGGTAAGATTTTCGTTAATCAGTTGTTGAGCAGTTTCTTAAAATTTAACAAACGATTAATAGGAAGGCCAATAATGTATTTTTTTGAAAATATTAAGCCGTTGCTTTCATAAACTAATATTTAGCATCACCCACTTTGATTTACATTGGTATAAATTGTAATACACCAATGTTCTGGGCTACTCAAACAAATAATTATTCTTTATTGTACACAAAAAGTTACATACAAAATTGTAGAACAGTGGTGATGTACAAAGGCGAACTTAACCCTAAATTAAAGAGTTTTCTTCCAGCAAACCTATGGAGTCTAGCGAGAAGGGGAGAAGAAAAAGGCAGGGTTGTGTACACCAAAGATATTTTACGATATAGCATATAATATAAACAGATTAAAAAAATAAACTGAATACAAGATACAACAAATACATATAATGTAAAATATAGACATATAAAGATAATTTAATAATTATATGATATTTATTTTACTGCCTTTCGAATGTAAACAATATCTAGATAATTTATTATTATATTATGTGATAGCAATTTTTGTGTGTTGAATAAGTCATTTTTCGAAATTCGACCGATTTCCCTAAGGATTTAAAAATGAATGTTTACTTATATTTATAGTTATAAGACTTCTCGTTTCTTAATATTTTATATTAAACCCTACACCTAAGTAAACAGAACATTTTGAGGATGGAAACATGAAAAATTCATGTTTTAACCCCCAAAATTTCCATTTAAATCATTTGAGTAGTTTCGGAGCCTATTTGAGATCCGGTTTGAAAAAAATTGAGCAGATTCTAAAAACAGTATTTTTTGACAAAGTGTCCGTAAAAATAGCAGTTTTACTTTAATAGGTTTTAAATTATAAACGTTTCAATTTTATTTATTGCTTTAGAGTGTTTTCTTTTGTTTCAGTATATTGGCGTGGTGCTTGGAATTATCCACGGCGTCGACGCTTATCTCTGTTACAAATATCACAAAAGTATAGGAGTTTATTGACGGTGCATTATCCTAGATATTTTACTGGTATTTTACTTATATAATTTTGAGACGCAACAAATATTTAATAGATGATACTTTTATCGAACACCAAAGTTTAACAATATTAAATCTATAAATAAGCATGAATAACAATGATTATTAATCTATTTAATTAACTAATAATTGATGATTATTATTAGTGATATCAATTATGACATTTGAAAAGCAAACGATTATTAATAATTATAATGTATTCCTCCTAAGGAACTCACTTAAAACAGTTTCACAACGAATGGCCATGAAAACAAGAAGATAAATTATATAATTCACGCAATACTTGAAGGGTTTTACGTAAACGAATAATTTGAAGACGTACATCTATCTATCTGCCTTTAATTATATTATATTGTATCGTTAAATGTTATTGAATCTACCTCTATGCAGGTATATTGATCATCCATTTGAAACTTTTGTAATATAATCTTTGTAGAGAGACTTTACAGTAGCGATTGTCCTTTGAGTAGATTGTCGAGATTTATCTGAAAATAAACAAGATAATCTTGCTATAAAAACCTTTTTATCTGACCTACTAATTTGACTTCGGACTTAATTATAGGGTTTGTTATTGTAAAAATACAAATAAAACGTGACGTAGGCACAAGTTGATTACACACATAATATGTATGTGAGCTAAGTACATACTTAGTTTTCCATTCAAACAAATACTCGTACGTTACTGACGCAGACGTGCTCGCTCTGCGCTTACGCCCGGCCGTGGCTGGTACGGTCGTCGCCAGGTATGTTATAGGCACGTATCACTATCGAAATAATGTATGAGTCTATGTATATATTGTTATATTCTATAATACATAAAGTGTAGTTTATATTTTACATTTTAAGCGATATTATAAAAATGTAGAAATAAATTCATAATTTTAAATCATTAATATTTTTAGTTGATCTTCAACGTTTAATCTAAGTATTAATGACCTAAAAGTTTAGTTAGAAAATATATTCGGCTATAGTTAACCTCGATGTTTTAATGTAAATGTAAAAATAATAATAAAACAACATACTAAATACATATGTGTAGATTATTCATCATTAATTCCTTTTTTTATTATATTATTGTTTTGTGCGAGCGGGGGGTACGCACTTATGGGTTGGAAGAAAACACCAGTTTTTGACTAAGAGCTTTTATTGTCTTACACAGCCGCACGCAGTACCTCACTGCAGGGTTGCCACTATACGCACGACCAACGATGCACAGTCCCGACGATAAGTTGTCACACCCTCAATAACGTCGGACTAGGAGATTCCAAAAACGCATTTTTTAGAATTTTTATCTGTTTCTTAGACATGAAGCTATACATAAAGCTAGTTTATATACCGGGGCGTAACTTAGGAAATTTTTTATCCCCATATATAACGTCGTTTTCGTGGGATAGGTAGACGAAAATAGCGAAAAGGATGGCGCTGCGTTAGCATCTTTTTTGGAAACTAGTGAACCTATATAAATGATACATCGGCTTCTATGCCGAGTTAGGATAATTTTTATTCCGATATATCATGTCGTTTCCATGAAATAGACGGATTAGCTAAACAAATGGTGCTGCAATCGTGTTTTTCCAATTTACTAATAAATACCTGCTGTTGTCATAAATAATAATGTCATTCGTTGTATTACTTCAAATCAGGTTGGCTTCGACTAAGATTAGTACACATACAGATGTATGTTTTGCTCAGCAGTTGGCTAGATTATATGCACTTATTTTTTTTGTCAAATTCAAAAGTTTTTATTTGATCTTATAATAATTTTATTTTTCAAGTATAATTGAATAAGAAATAAATTGAAATTACCTAAATCTAACAACTATTAACAAAAACTAAAATATCCTATAAATAATCCTATTTTTTTTGTTATAATTATATGTAAAAAACCGAATAAAGTTTTTGTGTAAGTAAAATAAAGCTGAGGTGCTAAATAAAGCTGCCTAGTGTCTGACACGTGGCACAGCCTGCTATTTTAAAAACTCTTATAATGATGATAAGATATTCTGATTTGTGGTTGTGGATTTGTGACATATTTATAAGCTAGACAGAAAAGAGGAGTATGGTAGGAAAAGTCGACCTCGAATCATCGGGAAGGTGAAAGATATATAGAAGAAATTAATTATAGTTTTATTCCGAAAAGCTACTGCGCTCGTATGTAGGTATGTCGTTACAGTTTTAAATGTGGTTCTATATATTGTAGTCAACGTTGCTAGATATTCTGATTATAGAAAAAGCGTTAACCGATTTCTTAAAATTGACGTGACATCAAACATCTATGCAAGCTGAATCACTAAAATGTTTTCGGAGAGCCTTCGTCAAAAAGGTAATTTTATTATCCTTATCTTAATATTACTTCATAGCACTTTTACGTTTGAAACGTCACGTACATTGATACTAAGTAGTCTAATTTGCTTGGAACTATTTCATCGTTTACATAGTGATCGATGTTTACAATACATATGGGGCCTTACTTATAATATTCTCGTTAAGAAAGGATTAGCCATCTCTTAAATAAGAGACTCTTAAGCCCCTAATCAATGGCTGTTTCAAATAAACCTAGTCACTTAAACTACCTCCCGATGTTGGTTATTTTTCACAGTTATTTATGAGTTACTCTACCACGTCCTCTTATGCTTAAGAGGAGTTTATGGGTAAGATTTTTGTAAATCAGTTGCTGAACAGTTTCTTAAAATTTATCAAACGATTATAAGTAAGGCCAATGGTGTCACGATAAGGGATGCAGAAACCTGCGATAAATGGAGAAGAAAAAGTAGGAAAGCGGTCTCTGGACTACGAAGGGAACGATTCTATTACCGAAATTTATACATAACGCTAATCATCATAATGAATAGTGGGAAACTCCAGAAACAGGTGTTTATAATTCCCGAAAAAGTCTAATCCCTTGATAGTTTCAACTATGAATTTCGTCCAAAGTTTTCATATAAATAATTAGGATATGCCTGTGTTCATACTTGACTTGGAATTCCCGCAGAACTCCCGGGACACCAAGTACCACAGCGTTGCAGCAAACAGATTGAAAGGCATCCTCTTAGTGAAGACTGTGCTGGAATAAGTTATTTTTTATGCACCCGAACAAATATAAACCGCTTCCGGGAAATTCCCGCAGGATTCCCGGAACAAAAAATATCATACTTTTTATTACAAAACTTTGCATTTGATCAGAGACATATCACTTTAGTATTCGATTTTTTAGAAATTTATTCATTTATTCACTCCCAGAAAAATTCTAGCAGAATTCCCGGGATAAAAAGTAGCGAAGATTTTAAGTCTAAGTATTTGCTTTCCGGGAATTTTCTCGGGGGTGGTTTGAAGTTGTTCGGGTGCTTAAAAAGTAGCTTATTTCGACAGTTTTCACTAAAAGGATAGCTGCGGTACAATGTAGCTCGGGAATCCCGCGGGAATTTTAAGTCAACCGTAGACGAAGTCGCGTGAATAGCCTAGTTGTAAATATTATTATTGGCAAAGATATGTGATCTTTGGGCAATCAGCATTTAGAGGTCAAAATTTAAATAAAGACGTCTATTTCACGACTTTTATTACACTTAAATGTTGTAACTTTAGTATTTTGATCGTATTTATACACATTACTTAATTATTTTTTGTGATTTTGTTTATCTATTCAATACAATAACTCAATAAATCCCTTATTATAATTTCTGTGATCACAACGAAGCAAAAAATGTTAACTCAATCATGTAAGTATCAAAATTCCATATCTCTACAAATATTATTAAATGGATGTATGGATGTATGTTTGTTATTCTTTCACGGAAAAGCTGCTGAATGGATTTTGATGAAATTTTTCAATAAGCTTACACATTAGAATAACACATAGGCTTTAATTTATAAAGATATAATGTGAATTATCCAAAATATAGCGATTTTGCATTACCACGCGGGTGAAACCGCCGGCGCAGCTAGTAAGTACGTACATAAATGTGTATAAAGGATTTTGATTAACCTAATTGCTATCATCGTATTGCTAGATGATAGGTATTAGAATGGTACTACTTCGGTAGTTCTGAACTAGGTCAAGGTCCGCAATTTGTTTATTGATTTTTTGTCATATAATTCTAAAGTTTTCCTAATTTTTTACTATTGTTGACTACTAAACGTAGGTAGGCCTCCCCAAGTTTGCATCAAATATCCTGGACCTCCATATTCATTATTTAGCTTCTACCGGCGATCTTACGCAGGTCATCGATCCACCGGTCTGCAGGGAGTCCTAGAGGCATCGTCTCCACTCTATTAGGGCCCTAAATCTGTCCTGTGATAACTGTGATTTATATTGAATGCTGTAAGTCTATATCATTATAGATTGTTATAGGAAAGTATGTAAAGCAGGAAATAGCGTTGAATCCATGGTGCGGCAAAAAACAGAAAAAGAGAGTTACAAGTCGTATGAATGTCAAATTTTAACTAATAGTAGGTAAGGTAAATAAATAAGTGAATAGTAAGTTATAAAAATCTGTCATTGGCCACTTGTATCTTTTCTGCGTGGTCCAAGATATTTTTCATACTCATGGCACGTATGGGTTCATGATGAGTATGAGTAATGATGTACAAGAGGCGTTCAACTTCAAAAAAACTAGCACAGCCATAGTAGGGTAGTGACTAACGCACCAGTTTTTTAAATGCCGTGGAATCGATTCCTGTTCATGAAGCATGGTTGGTAATACAGAAGCAGTTTCATGATCCAATATGTATACTTATTGTTAGCTTTACTATATTTATGCTTACCGTGAAGGAAAACTTCGCGATGAAATATGAACATATGTAGAGAAAAGCGATGTGTCAAACCCGTTAATCCGTCTTCTACAATCGTGGTGGGTACAAATTTAAACCTAGCAATAGGATGTTAATGGGCTAATATTATTAATAGAAAAAATGGAAACGTAGCATACTATCTTGCGACATAGCTTGCGACATGCGCTAGATTTGGAAAGTGGAGCGACGTAACTGTGCTCCTGTCGTACGTACCCTTTGTTTAACTATTCACTTAAAAGCGAACAAATGGTCTTGTGCGGAACTGATTTAAGATATTTATTTTGTCGATTTACTTACAATACGTTATATGAAATGAGTTGACACTTAAATGTTTCTTCAAATTTTGCGCAACCGCGACAATTGGTTGGCAGAATTTTATGGAGATACATACATATATTTACTATAGTATAGTGCAATTGGCAGCGCTTAAAGAAAATATTTTCTTTATACAATTCTGTTAATGTTTACAGGTATATGTAGTCATGCTTGTACAAACTTAAACTTGTTTTTGGCAGAATTAATAATATTTCATTTCATTTATTTTTAAATATTTACGTGTAGACAAATTGACAGAAGGACTATGTATAGGACTATTGTACCTGGATGTGGTAAAGCCATGCTGGAATCACCATCTTATTTCAGCTCTTAGGGCCAGTTCGACGGATGATGACAGAATATCGGCGCAAAACTATAGCTTTGAGCTAATCGTCCCATCCACATATTCAACTCCCGTAGTTCATCCATTATATGCCATCTCGTCTATTGCCAGCTTGGCAATAAAAAAAGTTGTTTTACTAAGGAAGCAGATACGTTGCCTACCTTCGTGGGTCTACGATCTTTTTGAAGTATATATCCCTCTCATATTGTGCGTTCATAGTAACCAAGGGAGTCCATTCCACATTCACAGACACATCTATACTAGTATTATATTATAAGAGGAAAGATTTGTATTTTTGTATGTTTGTAATTAATAAACTCAAAAATTAATAGGCTTATTTCAAAATATCTTTCACCATTCGAATGCTACATTATTCCTGATTAATATAGGCTATATAAAAATTAGGGATACCTACTAAAAGTTCAATGCTATAATCCATCAATCTAAACAGCATAATTGGAGCTTAAATCGGGTTCTATGTTTTTGATGAAATTTTATGTGTGTTGGACCCGGTAGGCGGCGCTGGAATCGGGGTTTAGATTTTTCAGGACACGACGACGTTTGCCGAGACTGCTAGTTAGATTTATACTAGAAAATGTTCTTGCAAAGGTTTTAAACTTAGCGTCTGTTGGCTATTGAATATAATGTGATGTGATGTGATGTGTGTATGTTTCGATATGGTTGTAAAGACAATAAAAATGTTACAGACATATGAATGAGAATAAGAATGAGTACAATTGATAATTTAATTATGAAAGGAAGTGTCAAGCTCGACATTAAAGGATGTCGAGGATATTAATACAATGATTGTTATTACATAGGTGGTCATCTGTATAATTTAATTCTGTTACTATTCGTTTAGGCTTTAGAGTACATCTTAAATGCCTGCTCGTATTGACCACTGTACTTATTTTTTAATCCCTGTATTTACATTAATGTAACCTACTACTTTCCTCAACTGTAGTAGTCAACTGAAAATGTAATTCTCACAAGTACCCTTCTAGTTCAGTGTTTCATTTAATTACTATTATCTTTATCTTATGTCCTCTCTTTGTTCAATTAATATCTTACATTTTAATTATTGTACGCTTTAAAGTGGTTTTACCCTGAATCTTTATACTATCTATACATACATGGATATAGTGAATGAAGCCTGTTTCCCATTCAGGTAGGGGTAGGCAGAGACGATGGATTTCCATCTGCTACGATCCTGACAAACACTTTTAGCTTCATCAACTTTCATTAATCTCTTCGTACATACACGCTTATTTAATTGCAAGCATGGTAGGGATATGACTCTATAGAGTCATACCCGTGCTATACTTATGCTCACGCAATAAAGTAAGGAAATATGATTAATGTCGATATGACTACGTTAAAGATAAATTTTTATTCCTGGTATATAAGGCTACTCTCGGTTTAACTGATGTTATAGTGACCGTCGCCTGGACATTGGCAACGTTATCAACGTGCTACCGGCTTTGAAGACACTTGTTGTCTAAGGTATACAAAAAGTATATATGATTCATTTTAGATAGCAAGGTTTCGGTAGATGGACGAAGGTCGGCCGCTTAAAAACGAATATCAGACTTGAACCACTTGTTTTAGTTTGTATATTTGACCACGAGAAAAAACCTATTTGACTTTAATACCCCTTTTGGGCAGCTTTAGTTTTAGTTTGCTTAAGTTTACTTTTAGAATGTTATAAACGTCGTAAATAAAATAACGTTCTTTCTGAATAGAACTATCTAATCCCTCAGTTACATGCATAATTTTGCTTAAATAATTACGGAGTCCTAAAATAGTGGTATAGTAAAAGAATTGTGAACACAAAGGGTATCGAAACACTCGGCCATTGTCGCCGGTAACCGGCACCTCGACCGCGGTTGTGTAAACAGTGAACACAGCCTGAGCCGTGTCATTATCACGTGATCAGGTGCAGGCACATTCTCTTATACTCGTTGAAAGTGAATTTATTGCCTAAGCAAATATCGTACAAATAATTCATTGTTAATTCCTTAAATCATTAAATTGAGAATAACATGTTTTTAAGTATGTAATGAATGCTGGTAATTATCAAATATAATGCAGATAATGCTTATCAATTACAATGAACGCCTGGCTTAGTGAATTTCCGCGGAACTGTATTGGGGGCGTTTACACATACATCTGTTTTAGATTTTTGCGTTATGGGGTTTCCTATTTCATATCACTAACTTACTGTGCTTGCGTCTAGTGATTATTCGTCCATCTACATATATTATAACAAATCGTTTACAGAGTACAAAACAAAAATAAATCAAAAAGAATTATTCCATGGACGAGAAGTGATGTTGGTGTAAAGTAAGATTTGTAAAGCAGTCAAACAGCGACGGCGGACGAGGCTATCCTACAGTTGCAGTTACTACAGTGAGAAACGCGCCGTTGAGCGCTGCGCATGCGCCTATCGAACACCGTGGCGCCAATTTCTCAACTATTCTGTACTTCTTCGACGTATTAACTCCTTGTGATACTTACTCATAAAAGTGCCAAAGCATCTAGTGTGTGAAATTGAGTACAAAATACTAGTTTATAAGTGAGCGAACCGGTCGAGTTCCTGTCTTCGCCTTGTTTATGTAAGTTCATGGAAGCGTACCTCTCAAAGTGTGTTTGCAATACTGATAATAGAAAACCTTTAACGCGTTGAATAGAATCAACAATCAGGTAGATTTTTATTGCTGTTGTCTTTTTCATTGTTATCATTCGGTTGCATCATGCATGAAACAGAATTAATGGGCGTCTTCTATTTCTAAGTAGTCTGTTTTAGTATCAGTATAATATCGAAGGACTTATACACAATCGTATTAGGATTTTATATTCAGGCAATTAAATGATGACGATATAGATAACAATATTCTATTATCAACAATCTGCGCAATATTAGTGAATTAATTAATTCAGAGCCTTACTTTCAACCTAGATGCGTACGGTATCATCATTTAAATATTACTGAATATTCAAACAGCCTTAAGCATAGCTTAAAGCTAGTTAGCTTACGTTAGTCAATACCTTACGGAGAATCAATGAAGTCTTGCCGAATTCTTTTGCTTACCATTGGTATAAAATTTGAATGAATTAGGGTATACGAAGTTAATGTAAAATTCTAAGTAAGACATAGGAACCGGCACTATACATACGACTTCTCTATTAAAGATCCTGTTATGTGCAATAGATTAATTACAGGTATCATCCATTAATTTGCCTTACTGATTAAAATTTGAGACAAAATTCATAGAAGTATAATATCAATTTTCTGCATATCTACTACCAGTAGTTTAAGATAAATGAATGGGATAGTACGATATAAAAAACTGACATAAGTAAAAACAGAAGTTTGAGATAAAATATAATAAATATATAGAACCCGATTCCAGTTCCACCTACCGGATCTTATTGTGAATTTAAACCAACCCGGGACTCACTCATACATAGAATTTCATCAAAATTGTAAAACCTGATTCCAGCGGCAAGTATTTTTTTTAGATTGATGGCTTACATTATTGAAGTTATAGTACGAATCTCTAATTTTTATATAGCCTATATTATATTATTAATCAGGGATAATGTGGCATTGATGAAATCAGTCCAGTAGTGTTTGAGTTTGTTCGTTACAAAAATACAAATCTTTCCTCTTTATAATATTAGTATAGATACATATCTACAACCTTAATCTTAATTCTTATTATTAAGATTAAAGATAAAATATATAACAAAATACAACACGGTAAAATTTAAAATGACAGTTGCATGAATAAAACAGTGGAACTGTTCCATTTCTGAATTTAGTTAGGTTATAATTTATTCTACTGATAACTTTTATCTGACGATTAAAAAATCAGCCCATAGTTAATGACAGCAAAATTTGTAAGGTATTCTAAATTAAAAAAGATTAGCTTCAGTAGATTACCCAATATTCGTTCTTCTACCAAAATCATCTATTGATGGCATCATTGATGCCTGCTATCTGGGTATATCCCAGGAAGAAATAAATACTTGAACATCATCAATATTTTTGTATAAGATTCATATTTGGGCTACGTAAATAGGACCACGTCTATGAGTTCCGTACAAAACTCTACCGGTTATTCTACTCTGTTGGTTACCGACCAATCTACGTCGGAATACGCTCATTTTCACACTTCTCTAGTAAAGTGTTTCTACCCACTACTCCTCGTTACTTCAAGGAACGCTTTGAATTGCTTTATATGTATATATTTTTTTTAGCATCCATAATTTGCGCCCCTCCACTAAATACAGAATAAACACACCTGTACACCCGTCTGGTTTTTATAATAACTTTTTCACGATCCAGGCTGTGCGTCTCTGGAATGAGTTTGCCATTGCTATAAGACGAGTCAAATCGTTACCGTACTTTAAAAATAAGGTTCAGAAGTATTACTTTTTTATTGTGTATAATCATTCTTAATGGTATTATTAGTATTATATGTATGTTTGCATTATCACATACACGTATATTATACATATACACGTATACACAGACACATAACTATATATAAGCATATTTTTAGTACTTTTAATTATTTACTGCGGTTATTTATCATCCATCATTGTTTATTTACTGTAGTCTGCACTACCAGCCAGTATTAAAAATATATCAACCCCCCCAAGGGTTGTCTGGCAGAGATCGCTTTCTATTGATATGGCCACCCCTTGTACTATCTTTCATCTTTTTCTACTTCTGTTTGTCTATTTATGCTTGGTGTAGGTACAATGATGAGTTATCTATTGATCTAATACGGTGGCATCTCTTGTTAACAAAAAACACCTACGTTTTGTGTAAACTAAGTATATGTTGAAACATATACTTACTTCTGGTGTACCTGAAAAGAACATACCAGAAGTTAAATTCTCAAAAAAATTTACAATTTTTGCGCAAAAATGTACATAATTTAACATAACACGTTGAAGTAGAATGCATATTTAAATAATTAGTGACGAAGCTTGTTATGTTACAACAAACAATACCGAAATATTTTATCAGACATTGATTAATTAAATTCATTTATAAATATTACAAAGCGAACCTAACAATAACGACATTGTGATAAATACGTGTACTGTTTTTTACAACTTTAGACGCCACTTTTATCGCAGGACTGCAGTAAATTTCGAAGTTAATGGAAAAGCTTCAAGGATTTTAAATATACTGATTATTGATATATATAACAAAGTCCAAAAAACATCGGTAGGCTCCGAATGCATACGGGTTGTGGAATGTACCGATAACAATGACTCATTTGCACTGCGTTGTAAATTTGCTGACGCAACTAGTCTTCCGTTAGCGAATTTCCATAATAATGCTTTCGAATTTAACTCATATTTAGCTAGTTTGTCAGGGCCATCTTAAGTGTTTAGGGCGCCGGTGTGTGAAAATTAGTTTATTCGCCCCAGAATAATATTAAATTTTTAAGGTACATGTACTGAATCGATATATATAAATTATGAAAATCCATGATATTTTTTAATGATCTTTGGTCCCTGCGCCGCGTCCAGGTGCCAGGCACCCCTTGCACCACTGGGTTAGTCAGAGCCGCAGAATTGTAGATTTTTTACAGGGAGATATGTGTATATTCAGATAAAGTTTCGAATATTTTATTTCATAAAATCCTTGAGTCACTTTAACCGTGTATAATTGTAATGTCGCACTCACAGACACAGTAGCCCGCAAGAGCCTCATGAAATTGAACGACCTTTTTATCTTAATTTATAAAATATAATTTCAAGGATCTATACACGACTGGGTACATCAAAGTTTGAATTTTTAAACTGTCGAGCGAAAAATACTGAAAATATTATAAAAGGAGGTAGAACTTGAAAAATATTTTCATCAAATTAGTTTGAATGATACGCTGAGTTGTATTGTAGAATTTTTTATTTATTTTTTATTACAGGAGTTCAGCAGGCTCACTTGATGGGAAGCGGTTACCATCGCCTATAGACATTTGCAACACTAAGGTGTAGATGGTAAGATAGAATCCTTAGATATTTTTTGGGGTTCCATAAGTATCTGGCGGTGATAGTAATCGTTTGTCGCCATTACGGATCCCTTCATTGCACGAGTTTCATACCAAGAGCGAATAAATATTAAGTTTTTAATTACAGGTGTGTCCAAGTTATATGCATTTTTGATTAACTGAATGTTTTCGTTACTTTGAAATACATATGCATGTATACCTGCCTATTAAGGATATTTCCTTAATAGGCACGAAAATCAAAATGAGACTGCACTTCAAACCATTTTTTTTTAAAGATTGCTTGTGGACAAACTGGCACACGGATCCACTTGATGGCATGTGGTTACTGTCGCCCATGAACATCTGGAACACTGAGGGAACCGATGCGTTGCCTACCTCGTTGAGACCTCAAATATCTGTTTACACCCTTTTTGAAGAAGCCTATATTATAGTACTTTGGGATTAACTTAACTTCTGTGCAGAAAATAATAAAATTTCATTGTTAATGAACATAGGAATAAATACTTTAACAATAGACTTGTAACAATAAACAATAAAGTAAATGACTATCAAAACAATTGAAACACTTTTTACCATTTCACAAAAGTCGCTTAGTCTCTGCCTACATGCCATGGGAAACTCCTTTGCATATAGGCAGAGATATGCACGGGAGTACAAAATTATGAAGTTATTATTTTATACAAGTAAATGTAAGTAAGTATGAACTCCTCATAACGCATTAATTAATATTGTTGAAATAGTAATTAACATTATTTCTATCATGAGATTTGAAAAGTGTTATGTATGATAAGGTGTTATTTTACTGCCTGTTTTTGTATGCAAATAATGTTAGAATTTATTATTAGCTACGTGCAAACTGTCACACAGTCTAGCAAGTTTCGTAGATTTCGAAAATACTTTTGAATTTTGTACGGCTTATTATCTCAAGCGTCTGTTTGCACATGAATTTTCATTTCGATTACAGGCCTCGGTTATTTTTTACATATAAAGGTGTGTTTCGCAACTGCGCAAAGGAACGTATTTAATTAATCTCCTAATCAATAAATTTTCCAGTAAGATAGCCATCTATTAATTATATTTCCTTATCCAGCTAAGATGGTGAGATTAATTATATAGGTACGTGTTCTTTTTGCCAAGATTATGACTTTGTTAAGGTTATAATAAAAGAATAATAACATAGTAAAAGCTTATTTGTTTACAATAATATATTTAGCAAAAAAGATTGGCATAGTTGGTCGTCGGTAAGATATTTACTTTTATCTTTGCAATTTAATTTGTTTCAGGGAAGGAGTTTCTGCTTAATCTTGGTTTTTGAATGCGATTTTTAGTTTGGAAGATTACTTCAACCTTAGTGGATTTTTCGTATCTCAATGACGTGGGTTTGAGCCAAGTACAGAGCATGCAGGGCTAACCCAATTTTCTTGGCTAAAGTGCATATTGTTACTAATGACTACAGCAGAACTAATATATATACTATGGCTATATGGTGGTAGTGTCGGTAACATCCATAGGTATTCATCGCAATTTATGGTTGAGTGATACTGTATTAAGGTGTCGGTTCCCACAAAAGAGCCAGGATCGGGTGCAATCGAAACAACTTTTCCTTGGGAATTATCGATCAATAATTTATAAAAAAATTGGCATGAATCTTCACGGTATGATATACCTGACATAGCTTTTTCATAATTTTTCTATGATTATTTCAAGTTAAGAAAAAAATGTCACGAAAACAGTTATATACAAATCATTGACATGAAACCGTATTATTATTCCTCTAATGTTTACCAAAACAGGATAAAAAAACATGTACATCTTTATAGAAGAGAGATAAATAACATGCTTTTATTGTTTTTTTGAATAATACTTTATTTTATTCAATAGAATGGCAGCGTGGCAAGCCTTTGGTGTGGGATGCGACTTGCGTAGACACGTTGGCCGCATCCCATTTACCAAACACTTCTAGATCGGCCGGCTCGGCAGCGGAAACAGCGGAATCACTCAAGCGGCGGAAATATGCAACCCTCAGTGAGAGTTATATGTTTGTGCCGTTTGCTGTCGAGACGCTTGGACCGTGGGGTCCTGAGGCCATGAGCCTCTACCAAAATTTATCAAAACGACTCATCGACTCTTCAGGTCATCAGAGGGCTGGTGCCTAACCGGCCAACGGATCAGTATGGCGATCCAGAGAGGAAACGTAGCCAGCCTTCTGGGCACCTTACCCATAGAAGACGGTGATCTGGGCTCAGTATTCTACTTATAGTCTTGAGGGACTATGGGTAGAATACAATACAAATAAGTTAAGTTTTCTTACATTGTATTCAATAGTATGTAATTTATATTATAGAATAAAAAAATAGAATAATAATGCAGAATAAACCCAATCCCAAACTTTCATGGTCATTAGCATTATTACAAGTCTTAAACAAGTGCAATGGGTATACCTTTCCGTGAAATGGTATTCAGTTGTTCTATAGTCAGTTCCTGGATCTTACTGTTGATTCATTTGGGTTAACTATTAGTAAAAAAATTACATTCATCATACTTCATACAACTAATGTCAATTTTCCACCAGTAGTTAGGCAAGTGAATGGAGAAACCGCCATTAGTCGATGTCTCAACGTATTGATTTTGATATAATGTATCCATATTTTATGTACTGTGGATGAATAGGGGCCGAATTTAAATTTTGATAAAGGACATAAGAGTTTAGTACACGAAATAGATAAAAACATGAAATTGAAATTTATATACCTTCTATATAATATCCTTCAAATATTTATCATTAAAATTTTAAAAGTAAATTTGAAGGAGCGCATAAGTGGCAAGTTAATAGGTAGATGTTATTAAATGCGGTAATTATTTGATTTACATTATATTACATTACCTCCATATGTTATTGAGCATCCATTTGTAATAAGTTGCTTTGGTGGATAATATTTCATTCTAAACTTGTCGGTATACATCTGACTAATTAATGAGTAAAATGAAGCCTATACAATAAAAACACTTTTTGAGTCATTCCACTTATGCAGCAGAATACTCTCGCTTAAAGATTGGAGCTATTTTCTAATGGCGGTTCCTATATCGTAATACCGACGTATCGGAAATACCGACGAAGCGGACGACACGCTATGCTTCTACATTCATCGTACGCACCGCTGAAGAATGGAACTCTTTACCTTCGTCTGTTTTTCCCGAAAAATACAATCTAAGTGTCTTTAAGTCTCGCGTGAACAGGTATCTTCTAGGTAAGCGTGCTCCACCTTAGACTACATTTCCGCCTGAGACATGGTGCAATGTCGGTCAAACGCGAACCTATTCATTATAAAAAAAAAGTACTATTCATTCAGTGCTTTACCATTGATTGAATTTTGATATTACTTGTATGGTGCTTATGTCAAATTTATACTGATGGTAATGCAAATGAACGATACGAATAGGACCAGTACCAGTAGGAATAGTATCTATCTATGAATAGGTATTCATAGCCGGTTCATATATAATTACATATTATTACCGACTGTTAATACACGTTCGGTATTGTAGGCACAATAGTTTCATTGAGCTTTGCTCGCGTCAACTTCGTTAATTTCCACCGAAAATCATTCTATTTTATAAAATAAAAAGAATAATGTGTCAATAGTATAGTATATAGTGAGTACTTTTATGTATATCGTAATGAATGAATGAATCATTTAGTGCCAAAATGCATGTACACAAGATGTTAGAGTAAGTAAAGAATACCAAAATTATTTTGATAATCAGTTCACTGTCATGGATGAACAAATAAACTTACAAGGATCTATAAAAAAGTGACTAAACAGATTATCTGCGTGTCGTAATAAAATAACCTAAAGTATTTCATATACATACATAACTTCACGCCAGGTCCCTTGCGGGGTAGGCACGAACAACAGAGCGCCATTTAGGCTTATTCTTACACACCTCACTTGCTTCTTTGACATTCATAGTTCTTGTCATGCACGCTCGTCTGTTCTTAAGGCTCCCGAAATCACCTTCTAGTATTTCATAATTACTTGAATACATCGCCCATGGCTTTTAATAAAGTCGTATGACAATGAACTCCAAAATTGATTATCTATCTTATTACTGCTTTGATAACATAACATTCCAGGTTATTACAAATGATTAAAAAACATGTTAAATTATGATTAATTGTACTACCTTTACATTTTATTGGCAACATTAATGGAGCTCAACTCGTACAATATACAATATGAGTCACTTAATTCTAATGATTGAATTCAGTTCTAATTGATTTTGATTGCTTTCTTAAAACAAACTAGTTACAAATGATATATTTATTTATGGCTTTATGTTTACAAAAAATGTATTCCCACAGACTATAGACTTCCCAATGTTGTTTAGCGATAATTTATATATTTGTATCGATTAATGAAATAAATTATCGAATGCTTTCCGGTAATAATCGTTGTATACGTTTTAACAATATATCTGTGTTACAAAATAACTTGCATTTATTAGCTTTTTATTTAAATTGGCTTTATATTTGCAGTGTATATCTAACACATCATTACGAAACTCGCACGGTCTACTACTTCTACAGGCACACTTAACTAATATGACTTTGTGATTAATATTTCGAAAGGTTTTAAATTTTTATAATTGAACGTTCTTCAGGGTCCCGTAAACACATTGGCAGAAAGGGAAACCTTTGTTAAATAGTTTCCTTAGTCATAGCCAAAAAGGCTAATATATGAATATAATTTTGTAGGATATGTGTCTCTACGTAATGGTTTAGTGAAATTGTAAGGCAAATAAAAACTTAAGGTATGCACCATATTGGTATCTGAGAGATTAAATGTTTTTTGAGCAAAAGTAAATACACATAGACGTGCGAGGTAACCATAAACATCTCTGGGAAAATTATAATAATACTAGATTCCCGGGATAAAAATATCAGATATTTTATTACATAAAATTTGTTATCGATCAAGGAAAAAATCACATTGGAATTCGATATTTTCTGTCGATCAGCGAAAACCGCATCAAAATCGACCTAGTAGTTTTACGTGAATCCCGAACAATCAAAGAAGAAATCTAAAAAAATTGCTTTATGTTCACGCACGTTTATATAGTGTATTCTAGTTGTTTCTTTGTAAATAGTTTCAATGTAAAGACACGGCATTTGCAGATATTTATAATATTATAATAGATCAGGGTTTCCCAGACTATTTTAAGTAAGAGACCCCTTTTCCAAAATGAACTGACACCTCAGACTGCCATTGTTTACTATGTCCGAGTTAGTTAAGTATATATTCAACAAGATAATTATCTCTGTTGTCACTTGCTTCCATTCCCCACAGACGGTGGTGTTTTATAACTACTACCCTTGACATAAATACAGGCTCTCGCCTCTCCAAATTAATTTAGAAAAACCTTACCGCCAATATTGGAAAGTCTGCACGCGGTTCCCCCTCTGATCCACGGTTCCTGGACAAGTGCGATGTCCGGTGCTGTTTATGCCACCTCCAATTATCTGAGTAGTTGAGTCATTACCAGTTTTGTTGTGATGAAGGTTGCATCATAGAATCTGGATTTTAATGTAGGAAGGGGGATCCATTTGGATCAACCTACTCCTCCAGTCCTAATCTGGAGAAGTCCAGGAATTCGTCGTCGCTTGACGCTTCAATCGTCCGACTAGGCCTCGCCTGCATTGTCTTCTTCGGCTCCAGAAGTGGATTTCTTTCAGAAATTGGAGCATTTGCGGTAGCACGCACCCCCGTAGTCTTGCCCGGGAAGTCCGCCGGGGTATCGACAAACCGTTCTTTCGTGCCTTGGAATTTCAGGTACACCCACCCAGCCGATAGCTGAGGCGGCGCTTCCCGATAAAAAAAGCACACCACAATTGTCATACTAGTGGTAAGATAGCGTGTACACGCCACCACTCCACTTGTGCCTAGAGATTTCGTCAATGCAGCATTGTACCGATTTTCATTCGAGGTTTTTTTTATTGCAGAAGTTCAGCAGAGAGGCAGACGGCCCACTTGATGGAAAGCGGTTATCATTGCTTATGGACATTTGCAACACCAAACGTGGTAAAAATGCACTGCTGCTCTCTAAGGGAGACTAACCCTAAAACCTGGTGAGTAATGCCGGAACACCATTCAAGGTTGTTATGGCGATATACTTTAGGCTAAGCGTGGTAGCGATCCAGCCGGGCAAATACCGTACCACCTCATTGTGGGTTGTATTGTCGCCTTACGACAGGCTGCCGAGGAGAATTGTGTTCTATTTCCGTTCCTGCACGAATAAAATATATATATTTACATAATAAACCTAATCAATTTTTCATGTTAATAACATAAAACTGCTCCCTAGCTAGGCAGTAACCTAGGGCTATTCACGCGGCGTAGCCGCGGGGAAAGCGCTATTAGTATATAATAACACTGAAAGCTTTACACAAGTTTAATAAAATGGGTTTTCTAGATGTTTTAATATGATAAGTTAAAAATTAGAGACAATTTATTGAATAGTCGTGTTGTTTGATAAACAAAGCAGATAATATATAGTACGTTTTATCTTATATTTCCTGACAAACTATTAAATTTTAAGCTTATATTAATAAGCATCTATTAGTCACAGGCAAGATAAAAGCTGTTACACACCGTCTGTATGTTGAAATCTGACGGACATCTAGGAGGAAAGGAGGATGTAGCCTTGCCTTTTTAGGCCTACATAAATGCAGTTAGCCACTTCAGTTTCTGGGGACTTCGTTCGTTATGAGAGACTCCGGAGCAGTGAAGGTTCATAAAAATGAGCATTACCATCGGATGGGCCATTTGCGGTTGATACAGTAGATACTATTACGCCGTGACTTCTCGAATTCATTGATGTCACAGGTGCCAAGTGGGCAGTACTTTCCAAAATTTGGGGAAATTTTGTTATGTTTTTTTATATATTTGGATTACACATAACACCCAGTAAAAACCCATCGAATTATTCCAAGTCCATTATTACAACTGATTTCACTGTCTTTGCTCGGGAACATCTTTGGGGTACAACTAGTTGCTTAATGACCTCCGTCAACATGTTGTGTAATACAAACATGTTCTCTGGGGAGCTAGCACAGATGTAGATAGAGTTTTGAAGATTCAAAAGAAGTGACTACGTGCTATATATGGTTCACGTTTTCTGAACTCTTAAATCTCTTTTCAAAGAACACAAAATTCTTACTGTACTCTCTGTTTACATTAAGCAATTAGCAGTATTCGTGAAACAGAATCCAGATTTCCTCCCTACTTACGGAAAATCAAGTCCAAGACTACCGAGGTTCTCCATAAAGAATCGACATTTATATCCGTTGTGCAATCTCCACTTACAAAAAATTATTCGATTCGGACAACCTATTCGAAAGATATCAAGAGTTTAAAAATATAAGTATTAGTACACGCGGCCGGGACGCTTTTTCCAGAGCGAAAAATCGTAAGTTATTATATTAAAAAAACTGAAAATACCCACATTATTTATATTTTAACTATATTGTTACATACCTAAAAATAAATGCGCATACCTGACTGTCGTAAAACACAGTTTATTACCTTTCTTGCATTCGGAGTTCTTTTGTTTACTTCGTGTTTAAAATTTGCTATGAAAAAAAACATCCTATTGTTATCGTACTTGTTTTATAGTAAGTACCATAAGTGTCGAACTAACCCTTGTTGTTATTTATTGCATTGCTTCGAAGCTTGCCAGGTGTGCGGATTAACTCAGTGAACGCGGCCCTTTGTCGGTATTATACAGTTTAGTATAAAACAATGCCCGAACGGAGGGGTAAGGCAGTCAAGTGACGACAACGATACGACTAAGACGTGTGTAGTACCTTCGATGAGCGATATAGTGACGGACTTTACACGTGTTATTGAATTGTGTAATACATTGGGACTTATTGCGTCTAGTTATATCTGTACCAATGTTATACGTAATGGTATAGTTTTAATAAATTCTATCTGTACCAATGTTATACGTGATGGTATAGTTTTAATAAATTCTATAGGTAATTACTAACGGCATTTTAATTAGAGTCCTGTAGCTGGTAACAATATCATACGTCATACCCCTGTCTCATAACAGATGTATACATGTTCTAAAACTTCGCGTTAAAATTTCTAACGCGTTTAAGACATATTCACTTTCGTGTAGCTAATAGTGGTTAAAGAAAGGAAGTAAATAAAAGCCAGCTATTCGTTATTTCGTATCTCCTTTAGGCAAAAGAGTCCACGACTTAAAATGAAGAAATCATAAGACTACTGTAAACCGCCTTGCAGAGATTTGGGTAATAAATTACCACATATACCAAATATTAACTATTTGGGCAGGGTTTCCCCTTTATTGTTCAGCCTTTGGTGTGACTATTCACACCGCACACTGAGCAATGAACACCGTCTACACGCCACACCGTCTTTTTGTACGAAAATACTACGAAAACTACCCTACAAAATAATAATATTACATCATTGCTAAAGATAGCAATTACTTCATAGTGTTGGCAGGATCATATTATTATCTATGACGATTGTCTATGTGATATTAATATACTCTATGGTTCTCATAACTGCTGTGATGAACATCGCGTAACACTACTTTGAGCCTTGAAGGTGAAGCTCAGTTATATAGTTAGGTATCTATGTTCACTTTATGCTGTTATTGACATCGAAAGGTGCTATTGGCATCGCCGGTAACATAAAAGGTATCCAAAAATATGATTATCATCTCTATCTTATCTAAACTGATAACTATTGTTTTGACATCTGATAAAATTATAACTACTGGCTTATTGGCCCAACTTTTGAAGCTAAAGAGTTAATGCAGAATAAATATTTTTTATAAGAAAAAACATTTTTGCCGTGTCCTTTACGAAGCTGTTTATTTAGAAAATTGAATAGGATCGTATTAAACCATGTTGGCCATAATTTTAAGTGTTTGACAAAAAAATATGAATGTACCTATAGGTTCACGTTTAGCTGTTGTTTTACCTAATGTTACACAATGACGCGGTCTAGCTGGTATTACGCTTACTTAGAATCCTACTCACTCGTACCTTGACGAATTTACAAAGTCACCTTGGCGAACACTGATGTATTTGATTCTCCAATGTCAAGATGCGGATGGGGGTACCAGCCCGCGCAATGCTAACCCGATATCCAACAAAATATTAATAAAATAGTTTCGCGTCTATGCTGAAGATTTTGAAATCAAGCGTTGTGAGACAGTTGCTGTCGACAAGCCTTCTGATTTTTTTTGTCTCGTTTGATTCTAACGATTCCATGCATAAACGAAATCGTGCGTGGTCCTAAGCTCGGTAACTGTTCTCACGTCAAGTGCTATCCTTTGGGATTACCTAGTTGTTTGGCAACTAAGAAGCGCTAAAGACTCTTATAATAATTTATTAACAATTAAACTGCCCATGAACATCCCACTCAGGCCTTCAAATTTTTAGTGGAACAGACAGTATATCCGCCGCAATTGTCCAAGGCGGGTTTGTTGGCTTGACACGTCGGCTATGTGATGTGATGATTTGAGATGCGAGAGTGTTAACTACTAAGCAACCACAGTTTGGATCTGGATATACGAGCCAGAATTGTGTGTCGAGGTCAATCAAAATACCTGTAATCTGGAAGCGGTCAACGAAATTGATATATTCAGTTTACTAAAACTTTTTTAATCATATAAAACGTTTGATTTAAATAAATTTTAAATAGCAGGTTACAAATTCGATTACATATTGTGTACGTTTAGCACTTTTATTCTTCACAGTCTCATTGTAGTAAGGTCACAGTAAAAAAATAAGGATAGGCAAACAAATACTATGTATTTTTTATGTGTACTTGATTTATGTGACAGAATTGGAAACATCAAAGAAGCAGCCGAAGTCGTTAGGTTGCGTATTCAGGTAGTTTTTATTAATAATCAGCAAATGTTAAATCTGATAGCGGGGGTGATTAGCAATCACGGCTGCTTACTGACAAATAAGGCCCAAAGTTCCATACACTCACTATCAATTATCATAATTATTGTTTTACGTCAGTGTTTCCGAGAAATATTTTTAATGCAAGGATCTGATAACGCTAAATATTTTCATTATACTGAATCGTTTGTACAATCTTTCTTTAGAAAAATGATTAATGTTTTTTGCGTTATTGTTATATATAAACAAATATATATATATATATTATTATGAACCTAAAGATAATTAGTTGGAGTTAGAGATAAGAAATCAATTTGCTCAGCAATAAAGAAATATGGGTTACTGAATATTGTAAAAATATTAAATATTCTATAAGTAAAACAATTTCCAAAAAAATATTTATCATCAACAGTTTTATTAAATGTAATTTTCTAAAAAAAATTACAGACAGTACCTATATAGGTCCCAAATCGCCGTCGGTTTGGATTTCCCACGCTGGATAGTAATGCCGATGCGTTGCTCCAAGTACCAGCCAGCTTTTTTTTAATCATGCGAGACTTGCGAGACTATCAAAAGAGATGATAGATAGGTCTTGATAAAACCGATAATAGGCTCTGGGACCCCATGGGCCTAGTCTCGACACCGAATATCACAAATATATATCCATAACACACGCATGTTTAATAACTCATTTATTTTTTTTGTTTCAGAAATTTCTGGATCATATTCTGAAACTCAAATAATAATGGCTCAACTTGGAAGAAGTACGAATTGGCTTGAAGAAGGTACTTATTATTGATTTTCATTGTCAGAAAGAAACAAAAAGAAAGGCGGCTAAAGTAAAAAATAGATGATATTACATTTAAAAGTAGTTAAATTTAAAAGATTCTCTTAGACTAAAGAGTGTGTTTGACAGACATAATCGTCTTAAATTTATGGGACGTTATGAATATGGAATTTTAAATTAAATAAATAAATATCCATTTGTGTGTGTATCATATCAGTTGAAATTCGTATTTAATATTTAGTTTTATTATTTCATAGAGAACATGGAATCCAGTTCAGACCCCAACATATCAGTTGTCATTGCGGAAGAAGTACCAGCTTTGACAATAGCCACCATTATTGGAGTGACGGTCGTGATGCTAGTAGCTATCGCAGTTATTTTCTTATTAGGAGTTCTTATAGATTGGAGGCAGCAGTGAGTACATTTAAAAAATAATAATTCTAATATCTGCTTCATCTGCATAATACCTTTCTCGACAAGAAACTTACTTATGGATGTGTATCATATTATTATACGCACAAAGTTAATTTAGTAAAATGTAGGTACATGGATGATCAATTTACACTATACCGGGCTAGTACATTAATGCCGTGGTGTTTTGATTTTTTGAAGATTTTTTACAATACCACATAAACTAAACTATAATAATTGATATAACCAAATAATACGATTTACGCATATAAATAATAGTTATAAACACCAATTCGAGTTTCCGAAAACGGCAGTTGCAACCACGCCGCGGTTCCATGGTGACCGAGCTTTTTTTCCCTAAGGATTGTATTTTTTGTTTTTTAGGTCTTACGTGTGTTAAACGTTTGATGTAAATATGTTAATAATAACTGCATATTACTCTAAAGTAATTACAGTCCTTTTTTAAAAATTTATAATTTATAATTATAATTTACCTGACTATCTATAGGTGAAAGAATTATTTATAAAATCAATATTTTTGATTGTTCAGAAGAAATGGTTTCGACAAAATATATACCGGAAAGCCTTCAAAAGGCTTTAAAGGATATCAAATATAGATGTTATCTGTGCACAAAACTTCAAAATATATAAAATTCCTAGCCAAGCGTTATACAATAGGATAATGAAAAATACAAAAAGAAAAATCACACGGGAGTTCTAACTATACTAACTTCTATTATAGAGGAATTTCTTATCGTTGAATGGGTTAATAAATGTAAAAAATTGTATTGTATTTATATTTTTATTTTAATCAATTTAAGTATATCCATGAAAGCACTTAAAATTTGTTTGTTGCATTTGAATAAAAAAGTATGCTTTAAAGCTAGTACAGAATTTGGAGAAAGATTCTCAGAATTATGTCGGTAACCGAGATTTAAAACGGAATTGGGGACTAAATTGAGGCTGCTAGAAACAACGATTCTATAAATTAAAGGCTACGTAGCAAAATATTTTTTTCGTCAAATTTATAATATCTATCAATATATACTTGTGGATTGATATTATCTTCTTATCTGGTAGATACTGTTTTAATGTATAGAGATCAAAGCAATATGCATCCCTAGCACATGCCTACTTTTTCTAAGAACCATCCTCAAAGTAGAAAATGCCATTAAGGCATTTTTTATTTAGGCATATTAAATGCCGTAATATCTTAACCATGTGTAGAAATGTTAAGTATAAGGATGGCATTAATTTGATAATTTGCTTTATTAATACAAAGCAAAGGAAGCAAGAACTTAAAAAAATAAGAATTGTACTTAATATATTTGTCTTAATTATTACTTAGATTTTATTTCCTAAAAATACAAACAGAGAAACAGAGCAAATCTACCATAAAGAATAGTAAATTATTCGAGATTTTGTTTATGTATCTATTATTTTTGTTTCGTTTCAGACGGCTTATAGAAAAGAAAATGGGTGAAGCAAAACGTCATAAGAGTCAGCGACGAGTGAACACACATCCTGAAGACGATAGTACTAGTATAGCAAATAATATGGAAGAACCGGGCACGAGTATTCCGCCGGCGGAGGCATTGAAAACCATACCTTGAATTACAATATTGTTTGTACATACAATTATCCACAATACCATTTGACATATGGACTTTGCCATAGTCACAAAATTATAACTACAAATATGTCCACAATCTTTACTTATTTCGTGTTAAAATAGATTATTGTACAATTTAATAAGAACAGGCCTTGAGGACAAGTGGCATTAGCGCTAAACAAATAGAATGAAAATGCATGGGATTGGACATAACACTTAAGAGCGTAACCGTATGTTATTCTCATACATTTTCTATTCTGTTCGTTTAGCGCTAATGCCACTTGTTTCGGGATGATCAGAGGCGTTAATAAAGTTAGTAAAACAACATTCAAAAAGTTATACAACTACAAATTATTTATTTATGAGTAAAGGATGACAACAAAAATCATTTCGTTGACCAGTAGGTACACTATAGTTCTAAAACGAATCTCCTTTCTGTATCTATGTATTATGTATATTGTGCGCGCTTGATAGGAGAATGTAGCTCCAAAGTAGGGTTGTAACGGAGGCCTTCTTAGCGGAGGCGGATGCGGATGCGGAGGCGACGGGTTTCACCTCCGCGGATACGGAGGTTAATGGAGGCGGAGGCGGAAGTGAAATTGGATGTAGAAAAAATAGTAGTTTATAGTTTATACATTACATCGTGTCGGTAAAACTTCGTACATACGTCTAACGCGTCTAAGTAATTCGACAGGTTGATTCCTGTAGCATATCATTCATTTGACAAATTACGTTTGCAAGCTCCCCGCCCCACCCTAACCGCGTTCCCGCCGCGCACGCATTGATTTTTGTTCATTTGTTGCGCGCGGCCGGACGGCTGATTCGTCACGAGTGTCGCTGCTTGCGTATGATTCGTGAATAAACCTCTGTTATGACTCCGCAAAAATTACACGGTGCGGAGGCGGAGGTACGATTTCTTGCGGAACTTCCGCAGTGACGGAGGCGGAAGCGAAGTTCCGTTACAACCCTACTCCAAAGGTACCTTCACTGCCACACAAAATGATGTCCTGGTGGTGCGGCCTCACTAAATAAATGATACTTTAGTGTAATTTGATAATTTGTTATGTATATATAGTTTTAATTTTCACTTAAATTTTGTATCTAACCCATCTAAACCCATATAAAAACTAACTTAATCATTATAATTAAGTTACGACGAAAATTTGAAAGCCATGCCATGCCACTCAGTGATACGGATCAGTGTGGGAAATTGATTTAAAGATATCGTATATAATTAACATAAACATAAGTTAGAGTTATGGTTTGATTTTGAATACAATGAGATGGGATATTAAATTTTTATTACGCAATAGCCAAACGTTTTTAGAGTCAGACATATTACTGAATTAATAATTATTGTATAATTTGTGAATTGTGAAATAAATAAAATTGAACTAAAAATCATCATCAATTGTATTTTTTTGTCTTCCAACTAAGATGGTTTAACTAATACATTATTAATTTAAAATGATATCATGTATTATTATATATTATTAATCTTGGATTAACTTAATTTTAAATAAGTAGTTGTATACCGTTTCTGTATGTTTATAGAAAATATGAATATTTAATTAGTTGAAATATTTCGATTTATTAAATGGTTTTAAAAATTATAAAATTATAATTTAATTTACAAATTGTTTTATTTAAGCTTGCAAAAAGAGTTGCATATTTATACCGACCTATTTTATTCCAAATAGGTATTTTAATTTTGTTACAAAATAAAATAAAATTGTAATTTTAAAGCGTTATAATACACACCGAAGCCAAAGAGTTCCTGACATATAAAAAATAATCGGCAAAATTTGGTCGGCACCGCGCGTGCCTACAAAAAGTTGACGACATAGTTCGCGGCTATGTTGTGCAATGCGCTTGAAAGGAGAGAAAAGTATGTTATTTTTAGGCATTTTTCTAAAAAGTTACTAAATTATTAAAAGCAAACATATTTATCATCCCGGGCATTATTTTTTTGAATTTATTCCAGGACGTTAATACATTTATGGTGTTGCCAGTATCCAGACCCCATCCGGCTTTTGTAACGAGTAGAAATACGCTCACTTGTGACCTGTTCCTATATTTTCCTAACCTTTCTTTTGCCTTAGTATAGGTTAAAATTTGTCATAAGCTTCTCATACAAATACTGTGAAATTTCTACTAATGTATGAAAATGAATAGTAACATACAAAACCCGACAACTTTCAAAAACATAATTTTTAGTTTTTGTCAATACTATGAAATGCTTATTTTAAGGACAGGACCTGGTTAAATATATTTCCTATAATGATATTGTTAAAGTAAAACAGTTATATAAATTCAATCAGAGGTTTATGCAATAACCAGTTGAAAGTTGTCGGAATGTGTTCCTTGTGAGTAATTTTAGAGCGTTCCACTATCACATTCATACTGGCGATGGAGCCAGTCTGTGGATCGCGACGCATTCAGCTGGCAATGCAGTTGTCATACCGTACACGAAACGTCTTATACCAAGACAAATATTGCAACCCTGAGCAATTAATACACGATAAATATAAAATATCTAACATACTACATTAATTATCAACTTCCGATAAGAAAATAATTTTATTGCATGTGTACTGTTAGTATATTTTTCTTCAGTATTGCGTAGAATGCTTGGACGGGCACACAACTAAACAACCTACAATACGTTTAAAGGAATTTATCGTTCTAATAGGATTGATTCTATCTCGTTGTTGTTTTATTTAAATAAAGAAAATGTGTGCCGTATCAGTCCGAGTTTAATCGATCGATCGTTCAGTGTTATTCGTGCTTTTGTAAAAATGGGGAATTCGAAATCGAAGAAAGCTGCTCAAAAGGAGCCGGATAAGTTTTTTGACCGCGAGAAATGGAAGGCACAGAAGCAAAAAGAAAAGAAAAAGAAGGTCGTGAACCCAATGAACAAGAGGGTGGGTATAAAGGAGGCGCCGTTGCCGCCGGTGGGGCTCGGGCCCCCCATGGCACCGCCGCCCGGGCCGGGACCTACGCCCGCGCCGCCTCCCCAAATACGCTCGTATGATGATGAAGCGATTGAAAGAATGCGATACCAGCTTTACAATGATTCCGACGCATTTTTGCTAAACAACATTTTGCTATCTGTGCAGTTTTTTGAAAATTACGAAAGGTATTATTTTATTTTAAATATTTTTCACACGACCCATGTCTTTTATATTTAAATTTAGACTTTATGAAAATATTATAAAAATATGGTAATTTAGATTTATTTAATATTATAGGTAGTCTCTTAGTCAGATTTTTCACGTTGATATGATAACCTTTCATTGTTTCATAATTTACTTTTTGGAAACAAAATAACAATGTATCCGATAAATTCGGATAATATATTTATTGAACCTTATATTATAAAAAGTAATCTTATTGTTAGAGAAAAACTTATATTATCCCTATGTCATTACATTATAAAGGCCAGAGTGTCTATTCACCAGTCCACAAAATTTTCAGTAATAATTTCTTGCATTACTTTAAATAATTATTTCTGAGGATAATTACTGCTGTAGTATGAACAGGCGGAGTTGCCTAGGTAATAGGCCTCAAATTCAAAAGCAATGTAGTACCTACATTACCTAGGTAGGTACGGCAAAAAATGTAAAACTCATTATTCATGTCATATTATAACTATATAAAATGACGTCACGATTTTAATATCTGTTAATACTGTAGATTATTTTAGGAAGTTATTTGGAAAGTCCCTGAACACAGACATTGGATTAAAGTCCTTTGCTGATAAATCGTTGATAGTAATCAGTTTGAAATCACTTCCCACTCCAGTAAGGACTCTATAGTAATTTTCCCTTAATATTTTCTTAAGTTTTCGCGACTTGTACACATAATAAAACTACGTTTTAACGGTTTTAAGCGCGGTAATTTATTTTATTTAGGTTTATCCGACGTTTCGGCCGCTTTTCAGTTGCCGTGGTCACGGAAGACAAAGATGACATTTGTCGAACGTGTATTGTCAAAGTTTTTATTCAGCCTACCGCCAACTTGTTCATTTTAATTATTTAGTTTTCATTTTGTTTGTGGATATTATTTACTCTATGGGAGCCTAATCTAATTTACCACCGCTTCACAACATGTTGTGGCTTGAAGAGAAGAAGCGGTGCAAGAAACTCTTCAGCAAACATGCCTAGTTCTAAAAAATTTTATATAATATTAAAATGAGTGGAAGGCTAGATTAGGCTCCCATAGAGTAAATAATATCCATAAACAAAATTAAAACTAAATAATTAAAATGAACAAGTTGGCGGTAGGCTGAATAAAAACTTTGACAATACACTTTCGACAAATGCCATCTTTGTCTTCCGTGACCACGGCAACTGAAAAGCGGCCGAAACGTCGGATAAACCTAAATAAAATAAATTACCGCGCTTAAAACCGTTAAAACGTAATTTTCCCTTATGCAAACTTAGTCAGGCATGTCAAATCATATTTAAAGATATTCGACTTAAGTGTGATATGGTATAACTAGTCATACTGGACAACCATGAAGCACAGGTAAAAATTGAAACTTAACAATTAATTTCATACTAGCTGACCCATGCCCACTTCCATGGGTATCGTTAAAAATATTTGTTATCACAGTTAAATAGAGCCTGACACTCAAGGATAATATAGTTTTCAGTAGTTCAAGAAATTACTTCCTACTAACAAACTCACAAACTTAACCTCTTAATAATATTAGTGTAGATTACTAACTTCAAATTATCATTAGTTCATAATGTTAATTCTACGTTTTACACTAGTTGCAATAGGTGAATTAAATAGAGAAGTAATTTGTATGTACTCAGTAAAGTAATACTACAACAGCCTATGATGATTGTTGCACTAAAAAACATTAATTTAAATCAAATTATAACTTTAAATTTACAGAAACTTTTGAAATTCTATTCAAATACTTATTGAATACTTTAATCTGCCGACATTATAAGAGGTGACATAAAACATATTGCGTTTCTTCTATGCGTACCTGCTTGGTGTACCTGCGTTAGTGTTCGTACTGTGTCCAAACGTGCCTTACTTGTAGCGGTAAACCACAATGCGTTATCGATAAGCTACATTAACTATATGAGTATGTGTTGATGTAACCGCATTAACAATTACGCATCTCAAATAACACATTCAACCCTTTGTTACATCTACATGACACGCTCACTAACACTGATATTATCACAGGTGTAGAAAAGGCATTAGGCTAATGACGTTTATAAATCCTCTAACTTCTGCCTGTGACTTCGTCCGCGTGGATAATTACTTTGGTCTAACGCTAACTTTAACCTGTAACTTTGTTTACGTTGAAGGTGAAACGCACGCAGCGGAAGCTGTAAAAAGGAAAAAGCCTCGATTTTGAAACATTCTTAATTGATGCTCCGCTCCCATTGGTCTTAGCGTCATGATATATAAGCCAATAGCCTTCCCCGACAAACGGGCTAACACTGAAAGAATTTAGCAAATCAGACCAAGTAGTTCTTGAGATTAGCGCATTCAAGCAAACAAATAAACAAACTCTTCAGCTTTATATATTAGTATAGATTTTATTTCCGTAGCTATTTTTCTTTAATATATCACATCTGTATAATCCTATAATAATACATAAATGCGAAAATGACAGTTTGCATGTTCATACATTTATATGTTTGTTAAGTCTTTTTTAGGGAAATCAATAGATTATTATGAAAATTAGACTATATCTTACTTATATAATGTAGGACACTCTTTTGTTATCCCAGAAATGCACTTTCTGTGGGGTGGGATGGAATGTTTACGAAATTGATGCGCTGTACGTGTAAAGCTTTGTGTAATGTAATAGGTACTATGGCTGCAAATATCGAAAACAAATTCAG
Source organism: Dendrolimus punctatus (assembly GCA_012273795.1). Classification (NCBI taxonomy): domain Eukaryota; kingdom Metazoa; phylum Arthropoda; class Insecta; order Lepidoptera; family Lasiocampidae; genus Dendrolimus; species Dendrolimus punctatus. The sequence goes on from CM022537.1 coordinate 11,062,063, forward strand.
TAAGAATAACAAAATTTATTATTTTCATATTACGCGTGTAGTCTACGATTATTTATTATATCGTTAATACGATAAACAAATGGATTAGCTGAAATCCACAATTCACGAGAACAAATTACAATTGGACTATTGATAACTGGCTTCCGAGAAATTATCTATAGCCAATTTATGTTAATTCTGTTCTATTTTAAAATGATTCACACACAGTATATGTTTTGTTTGCTTATAAATATACTATCTAATCTTTCTTCTTCTTATTCTTATAAATGAATACCGTCGCAGTCCTTCCAGTTTTCTGCCTTTCAATCAACTTTATTCAATTTGGTTGATCCATCATCAACATTAGGAGTATACTTCAGAATGTTAAATCTAAAGCGATGCATAGACGTACGAGCAAGTAATTATTGCTCGAAGAACTTTTCGCATTCGCTAAGTTAGCGTACAAGCAAAAAAGATCGTCATGTATTTAAGCTTACTTAGTCGTAATAATAATGTGTTTAACTCGATTATAGTATTTAAAGGTTTATTGGATGCCAATTATTGTACTGAGTAACAAAAATCATTTTCGTCGTCAAGATTAATATCTTTTGATTTAATTAATATTATTATGTTTTATCAATTTTTAACTGAGTTTCGATATCATATTTCATTCGGATTTTATCGAGTGACATGATCACTTAACTCGTAATAAACTATTTACCTACTAATGTACTTAAAGTAGTACAATAGTGCTTTATATAATATACAGTACAGTAAAATATAATTGCATAATAATAAATTGCAAAATGTATAAAATGGATTTGCATAACTTGTGATAAATGTTAGTGTGTTTGGATGGGATTGATTTTGTCTTTTACCAAGTTATTCATCTAATCTTTTTAATATTTCTCTAATTGGTATATTCTCAGCTCATATAATATTATTGTTATTCATATTCATTACCTTCATTGGTTACTTTGTGTCACTTTCAGTAAAAGATGAAGGTTATGAGCCATGGAATTAGGTATTATAGGCAGGATAATTTATCTCGGAACATAAAAACATCGACCGACGAATACACATATCTTATATACCCAAGCTAAACAACTTAAAGGCTTAGGTATGTCACGGGTAAATACCACGACCTCCTTGTGGTCTATCCCAAACACAAAGACAGGAGGACCTTAATCTGCCGCTTTCCCAGATTTGTATTACGAATATGACAAGCGTTAAAATATAATAAAAATAAATGCTGTTTTACATCTACTGGTATACCTAGACACAAGTCAATTTCACTAAGCAATTCTCCAAAAGCGGTCACTTTAGATCACTACAATAAATAGTGAAGAATTCCTATACAAAATTTACTCTGACGAAAATTGCATCCGACACATATTTTTGGCGGTCAACGCATAAACAAATAAGATCTCAGAAGCGTTCAATGTAATATTATACCCTCTGTGAGATACAAAACTAAACATAGCATATACAAACTAAGCTGTGGAAAGACCTAGGTCATGTTTTTTCATTTTTACACTTTTTTCCTGGGTACTTTACCAATTAACGTTTAGCTTTATTAGCGTCTTAAAAATATCTGTCTTATAGATATGATAAGAGATTATAAGCAGGTATTAATTGATAAATTTGCAAGGATCTATAATAATCTATGTATTTATTAAATATTTTATCGAGTGTTTGTTGGCGGTGATTTTTTTTTGATTCATTAATCACTTGATATCGCTTTTTATGGTCACGGTTACGTCAATGTAATAATTTTGATATTTAATATGGTCTTTCTACATTTTTTTCTTTTTTATGAATGTATAGGTTTGCGTTTGACCACTGTCTCACATGATCTCGAGTGATGACACATCACATGACAGTCCAGAATGGAGCACGCTTACCTAGAAGATACCTATTCACTCATGACTTAAAGACTTCAAAATTGTATTTGCCAGAAAAAACCGACTCTGGCAAATGATTCCACTCTTCGACAGTGCATAAAAGATGAAGCGAAACGCTTGGTTGGTTGACTGTTGGTGTTTCCACCATGTAACGGTGGCGGAAACCGGTGCGTCTGGTTGTGAAATGGGGATGGAGGCATCAGCTCGTGCAATTCTAAGAAACACTCCCCGAAATGTATCAAATAGAAGACAATTAGCCCCGCGACCTTGCGTGTGCGTCTATGCTCTAGACTCTGAAGTCGAGCATAAAAAAGATGGTTATTGCCGACCATCTTCCTGGCTCTTTTCTTAATTGATGTTAACACATCCAACTGTATTTGGCTGAGTGGTCCCAAAGATGAGAACAGTACTCCATGCAGGACCGAACATGTGCTTGGTAAAGTTCAGCAGTTATTCCGACGTGAAGTACTGTCTACTTTGCGAGTACACCCAGCTCTTTGGCCGCCACTTGCGCCAAAGACTTTATGTACGTGCCAAAATCGAGAGTGGAGTCAAAGAGATACCCAGAAGACGGAGTCTATCGTTCAATGTTAAGGACACACCCCTGAAAGTAGGAGTCAGTTTAAATAGACTCCGTTTTGCGGAGAATAATTTAATTTTTATTAACATTTATTATTAATTAATTTTGTATGTAATACAGCTTTTCAAGGATTTATGACTAAATAATAATTATATTATTATGGTAGTTATAAGAGGGTAGTAGTGTAAGATTGCGAAATTTTCAAATACTGGTCATAAAATTAAAAAGATAATTTGAGATCAATTGTTTATTTAATACTCTTGTTCTCTTGGCAATAAATAACTGTATTAATTTATAATATTACAACAAGAAAATAAAATTTTAAATTATTATTATGATATAGACATTATGCATATCTGCGTACTCATATGCTGCGTGGCTCAACACTTTAGCTGTTAAATCAATAAAAATTTCGTCTAATGTCTTTACATAATAATCGCAAAAGTCTGCAAAAATCTACCTAATATTTTTACAAATCATGTTTCTTGCAAACGAAATTGTAAAGTTGACTCTGTCATTCTCATAGCCCGAACTGCTGTCCTTATTCTTTCGTCATTGGCAATTTGCTTGAGAGGATTCGTAACAAAATATACATGCACTCAAAGTGCGCAGTTTTACACATTTCGACGCGACTTTAAAAATCAAAATAAACCGACCTCATGTTTTTATACTATAATATTGGTTAATAAGCAAAACCTTAAAAGTTTCACTATCTCTAATATACATCAAAATTATTGAAAAATAAGATAAAAGACAAGTAAACACTTTCAACTTACGTACTTTTTTGTTTTCTAGTTAATTACAATTTTATATTGGGAGCGTAATTCGGTTCCATTCACGAAACATAAATACAGCACAAGTTAGCTCCAAACATAAGCCTGATGTTCTATTATGACGTATGCATAATCTTATCGAGTGCCCAATATTATACCACCCTACCCTATACTACATATATAATATAATACTATATACATATATATTTTAGTGACAGCGCTATCAATAGTTATAGAAATAAAATATATTATTTAATATATTTTTTGTTTACAGGGAAGTTCACCACATAAAAAATAATCCCATAAGCGAAAGAGATCATTTAATAAATGAAGCAATGGTTCGAAGAAACAAGCATGTCTTCTTCGCAGATCGACTTCAAGAATGTGTCCATGACCATGTTCAGTATCAACGACAGCGTGGCCAAACTGAACCACTCTCAGCCCCAAGACTCTACGTTATATATGATAACGTGGAAGCAAGTGAGCCGGGTGACACATCCGACTATAGTGCAGTTCTAGATGCACCTTTTTACAAACTCTGCATTGAAGATTGTAAGGAACCAGGTGCGATGTTATTTATTTAATATTTGTTAAACGAGCAATATTTGTTAAATCTTATATTGCGATTCATCTAGTTTAAACTGATTTCCGACCCAATTGTCTATTTTAAGGTTTGAATTTGAAATTGAATTATCGATAGAATCAAAAACTGAACGCAGAATATAGTTTTGAGTTATGTGATCTTACAAAGACAAGCAACAAGTGTATCGGTAATCGGTAACTGAATACCAAGGGTTATAGATTTATTATGTACTTATCAAATATTGAATTTGAAGATAGTTTTCTCGTAATTAATATGTACTCAAATGTTGTTTTTCAGGTTATGTCAAGTTAAAGAAATTGGAAGTTCTTGAGAGTACGTTACAAAAAGATATTGAAATGCCAAGTTTTAAGACATCAGATGACAGCATATACACAAACTCAGAAAAAGAATCTAACGATTCTGATGAATACACGTATAGTAAAGGAGTTGAATTGTTGGAAAAACTCAAACCAAAGTTTGATAAAAAAGACACTGTCACATCTAACTCTGCGCAATTAAATAACTTGATTATTAACCGTGACCCTACAGATAATGTCGGAAGACGGTACAGTGGTCCTATAAAACATGTTAGCCTACAAGTGGCAAAAGCTGACATTACAAATTTGTCGGAACTGCGTAATAATCCCTTCTTGAGAGAAGAAAACGAAACCTTCGAATCATACGAATTTAACGACAAAACTGAAATAAGTGGTGACGTTATCGCAAAACCAAGAAAATCCATTTTGAAAAATACGAGAAGAATAAGCACTTCGCTTAATGATATTAAAGGTAAATCAATTCATGATTACAGAAAATCTGCTCCAGATAGTCTTTTGCCGAAGATACTGAAACTTCTGGTTACAGATCTAATTCGAGCAGTCGTCATAATGAGTCGAGTGAAACTGAATCTGATTATGGTTATTCCACTATCACAGAAGCAGCAACTCCTAAAAGAATTGGACTTAGCGATCAATCTAGTTTGGCAATGACGTCAGGTGTGTTACCGGATGATACCTGGACTCCAGTTGAATTAAGAACTCTAGAAGATTGGAGTGACGAAGAGATTGACACAGAAGACACAACATCTTCTAAACTATCCCTTTCCAAAAATTTATATGAGAGATGTTATTACCTGAATTCATTAGGTTTTATGAGCAATTTTGTAGATAGTTTTATTATAAATCTTGGATCTGGATTGGGATTGACCCAAGACGCAATAAATAGTGCACTAACCCAAGGAGCAAGTATTTACTGTGATGCAACGAGAAACGGATCTAAGATTGGATATGAAATTTTCCCTGCACTTATCGCAGCGTGGCCTAATGCAGCCAATCAATGGATCATACGCGAAAGGAAAATTATACAAAATCCGAGAACCAATTTTAGTTATCAATGGCCTACTCGTTATATGGTTAATAAAGCCATTGGTTTTGGGTGTTTGTTGGTGCCGGTGGGATTTAGACCCAAACGAGGCCTTAACCCGGAGCAAACTTTACAATGGAGAATAATATTCCCTGCCGCTGAACGATACTTGGAGAGTTGTTTGGCTCATTCACACATGCGGTGTTATCTTTTCGCGTTAGCTCTTCATAAAACATTTATGGAAAACGAAACATCAAAGATAGGTATTGATGCAAGTCATATTAAAAACCATCTCTTTTGGCAATGTGAGGATAATTACGCCAAATGGCCAGAAGATCGTTTAGGTGAATCCTTAAGGCTGTTTTTGAAAAGTTTCTATATTCATTTTGGGCAATCGAGATTTCCAAATTATTTTGTGGAAAATTGTAACGACTTCAAAAGTATACCTAAGCCGTTACTTCTTAAACTTCAAAGACGTTTAGCAGATATTTTAGAAGCTCCTGTGATGCACTTGCTTTACGCTTTAGATAAACTAAAATATACTAAACGAGATTTTTATCCGCCATTGAAATGTCACAGATTGTATGATATTTTGACTTGTAAGAATCCACTACGCATAATTAATCCAAATTTACCTCCAGTAATACACAACTATAGTGAAAGTTCAGATAGCGAAGATGAGGTACAAATTAATTTCTGGGATAAAGCTAAGGCTCAAGATAAACACTATCAATGGAAAAAAGAAAGACAAAGGCAAATGCAAGCAAGGAGAAAAGCGCAAATGAATAATAAGAAACTGAAATCAGTAACTCAAGAGAAAGAAATAAATAGTAACGTAAGTTTATATACTTATTTCGTATTTTTACTTTAGAACTAAGTTTTTTGTCATATACTCTTTTTGTTCCGACATTTGGAACATTAACATTATTTTTTATTAACAATAAATCACTTTTATAAAAAAAATACCCTTACTAGCCTCAGTTGTGAAAGAACGAGTTCGATATTGGTAAATCGTAGTGTGCCTTCAGCCTTAGAGATTTGCATATGCTAAACATTCTCGTTATAACACTATTTTTAGCGTTTCGGAGTTAAATGGCCACAAAAGAGTATTTTATTCCCACTACGGAAAAAGGGTTCCGTGTGTAGATTGACGGTTATTTGGCTAAATAATTTTTGAAATTTCATACATTTATTTCTTTTCAGATTATACTGCCCAAAAAAATGGAAACGGACCGTCGAAGACTGGTTCTTGAGTTCTTCATTTCTCATTTTATAGCAATGGCACGTTCTAGCGAAAAATTTGATACCATAAAACAGGCGGTTATCTACCTGGAACAAGCTCAGAGACTATGCATTCTTTTGTTAGATGAGCCAGCTGGTGAGGCAACAGCCAACGAATATTTGGACGTGGTCCGAGACAAACTAGCAGACAGTCAACGAAAGCTGGTTACACAAGGCGGTTTTAAGTTGCCCCCTCGTAGGGAAAGCAAGCTAGACCGGTTTGCTCATAGTCCAGTACGAAAACAACGACCTAAATTTGAAAATATTGTCAACCATGACTCGCCAACTGAAAATCATGGTATTGCACCATTTACTTTCGTTGATGTACACATTGAGAATTCATCACATAATGATAATAATGGGAATATCAGATTTAATGATTCACTTATTGGCGAAGAATCAAAATTGTAGTGTTTGTAATTATATAATTATTATTTATTAAGTACCTAGATTATTAATTAAATAACATTCTACACAACATAGCGAAACATAATTTATTACAATTTTATTAAAGAAGTCATAAGTATTATATATATTATAAAAGTCATGATGATTATTATTACTTGTATAATAAAACCGCAATAAATAAGTTAAGTAATTTTAAGTAACATATATGTGTATTTTTGTTTTCGAATCTCTTGTCAAAATGCGATATTTTTTTACGGTGTAATTATGAAAATTTTAGATAGTAGTATAGTATATTATTTTGGGGCATCAAACCCCCGTTACATACAGTAACGGCATGCGATCTCAAATGTTAATTACTGTTTATCATAGACTGAACCTTAGCAGATGAACTATGATGTCCTAAATGTATTAATTTCATTATGTTTAATTAATTCTGTACTCTATTGTCTGACTAGTACACATTTTTTCTTGGTTTTGATTGCATCACATTAGGGCACCGTTGTCTAAAGGCAACACAGTCATTGCACTTAATACGACCCGGTTCAGGTACCCAACGAATATTTTTTTATCTTGAGAGAACTGTACAGCGCATTGTCATTAATATAATTCCATTTCAGCAATTATTTCTTTTTTCCAGGTCTAATGAAATTTCTTTTATTATGATTATACTTATTTATAAATATTTATAATCAATCAAAGCAAGTTTTGCATAAACGGGTTGTTTTAAAAGATAATGCTTTTGTGTACATTTATAAGTTTATTCTGAACATGAAAAATATGAACATAGTACGTAAAATATACAAACACAGAAATGTTTCAATTGATTTATGACTTGCGGCTGTAAAAAAACAGATAGGTAGTTTGTATGTTACAATAAACATATTTATGAATTTGTATTGTTTTCATTTATATAAAAATATAACAGGGGATCAATAAAGCCAATATTTCATGAAAATAATCGTAGTTATTTATACTAAGGGATTAACTCCAGCAACCATGGCCAGGAGGGCCATACGGACATACATTCCATATTCAGCTTGTCTGAAATATGCAGCTCGTGGATCCGAGTCGAATTCTGGTGAAATCTCATCTACTCGCGGCAACGGGTGCATCACCACCATGCGGCGTCTGGCCCGTGTCATCAACTGGGGCGTCACCACTAATAAGCCGCGCGTCTGGATAAAAGACAAAACCAAGTCTTATTAATTAAGCTTTAAGTGACTTCATTAAGGACACTCTAAGTTGTCAGGGCTGTTAAAATTAATTTAGCTATTTGCGTAGATAGATACACCATGCATGTAAACCAGTAATTAGGTTAACATCCCTAGTTCTAACACCGTATAGGTACGTACATTATTAAACTTGTACTTTGTGATATAAGTAATAAAGCATTATGTTCAATTTCTACTTTACATGTTTATTATGTTTAGATATTTTGATAATGAACAAATGTTATATGTTTTATGTAAAAACAGGTACCTCAAGGTCTGCCACCTGCAGTACTTTGGTAAAAAGCTCACTATATGTGTTTTTTCACTAGTTAATACGAATATTGGGCATTGATACCAGAAAATGGGATTTCGCGGGTTAAAGATTCAATGATTACGTAAAATGAAATTGAATGGACCATTATAATTAAATCTATGATATTATAAAATTCTAAACGTGCCGCGCCTGTATATTAAAGCTATTTAAAAAAACGCCACTGAAATACGCTATATAAACGATGGAGGGCAGTATGAATTATTTTTATTAGGTTTCGTGTCTAATTGTTGCGGACTCACGTAAAGGCAGGTTTTACAGAAAATTCTTAGACTTAAAATCTAAGTAGCGCAGATTTTTTTTCATCCTGGGAATCTTGCAATGCGAATTTTTCACTCAGCGACAGCAAATTTGATGAAATAAAATGTGGGATACTTTTTATCCCAGGAATTCCACGGGAATTTTCCTGGGAGCTTTCTGGCGCAAAAAAATTAGCCTCTTCCAATGTAGTTTTCACTAAACGAAAGCTTACGTAACGTAATTATTATATGCTGCGATTCTATGTATCTCGGGAATCTCTCGAGAATTTCAAGATAAGCGTAGACAAAGTCGCGATCATATACTAATTGGTTATATAAATACGTATATGTATAATATCTATATATCTAACTTAAGCTTATGTACCTATATATTTAAACTTCTAAAATGTTATTAAACAATTACTATTATTGCATATACTATAATTACTGTAAACATAATAAAACTACGTTTTAACGGTTTTAAGCGCGGTAATTTATTTGATTTGGTTATTCCGACGTTTCGGCTGCTTTTCAGTGGCCATGATCACGACAAAGATGACAATTGTCCAACGAGTATTGTTAAAGTTTTATTTAACCTACCGCCAATTTGTTCATTGTAATTATTTAGTTTTAATATTGTTTATTGTTATTATTTACTCTATGGGAGCCTAATCTAATTTATTTATATAAATTGCCGCGTTAAAACGTAGTTTTATTAAGTATACAAGTCGCGAAAACTTAAGAAAATATTAATTACTGTTAACTTTAAATCGAGGTATTTAATAACAATGTTGGGATTAAAGAGGTTCAAACAATGCAACTCAAAACTGAATCGGTTTATCCTAAGCATAATGGAAAAAAGTTATTATACCTTATCGTATTCATCTTGACTTTGGAACCTTTCTCGCTGTATCCTCGTCATGTATAAAACGTGAGTGTCGGCTAAAACATCTTCTAGTCTTTCGTACACTCTCTGGGGTATTCCTTTCGAAGCTACATATTCCATTATATGCTTGGGCATGCCCAATCCTGGTGGGCTCACGTACTGGAGTTGCACTTGGTACAAAGTTAGAAGTCTGGCTAAAGAGTGTACTGTACGGCCGTTCTTTAAATCTCCAACCATAGTTACAGTAAGACCATTAACAGTACCAATCTCTTCCCGAATTGTAAAAACGTCGAGAAGCGCCTGAGTAGGATGTTCGCCAATTCCATCTCCAGCATTGATGATCGGTTTACGACAATGTCGCGATGCAGACTAAAATAAACAAATACAGTACTTATTAATATTTTTATTTTTCTGTAGGCATTTTGCCAAAAACGGAACCCTTACTAAATCTTCATTCCCATTAGTCTGATTGTAACGACCGGAATGCCGACAAATGACAAATTCGCACCTGCGTACCTGTAGACATTTTATGACCTTTTCGGCATTTGGACTTCTTTTGTTTAGTTTGTGTTTAAAATTTGTATTAGAAAAACAGCCCATTGTGTATTGTAATCTTTGTGATAGTCATTAGCCAGGTGTGATTAGTAGAAAATTCAGTCCACGCAGTCGAGCAGACATATTGTATTTGTACAGTAAAAGCAATGCCCCAACGGAGGGGTGAGGCAGTCAAGCGATAAACACAAGCGAATCAAGACGTGTACATTTAGTGACGGAATTTGCGCGTGTTATTGAATTGTGCATAACGTTTGGTCTTATTGCGTCCGGCTATATTTGTACCTGTGTTATACGTGTTTGTATAGTTCTAATAAATTCTCTAGTAATTCTAACGGCAGTTTAATTCGAGTCCTGCAACTCGTAACAATATATACAATGTACTCTATGCCATCTGTCTTTGTCACATTCTCCATGTGTCACTCATTTTTTCAAACTACTATTTTTTCAAGCCTATGACTCTATTGTATAGACAAAATTTAACAGGATAGAAGATGATGTATCGGCTATTTGTGCCTCTCTAAACAACAGTGTTGTAGTGAGTTAAAAAATAATTATTACATAATTCGTTTAGTGCAATGTGTTGTATTTTTAGTTAAGTGTTTTGTAGGGTTTTGTATGAAAAACAGCGAGCATTATATCTATTTAATATTATCATATGAGCGCAGACTTTTGTTTATATAATTCACAGAATTAAATAACAAATTTAAATTTTACGAAAGTTCATTCGACAAATACGAGTATTAAAATGTTTAAAATGTAAAATATTATTTTTCAATGTTCAATGAAATAAGTGTTTTATAAGATAGGTAATTATGCAACTACTCACCGCAACTGCTCCAGGTTCAGGGTGCCTTAGTACTACAAGATCCGAATAACTGGCCATTATTGCGACACTGTCCTCTAAGGTTTCTCCCTTTTTAGCAGAAGAACTTGTTGCATCCGTATGAATTACAGACCCCCCAAGCCTTTGCATTGCAGCAGCAAAACTGCAGCTGGTACGCGTACTTACTTCATAGAATATTGAAGCCATAACTTTCCCTCGTAATATATCATCCAAATAGCGGCCTTTATTGACGCTTGTCTTCATAAATTGAGCTAAGTTAAATATATCATTAAGAGTGTCTTTACTAAAAGAGTCTACTGTAAGAATACTTTTACCAAACAAGTCACTACGTTGACGCTGGGAAGTAGAATGAGGTGGGTTGTAGATTGAAGTGCTGTCACATCTTTGCCTCATTACAGTTTGTGGTGGCAAAGGCGAAACACTTCTTAATCCAGTTATTTCATTAAAATGTACATTCGGTTTAATAAAGCCGTCAGTTTTTGTTGGTTCCATTTGTTCTAAATCTATGTCACTTAATCTACTTAGTTCTGCTGACGTATGGAAGTCTAATGCAGAGTTAGGTCTGCTCAATTCCTTTTCAACCTTTTCAACGGCATATGTTGGGAATATTTGCTTTTTAGGTACGGGCCATTCACGGACGTTTTGACCAAAGCCAGGTGGGACAAGAATTTGCCCTTCCACGTAAGCAATTTCCCCTCGCAAAGTTACTCGATGGATTGCACCACAAACTTGTAAACCAGCAAAGGGAGTCCATTTGGATTTCGAAAATTCCATTGAAGATGGTATCGTCCATTCATAATCCATATCAACTTCTACGTATGTATTTGGTTGTTCGGGTAAATTGAAAATTCTACGTGGATTACGGTGAAATTTATTTATTAGATCTTCCATACTTAGACGACCTTCATGAACAGCGTTTAATAATAGTGGTAAAATGGTTTCTAAGCCCGGATACCCTGGTGGGGGCTTTTCGGAATCTTTTTCTTCGACTGAATGAGGAGCGTGATCTGTGGCAAACACGTCAATAATATCTATATTCTTCCAAAGTTCTGCTTGATCTTCTGGACTACACAACACTGGTCGTACCTCTGCTCGACCAGAACCAATCCTTTCTATATCAGCTGTGCTTAAAAACAAATGATGAGGACACACTTCACATGTAATTTTCAGTCCTCGTTCCTTAGCCGCTTTAATAATAAGGATTTCTTCTTTTCTTGCAACATGGCAAATATGTATCGGTCTATCTAGTAAGGAAGCCATGAGTATAACTGCTCCAGTTTTTTCTCGTTCCGCGTGTGCACACACAGGTATTTTCTTTGGCCAATTTTGCAGATGTTTGTGCCACGTCGTCATGTCATCTAATCTGAGTGTAGTAAAAGTCTCATTTAGGTACATTTTTAATGATGCAGCTTGTGATGCTAATTCACAAACTGTATCGCAGTTGTTAGTAGAAGCGCCAACATAAAGTGCATAATCACAACGTGCACTGACGCGAGCTAATGCAGAAACGTAATCGAATGCTGCTCTATCAACCACAGAGGGGTTGGTGTTTGGCATTGCACATATCATTGTTATACCACCAGCAAGAGCAGCAGCGGTACAGGTTGCAAAATCTTCTTTATATGTTGCTCCAGGTTCTCTTGCGTGGACATGGACATCTATGAAACCAGGCAATTTAATAATATTTCGTGACGTCATACAATCCGTATGTGTTTTCATATGTGGAGCACCACTGCATTGTAGCATGGCCTGAAAAATAATTGTTGATGTATGTAAAATTAAGTTGTTTTAGAAACAATGATTACTACTAAAACTGAAACAATTATGACTACTAAAATTAGCGAAAATAAATCCCCTGTAGTAGTAGTTATTTATAAAGTTCAATTCAAAGATTTTGAAGAAGGAACAAGCAGATATCTATCAATTCACAATCACATTCACCTACTTCTTGTTCTCCTTTCTGTTGGTGCTAAATAGTTAACAATTATATTTTTTTTTCGTTTTCTCATGGCCATCTACATAGTATCATGGGGTTAGTGAAATATGTATAAAATAAGCAACTTCTGTCACCTCATACCTTCACTAACAGTTTGGCACATTTAACATCAGTTACTAACGGCACTGCATAATCGACTGCTAATCGACGCGTGCGATATCCATGAGTTGTAAAGGATGAAACGCGACGGGCACCACCTCGCATTGGTAAATTAATTACCAAGTCAAGTTGACGTCGTGCCATAAAATCTGCCAAGTGCATTAATTCTCCATCGGACCTTGCATCTTCAGGATCCCCAATGTGGTCGAAGGTCCATTGAACACTTTCAATCTGGAAATTTAATAAGACGTTAACAGCATGTCTTCCATGGAATTCGAGTATATGATACTAATAGAATACAAATATCTTACTTCAACACCATGTTCTGTGTAAAAGTCTCCCGTACCCATACTGGCATACAACTTATATCCCATTTTTTGCAGAATACGAACGCTTGGAAGTAATTCCATTTTATGCTAAAAAAAGTAATTTTGAATTAATGAATTAAGTGGAGATTATAAATTGTTATTGTTTTTTTTAAAAAGGAATATTTATATTTTCGTAATTAAAATTAATACCACAGTAAAATTATACCTAAACATCTTAAGGTAAATAATCAAACTAGTTTATAAAGTTAGTAATTATATAGGATAAAATGAAGTTTGTACTATAAATACCTTAAATGTTCCAACTGATAGCAATATTGCTTTTCTAGGTATCCTAAAACCCGTACTCATTAGGGATTTTAAATATGCTTCATAACGGTTTTCTCCGAAACAGGCTACCTCTCCAGTAGATGCCATTTCCACTCCCAATGTAACATCAGCACCGGCGAGTCTTGAAAATGAAAACTGTGGGACCTTTACACCTACTTTTCCACAGCCAGACATCACATCGACAGGTTCCATGGGTATACCTAATATTATTTTAGTTGCCATTGCTACAAAATCATGATCTAAAGTTTTTGATACAAAAGGGAAGGACCTGGAAACTCTTACGTTGCATTCAATGACTTTAAGCTCATTATCTTTTGCAATTAGTTGCATATTAAAAGGTCCGCTGACATCTAAAGTTTCTGCTATAATTCCTGCAATTTCTTTGATTTTATCTAATGTTTTATTATTGATATCTTGAGGAGGAGTAACAAGCGTTGCATCTCCGGAATGCACTCCAGCATTTTCAACATGCTCAGAAACGGCCATGCAAAAGATCACACCATCAGATGCCACAACATCGACGTCTATCTCTTTTGCGTCCATAATAAATTTCGATATCACCACTGGGTGATCTTTACTGACTTCACTAGCAGATCTTAGATATGCCTCTAAATCTTGGTTTGAATAAGCCACATTCATAGCAGCTCCACTTAATACATATGATGGACGAACTAAGCATGGGTAACCAACTTCCTCACAAAAACTAATTGCTGATTCAAGATCTGTGAGTTCTTTCCATCTTGGTTGCAATATACTTTTGCGGTCTAACATTCTTGAAAATTTAAACCTGTTTTCAGCGTTATCAATCATGTCAGGTGAAGTACCCAAAATGGTGGCTTGTTGTCTGTGTAGATCCATAGCGATATTGTTAGGGAGTTGACCTCCCATTGACAATATGACCCCTGCAGGACGTTCTATATTGTAAATATCCATCACTACTTCGAATGATATTTCTTCGAAATATAGTCTATCGCTCATGTCATAGTCAGTACTAACAGTTTCAGGATTATAATTAACCATAATGGTTTGTTTCCCTTGATTTCTAAGTTCTCTCAAGCATCCTACTGCACACCAATCGAATTCTACTGAACTTCCTATTCGGTATACACCTGATCCTAAAACCATTACAAACTCTCCCGGAAATTGCAAATCATGTGTGCTCCCATTATATGTAAGATAAAGATAGTTCGTGGTTGCGGGCCATTCAGCAGCAACAGTATCGATTTGTTTAACAAAAGGTGTAATTTTGTGCTCTTCTCTTAATTTTCTAATAGCCAATTCTGTGCTTTTTACGGCAGCAGCAATTTGTTTATCAGAAAATCCCATTTTTTTGCATTTCGCAAAATATCAAAAGTAATGGAATTTGTATTTGTATTTTCAAGTGTTTTGTAGTAATCTATAATATTTTTTAATTTGTGTAGAAACCACTTATCAATTTTAGTTAATTCATACAATTTATCAACACTGTACTCATTTTTAAGAGCAGCTGCCAATACAAACATTCGTTTATCAGTAGGTTCTCGCAATTCATTTTCATTAACTGTTTTGATATTCGGATCAAAACCATTAACATTTTCGTCAACCATTCTTAAAGCTTTTTGGAACGCTTCTTCAAAAGTACGGCCAATAGACATAACTTCACCAACACTTTTCATTGAACTTCCGATTTTAGTACTTACTCTATTAAATTTAGCCAAATCCCACCTAGGAATTTTGACAACACAGTAGTCAAGACTTGGTTCGAAACAAGCAGTAGTAACTCCTGTGACTGAATTTTTAATTGAAGGTAAAGGTATTCCTAATGCTAATTTCGCGGCAACATATGCCAAAGGATATCCAGTAGCCTTACTCGCTAACGCTGAACTTCTTGATAATCTGGCATTTACTTCAATTATATACAACTCTTCTGAGTGAGGATTAAGAGCGTATTGAATATTACATTCACCAACTATTCCAAAATGTCTTATGACTTTAATTGCGGTATTCCGCAATAAGTAATATTCTCTGTTGGATAACGTTTGACTTGGGGCAACAACAATAGATTCCCCCGTATGTATTCCTAGTGGATCTACGTTTTCCATATTGCATACAGTTATACAGTTATCATAAGCGTCTCTAACGACTTCATATTCCACTTCCTTCCAGCCTTTTAGAGATTTGTCGATAATGAGTTGATCAGAGTGAGATAATGCTTGATGTGCTAGCGCTCTAAGCTCATCTTCATTATTTGCAAAACCTGATCCAAGTCCACCAAGAGAGAACGCTGATCTTGCCATAACTGGGAATCCAATTTGCAAAGCAGCAGCAAGGGCATCTTCTACAGACGTTACAGCGGCACTTGGGGCAACTTTTTCTCCAATAGAGTTAATTTTCTCTGCAAATATTTTTCGGTCTTCAGTGTCCACTATGGATTGGATAGGAGTGCCAAGTACACTAACATTGTATTTTTCAAATATTCCTGATTTTTGAAGTTCAACTCCACAATTCAATGCGTTTGTCCTCCAAAAGTCAGTAATACACCCGTAGGTCTTTCAGCTTTTATCACCTGTTCAACATATTCAGGCGTTATAGGGAGAAAATAAACTTTGTCTGCTAGCCCCTTGGAAGTTTGAACAGTAGCAATGTTAGGGTTTATCAACACGGTTTGTATTTTTTCTTCCTGCATTGCCTTAACACCCTGTGATCCTGAATAATCAAATTCACCTGCTTGGCCGATACAAAGACCACCAGATCCTAGAATTAATACTTTTTTTGGTCGTTCATGAATTGTGGGTAAATACTCTAATTTTTCAGTAATCATATCATCAATCACACAAGGTTTGTTATTTTTGAAGAATGATACTGCTTGAATATAAATGTCAAATAGACATTCCAAATCCGTAGGACCAGCAGTATGTTCTGGATGAAATTGTACACTGAAAAATGGCAATGTTTTGTGAATAATTCCCTCATTTGTTTTATCATTTTCATTTGTAAACAAAATTTTCCAGCCCTCTGGTAAAGATTCTGCATCTACGGCAAAACCGTGGTTTTGTGAAGTCATAAAACATCTACCTGTTCCACTGTGTGTACATGGTAAATTGTGTCCACGATTGCCATAGCTGTAATTAAAAAATATTATGTATTAAACTTAGAAGCAGGTATTAACAGCAATAAATAAATAATATAATAAATAATAATAACAGCCCATAAATGTTCCATTGCTGGGCTCAGGCCTCCTATCCTCCTACAGGTGAATGGACAGTATACCCGCCACGCTTGTCCAAGGCGGCTTGGCAGGTTTGACACATCGGTTATCTCGATGTGTTGCATCACGATGTTTTCCTTCACCGTTATTAGCACGTGGTAATTGTACCAATGTGCATATTAAGGTCAGAAAAGTGGATACCCAAGTAGTGCATGCGTTGCGGCCAGCATCGAAACCGCGCCCTTTAAGTTTGGTACGCGTGCCCTAGCCATTACGCTACCTCGACTTAATACAGTAACAGCACAGTACAAATAAATTAATAACATTTCTATAAATTATAGTTATATAATATTTCTGTTAATGTGAAATATTACCTAGTTTTATAGGTTTTACATCCAACCGCAGTTGATAATAGTTGATGTCCAAGACAAATTCCGAATATTGGCTTAACACAGTCACTATCGTTTACAACAGCTCTTATATTTTCAACGACCTTCTTGCATATGTCAGGATCACCAGGACCGTTGCTGATAAACAGGCCATCGTAATCTTTTGGATCTAGTTTATGATCCCATGGCACTAGTACTACCTTAGCATTTCTCTTTACTAAGCATCTTATTTGATTGTATTTCAAACCGCAATCAACAACAACGATTGTAATTTCTCCACTGGGGTTATATATTTTTGGTTCCTAAAACATATAGATTATTTCATTATTTGGACAAGGGACTTTTTTTACCAAAATTACCGGAAGTGGTTTGGGTGCTGATTTGGTAAATTTACCTTAACCGATACTTCTTCTACTAAGTTCCTGGTGTTCGGATCCGATAATGGTGGTAAAGGCGCAAATGGAGGTACACCTTGGATAATCCGTCCCAACATTACCCCTTCACGAAGTTTATATGTTAGAGCACGAGTGTCGATATCACAGACTCCTGGAACTCCATATTTTGCCAACCATGAGCCTAAAGAGAGTTTGGCTCGCCAATGACCAGCATAGGTGCTTACTTCCCCGACTATCAACCCAGCCGCCCATATACGATGCGATTCAAACCATCTGTAATACATTATATTTATATTAGTGCGCAATTGAATTGATTAACTCTTAAATAAGAACACTATCTTTAGTCTTACCGAGGTAAGCCATAATCATCGCAGTCATTTTCGTCCGGAACTCCGTAGTTGCCAACTAGAGGATACGTGAGTACAAGCAGCTGGGCGTGGTAAGAAGGGTCGGTGAGTGATTCTGGATACCCCACCATTCCAGTCTGGAATACTAATTAGATATGTATCTTAGTCAAAGCAGTGTATCATACCAGCACTATATAATAAAAGATTATTTCTAGGCCTAAACTTAAACCAATACTGACCCTTTATTGTAACAAACAAATCGCCGGGGATTCATTTAAAATTTAAAGCGAGTGATTATTTTATATAGGACGCCTCCGCGTAGTTTAAAAAAATGAAATTCAATTTCTTATATTTGTTTTTTACGTATTATGAATATAAATGATATTTTATAGTTTTTCAAACATTCAGCTGGTTAGGTGCATGAGACGAAAAGATGCCAAATACTAATCAAAACGTAACAAACCTTACGTCTACTTGTCTACTGTGCGTAGGTAGAAAGCTAATTATAATAATAATCTCAGTGATAGGTATGCAGGGTACATTATTTAGTATCTTTCTCATACTGTTTAGTAAGTCTATTTTACGCTTCTCTACTTTATATACAACAATACGTACCGACTTCTCCGTCTACAGGTAATTGTGCTCCAAAACTCCTTCCTTGGAACACAGAGCCATCTGCGAGCACTAGGCTACATGGTGGCCCAGCCTTACAACTTAACTCTTCATCTGCCATTGTTCTACAAAGAAAAATGATTTTGGCTCATATAGCATAGGTCAACTTTGTAAATGTTCCAGTATAAAAAATATTCTACCATAGATAGATAAGTATAATAAAAGGCAATAATTACGGTGAACAAGTTGGTGATCTGACTAAAACAAGTGATCGTTTACAAGTCGGGCTCGTATATGGAGGGTTCTTTTATAATACGAGGTGAATGTGAATAAAGTTGTGTAAATCTAACTTATGATATAAGTCTTTTCTTAAGTTTCGATGATAATCCAGCCGGTTACAACACTTGCCAGCCGCTCTCACGGTATGATTACAAGTAGCGCTTACTAATATAGTCTGTCCGGTCACGGACTTACGATATTTTAAGTACTTGTAATACAACTATTGTTAAACATAAATGCGTTATACACAGGGGTCCAACTCACTTCTCTTCTATGTGACAGCCATTTTGTATGTTTACTTTTTCTCTACGTGTGCACAACAAGAGTTATTACTCTTGTTGTGCACCTCTCAAAGTTGTGGTCTCACTGATACAAAAATAGGCGGAAGATAACAATATTGTTTATCGTTTAACACTACGAAACAACAATGGTCCAAAAATTCGTAGCTTTATAAAATATATATATTTAATTCATCAAAAAGTTATGCAAATCTACAAATCACTAACTATTATGGGCAATATTATTTTTTTACTTAACTGACAGATTTTGAGCCAAGCTATAATAACCACAACATTAATTTTATATTATTTAGCGCATATTTTCATCATCATACAGAATCATTTATGACCAAAAAATGAATCCTTATTATAAATGCGATGCTAAACCGATTTGGCTGAAACTCAGAATACATATACTTTTGATGTCGAGGATGAATATAGGATACTTCTATCCCGAAAAATGGGATCATTTCTGGTAATTTTTTGTTATGCTTTTAAAACTTTTCACCGACTTGGCTGAAATTATAATATATATAATTTTAATACTGAGAGTCGACAAGGACTATTTTTATCGCGGTTAATAGGGTAGATTTTAGGATTTATGTAAAGGCTATCCCAGAAAATAGGATAGGGTTTTTTGTTTTGTGATTTGCCATTTTAGTAACTTTAGTCATCGTGATCATTGAGGTCGTTGTGGTCATTGTGGTCATTTGGCTCATTTTGGTCATTTTATCATTTATGTAGTTTCCAGATAGGTTTATCTATCTGGAATAGATAAATTAAACTAGAACGGGTTGAAATAGAAGATGAAAAAACATGGGAGACATTTTTCAAGTTTATACATATAAATTTATCATTTTAAAAAAATCCATTAGTAACTAGCTCTGTCTGTCTGATAAGCTTTCACGGCAAAACTACAAGGAGTACTGGATTGGTTTTGCTGTAATTTTGTTAAAACGTAGTTTTAATACCGAAAACGGACATAAATACTTTTCATGCCGGGAGATGCATTTTCTACATCATTATTTTGAGATATGTCTGTTTAAAAATCAATTTTATGTTTGTTAATTTTATGTCATACGTCATACTTGCATTCATTGAATGCAGTGATTTTAAGCCTGTTATCGCCCTGAGTACCCAAATCCGACCCCGAATGCGAACAGAATTTAGACAGATAGCACGAGTAAGTACTACTAACTTGATAAGAAACTAAATAACAATTTTTATATGATTAAATTATAAACAGTACTGATTCATGGACTCGTCAGGAGACTTTACTGATTGGCTATCAACTATGTATCCAATCCGTGTGGTTTTGGTTCTAACACATTAGGCAACAACAATTTATTAAGGTCAGTGCCATTATGGTTAAAATACAAAGAATGTTATTTTATTATGATGTTTTTTTTTTTTTTTTTTTTTTTTTTTTTTTTTTTTTTTTTTTTGTCGCCCGGTCTCTCCGTCTTGTGGCATGACAGAGCTATCATATCTTTTTCTTTTTTATTGCTTTATTTCTCAAAATACATGCATTAACTATATCTTACTACATATTCTAACACAAATAAATCTCACGGTTGGGAATGGTTGGTTAGGGTTGTTTACATTTTTGCTTAATTATTTATATGTTTACATTTTTTACTTTAGTGATGTATCTATACAATTCTTAAGTTGTTAGTTATCTTTGTATATTTAGTATATTTATATAACATTTTATATCTGTTGCTGTAGTTTTCGTATACATATTTTCTTATATGTTAAAGATACATTTTAGTGTGTTTTATGCTACTTACATCCTTTTGATTGTATTTAAGTTTACATTTATATTAACACATTCTATATGTTTGTTTACTTATATTTACTTATTTATCACTACCTTATTGTGCTATTTATATGTAGCTAGATGCATTTAACACTATTTGTTAGCTTTTGCTGCATTCTACAGTCAGTGCTTCCTTTTGTAGCAGTTCTTTTATAATAATGTTACATCTTATTCCTAATTACTATTTTTATATATATATATCTATTTTACAGGTTATTTTAACGCTAATAGTAAATATACTTTAGTATATCACTTTAGAGTTACATGTTACTATAAGTTTTTTGCTATAATCTATTGCTGGTCAATATATATTGTAATTGCGTTCTACTTTACATTTCAGGTTATGCTGCTACAATACAGGGGCCTACGGTAGGTGAGTATCATTTTTATTATTTGTGTATATTTTGTGTTGTTTTATTTGTGCTTTAGTGTAATGCTAGTTTTGTAAGTTACAAACAAATTACTTTTCCAGTAAAAGTGCTTTGTTTCGTTTGATGCAGTGATTTGTTTTATGTGTTTCTGATTAGTGTTATTTGTTACTAATTTTGTGCTAGTCACTATTGTTTAGATGTGTGTATATCATGTTTGTATGTATGTTGTATTTGTGCGTTGTTGTATTATGTGTTTGTGTTATTTAAGTGTCTTGATTGTTATGTGTGTTTCATGCCCGTAAGCTCCCTGTTCCTTCTGTTACCATCGCCATTTGGATCTTTTGTTCCCCATAGGGGCGACGCCGCACACTTTTAGTTGGTGACAATCGGTCCCACGCAAGATAGCCGAGCCGTAGACCGCACCCCGCTAACTGGTCCTGTGTTATATAATGTGTTACCAGTTTTACATTCTGTGTTTTTTCAGCGGGGCACGGTTCCGGCCCATTACTATTTTGTTGTTCTCGATGTCCCTCCTATTCATATGCGACGGTTGCGCGCACAACTGCGTCCCACTTTGCTCGTATAGGGCATCTCTCGCTAAAAGCGTTGTGCCCTGTCTCTGCCTTTTTCTCGCGAACGCAGTTTTTGCACTTTGGCTGTGCGCCAACAGTGTACTCCTCACACTCGCTCATCTTATGAGGACCCCCGCAGTGACTGCACAATACCTGAGATTCGGTACATAGCTTCTTGCCATGTCCGAATCCCAGGCAGATTGTGCATTGGGTCAATGGCGACCTGTCCGTTACTTGCAACGTTTGCAAGTCTATTCTCACTGTTCCTACTTCAGTTAGCCTCTTCCAGATGGGCGGGGTCACTTTTAGGACGACTCGGTGCGTGTTCGGGTTTCTGCTTCGCATTTTATATGCAATCTCCATGCCTTCGTCGACCCCCTCAAGGCCCTCAAAAACCTGTTTATTCTGATTCTTAAGGGCCCTAAACAGGTCTTCGTCGGTGTGGATACGAAGCACTCCCGTTATCATTACCATTGGCTTCTTGTTGGTAATGTTTTCTGCAACTAGATCTTTCTTGTCCTTCAGCAATTTGCGCGTCAACCTGTCCCTCTCATCGGTTGATCCGCAGCTGATGATGACCCGCCCATCACGTGATTTCCTCACCCTCTCGACTTCCACCCCCCCTTCCTTGGCGTTTAAAGCCTTCCTAATCTCCTTGAGGGTGTCATCAGCCGTATTTGTTGTGTCCTTGCTTGTTATAGCTACCGAGTGTAGCGTGCGGTAGGCAGGCGGATAATCCCCCCGCCTTGCCGCAGCCACACTCGCGTAGCTCTGCTTTGGAGAGCTCCCCTCGCTACAGCCTGTTCTTTGCTCATGAATGACTTTACCCAAGTTATTCATGCTGTCTAGGCTCTGTTTTAAGAGCTCAGTTTGCTCCTCCATCCGCCTTACGATTTGGGCTTGACTTTCTTCCATCTTCTTTATTCTCTTCATTTCTTCACTTATGTCCCGCACTGGTTCTGTCCTATCCTCTGCCTCAGTCTGTACTTCCCTGCAGCTTGTCTGTCTTTTGGAGACCGGGTCCTTCCCCGCGTCATCTAACGCTATTATAGCGTCTGAAAGGTCTTTCTCCGATTGACACATCAGGGCGTACATACGCTTTACTGCGTATGCTACTCCCTGCTTTATTTCGGTTTTAATATTGCGCGAGTTATCCAGTTGCTCTGTTGCTTTTTGCAGTAGGTCTTTGGCCTCACTTAGCCTTTCAAAGCGCTTGTTGTGCATGGCCATGTCGGCTGCCGCTTTTTTAGTTACTTCTGGCGGCGTCCTTTTCGTATAGGTCTTATTTACGACGGCTGATTGTTTACTTGGGCCAGAGACCGCCTGCGTAACTCTATTCGGAGGCGGGGAGAACTTTGATGACACCGCTCCTTTTTTCTGTTCCGGTTTAGGCTTGGGCTTAGGACTGGGACTAAGGCTGATAGGCGTCCCAGGGCTGCTTTCAAACTCCATGTCTTCAAAGCGAATTGGAGGCTGCTTTCCCTTCGCAGGTGTCCGGAACATTTTGGAGGGCGGTGTGTGTGTTGCTGTGTGTCTTATATATGTAGTCCTACTCTATTCGACTCGCGCAATAGCACTGAGTCGATTGGTCAAAAATAAAAGTATAAATAGATCGTACAATAAATATTGAACCAGTCAACAGGTAAAATAAAACAATAAATACTCTATTTGTCAATTAATCTATGTGTACAGCCTAATATTACTTAACTAATTACAACATTTATATTCACAGGTTCCCCAAAGGAGGCGCCAGGCGTCAGGAGGAGGAAGGAATGAAGATTTGGTCAAGGTAAGTGTGAGGTAAGTTTTTTATTTTTATTTGTGTGCGAGGTAAGTGTGTTAGGTGTGACGGGAGATAGTTTGTGTGTGTATTCTGAGAGTTTTGTGTGTGAGGTAAGTAAGGTAAGTGTGTTGGTAACCAAGGTAAGTGCCTTGGGGACGTGTATGTATGTTACCGTGTGTGTAGGTGGTGTGTGTAAGATGTTTTTGTAAGGTGAGTGAGGTAAGTGTGCCTGAAATGCTATTCCGCCGGGCCCGGATTGTTGGTCTCGGTGAGCCGGTTCTGGCAATACCAAGCACGGCTAGCCCAGGACCAACAGCCACGGAGTTACGGGCAGAATAGTTTTGAGGGGGAGATAGGGGGTGGGGGGGGTTCCTGTCGACAGAGCTCGACTTGCCAATCAAAACGAGCCCAAAGTCCACTACGCTAGGTAGTATAGTTCTACGTCAAATGAGTTTCAAAAATCCAGAAAAATTTCCGGATTCTGTGTCTGAAAGTTAGAACTCTTGCTAACTGGTCAATTATAGCCTCAAAAAAGGCGTGTTTGGGCTCGCTGTAACGGGCTCGTCGAACTCTATCCAAATCCGGTCTAAAAACCGGAAAAAAATTTTAGGCCGTAAGTGTCAAATTTTTTGAGCGCAGTTGGTAGCGGGAGGTCTGGGCTTCACTTAGAATTCAACCGCGATCTCCTGCGCCCAATAATAACGGAGATATGGCCTTCCGAAATTTTCCAAGATGGCGGCCGACCTGTCAGAACCAAGTTTTGACCACCGATATCTTCGGATCTATCTGTCTCAGAACCCTGGTGTTTG
Source organism: Dendrolimus punctatus (assembly GCA_012273795.1). Taxonomy (NCBI): domain Eukaryota; kingdom Metazoa; phylum Arthropoda; class Insecta; order Lepidoptera; family Lasiocampidae; genus Dendrolimus; species Dendrolimus punctatus. Next base: position 11,086,591 of record CM022537.1, read on the forward strand.
GGTTATTTGTGATGCCCCTGAGGTTTCCTAGGTGTCTAGACCGAAATCTAGACACAAAATTTCGGTGTAAGTTATCCGGGTTTTTATGCCCGGATCCGATGCTCTAGCTGGAGCTGACGTTACAAAAGAAAACCCCGTTGCTCTGAGACTAATAGTTCCGGAGATAATCGCACCCAAAGTTTTCCAATATGGCCGCCGAAATGTCAGAGTTCGGCGCTAAATGGCTGTAACTCCGCGGTTTTTCGTCCGAATTCGACCGGACTTCGATTGGGCGTATGCCCAGGTCAATTTACGCCCCGCTGTGAGGGGGGTTCAACTCAAGATTTTTGACCCCTTTTTTGTGGCCAGTCAGATACAGAAGCCCTAGCTAGTGACAGTATTGAAAACCCCGTCGCTGTGAGCCGAATAGCCGCTGAGTAATCAGGAAAATGAAATTTCCAATATGGCGGCCGCCAATGACCGAAAAATTCAAAAATTTGGTTTCTCGGCCAATTATTGGTCGAATCCTACCGTTCTTGGGCTCTATCTGTTCGTTGCGACGAGTTCTCCACGATGCCAATAATATAATTATATAAGTAATAATTTTACCTAGTATATCTAACTATATATGTACAAAATTAGCCTAAATATTGAATATTTCTGTATCTATCAGCGCTAAAAATTCCGAAAAATGTCCAATCGACGTCTAAAATGTTGCTCTATATTCTTAATACTTAAAATAATTTTCGCCAATACTAAGATTGGGAAATAGTCAAAAAATTTTGAAAAATCCAGTTTTTGGATTTTAAATATTAAATTTTGTATGAGAAAAAGTCGGGTTTTGGCACAGCTGGTTAGAGCTTGCCAGCGCGCATTAAACTGTAATTTCAAAACCCGCGCGCTTTAGATAGGTCCAGAGATATCCGGGGTCAAAGTTTATATTTCTAATAGTAAATAATTAAAAACTACTTAAGATAAAATTCTGATCGAAGCGGTTTCGGGCTCCTCCAGGCTATGTCTGCAATGGTACCTAACCTCATGCAAATCGCTCCAAAGATGGCGGAGCAATTTTGAGGTTAGGTACTTGTTTTTCAGTTGATTGCAGGATCGGGTGTGGCCTGATGTCCTCGTGTGAGGTGTCAGGAGACGCGTCTCACTGAAACCTAACTGGCTACCGTGGCGGAATTTTGCGTTCCGAACAAATTTTTTACAAGAAAGACGAAAAACGATTTAAGTCAAAAATTTTCACCAGTTTTTAATTTTTTGCAGGTTAACTATAAACAAATCTAAGATAGTATCTGGCGAAATTGTCTTACTTTTTGGTGCTCTTTCGACTGGTAATTTTTAAATTTTGAAAAGTCCTAAATTGGAGATTTTTGCACCACGTTTTTGCACTTTTTCACTTTTATTCTTGCAGGAGGAGTTGGAAAAACACTGATTTTAGATCGGGGGCCTTGGGGCACCTGAGCCCCACCAAAGCCGCCCGAAAAATTGGTACCTCACCGATCTAGATTTTGCGTAAAAAATTTCCAAAGTTTTAAAAAATTGTTTTTCGCAAATAACTCTTTTGCCAGATGTGCTGGACGTTTTCTGATTGCACCGGCGGATGCGCCTCGTCTTCCCGCACACGGTGATATGTTGCACTTCACTGTAACTGTCGAAAAACCTATTTTTTCGATTTTTTAACCGGGGAGCAAAACTTAAATCGACTTGCTCGGACCGTGGTTCGACCAGAACTTTTTATTATGATGTTAGATCATGTATTTGTTGATTTGTCATGACTTTACATATTAATTGATTTTATTGAAATTTGGTTTATAAATATGTATAAACTAATAACAGATAATTATATCTGAAATGTGAGTATCTCTTTTTGAACATAACAATAGGTACCGTGGAATAATTGCGGAAATCCCGTTGCAAATGTCCTTAGGCGAAGCTAATCACTTTCCATCAAATCAGGCCATCAGCACGTCTTCTGAACTACAGTTAAAAAATATAGATCCAAAATTTAAGAAGTTTAAACTGATATTATTTGCTACTAGTTTCTGCCTGCGATTTTGTCCGCGTGGAAAGTTTTTTTAACTATCCCACGGAAACTCTTTAATTTTTCGGGATCAAAAGTATCTTATATATTGACCAGGGATATAAGCTACGACCATAGATTAATTCATTTAAATCGGTCCCGTCGTTTCGGAGATTTGCCCGTACAAACAGAGCAATAAAAATTTGAAAAACATCTAAATTAGTTCTATTTCACTTCTTACATCCCTCTGACTCAGTTTTTATCATTTTTTACATTGTACAAAAATTCGACTTCTACTGTTTTATAATATGTATAGACTAGGACTAGGTATTTTTCATCTGAAATTCTTCACTGCTGTATATTTTGGATCCGTATTTTGCGGAAACTAAATAATTTTCCTGGACAAAACCTTTTAAGTTTTTCCAAAGCATGAAAAGTATTGGAAACATATATACATTATACACACATACAAATAAACTCGCTTTTACAATTCTGTGTCTATTATAATAATAATAATTTTTATTTGCCAGAATGTAGTACAAAAGTTGTTACAATGATAAGTTGCTGTCCTATACATTCTACCATTTTCATGGTGTGCAAAAACTATTAGAATTTGTCCGCGATTTCGTCTATATACTTGACAGGTAACGTAGATAGAGTACACTATTATTTTGCCAGTATTTAAATTCAAAACGCATTTTCAGGAGGGTAACGTGTTTTTAGTATGAAAACACTGAAAGAATACTAAAGATGTCTAACAAATATAGAAACTGTCAAATCAAGCAAGTCAGGAGATCCCGGGAAATACAAAAAGTCCCGGATTATATTGTTTTAGTATTAATTAGACCCGAATTAAGTAATTTTCAGTATATTTAATACCCAATTGAACACTTCTGGGAAAATTCCCGCGGGATTCCGGAAACACAAAATTCCGCAGCATTTAAAAAAATAATGTTTCAGAATGTTGTAGAAACGGTTTCAGAATAAGCTAATTTTTATGATCTCGAATAACCTCAAACCGCTTCCGGAATAAAAAATATCATATATTTTTTTATTAGATAAACTTGTTATCGATCAGTAAAAAAAAAAACACATTTGAATTCGAATATTTGTTTTCTTTGAACTGTATTATATTATTTAAAATAATTGCCACAAAGATTCCTGTGGGATTCTTGGAATAAAAAGTAGTGTAGATTTTAAGTCTACGAACTAGCTGTCGATCAGAGAAAACCGCATCGAAATTGGCCCAGTAGTTTTTACGTTAATCCTGAACAATCAGACAAGAAATGTAAAAAAGTGCATGGTGTTTTCCGTCGTTTATATAGTCTATTCCAGTTGGTTTTTTTTAAATAGCTTCAATGTACAAACACGGCATGTGTAGAATTTTATAATATTACAGATATTGGTAAAGTAAACAAACTTTGTGGCCTTTAGTATAAATAGCTGCAGAACATTTATTAGGTACGTAGACTGTTCAGACTTTATTGTTATGAATTTGGTTTAATGTAGGTACGTAAATTTAAGGATGACATTTCCTTTAAAATTAACTTTGTTAGTATTTTCCAAAAAAATACCACTCTTCACTGAATCCAAACAATGTTTACTTGTTTATATTGTGTTCCGAATTATATATAATATAGACTGTTGTATAAAATTAACAAACTTACTAATACGACTAACTAAATAAATAGACATAAAAAATTAGGCGTTGTTAAAAAATTACATTTTCCTTATTTAGTTCTTATTTTATGAGCACAGTTTTAAGTGCATTAAGGTTAATTATGGAGAATAGTAAAATTTGCATAATATATAACATAAAGTTAAATTGATCTTTATCAGTCTGCATTAGACAAACTTTTTTACTTGATCAATTGGTTCAAGATCATAGGAGGACAACGGAAATTGCCATAGAAACAGATGTACCTAACATCATTTGTTAAACACTATAGATTTGTCATTCAACTGCAATCTGACTGACGTAAGTTTAATTATTAATATTGTGTATACTCACTTTTGTGAAGTTTAAGTGCCAACCACGTGTTTTTATTACGGCTCGGTGTAAAAAGACCCGACGCTGCCGCGGTCTCCACGACGACAGAATGCCGGTCCGGCCGAGTGAGGTTACTACGCCTTATCGTCACTAGGGTTGTTACTTTTTAGAGTTATATGAATTATAATTTATTTTATGTTACATAGTTTTCAACAAACTTTATTACCGTTGCATTAATAAATAATAATTAACTGTACTATAAAATAAAAAGTAGTTCATATTAAAACTTGTGTGATAGCACCAACGACTGGAGTTTACTACTTAAGTAAGAAGTGAAAGTTTCGCAAGGTACGTTGCGCAGAAAAACGTAGCCCTTGTATTCATTTTATTGCTCATAAAGTTTCGATATCGGGGCCTATAAGGACAGAAAACAGATGCTTAAAAAATAAAATTACAAAAACAAGTTGTTGCCGAAGCCGAAGTTGAAATTTTGTTGCGATTCATTTTGTCACTTGCCCGTTGCGATTCGCTTTTTCCACTTGTCCGTTGCGATTCGTTTTCCCACTTATCCGTTGCAATTTGTTTTTCCACGTGTCCGTTGCGATTCGTTTTTCCACTTGTCCGTTGAAGTTTCACTTCTAATATGTGTCCCACCCAGCACACATTCGATTTTTTTATTTGTCTATGACCAATGTACACGTAGAGTAAATTAATTGTAATTCAATATTTATTTACAAACCGAACTGCATTTAGGTCAACCCTATTTGTAAATTGTAACCCAACACACTTGTGTGTAAGTTTAACTAACGTTGCACTCTTTTACACCTATGGGTTTTGAAGTTTTCATCTCATTCTCACCACATACTAACTTCTACTGCGCAAATTGTTCTGTTTATATGTTGTTGCAAACGACGTCGAATCCAATCGTCTATTATATTTTATCAGGTAACAGGAATACAAGAAAAGGAGAGAGAATATAAATACACGTTATAATACCTATCTCTCTAGTAATCTAAGTTTAACAGTTAAAGAAAAAATGTTTTACATTTAACTATGGTCAATTAAGTTGACTATTGTTTCATACTTATAAACAGGCCTTTTTTGTCACTTCTTTTTTGGAGGCACGCTAATTCTTGAAACTTAAGAGTCCATATTTTTTTATGGCACCTTTTGTCTACTAAATAATCTCGAAATGAATATTTCCTTTATTAAATAGACTGGATTGTCAACGGACGAATCTCTTTTTCTCCAAACAATGCTTTTTTCAACTTCATTTGGTCATTATTCGGGTATGAGAACATCGCAAGCCTGAACGATATCTTATCACTCGATTATAGTACACGATCTTTCATAGAAGTTGCCAATTTACAATAAAACGTCTCCGGGTCTTTGGGCTGCTGTATATTTCTTCCGCTTTTCTTGTGTAGTCCCACTCCAAAAAGTTTAGTTCACCGCTTCCAAATACTTTTCATAGCACGTACCAGGTTCAGTAATTCTTCTTCCAAAAATTTGAACCACACTTTCAATTATCTGATTAGCACTCATTTGGCTTATATCACGATTTTGCAAATCTAAACTCATTTAGTTCTTGAAGAGCATCGCACATTTCGTAAAAGGCGACGCACTAACTGTTCCGGAAACACAGATTCGATTTTGTATTTGAATAATTTTGACCTATTTGAAAACAATCATTTTTTTGTAAAGGTTACCAAAATTGGTTTAATCAAATTTTTCATTTCATTTTTTCTAGCTTTTATGGCAATTTTCCTTTTTTTTATACTTCGTTTAAGGGCACTGCGTGTCCCCACGTGCCCCTACAAAAAAGCCCTGCTTATAAGCGTGCGAAAATCGGATTTCAAGTAGACGCAGCCTTAAAACGCAATAAGTAATTGTATGTCTCTAGAGACCACTAGGACTTTTGGCGGGCTTGCGTGGGGCCATGGGAAGGCCAACACGTAGAGGCCCCTTGACAAATTTAATGTAAATATGGCGTGACACTGACCGGCGATTGTCCCTGTCTATACCATATAATAATGCCCCAAGGACAAGCCCCGGCAAGTGTAGGACTATTGTTGGAAATTAGAACAAAAAGTACCGGGCTATTGAGGGTGAAATGCTAGTGGTCCTAGGGGCCTGGAAATATGGGGACTATTTCGCCTGCCTGTCGCAATGTTCAGGGAACGTGAAAAATGGGCAGACGGTTACTCCCCACATCCTGCATGGACCTCTAAAAATAGAATACAGGGGCAACATGATTGCGAGTGGCTAAGGGGTGTAGACAGGTGGGCTGCAGGTACACCAAAGCTACTTCTGACTTTATTCCATTTATCACTTCCACCCCTGGAACTTGAGGCTTAACTCCAGCGATCTCCACTCCATGCCGGCTGGTAAAGGTTGGGAGTTGCCTTGGCCCCGGAGTCAGATCCGAGGTATCGCTACTTACATATGGCTTCGCTACAAAACCCCGCTGCAGGTCAATACGTATTATTAGTTTAATTTTAAATATAAATTAATTAATTTTTCTTTTCCAGCAACAAGCTAAATAAATTTCTGCCACGATTTGTTGTGACTCAGGTTGATAATTCGACTACTTTGGGAATTTGCGGTCACAACTATAAGGAAGCTGAGTTTTTATATTATAGAATAAAAATTATAGAAACATTCTTCTATTAAAATGCAAATTACAAGTTAATCCATCCCCTCTTTGACGACTTTTGGTTATAACATTGGAGATGATGTGCCGTGAGCAATGATTATTAACACGTTCGCGTGTGCAATCCTGCTTCTGAATCTATATGCTGTGGCGCATCTTTTCGGTACATTTTTCACGGATACACAAGGGTGTGTGTATCCGTGAAAATAACTTTTGAAAGTCACGCGGTAATATACTACGAAATTTAGTGTATTGCGGCGCTAAGGAGTTCCGTCATAAGAATTCACCCTTATGTTAGACGTAATATAACGTTCCGCCGAAATAAATATAACAAAGTACAGGACGTCATATGGCGTTGCGCCGTTTCATAAATAGCTCAACACGACGCCATAAGACGTTGCTCACGCGAACGTGTTAAACTGAAATATGTATGTAGTATCTCGATATCTTCTGATTATGTACATTTTGAAAGTGCTTGGCATTCGGTGTACACATAGAAGTAATAAGCTTAGAATAATTGATGTAGCAATATGTTACATCAATGCTTAGAATCCCAGCAGGTGCCTGTAATGGAGCACGTTTAAGTAGGACCTAAAAGTCTCAGTTCGCTCAGTATGACGAACTCCAATAGTTCCAATTCCCTACTTTTAAGAAATACTCTATTTATTTGCAAGATTATTTGTGTGCCTTTGTGTGCACACATCGATTGGTTTGGTATGCTTATACTCTGAATAGAATTTTTTAGGAAATGATTTCTCTAGTTATTATTACTCTAAGTCTAAGGGTATACAAATAAGCGTTCCTTAGGCGTGACTTTCGTTTTCGTTATTTGTCTACGGAACGACCAAAAATCATCTCATTGAAAATACATCATCATCTACATCGCAAAAATTATTCAACAGCTTGGTATTGATCAAACATTTTTAGTATTTTAACTTCATTTTTTTTTAATAATCCACTTCATAGTCTACAAGTTAGAAGGGCTACAATTGTTACTACTTTGAGAGCCAATATTTCGATTGCTGTTTTTACATTATTAATATGTAAACCCATTTGTTTTCGAGAAAAATAACTGATAGTCGGGGATCCACCGTCCAATTTTGCTACTGATTACTATCAAGCTAATTTTCTGTGAGTAGCATCGTTTTGATGAGCAGCCCAACAATTTTTTGTACGAAAATTGTTGATTGTGGAGGCTAAAAAGGGTAGCAGAGGTAAAATATGTCAATATGACAACTCTCAATAATTCATTAGTTACTGGGTTTTTTGTTAAATCTCAAGATTATCTAAATTATTCGAAAAAATATTTGTCCTATAAAATCCTATCAAAAAATAAAGTCCTATCAAAGAGGTTTCCTATTCCTCCTTCCATCATGTATTGATAACGTGGTCATCAAAAGTACTAACGAACTATTTTTTTTCTGTTGCTTAATACATATTTATATAACGTGGCGAATGATGGTGGAACCATCTAGTTAGTTTAAGAACTTTTAGAAAAAGCTAGAACATTCTGGAAGGAAAAGACAATGATGGATATATATTAGAAAAGGATAGACGATGAACGAAAGACAGACATAGATATATAAACGAAAGTTCCCGAACAGAAGGTTCGGGAAGGAAAAGACAGAGATAGATAGATATTTAGACAGGACAGATAGTAAATAAAAGAATAACGAAATTATGGGTTCGACAAAATTCTTCCGGGTATATAAACAGCGTAAGGCGCGCCTACCGGGCAGTTTAGAGTTGGGTTGAGTTCAAGACGGCGAAGCGACAAGTGCGATACGAAAGAGTTGGAAGATAAGGTTAATAGAAGACAGTGATATTAAGTGGAGAATTTAGTGACAAGTTTAGTGGGCAGTTAAGTGAAGGAGGTGTGTAGCGTAGTTTGGGAGAAGAACCAGAAGCGAGCTACACGCGTTAATATCGAAGGAGAGCACTGCAGTAACAGGAGGTGGTCTACGCAATATCGGCGACGGTGTTGTGATTGGGACACCTTATCGTCGGGCCAGTGCATCGTTGGTCGTGCGTATAGGAGCAACCCTGCAGAGAGGTATTACGAGCAGTAAGTGTAAGACAATAAAAAGCTTTTAGACAAAAACTGGTGTTTTCTTCCATAAGTAACAATTTTAACAGCAACATTATAGGTTAGTTTGTTCTCGGTTCAAATAAAACAGTGTCTTACAAGAAAATAGGTCTGTATCACTAGTCCTACAAGAATTTTAATTTTCCTATATTTTAGCTTGACAGTAATCAATAGCAAAAATGGACGGGGATCCCCGACAATGACGTACACAGATAAACGGACATTTGACTTCCAAGGGTTCCATATTTGTAAAAATGACTATGAAGCCCTAAAAAATTTAATAAATCGAATTGATGTGCAAATAAAATAAAATACTTTATAATTAAAATATGTAAAAAAATATTTAGCAATATTCTTAATTTAGCAAATCTTAAATAACTTATACCTGCCACTGTTTTAAACTTCGGTTCAAATAAAACAGTGTCTTACAAGAAAATAGGTCTGTATCACTAGTCCTACAAGAATTTTATTTTTTTAATTTTCCTATATTTTAGCTTGACAGTAATCAATAGCAAAAATGGACGGGGATCCCCGACAATGACGTACACAGATAAACGGACATTTGACTTCCAAGGGTTCCATATTTGTAAAAATGACTATGAAGCCCTAAAAAAATTTAATAAATCGAATTGATGTGCAAATAAAATAAAATACTTTATAATTAAAATATGTAAAAAAATATTTAGCAATATTCTTAATTTAGCAAATCTTAAATAACTTATACCTGCCACTGTTTTAAACTTCGGTTCAAATAAAACAGTGTCTTACAAGAAAATAGGTCTGTATCACTAGTCCTACAAGAATTTTATTTTTTTAATTTTCCTATTTTTTAGCTTGACAGTAATCAATAGCAAAAATGGACGGGGATCCCCGACAATGACGTACACAGATAAACGGACAGTTGACTTCCAATTATATTTGTAAAAATGACTATGAAGTCCTAAAAACATTTAATAAATCTAATTGATGTGCAAATAAAATAAAATACTTTATAATTAAAATATTACAATCTTTATTAGTAAAAAAATATTTAGCAATATTCTTAATTTTGCAAATCTTAAATAATTTATACCTGCCACTGTTTTAAATTACCAGTTCGGTTTAAAATGGGATAATCAATGAACTCCATAGTCAGAGGTTTTGGTGATTTCCCTAATTCGAGGATTTGCAAATAATTTTTTCTAGGTGCCTTGTAGAGCCATACTCCCGGGACATATAGAGTGATTTGAGGGCCTACGTTAGGCCAGTAGCGTCCCAGGTTGTAGTTATTTATCCAAACGTATCCCTAAAATAAAGCAAAAATAAACTTAAACACTAAATTGATTCAATTTGGTTGGAACACACAGAACTAAGAAAGGATACAACGCTGCGACGATATTCAATAGCAATTATTTAATTTTATATTTTATGGATCACTTACAGAAATGAACTGTCTAATATCGGCTTCATATGTCTAGCTATTGTAAGATTGTTTTATTTTAATTATTAGAAAAAGAAAGTTAAAAAAGGAAAATATAATATGAATATAAAAGCTTTTGAATATCTCACCGCAAACATAAAAGTTGGTTATATTGGAACCAATTTCTTATAGTACTCTTAAACATCACAAATAACTATATAGAATAGAATAGTATATACTTTATTGTACAAAAATGCTACAGAAAATCAAGAACATTAAATACAAGTACAATCGGCGGTCTTATCGCCCATGGCGATTTCTTCCAGACAACCTTTGGATGGAGTATAGGACAACAAAAGTCGGTAGTTGCTAAACCAGCACTTGTACAATAATCTCGTTTATTAATTTAAAAATAAATAGTTATATATATATGATATATATATATATATATATATATATATATATATATATATATATATATATATATATATGCTAAAATAAATACACATATTATATTGTATACATACAAAAGTAAACAATAACACTATAGCTTAAGGTAGTAGTAATCTTTAACTAATCTGGAATGGCCTGGATGGTAAAAGACTTGTTGTAAAAACTTGTTCCATGCAATGAATAAAGGAAAAGAGTAAGATATATTATACAGAAATAATAAATGCATTAGACAAAATGATGCAGCACTAAACATCGAAGCTTTTGTTAAAAATGCAAGGTAATTATAGTTTTAATATCACTCGGTAGTCACTTTCATCTACTTTTTAATTCAGTTTCTAATATCGAAATAAACGTTTATTCATGTATGATGCCATGATAAAAATTGCTCTAAAGAAAAAAATTGCACATGTTTAGGTATATAATAGTAGATTTTCGTGTTATATTTTTTCTCAATTTACTGCGATGTATAGGTAATTATGAAAGTGTTAATGTTGGTAGACAAATCTTTTACCCCTAAAGGGGGGAACATAAGAGTTTTAACATCATTATCTATTTTTATTTATTTATATATGTTTGGTAAATATATAATTAATTATCTTACTTTGCCCCATCTTGTGGTATCCAAGAACGTGTCTAAAGGTTCTTGATCGGCGGGTAACGTGAAATGACCTTCATATATAGCGGGACCCGAGGACACGTCACTCTTTGTTACATTTACGTCAAGGGTTTTTACATTATCCAAAGGATAACCAGATATTGTCCATTTGCCATCCAATACGTTGTTATTGTATTCTACAGTTCCAAGTATACCCTGAAATAAGCCGATTAATATATTTTTTAATGTTTGTTTAGTTGTCGGTCTCTTTGCTCCTTTTTCTACGGTGCTGGGATATAATATATAAATAATTATAAAACTTTTTATTTTATATTTAAGAATCACTACGAAATATGATCTGAACCTGAAGTAAATTTTACAGCCTTGTAATTTATATTTTGTATGTTTATTTATTAATTATCGCCATCTTAAGATCAGCCCCCTAGACAATGAAAATGTATGTAGGGGAAAGCAGGTAGGATTCGTACGTTTTTTGTTCTGAGCCTTATAAAAAAGAAACAACTAGCTATTACACAACTATTTTAATAGCGGTATATTACCCATTTATCTGGCTTTAATATTATGGAAGTGCAGTTTTCATATAAAGCAACACGGAGAAGTTACGACCGTTTTCCTAAAAAATGGAAAACGCACGAAAGCACCCCATGCATGGGGTAGCTTCGTGCATAGCGTGGGGCACATTCGTACATAGTGGGGAACCTCCGTACAATCAAAGAAAATGCCATTTATTCAATGTAGTAAAATCCTTTAATGAGGTCAAAGTTAAAACAGCGTCAGCCGTCATATAGTAAACTAGTAATTATTGTATTCAGAGTACCTTGTAACGAAAAGAACACAAATGTATTTTTTTCTTCTCTAATCATTATGAAACTAATGATCTTCATCTAGTAATGATCAAAAATATTGTTACTTAAAACAATTTAATACTTAAAAATAAGTCCTGAAAATATTCATGTAACATAATAATACTTTTTCTTAATATTTTCTTTAGTTTTCGCGACTTGTACACATAATAAAACTACGTTTTAACGGTTTTAAGCGCGGTAATTTATTTTATTTAGGTTTATCTGACGTTTCGGCCGCTTTTCAGTTGCCGTGGTCACGGAAGACAAAGATGACATTTGTCGAACGTGTATTGTCAAAGTTTTTATTCAGCCTACCGCCAACTTGTTCATTTTAATTATTTAGTTTTAATTTTGTTTATGGATATTATTTACTCTATGGGAGCCTAATCTAATTTACCACCGCTTCACAACATGTTGTGGCTGAAAAGCGGCCGAAACGTCGGATAAACCTAAATAAAATAAATTACCGCGCTTAAAACCGTTAAAACGTAGTTTTAATACTTTTTCTATTAATAAAAGAACTAAAAATCAACATTATAAATTTTATCACATGTTTTAACATACATAAATACATAACTTCACGCCAGTTTCCTTGCGGGGTAGGCACGAACAACAGAGCGCCATTTAGGCTTATTCCTACACACCTCAGGCCAACCATGCCGCAGACGGAGCCAACGCGAAGCCCGTGATGGCCACCGAAAGCCGCTGATTGGCCAACGCGAGCTTGCCGACACACCCCTATGTGTCTGGCGGCTCCCGAACCCCGTCACCAGGGGGTAGTTGCCCCCTGCGAAATTAGACCGGGGCAAAGAGCACCAGCTCGAGGCCCCTACCGGCTCTGCCACATAAAAGGTGGAGTTGATGACCTACTTAACTTAACACACCTCATTTGCTTCTTTGACATTCATAGCTCTTGTCATGCATGGTACCAGCACTGCGTTGTGTATGGCAAGCTGGGCTTTCTGGCTGAGTTTCTTAGCGCCTAGAAGTTTACCTAAAGCTCTATTCATACTATTCCTCAAATTTACTCTTCTTTCTATGTCAGCGCTGTACCTTCCATCCCTGCTAAAAGCACATCCAAGATATACAAACTCATTCACTTGTTCCAGCATAACATCATCGACCATATCCTTGCATTCGTTCTGGTTTCTTCTCTTTCAAACACCATAACCGTTGTTTTCTTCGCATTCAAATATAAGCCTCTCGCATGACAGTCATCTTTCATCATTGTGACTAGTGTTTGCAGTTCTGATGGCGATTAGGCTAAAAGCACGGCATCATCCGCATAAAGCAAAGCGCTAACAACTAAATATTTTTTTTGCAGAGACTTAAAACATAAAGTTGAGTTGTATTTATCGTGAAATTATAACAAAATTGCCCATAGGTACAATATCTACTAGTACCTATTATACTAGAGGAGGATTCGTACAGTACGAATCTACCCCACATATAACTGCACGAAGGTACCCCATCCAGATAATTCAACAAATTAATTGGAAATAAACATAACCGTTATAGTTGAGCTAAAATATCTATTTAAATATTAAAGTAATATTTTAAGGCATAAACTATAATAAATCACTTTTATAATTTGAGCATTACTTATACCAGCCAAGCGAATTAAAAGATGACAACGAAAAATACTTACGCAGAGCGAAATCACGTATCGACTTACATCATCGAAGCCAATGGCCGTATTGTGGCCCCATCCCGCAGGTACCCGTACCCTACAAACGGCAATCACGCACACAAATGCAAACATTTCAATGTTGCATAATGGCGGAGATATCTCCACTGTACGAATGCTCCCTGTGTACGAATCCTACCTGCTCTCCCTATTGTTTTGCATGAAATATATTCTCATATATATTCTATTTTATTCCTTTAGCACTAATATCACTTGTCTAGGCGGACAGATCAGATTAGCTAAAAACTTCCTTTATATTAGCCTGCATGTCACTTTGAGCGATATCTATATCTTTTGCCCAGATAGAGATCTTTTATACTAAATATGCATTTTTGAAACTTATTATTATTATTTACAGTACAGTGCTATCTTTGTAACCAAAATAATGTAATTTTCTATGGAGATACTTAACAAACCGGGAGTGAAAGCTGCATACGTTTTCTCCCGGTCACTGCAAGACTCCGGAGTTAAGCGAGTGAAATCGTGAGGAAAAGCCTAATTGCTCCTATTTTTAAATAATATATTTGTCAGACCTACAATTATTTATTATTCATAGTGACTTAAGGCTAAGAAACCTGCATCACATTTGAATGACGTAGATTTAAATGAGACACTGAGACAAATGACCATTTAAACATACACTAAGAATTAACTATGACGTCATCAAAACTCTTGAAATTCGTCGGGTTTAAAAAGCTTATATTTGTTTAGCTTTCATTTTTATTTAAAAGATTTTAAATATTTTTTAAAAATTAATATGGTGATTTCTAATTATTGCATTTATTGCTATTATAAAACGATGTAAACAATGATTTTAAAAATACAATAATAAAACACGCATATTCTCCATTACCATTTACTTATAGTGAAGGAAAATATCGCGAGGACTACATACGAGTACATCACGACTACGCATGCGTTAAACCCTAAAATAACAGTAGCTCGATTATGAGCTGATATTATGATAAGGTCCTAATAAACTATACCGGTAGAAGAATATTCTAAACACATTAAATTTTGTTCTATAAGAAACTAAGTAATAAAACCCATAATTTTTGAACCAAATCTCATTATAACTAGTACCTTGTAATCATGAATTTCGGAGCCAAAATTGATACGACCTTGATTTTCGACGAGTAGTGATAGGACGGCGCCCTGCTTCGCGCTCAATTGCAGATCATAATTTTTTTTCATTCTACTGATATATCCTTGTGGAACCTAAAAAAATATGTACACATATTCACTTTAGAGATTAAAATAAATTTATACTATTATATATATTAATAAATTGTTCAAAATGTCGTTAATTTTATATAAAAGGAAAAGGAAAGTTATTTAAATAAAAGGAAATAGTAATTATGCAGAATACTATAAATTTAACATACCCCATCCACAAACACGAAAACTAAGTCACGTGGTTTTTCAATACGTAGAGTGCCATTAGCAGATTCTAATGTAGTTTCATATAGTACAAGACCGCTTCTCTGTCGCAGTTGCTCGAAGGTCGGTAGGTTTGCACCAGAAACGTCGTTGTACTTCTTTCCAAGTTTTAATCTTCCCTCGGTTGATAGAAGGTTTGTAATAGGACTAACTTCAATCTTTCCGTATGCACCTTTTTGGCTGGCTACCGGAGGCTCGATCGTTTTATCCTCAAAACCATACTGAAATTCGTAATCGTAGTCTTAAATAAATAAATTGTCAATAATCTTCAACAAATTCCCAATATCTAATCCGTAATTTCATCCGTGCAGGAACGGAGAAAGAATACAATTTCCTGCGGCCGGGCGGCCTGTCGTAAGAGGCGACAAAACAACCCACAGCCAGGTGGTAGGGTATTATATATATGCTCGACTGGATGGCGACCACCCCTGGTCTAAAGTATGCCGCCATAACAACCTTGTGTTGTGTTCCGGCATTAGTGACCAGGATCCAGTCCCTCTTAAGAGAGCAGCAGCACATTTGTAGCACCTTCTTTGTCGCAAATGTCCATAGGCGATGGTAACCACTTTCCATCAAGTGGGCCGTCTGCCTGTCTGCTGATCTCCTGCAATAAAAAAAAAAAAAAAAAAAAAAAAAAAAAAAAAAAAAAAAAAATCTAACACTGTTATGCACTATTATACCTTTTTCAAAGTGTCTCTAATTGCATCATATTTGGGTGTCGGATCTCCAGCTTCTGTCAATGGTGCATTATAGTCATACGAAGTTATATCTGGCATATAAGTACCATCGAAGTTAGCGCCTGAAATTTATTTAAAGTTGTTAACAAAGTAAATATAGAAACCAGAATAAGGTGATGCCGTATATATGGTATACGAATTTTTAATATACACACGCATAGACATAATTTTTTTATGTCAAATATAAATTTGAAACTTGTGGTAGCGTAGCGGCCAGCGTACGCGTCTCAAGCTCAAAGAGCGCGCGTTCGAAATCTGGCCGGCACGCACGCACAACTTGCGCAGTTTTCTAACCTAATGTGCATATTGTTTGTTATAAGTTACAAGATGGTTGTTTTAGTTACGCTTGGCCTTCGGAGTGATTTCGCGTCTCTCTGCGTATTCTACGGCCTTTATAACGGAGAGTGTTCCGAAGAACTGTTCAGAATGGTGCCTTCGTTTTTTTTTACCACCGCACCACACGCCATTGGCTGGGCGTTCATCCCCACTTTCTTGAGCTACTTCGCTTTTGTACGCAACGGTTCTCTAGAACGTGTCTCTCGCGCACGATTTGGAATGAGCTTCCAGCCGTGGTTTTCCCAGAGCGCTACAACATGGCGTGTTTTAAAAAGGGTGTCATAAAATTTCTTCGAGACCGGCAGCGCGGTAGTGACATCTCTGGTGTTGCAAACGTCCATAGGCGCAGCGAGATAATCGATGTATTAAACCTGCCAATCCACCTTGGACAAGCTTGGCGGATATACTATCCCTTCCCCAAAACATGGATGCCCGAACCCAGCAGTGGGACGGTTATAGGCTGTTATCTATTTTACTGTAACAAATTTGTAAACTGTTCGACTATATTGCGTATGAAATTTTAAAAAAATCGAGGGGCCTAGTTCGGACCAGAATATTCCGAAAATGCTATTTTTAGAATTTTTGTCTGTCTGTCTATTAGAGGAGCATCACGTGAAAAGTACTGAACGCAATTAAATGAAACACAAAGATAGCTCACAACCCGGGGCGTAATTTAGGATACTTGTTATCCCAAATAATTGCTTCGTTTCCGTGGACAGACGAAACTGGCGAAAAAGAAGGTGCTGCAATCGCATTTTTTTTGGAAACTACTGAATACATATGATTGAAATTTGACATAGTGGTACCTTATAATTGAAGTTAACACTTAGGATACATTTTATCCCACAAATTACATCGTTTACATTGAATAAACGAATTAGCAAAATAGATAGCGCTGCAATCGCATTTTTTAATTCGCTAACAAATACCTAAGTCGCCATAAACAAAATCTCATTCATTGTATTACTTTAAATCAGGTTGGCTGCGACTCGCCTCTTAGTTTCGCTGCGCAGTTGTGTAGACTTAGTTTCTTTGTTATTGTACTGAATTTAGTACCAAGAAACAGTAAAGTTTTAAGTGAAAACACAAAATTAAATTTGTATATACGTAACAAAGAGCTACTACCTATATTATTATATAAGTTTAGAATATTTACCTGCGGTGTATTCAAAATTGCTTCCTCCGAAGAACATGTAAAAGTTCACATTAATCTTATTCTGCAGCATTGCTTCTAGTGTAACAACAACGTCATAAGTACTAGTTTGCGCAAACTGCTCGCCCCAATGTGTCAACCATCCCGGATAGAACTCAGAATTCATTAAAGGTCCAGTCGGCATGTACTTTCGAAGATCGGAAAACATATCACTCATCTCTACAAAAAATAAATAAATATTTTATATACTTCTCGGTAGCTATTATTATAGTTATTAAATTATATTCGTAGTCATTAAATATACCTATATTATGTATAATGTCTACGAATCACAGTTATGTAATGATAAATCTTGTAATAGTTGCTTTTACCCGGAGACATAACTTTCTATTTATAGTCCCGTTTTTGCAAAAAAAAGTCATTCCATTTGTTTATTTTCAATTTTTATGGAGTCGGCTCCCAGATTATCCAGATGTTAATAATAACCGAAATGACTTAAATGAATATTTTGTTCAGTAATATCATGTAACATGATCTTTCGTATGAAAAATGCCACTTGCATTATTTAATCGAGGTTCAAGCGGAAGATCAGCGTTGGTCTAACAGATCGAAATTTTTGCTGAACTTGATCCAATTTTTTATAAATATAATCTATATCTTTTGATAATTCGTGTTTGTTTTCTATTTTTTTATTGTGATTTATTAATTAATTTAAATGTGTTTGTTTTATTTGTGTATGTCCTAAAAATAAACCTGTTTTCTTTCTTTCTTTCTAATCTTTGTCAATTTTACATGATGATTATGTCAAGTGGGATTTAATTTAAAGAAGCTAACGAAACCTGAAACTCGCTAGTGTTAAGCAGTCTCATCAGCAATTTTACTACGTATGTACGTCCATACACATGATTAAGCCTGTTTCCCGTTAGTGTAGGCAGAGACCTTGGTAGGCCTTTCCTATCATAAGCGCGGGGCACATGGGAGGAGGGTGGTGGTTTTAGTGGGTATTCCGTATTAGTCATTGGGACTCCAATGATTCGAGTCTCAATTATGTTTGGATTGCCTTTAATGGAATGCCTCCATATGCGATAACAGACTAATCCCTTGCAAAAGACCCAGTATTGTGCGTAACTAGCATTTCCCCCGCCTTAAAAAAAGGCAGAGACCTTGGCACACATCTTTCGCTTATTCTCATTATACTTATACGTATTATTATATTATACATTAGCTTTATCATTCAAACTGCTGTCACACACGTTTATCAGTTAGATTTTGCAATTTATTTCCACATGTCTAACGTGATATTTCTCTATTAACCTTCGTTCATGCATCTTTTTTCAGTCGACGTAAGTAAGACACTTCACATATGGTAAACTTCCAATAATGATATCAATTATAACTATATAAAATTGAAATATACATACTACGGTAAGTGACACCGAAATCTATCGTAGTTAATGTGGCGGGGATAGCCCCCTTCGAGAAGTACGAGTACCATGCACCGTCTGTGGTGTACATGATCGCTTTTGTACCAACGTGTTCCAATATTATATCTCTAAGCTGAATTTTGTAATTCATGTCACTAGCGTAACTGCCGTATTCATTTTCGACCTATAATAATAATAAGGAGAAAATATATTAATTTTCAAAATTGATGTAAGCTTGGAACACTGGTTAGATCTGATTGATTATTTACATACCTGGACGAGGATAATTGGACCCCCGTTGCCGAATAGCAAAGGTTTCAATTTCTTAAACAGAATTTCAAACCATATTCTGGTCTCTTCCATAAAATCTGTAAAACAATTGTAGTAATATTTTAATACTTAAATGTTTATTAGGCCTTCTATTTTGGCAATAACTAAAGAACCGAAAAGTCATGTCCGTCCGTCTGTCAGTCTACCTTTATAAGTGAGTTTCTCGGAATGTGTTATAAAAAAAAAGGCACGAGTTCAGCAGACAGGCAGAAGGCTTAGGTGATGGGAAGCGGCTACCATCACCTATAGACATTTGCAATTCCAAAGGCGTTACAAAGGCACTGCTGTTCTTTTAAGGGAGTCTGGAACCTAGACACTAACACTGGCCGGAACTCAACTCAAGTTTATTATTGCGGCATGTTCTAGAACAGGTGTGGAAGCCATCCAAACGGGCAAACACCCTACCACCTGGCTGTCGGTTGTTTAGTCGCAGCTTATGACAAGCGCTATGTAGTAAAGAAATATAGTAAGGTGTAGAATGCACAGCTATACAAAGTTATGTAGAAAAAATTGAAATGTGGTGGTCGCCTTACAAAATAATTAAAGGTTATTTGTTTAGTGTACATAGTTGTCTGGAGTACAGTAAGTCAGATCATAAAACCATAATTATATTCCTGACTAGGTTTGAATCAAGCTAGCAGTAGGCGTATCGCCGAGCTGGGCTACATCGTTGTAGGCTTCGGCGAGGGTGGAGGCAATAGAGGCCAGACCGATACGTTGTTACCGGTGTTTCAACGTCGGCCATGGCACTTCACAATGCCCGGACACGTGCCCGGACCGGACCAAACTGTGTCTCCGCTGCGGTAAAAGCGGACACAGGATACCGTACTGCAAGGCACGGAACCCCCACTGCGCGGCGTGCGCGGCGGGGGGCCTTAACGCTGCCCACCCAACGTTGGCGAGGTTCTGCCTACCTCCCTTCGTAAAGGGCAAATTCGTCCACTCGAGGACGAGACCAAGACCGGCTGCGTCTGCGGCGACGGCAGTACAGGCTATGGACACCTCCAATGCCTAGTGCGCCCGCAACAGCGTTTTTTCAGGCCAACGTAAACCACTCCTCCACCGCCCAGGACTTGTGCCTGCAGGCGATGGCGGAGTGGCGAACGAACTTGGCCGTTATCAGTGAGCCGTATTACGTTCCCCCCGCCGGCAACTGGGTGGGCGATCTCGACGACACGGTAGCGGTGGTGGCCAGAGCCGGGTCTGGCACACCGCTTACGTGTCTCGAAAGAGGAAGGGGCTATGCGGTGGCGGGAAGCGGGAGTATCGTCGTCATCGGCGTTTACTTCTCGCGTAACCGCCCTCTGGCGGAGTTCGAGCTTCACTTGGACGCCGTCGGGGCTGCCGTTCGCAGATTGTCGCCTAAAACGATTTTCGTGATGGGAGACTTTAATGCGAAGCACTTCTCCTGGGGAAACGTCACCACGGACCCTAGGGGTCGGACGGTTGAGGATTGGGCTCTTCAAGCCGGCCTCACCATATTGAACCAGGGGTCGGTCCAGACCTGCGTACGCGCACGGGGTGGATCGATCATCGACCTGTCGTTCGCCACTCATGCGGCCGCCCGCAGAGTTGTCGGATGGAGGGTGCTGGAGGAGGTGGAGTCGCTCTCTGATCATCGGTATATCAGATTTGAGCTAACGACCCCCTCCTCCGGTCCGAGCCCTGTTTAACGACGCCCCCCTCTTCTCCCGCGTTGGGCCCTTACCAAGCTCGATCCGGAGCAGGCCGAGGAGTGGGCACTTACGGAAAGCTGGGCCTACCCAGCCGATTTCGCGAATTTGGATACGCAGGCAGAGCACATGCGCAAGACCCTGACGAGGGTTTGCGACGCGGCTATGCCTCGCGTCTCCAAACGGCAGCCTTCGTGCAGGCAGGCGGTCCACTGGTGGACCGAGGAGCTGGGCGAGATGCGAAAGGCAGTTCGCATAGGCTCAAACGCTGCAGGGCGCGCCGTCCTCCGGATTTTGTCGAGGAAAATGGACTCTTGGGCGAGTTTAGGGAGGCCAGAAAGGCCCTTTCGATTGCGATATTGCAGTCGAAAGCCCGGGCTCGGGCCGAGCTCTTCGAGACGCTCGATCGGGACCCTTGAGGGCGTCCGTACCGTGGGGCCCGCAAAAAGTTGCGGCCTTGCACATCCACGGTCACGGAAACGCTCGAACCCGAGGTGCTCCGTTCGGTAATCGATGGGCTCTTCCCGGATCCGGGGAACTTCACTCCCCCCAGTATGGGTCCACCCATTCCCGACACCCCCACGGATGAGGAGCCTCACTCCATCTCCGAGGGGGAACTTGACGTTGCCCTGGACCGGCTCCGGGGCAGGAAGACGGCTCCGGGACCCGACGGGGTCCCAGGTCGACTCCTCTTCCTGGCTGCAAAACATCTACGCAGCCAGCTGCGGGACCTCTTCGAAGCCTGTATTCGCGCAGGTAGGTTCCCGTCGCAATGTAAAGAGGGGCGTTTGTGCCTTCTTCCCAAGGGAGGTCGGCCTCCCGACGATCCGTCCGCCTACAGGCCCATAGTGCTGCTGAACGAGGTCGCCAAGGTCTTCGAGAAGATCTTGGCGGAGCGGCTCGTGAAGCATCTAGACACTGTGGAGCCGGGGCTATCAGATACGCAGTTCGGGTTTCGGCGGAGGCGCTCCACGATGGACGCCTTCGAGACGCTGCGAACGGTGACGGACGAAGCCGTCCAAGCGAAGGACGTCGTTCTTGCGGTGTCGCTAGACATAGCGAACGCCTTTAACAGCCTCCCTCATGAGACGATCAGGGAGGGGCTCCGTGCACACGGAGTCCCCCCGTACCTCACGAGGCTGTTGGGCGAGTATCTGCGAGATCGACACATCCTTTGGGAGGGCGGTGAGTCTGTCAATCACGAGTTAGGTCGGCGACGTGTCGCGTGCGGCGTTCCACAGGGGTCGGTCCTCGGGCCGATTCTTTGGAACGTAGGCTATGACTGGATCCTTCGGGTGATGGTCCGGCCCGGGGTAGGGCTGATCTGCTTTGCGGACGACACCCTACTCACGGCACGCGCCGCGTCATTCGCGGAGTCCGTGGACGTCGCCAACGACGGGTTGGCGATAGTCATAGATCGAATAGCTAGGCTGGGCTTGAAGGTCTCCCCCGCGAAAACGGAGGCCATCATGTTCCATAGGAAATTCCGTAATCCTCCCCCGGACCTGTCCGTTACGGTTCAGGGGGTGGCGATCAGAGTAGGGCCCAAGATGAAATATCTTGGGCTAGTCTTAGACGGGAAATGGCTGTTCAAAGCGCACTTTGAGCAGCTAGTTCCCAAACTGATGAATTCCGCGGGCGCACTCTCAAGGCTTCTTCCCAACGTGGGGGGGCCGGGGGGTGTGACGCGGAAACTTTATTCTGGCATCCTGAGGAGTATGGCCCTTTACGGTGCCCCCATCTGGTTCGATGCGCTTCACCGCCACAACCGAACCCTGCTGCACCGGGCGCAGCGGGTTCTGGCCGTGAGAACCATACGGGGGTATCGTACAGTGTCTTGGACGGCGGCGACACTCTTGGCAGGCGAGCTGCCCTGGCCTCTCCAGGCAGACGTCCTGTCCAGGGTTCGTCGTACCCAGCAGGATGCCCTAGCTAGAGGACTGACCTTCTGTCAAGTCGAGATAGAGACGGTCAGGAAGCGGGAAACCGCTTGCTGCCTCGTCGACTGGTATCGTGACCTCGAACACCCTGCGGCCGGCGGCTTTACGGTGGATGCAATCAGGCCACAGCTGGAGGAATGGGTCAACCGCACCAGCGGAACCCTGACCTTCAGGACGACACAGATACTGACCGGACACGGTTGTTTCGATCAGTATCTGTTTCGCATTGTGGGCTGCTTGCCTTCTCCGGATTGCCGACAGTGTGGCGCGCCCGATACGGCGTTTCATACGCTTGTCGAGTGCGCTGCCTGGGCGCCGCAGCGGTTCGAACTCGAGACACACGTAGGAGCCGTCAGATCGCTCGGCGACTTGGTAACGGCCATGTTGCAGGGCGATGACCGCTGGGATGCTGCGGTTACTTTTTGTGAGGCAGTAATGTCTCTCAAAGAGGCCGCAGAAAGGGATAGGGAGCGAAGTCCTTCGGCGCGTACTACGGTCTCTTCTCGAGGTCGCCGGCCTTCAGCCGGCACCCGGAGAGGCAGGTACGCGCATTACTTCCCTCCCTGAGTTAGGTTCCGGAACGAGGGGGCCCTTAGCTACTAGGTAAAGCAAGGGATTTAACAACTACCCCCGTCTCGAAGTGAAGTGTGTTCTCCCAGGGCACACTTCAAGCACTTTATTGCGCTGGATCGACTGTTGCGTAACTATGTTCTATATCTCAGTCTTTCCAACACACAAAAGCGCAGGGTCGTCAGGGAGGAGGGGGTTTTTAGTGGGTATTGAGGTTACTCGCCCGTGCGGCATCACTCGGAGTCTCCACACTCCTCTGTGTAGTCCATAGCGGACGGAACGCAAATAAAGCATACAATTGCTAGCGTTACCGCCCCCCGTGGATTCGTGCCGTTTCCTAGTGACGGCCCAGAGAGTGCGTAAATCGGTTAACATTTTCCCTCGCCTCAAAAAAAAAAAAAAAAGCTAGCAGTAGGCGTAGGTAGTTAAGCCACCAGTAGATGTGTCCTCCCTCCTCTAATTTTTAAAATAAGTAGAGATAATGCTTGAAATAAATCAAGGCGGTAGTACTTTATTTTGAAATTTTATTACATTGATGCTAAAGATTATTATTACCTTTATCAGTAGACCGAAGTCTGATATTCGGGTATTTGCCTAAAAGCCAATATGGAAGACCACCCTGAAATTTAATTAATTTTATAGCGTTAAGTAAATCATAACTCTACTGGCTGATAATAATAAACCATATAAATAGAAAGTATGTATTTATAGGTACCAAATCTCTTTCCCCGCAAATATATGGTCCAGGCCTTAGAAGTACGTGTAAGCCTTCTTCAGCAGCTATTTTGATAAATCTAACAATATCTCGATCTTCTTCAAAATCATACTGTCTTTCTTCAGTTTCATGATAACTCCATTCGACGTATCTAATTTTGGAAAATAAAAAAGGTCAAATCGCAGTTCACTATGATATCATTCGAACCATCATTTATTTATATCACAGTTATGTTTAACGACGACATAAGTTAGCAATAAATGAGAACCTAATACGAAAATAATAATAATCAATCGACAAACACCAAACTTGTATATTATATTCCTTAAACAGCAAGCTACGCTTTTGTTATCGGTATAACGGTATCCGTATAACACACTATTTTGAGGCCAATACCAAACATTCGCGCCATACATAGTAATGGACAGAAAGTTTGTTTACGAAATTTTCCACGCCAGGAACCTAACCCGGAGCTTCTACGCTGCACTTAGCGGCAATTAATTAGCCCACTCAATCACAAAGACCTTTCTATATCTATATTATAAAATTCTAAACATGCCGTGTTTGTACATTTAAACTATTAAAAAAAACAATGGATTAGACTGTACAAACGATGAAGAACACTATGCAACTTATTTTAGGTTTCTTGTCTGTTTGTTCGGAATTCACGTTAAAACTACTGGCCCAATTTCGACGCGGTTTTCGCTGATCGACAGCAAATTCTTAGGCTTAAAAGCTGAGCTACTTTTTAACCCACAGGATTTTTGCTGGGAATGGTTTAAAGTGATTAGGATGCATAAAATTAGCTGATTTCGATAGAATTGCACTAGAAAGACAAGTAAAGTTCTTTTTTAAATGCTGTGGTTATTATATTATGCTTATCCTAGGAACTCTGGATTATTTCGTGAAAAATGATTGCAGGGGTAAAATTAAATGAAAATCGCTACGTCTAAGCTTGGTACTGCAATACCATTTGCATGCCTGACTGATGCGGTAATTTTTATATTTCCTGGGATTTCCTAACATCGAGACCATGTAATTTTTGATGCGGATTTGTTTGATGTGATAGTTTCTATATTAAGTAGACGTTTTAAGTAGAATAGTTGAAATAGCCTTTAGTACCTGATGACGTTAATTATATAGTATACCACTTATACAATATATACTTTGATTTTCAATATTGGCAAAATAAGTATATTTTTGTTACCCAACGTGGACTAAGTCGCGAGAATATGCTAGTTTATTATAAGTATAAAAAATTTTTCTGTTCGTGTGTAGGTTACTAAACTTATAAAAGGTCGGACCGATATTGATGCAATTATTGTGTCTTCCGGGAAAATTTAACTCACAATTGGGCCCAGCAGGTAGCGCTGAGATCGCTTTCTAAATTTTATTTTTAGGGCTGTCCAACGTCTGCTGGGCCTACTAGTGGGAGAAATAAATATTACACAATACATATACCTAAAAAATGGACAATAACACATATGTATGTAATTATTTCTTAAATAAAAAATGCGTACGTGGATACAGTGTTGAGACCAGCTGCTTTAAACTTGCGCAAGCGATCTCTCCAATATGCTGCTGGTAGTCGAAAATAATGTAGAGAACCCGATACGATATGTAACGGCTGGCCATCTAACATAAACTCATCGCCTACGATGCTTATATTGTGCTCCAGTTTCTTAGTCTGCAATAATATAAAATATAATTTAATTTTTGATATAAAAAGACTACAAATTGTAATATAATATACCTAGAATATTTTTTTAAAATCATCAGTCTCACCGACTGGGCTTTTGATATTTGCTGGCCTGAACATAAGCCTTATAATAAAATTTAAAATAGTCATTATAGTTAATTATAAAATGAAATCATTTTTAAAGTGAAAGTTCTTTATTTCAGTATTAAGTCGTGCAATTTGAGAAGATACCTAACAATTATTATATTAGCATGTTATTAAAACAAAACAAAACCATTTTCCTAAAAAATAACACAGTATGATTTTGTGCAGTTGTTTATCATTTATTTATAGTAATTTACCTATTCATGATCATATCTATTACCGAATTATCCGCAGACTTCGGCCATGTGTTGATAATGATTTGTAACACATAATAACTGTTTATCTGTTAACGCCCCACAATGTTAATGAGCAATAAAGTAAAACTTATATGACATCTACTCTGCAAGAAAAGACTAAATTTCCATTATTGCCGTCTTGTGGACATTTCGAAGCCTGAGTCACAATTGCAGATTCATAAATCATCACTATGAGATCACAAACTAATTTTATATCCCGTTCTTGGTTTAACTTGCAGAGTTACAAAAAATGTAAAATACATCTAAAATCGCGATAATTTCCTAGAACATTCCAACAAAATTAAATATCTTATAACTAATATTAAGTGATGTCAATAGTAAGATTTGATAATCCTGCGCGTCCAGTTATCGAGAACGAGAAATACCTACCAATACTAAACCTAATGATTTTTTTTATAGTCTGGTTACAAAGACTTTTTGGTTGTTTTTATTATTACTTATTATTTTTGTTCGTACATCGGATGGAAAAGATACATTTATAGATTTTATGCTCGAGTTCAGATTGATTCTTCCAAAGATATAGACTGTCCATATCATGCTCATATTTCATTACTATAAAAATATTA
This sequence comes from Dendrolimus punctatus, assembly GCA_012273795.1. Taxonomy (NCBI): domain Eukaryota; kingdom Metazoa; phylum Arthropoda; class Insecta; order Lepidoptera; family Lasiocampidae; genus Dendrolimus; species Dendrolimus punctatus. The sequence goes on from CM022537.1 coordinate 11,113,309, forward strand.
AAAAAAAATATTACTAAAACAGGCAAACGACCCACCTGATGGTTAGTGCTCATAGCGACACCTGTATATATATATATATATATATATATATATATATATATATATATATATATATACACACACATATATATATACACATATATATATATATATATGTGTATATATATAAAAGTAAATTTAGTTTTTCTGAAAGTATTACTAGTGCTAACATGCTGTTTGAGAAACTTACTCGGGAAAGCGCGGGCCACATTGGTAACTATTATCTCATGTAAGGAATATTAGTAGTCCATTATATTGATAATTTGCTTGTGATATATATAGTCATCTTTTTAACCAATTATACCATAATAGTAAACATAAGAACATTGTATGTATTTTTCTACCTTTTCCGTATAATACCCGGTGTACTTCTCTTCATTTCTCAGTTGAAGAACTTCTGGTTGTGCATCAACTGTTTGTGTATATAAATTATAGTTTTGTAATGTTATTATTACTACAAAGAATTGCTCGTGACAGATTTCATGGTCACTCTACACTTCAAGATCTTGTCCCTGAAAATTACATAATATGTATTAATGTTATGTTCTTGTAAATATATTTATTCAATTTCATAATCAATTACTATTAGTACTATGTATTAAATTGGAGCATTCTTTTCCAAGATTGAATTATGAAATGAAAATAAACTAATTACGACTCAATTTAAACCGACGTAATTTTAAAAATGTGTTTTAAATAATAAGATTTATTGAAAGAGTTTGATTAGAGCTTATATAAAACCAAAACGGATGCTGGAAAGACTGGTGGTGCCAACTAAGTCGCTACTCGTAGAGTGGGTATCTGTTACTTTATTTTACTTGACGATTGTGATTCTAATATTCGTTTTCTATGATACGGATTTAGATATTAATTTCAACAACATCCCTATATTTATATTATAAATATTTGAACTCTTAATCGCACAGGGTTCATTGAACCAAGGTCTTTGTTACAGATAAAAAAAGGAGGAGATTCTCAATTCGCCTGCATATTGTTTTATTTTGTATGTTTGTTACTCTATTTCTCCGTTAATTGTGAACCGATTTTCAATTTTTCACTCGTAAGTCTATAGTCCCGAGGTGGCGCCATGGTCACCAAGTCAGGATCTGGTGAGTGTATTCCAGGGAAGTCAAGAGCACTTATTAAAGAATGCCGTGGATCTAAATTCTTGGAGAAAGTTTGTACACGCGTGTAGGTATTACACATTTTTTGCAGGCATTGGTGTTTTTGTATGCATGTAATTCCATTTCTCCGTCTATTGTGCACTGATTTTTAATTTTTTGTCTTTATTCGTAACAGAATACACCCGAGGTGTTCCCATGATTACTAAATCAGGATCTGACGAGTGAATCGCAGAGAACTGGAGAATAACCCTTGTTGATAAGCATTAAAACAGAAGAGTAGTAACCTCGTATACGGTTTCCAGTAGTACAATGTCTACAGGCGCTTAATATATCATTTCTAAAGCTATTGTAGTGCTCGCGCAATTAAAAAGTATTTTTTTTTACTAAAACCAAACCGAATTCAAACTAAAAAGGAAAAATAAATATTTAACTGCCTTTTTCATACATTTTGAAGAAGGTGTGAATAAAACATAAATTTACTATATTTTGCATATTTGTTGTTGTTCTTTATGATTTTTTAACTATGAAGTGGAAAATTCCGATAAAATCAAGTTCGTACAGTCTAAAAAAGGATAAATCGCTGGGATAAGATCCGTTTTTATTTTATTTTGAAGTGTAGGGCATTTTCGATTAAATGTTTCCCGTATTATTTCATATATATATAACGAAAACATTGAACGCAGGCCTGCTATCTCTACGGAACCGTGAAAGCTCGTCGATTGTCACGCATTTGCCCTATTTGTTTAGGACAACCATCTTATTGTTTGAAATGAAGTAATAATATTACTGCTGATAGTATAATAGCTTATGGAGGTATACAAGACCAAAACGTCAAAAGGACTAGCGAGTTTTACAGTTCGATGTTATCGAAGTTAGGTTATTAAATTTTTGAACGATTTAATTTATTTCAAGGAAAATAATTGTACAAGGTTATTTCTCGTCTATATTCTTGTATGTATGTAATGTTATTTATTGCCATTATCTCGCTTGGTGTATTGTAATTTATACCTTTTTGCCTAAGACCAAATAAAGGCAGATTTCACATGCTCTATATCATAAGGTATACAAGAAAAATTATTAGACCGTAAATAAAAGCGTAACTTATTCATTTCAAAGGTTAAATAAGCGACGTGTACCTATCGCTTGGCACTAAAATAATAATTATGAATTTAGAATAATAGGCGAATGTGTGCATAATAATGTGTTTTTTATCACCTGAAGCAGACAGACAGGCAGTCGGCCCACCTGATGGCAAGTGGTTGCCGTTGTCTATAGACGTTTACAACACAAGAAGCATTGTCGACTGGAACACAATGCTAGATTATAGCGGCGACATGCTTAACTATCCAGGTAGACAAATGCCCTACCTGGCTGTGAGTAGTTATGTTTCTTCTTACGACCTAATCTGACAGGAATTACTATTCTTTCTCCGTTCCTGCACGGGTACGAATAATTATTTATTATAATCCAAGAAATCAAAATCAAAGAATGACCATTATCCAATTAAAACGCAACTCTGATAATACTATAAATCTTAATTAACTAGATTTGCCATAGCTAATTTGTCCTTTTTTTAATTTAGAACATATTTTTGAAGTATCTAAATGAAAATTTGATAAATGAATTAAAAATGCCTTGATAACGGACTTAAAGATAAATAAAAAAAAGATTAAAAACACTTCTAAAATGTTTTAACCTTGTAGAGTACCTATCTCGTCTCTTTCTTGCTGGCGAGATAAAGAAAAGTAATTAAAATACCAGAGCATTCTTTTTTCGAAAATGTGCTAAATGACCCTTAGATTTGATAACTTTTACATATATGTCAAATTGTGTATCCGATGTGACATATAGAAATAAGTATATGAAATAATGTAGATAATAGGTTGTTTTTAGGACGAGTTGTACCTTTAAGTTACAAAACTATTATACAATAAGACATTATGAACTTTCTAGTATATTGTTGAAAGTTTTAAATAGAATGGTATCAAATGTGAACATAATGGTTTGCACATTGGATCGTCTAGTCTCTTACACCGGTGAGTCTCCTACGACATTGACCCGAGTTAACTTTATAGTGAACCGGTATTGAACTGTCTTGACCCCTTGGGACGGCTTCAATCGGCGTCGAGCGCCTCGTTAGGCAGGTGGGTTACTGGAGCACACCACTATCACTGAATAATGATTTAAAACTCACCGGGTATTGCGGCAAAGCTCGAGACACAACCGCTGGCCACGACACTTCTTCCTGCACTCACCGAAGCAAATGGTCAACCGCCACTCGCCGTGGTTTTCCACTGATCCTGTAATCGCGGAGTTTTACATGCTTTATATATAGTTTAAACATTTGATACATTGCAAGATATTCCTTTTTATGTAATCAATTAAGATAAAATATCGTATTGCACATGTTTTTGTTTGTCGTCGAAATTGATTTTATTTTATTGTCTGTTAATCCAATGTTAGCATTTAATCTAGTTCTACGGAAACACTATTATATTTAAGTAGAGCTTATTCTTTGTTTTATAATTTATCTCTCATATTGATATTACTTAAGTGTAGTAAATACAAAATTAATATCTAGTTTTTTTTTTAAATTTATTATCCAATATGCTTACATTCATATACATTACATTCACATTTGAACTGTGGCACAGAAACCTCATGGGTTTATTCGTGCCGCAGGGAGTCGTGTACACTATATTTTTATTTTAATAGATGTAGGTAGATATGTAATAATTAATAAGGTCAGCTACCTATTATTGATTTACAATCATCATCTTGGCGGTAAATTCCAGTCGATTTCGAAGCATCTATTTCGAAGCCCAGGGTTCGTATTCCTTATTGTTAGACTATTGGTATATTACCTAATATAACAACAAGCCAGCATGTTTTGAGCCCCCCTTTTATACCAAGATCTTGCGGAGACAATATGAGTAAAATACATAAATACCACCAATGTCAAGTGTGAAAAGCCCCAGAAATTAATTAAGACTGATTTAATAATACATTCTAAGAATTATATCTGTGGAATTTACCAAGTTCTGGGTATAGTGCATTGATAATGAGGAAAGTATAAGTAGGCACGAATGAAAAAGAATAACATTAATTAAAATTTTATTAAAACCTTAAATTAAAAAATAATATTAATTAAAACCCAATAAACATTATTTAGGCGCTGTGTATAGTTAAGTTTTAAGGAGATATTTGAGTTTTGAAGTACATGAAGTGTAGATTAAGATGTAAAATATTAAAATGAGCCTTTAACATTACGTATTAGTTAATTTGGGAATAATTAAACCTATATTATATAAGCAGGGCTTTTTTATGGCAGCACGTGGGGGACGCGCAGTGCCCTTAAAGGCTATTTCTAACATATCGAAAAATTGCCATAAAAACTGAAAAAATGAAACAACAACAAAAAATTATGTACTTATAAGTTTCAACAATTAGCGTGGCCCAAAAAAAGTGACAAAAAAGGATTGTATAAACGTAATGTCCTCCACCGCCATCACAAGGTTTTCTTCATTTCTGTGAATCGTATCATAATTTTGGTACTTACATTATAATTTAAAATTACTGTTTTTGGTCAACTTTTAGTGAAAAGTTTGTGTAATTGATACTGTGGTCCAACTGTGTTATCTACATTTGTAATCTATAGGTAAAGTTAGTCCTTGTTTCGATGCTTTGGCTTGTGCGTTGAATAATAATATAGGTACAAATTATAATTAAATTATTGTAGCACTAACAAAACAAGTAGTTAATCAAATGTACGCCTTGATAAAAATATAACAAGGAAAATAAACGTACAAAAGCATTCGTATTAATGTTTAATATTTTATTGTTATGGTAGAGCTACCCACGTGGATTCTCTTCTCTTGTATTTAAATTACTCGGAAACTAACTTATACTTTTATATCCATCCTAGACCAATGAATCGTTGATTGATGGATATAAATATACATACTTAGAAGATTGTCCAAAAAAAGTTGGTAAAGCTGACCAACATTTCTAATGTGATAGAGCATATTTCTTGGTAGACGAGTATGGCAGAAAAATATTCTGTACTGATTTCAACTTATTGAGAAAAAGAAATAGTCCAGTAGGAAATACTGATGCACTCGAGATCTGTTTAATAAGCGAAGTCTGCGCAGTATTCGAGATAAAGTAGGAAGTAGACTGGCCCAAACTTATAAGAATCCCCTAGGTCCTAGGTCTAGTTGAGTCCTGCAGCATTTAGGCCTTGCTGATGCGCTTGCTCACGATGCATTCTCTCAGATGGGAGGGAGGGTCCCTCATACGATCTGAGAGATCCATCCGCCACCGTCACCGCGCCAATCTTCTTAACACTTAACGGAAACCTCAACGTTTCATAGCTCATCGACTTACATGTTCTGCTTCATGGCATGTATCGTCCAGACATAGCTTTTAGATGCCCTGGTTTGACTTTACGGACAGCGATATCAAGGCATCTTTTAACTTTCACTGTATGGTTCAATTCACTCAAGGATAAACATCTCACGCTCATCTCACTGAGACAGAATTTGGAAGCAAACGAATTCCACGAGTCAACTTTATAGGCGGCTAATTGAAGTGTGACTTCATTCAGTAGGTATAACAAAAAATTAAATTAATACAATTTTTTTCATCACTACAATTTTAATTGTATTGACGTCTTTTTACATACAAGCTGTATATCTCTATATATCTATAAATTTGTAATAATGCAGCAGCTTTAATCAAATCATACATAAATATGCGTAAAATGAATAAAAATGTATGCACAATATACTTTAATTAATGATATTCAATGTAATTGTACGCTACTACACAAAATTTATAGGCTCGCACTATTCTAATTGTAAAATAAATACATTTATCGGATACACATAGAATACTCTTATACCGTAAGATATAATAATAGTCAGAGTTTAGTTTTAGCGAAAAAAGAGGCATTCAATATAATTTATATTATCCTATCCCTATTAATATTATAAATGTGAAAGTAACTCTGTCTGTCTGTCTATCTGTCTGTCTGTCTGTTTGTCTGTCTGTTCCGTTTTCACGTAAAAACTACTGGACCGATTTGGCTGAAACTCAGTATATAGGGGAAAGCAGGTAGGATTCGTACGTTTTTTGTTCTGAGCCTTATAAAAAAGAAACTACTAGCTATTACAAAATTATTTTAATAGCGGTATATTACCCATTTATCTGGCTTTAATATTATGGAAGTGCAGTTTTCATATAAAGCAACACGGAGAAGTTACGACCGTTTTCCTAAAAAATGGAAAACGCACGAAAGCACCCCATGCATGGGTAGCTTCGTGCATAGCGTGGGGCACATTCGTACATAGTCGGGAACCTCCGTACAATCAAAGAAAATGCCATTTATTCAATGTAGTAAAGTCCTTTAATGAGGTCAAAGTTAAAACAGCGTCAGCCGTCATATAGTAAACTAGTAATTATTGTATTCAGAGTACCTATGTAACGAAAAGAACACAAATATTTTTTTTTCTTCTCTAATAATTATGAAACTAATGATCTTCATCTAGTAATAATCAAAAATATTGTTTTAAGTACTTTAATACTTAAAAATAAGTCCTGAAAATATTCATATAACATAATATTTTTTCCATTAATAAAAGAACTAAAAATCAACATTATAAATTTTATCACAAGTCTCAACATACATAAATACATAACTTCACGCCAGTTTCCTTGCGGGGTAGGCACGAACAACAGAGCGCCATTTAGGCTTATTCCTACACACCTCATTTGCTTCTTTGGCATTCATAGCTCTTATCATACATGGTACCAGCACTGCGTTGTGTATGGCAAGCTGGGCTTTCTGGCTGAGTTTCTTAGCGCCTAGAAGTTTACCTAAAGCTCCATTCATACTATTCCTCAAATTTACTCTTCTTTCTATGTCAGCGCTGTACCTTCCATCCCTGCTAAAAGCACATCCAAGATATACAAACTCATTCACTTGTTCCAGCATAACATCATCGACCATTATCCTTGCATTCGTTCTGGTTTCTTCTCTTTCAAACACCATAACCATTGTTTTCTTCGCATTCAAATATAAGCCTCTCGCATGACAGTCATCTTTCATCATTGTAACTAGTGTTTGCAGTTCTGATGGCGATTAGGCTAAAAGCACGGCATCATCCGCATAAAGCAAAGTGCTAACAACTAAATATTTTTTTTGCAGAGACTTAAAACATAAATTCGAGTTGTATTTATCGTGAAATTAGAACAAAATTGCCCATAGGTACAATATCTACCGGTACCTATTATACTAGAGAAGGATTCGTACAGTACGAATCTACCTCACATGTAACTGCACGAAGGTACCCCATCCAGATAATTCAACAAATTAATTTGAAATAAACATAACCGTTATAGTTGAGCTAAAATATCTATTTATTGTATATTTAAGGCATACTATATAAATCACTTTTATTTGGCATTATTATACAGAAGCGAATTAAAGATGACAAGAAAATACTTACCAGAGGAACACGTATCGACTACATCATCGAAGCAATGCCGTATTTGGCCCATCCGCAGTACCGTATCCTACAAACGCAATCACTCACACAAATGCAAACATTCAATGTGCATAATGCGGAGATATTCCACTGTACGAATGTCCTGTGTACGAATTATGCTTTTATATTTTTCGATACGAAATGATATTTTTATTTTGTCTTTCTGTTTTTATGCTTTTACGGAAGAACTAATGGGCCGATTTGGCTGAAATTCGGTACGTATGTAAATTAAATACTGAGGGTGGACAAGGGATAATTTTCATTTTGGCCTTTTTGGTAATTTTGGCTATTTTAGCTTTTTTACTCATTTTGGCCATGTCAGTCACTTTGTCCTTTTAGGTCATTTGGGCCTATTTGGTCATTTTGGCCTATTCGGTCATTTTGGCCTATTCGGTCATTTTGGCCTATTCGGTCATTTTGGCCTATTCGGTCATTTTGGCCTTTATGGTCATTTTGTCCTTTTAGGTCATTTGGGCCTATTTGGTCATTTTGGCCTCTTTGGTCATTTTGACCGTTTTGATTATTTTGGCCTTTTTGGTCGTTTTTGCCTATTCCGTCATTTTGGCCATGTCGGTCACTGTGGTCTTTTGGTCATTTAGACCATTTTGGCCTTTTTGGTCAAGTTTTGTAATTTATTTTGTTGACAGATAGACGGGGGATGGTATAATTAGCGATATAAAATGAAGTGAATCTTCCGTGGGTAAATACATAAAAATGTAATACAATATAACCTGTAGCACTTGCTCTATAAACAAGAGACACGCAACAGAGGTTAACCCGCGGGGTAACCTCTAGTTTTATATAAAAGTAATAACAATTATTCTTAGTTTAAATTGTCACCTTGATGATAAATATTAACTTGTTCGTTGAAAGTCATATCAATTCTTCGTAATTGTACTTATAATGTTACGCATTTTTTTAAACTGGGTATACATATTTTTACATATTATGTGTACCCAGTATAAATACACGTATTTATAATACTATTATATAATAAACTAATATAGGTTGGCAGAGGTATTATTAGAAAATAAAGGATATTCATATGTAAACCGTCGTCGAAGTCGTGGTAGCGCACACGTCCCAAACTCAAAGGGCGCGGCTTCGATCGTGGCCGGAACGCATGCACCACTTAGTCAGTTCTCTAATCTAATGTGAATATTGTTACAATTACCGCGTGCTAATAACGGTGAAGGAAAACATCATAATGCAACCTACACATCTGGATAACCGAAGTGTCAAACCTGCCAAGCCGCCTTGGACAAGCGTGGTGGGTATACAGTCATTCTCCCTATAACAGGAGGCCCGAGCAAAGCTTTTCTTTTTCCACGCTTGAACTAACGTGGAAGAACAGGCTTGTGCAAAACTGTTTTCTTCACACCGTTTCAATTAACGAATACGTTCTACTAAGCATTTTTATAAAGTATACCAAAACATACATCACACAATTAAAAGTAACAGAGAACACGCACTTTCTACAAATCATTCATATTCGCTTACTTAGACATTCCAAATATTATGCAGACGTAAATGTTCGTATCATTCATACTTTGCATATATTATTTATTAATTATTATAATAACCCGTGCTCGCAACTTCTTGCGAGGGAGACTTGATGTTTATATTGATAATATTTTCTTTACTCTGCTGCAGAGACTGAAAAATCTTCAAAAGATTAAATGTCAAAGATTTTTCTTAAAATCCACCAATCCGTTTTGAAATCTATTCAAAACATACTCAGACCGATGGAATAAAAAAATCTATGGGTAATTTATGATGAGGCATCTTATGAACACCAGTTTTTTTTTAATTTTGGCATTTATATTTTGAAATCACATTCATACACACTTTGACACTCTTATTCTGGCAGGGTAAGTTTCAGCTTCGTAACCCGCAGAACATAATAAAATGTACTTACCAAATTTTATGAAAATCGATTTAGACTGAAAATAAGAAACAGCATTCAAATATCTATTGTGACATATTTGGTAGACAGAACTTGGAGACGTATGACGATTTTCTGTGCTGTGTTTATGTACCGAGGAGCGAAGCTTCCGCATTACTATTCGTGATTTTTTTCATAACCTCCCAAAAAACTCCGCTTGTAGAATATTCTCAAGCGGGTCAATACCCGGAAAGTCATTTTACTGCTTTTTTAAATATTTATTATTATGACCCGTTTTTATTCAGTTTACTACTATTTAATTTTTACTGCTAAACTTGTACATAGTGACTTTTATAAACATGTGACTAGGTAAAGTAGGTACGTCATTTAAACAAGTCCTCTTCTAACATTGAAGAGAAGAGCTATGCGATGAGAAATTCAATAAAAACTCATGACAATAAAATAACTTGTCAATGTTCGTCGCATCTGTGATATCCGTCACTGAGTTTCATAGAGAAGTTGGGATAGGGCGGTATATTAGCGCGGGTGCCGTCGAGATGAGAGCGCGAGTGTACCGTGAGCTTTCACCTCTCCTCCCGTGGGGCGAGTTACAAACCGCCCCACGCCAAAGAGAGCAGGACGATGCCGGGGGGATGAGTCCCCCGGCAATGGAAGAGGCCTCGTGTGGGGGGCCTACGCCTGCCAGGGCTGCGGAAAAAGGTGCTGCCCTTGTCACGGCTTAGTCCTGAATCGGATTTCCCCTGGTAAAAAAAGAAAAAAAGGGCATTATATTAGGATAGTACAGAGGGGATGAGATATCTGGTACGCACTTGGTCAAATTTCTTCCAATTGTATTTGAATTTAATTTAAATGCAGCGTTCAATTTTCATACTTTAAATACACTGAATGGTTAAAAATCCAAACACATTGGTCTCATTTTATAATACTAGGATGGAGCGCATGGTGTCGTTATTTGATTGGTTAATTTTTGATGTATGTGAAAGTAGCACCATAATAAATCAATATCCGTTATGTCAATTAAGCGTACACATATAATTTATATATGCTAGTTTGTGTTCTAATATATATATATACCGTTGCCAGACCTTTTCATCAGTATTAATTTTAATGAAAAAAATACGTGGTAGAGAGTAGACACATTCCGTTCTGTCAACATTTAATCCCGAAACAAATGGCTCGAAAGCTGCGTCAAGAAAGTATTATTTCATGGTATACAGATAGTATATACCTAATGATATGGTGATAGTCCTTAATTTAAAAAGGAAAATTAAGTACTATATCAACCATATTTTAAAGGTTTTCCTCAGCTCATATTGTTAATTCTAGAAAATTATTTAAGTGTGCCTTTCAGTGTGTGTATACGTTTCAGCTAGGATTCGAATTCAACATCACTGCAATACAACGCGAATACTTACACTAACCACTAAAGTAGTACATACAGATTACAATCAGTTAAAACTAAATAATAATATGTAAAACTTGAATGGCATCTCAACTACAAAGTTAAAAGATTTTTTTTTATTATAACAGGTTTGTGGCGAAACAAACCTTTTCGACCACTGCCTGACAAGCGAGACCTTTAGAGTTAAGGATTAACAGCGGTTATGTGATATTAGATACAGAGAAAAGTCTCACTACAATTTACATATTTTCGTCCTTTTGAATTCCTATCATATATAAGTTAATATTACTCTCAGCTATGTAAATATTATATCAAATTTTTAATTTGGAAAATGAATGGGTTCTTTATATCTGCAACAACCCGTCAGGTTTATATACAGGGTTTTGTAATAATCCCTATTTAATATTATATATGCGAAAGTAACTCTGTCTGTCTGTTTGTTCCGTTTTCACGGAAAAACTACGGGACCGATTTGGCTGAAACTCAGTATGTATTTTTTTTCTATCCGAGGATGAACATAGGATACTGTTCATCCAGGAAAATGGTATAGATTTTGCGATAGATTTATGTAAAGATATCCTAGAAAGTGGGATAGGATTTGATTTTTATAATTTGCCATTTTAGTCATTTGTGTAGTTTATGTAGTTTACAGATAGACAGAGGGATAGATCAATGAAACTATAACAGGTTGAAATAGGGGATGAAAGTTTGTATGGCAGATCAAACGTTTCTCAATTTCATAAATATAAAATATCTAATATAGTTTATAGATACAATCTATAACAACAGTAACTACGTCTGTCGAATTGATCAAAAATGGACATAGATACTTTACATCCCGGAAGACAGAATAGTTAACAATATAAAATGCAAAATCCTCTGGGGGCAAATAGCACCAACATAAAAATTTGAACAGTGTAACGTGTATTAACGCCTGTTCCTTAAACTAAATGTACGCTAGAGTTTGACCAGCAGGGTACAATATAGTATATAATAAAACATTTAACTTTTCACACTTAACCGATGATGCGTTAGTGCGTCAAGCGTATAGCGTCTGTTGCGTTTTCGATGGACTTAATTTTAAAATTATCACACAACACAACCGCTCTGTAGATGGTGAACGCAAAATGCGAATAAATGCGTGTCAAGTCTAATTTGATAAATCGCGTGACGCATTTTTCGTCAGATATGAACCGACCCTTATACATATACATATAGTAAGATGTGTAATTTATGTATGTCTGTAACAATTTGTTTAATTTATACATATATGTATTTGGCATTTGAATTATGTATGCTTACGCTAGTTTAACTCACGGCGTCGTTCGCGTTAATCTTATCCCACGGTAGCCGTACATTTTTCGGGATAAAATTTGCTTATGAACCTACTATTCCAGACTATAATATATCTCTGTGCCAAATTTTATCCAAGTCCACCCAGTCATTCTGGCGTGATTGGACAACGAACATTCATCCAAACTTTCGTATTTATATATATTAGGTTAGATTTATGCTTGCATACACATAGTTAAAGCAATTTTAACAAGTAAGGGGGATTTACAACGAGAATAATATTTTATTAAAAAATCATAATTTATTTATTAAACTTATGTTAAATCGGCTGTATTGTAGAGTGCCAATTTTTTTGCACCTAGTAATTTAAGATATTGGTTTAGGAAATATAATTTCCCCGATAAAGATTTCCCAACCACTCACTGTTTTGCTCTCTTTAATGACTCCGGCGCATTTGTATTGTATTCGGGAAATTAGGACGAGAAAGAAAACTTTCTGTTCCATTGTACTTATATAAAGTTCCATTATTTATACATATCTATGTGATCTAAAAGACGTGGATGGCTGTTATTAAATTGTTGCTATTAAAAAAATTAAAAAGAAGAAAATTACGCAAATCTACCACTATGTGGCTAGCCAGCAAATTCTTTCACATAAATCGATGGTATGGTAACCGATAACTTATTTTATTTGTATTCTTATTTTTAAGATATCTCCGCTTCCTACATACCAGTTTGTGCATATTTTGTATTTTTAGTTCACTTTTGTAAATGCCAAATAAACTTGCAATTATACTCAGCGCGTCCATCCGTTCATTTCTGTTCTTATAATCTACATAAAATGTAATTTTCGGGAAAATGTTCAATTAGAAGCGACACAGCTTCGTCATCTCAATTAAATATGTTTTACTTAGAACACACTGCACTCGAATGCCGGGGGCGAATTTACACCAGTTCCCTGCGCAATCCACCAGCATATGAAGCCCGGCCGATCAAATACCCTCTGGGAATGCCGACGGGCTTGTTGACGGTATGCCCGCCGGCTGGGCCGCCGGCATAGTGTGTAGCAGCCTTCAGATATAATTTAACTAATGTTCTTTATTATATTATAGAAAAGTATAACGCTTTTTAAACCACATTTTAACTTAATACATTTCTTTCACCGACATCCTCTCCATATCCTTTCTTATATAAGCTTAACGAGTCACTCCTGGTGCAGCTGCTGATCCTGGTAGCAGGTGCTCCTGGTAGTTTAATGCCTGTTGCATACGCGTCTTTGGCAGTTTACCTATTTCTGACTTAATGTGTAAGTAATACGATACAATTTCTACGAACCTGCCCATAGAGATTACCGCTGCCTTAAACCCGTCAATCGGCTTTAAACAACACTTGACCGATATTATTTTAAAATTTAATTTTAAAGAATCTTATACGCAAAATATAATTTCCTATAAGTAATTACATATTAAATAAGAATTGTTTAGATTTAATTAAGCTTCCGATCCGGATATCCGAAGGAGAACCAAGGTAACCGACTTAGCTCGCAAATTAGCAAGTTGAAGTGGCAGCGGTCACGTCTGCCGCAGGACCGATGGCCGATGGAGCAAACGAGTCCTGGAGTGGAAAACGCTTCTCGGTAAACGTATGTCGGACGCCCTCCAGCCAAATGGATCGACGATGTGGCGCCGTCTTGGGAAGGCCTACGTCCAGCAGTAGACTGCAAATGGCTGACGACGTAGGCTTCCTTCCGATCTATTTCAAACATTTATGATACCGGCTTAAGTAAGTTGTAAAGCGATTACTAAAAATTGTTAAACCTTTTACAATTACTACTAGGGAATTCAACCACACTGCACTGTAAGAAAGCGGGTCAATCATTTAAGGAAAACTGGTAATAGTTATGACCTACCAGTACCGAGCGCGTTTCCCTGTAAGAATATGTGTTTTGAAACACCCTCGTGGACATATCATCATGGCCATATAACTAACCGACCGTAATATCTGATCTACATTTCATGCTTATATGAATAAAATAAACTATGCATTTATTGATTCAATACATATTTAAACATAAATATACTATTTTAAAGATATAAATCAAAAACAACTGTACAAATAGTACATTGTTTATAATAAAACTGTACTTTCTCTCATTGTCTACACCTTTCCTATCTTGTTTATATTAACATAATTATACTCTTTAAATCAACTTTCTTTTGTTACATTTTACAAAACTACGTATTCAATATTTACATAAGCTCTAACATAGATTATAGTAGCCACACATTTCCGGAAAATTTTGAAACCCGTCGTTGTAAAAAATGCCTCGATCATATTATATGATGTTGCTTGCGAACGCGGTTAACAGTCGCGCCTTATGGCAATCTGGATAATGAATATACACTCGACTAACCTTGTAGACAAGTGGCATTAACGCTAAAGCCCCAGCTCCACCAACGAAAAATTGCCAACTTTTCTGTTGTCAACACGTGTTGGTGACAAATGTTTCTTCGATTCGATTTTAATACCTCCTTGTAAAATGCAAACTAAGTAGTAATAAAACCCTGACCCTTAAAACTGACGTTCTACTTGTGTGTGTACTTGTGCTTACGTTATCAACGAAAGCAAAGTGTTATTGCTGCTAAGAAGAAGAAGCAGCAAGAAACTCCCCAGCAACACATCTGACTATATAAAGTGTTTTTCTTATTTATGTAGCTCAAACTCTTTAAAAAAAATTATATAGAAATATGTTACACAATTACTTTTCAAACAATTAATGGAGTTGTAGCAAACAGTGCATACTCAGTAAGACAAAGACACAATAAAAGGAAAAGAAAAATAATATAATATGTAATAATAATATAGTAATAATAATATGGTAGTAATAATGACATAAGTACTAAAAAAATTTACTGCAACATATCTTCATAAATTCCTTACATGCTTGGCAAGTTAAAAACGTTATACAAAAGGTAGTATAAGATGCTGGAGTAATGTAGTATCCCTTTTTAAGCAAGATATTTTTTATTTGGTTTTAAATTTAGTGAAAGGCAGATCTAACATTTAATTGGGAATCTTATTGAAAAAGCGTATACCAATCCCCAAGAAAGAGGACAATACTTTTCGCAACCTAAAAGATGGTAATACTATGCCTGGTGTTGAAGTTGTGTATTTATGTGTATATTATTTATAGGCACTAAAATTGTAAATTGTATTCAATGACGATGATATTGCCAATGCAATATCATCGTCATTGCATACATGTTGCTATCAATACTGGTGGAGACAGTTGTCAATTGAAATGTTTCTCAAATTTTAGGCGATTTTTTCTATTCGGAGGAGACACAATGGAAATAAAAGTTGGTGATTTTTGTAAAGTTGATAACATAAAAGCTGCTAACAATTTTAGTGGAAATGCGCCTTAAACGCATAGAATGAAAATGTATCTATAGATACATGACACAGTATAACGATGTGTCATTCCCATACATTCTATTTGCTTGGTGCATTAGCACTGAGCGAATGCATAGCCAGGAAATTCACTATATCTCTTATTTGGACAACGGGGATGTATAGATAATATATCCCGAAAAATTGATAGTTTCCGTGAGATATGGATCTAAAATTTGCATTACGAAACAAAAACCGCGTAGAAAACTTTAATAATATAATATAGAAAAAATCAAGTTATAACCGATATTGGTAAACGTAATTTCTGATCTACCATTATTGTTTTATTTTGTAATGCACTATATCTTATTAGTCACGTATCTGTGCTGCTGTGTGGAAATGACGAGCATTGAGCTGATCATGTATTAATAAATAATATAACTTTCGTTAATAAAATTATGACAACAGATCAAGTGTCGAAGTCGTCGATTTGAAGGTCAGGGAGTAAGAAAAACGAAATATTTACATAGCCTTGCACATAACACCGGAACTTCGATACCCGAGAAGCCCATCAGAAGGCTTATTGTCAATTTTGTTGAATTTTTTAGATGGATTCAATGTAAAGCGTAATCGCTTTATTTATTTTGAGTAAAAACATTTGAATTTGAAAGTGACTACCAACACTAATTTTAAATGTTTTTCTTTTTATTGTACAACCGTGTTACACTTCCTGGAACCTTGCAAAATAATTAAAGACTATGAGTAGAGAGATCTTTGATAATAATCGTCTGTTTTAAATAATGACTAGGTACTATGAGATGGTCTTTGATACGGGTGAGTGTTAGGTCGGGTGTAAGATCGGCCGAGCGAACCGCCTGACCTAGTGGATGGTGGCGCGTTGAAAGCGACATCGTCTCGTAATGGTGGTGGCAGGGAAGGTGGCGGCGGCAGCAGACTGTACAGTGCTCGCGCACCTCGCCATGCGCACACGCTCGTCACATGGCGCGTCGCCTGGCGCTGCTCGCGCTGCTGGCGTGCGCGGTGGCCGCCCGCCGCCCGCCACCCGAATCCTCCGATGTTTCCATATCAGAGTCCGACGACCCTTATTTCGTGTGGGACGAATACGATGACTCGTACGAGAATAACACCCCTCAGCCGCGTATTCGCAGCACCACATCCCGTGCCAAAGTGATATTGAGGAGTAAAATCCCCAAAGTGAATGTGACAATGATGAACACCAAAGGTGAAGACAAAAAAGTTATTAAGACTACAAATATTAATATACATAGCCATACCAATTTTATAGTGACTAAGACACCATTTATTAAACACGAATTTGTGACATCCCATCCTATGGTGCAAATAGAGCATCATTATGTCTGGGTAGATCCTTTAGAAGAGGTAGAGGAGCAATCGAGCACAAGCAGGCCACATACCAAGGCGACATCTACAACTCGCCGGCCGAGTTCTACTCGCCGCCCGGTGGCCACACGGCGCCCGTCAACAACGCGCCGCCCAGCTACAACACGCCGGCCCGTGGCGAACCGCCCGGCATCAACGACCCGCCGTCCTGTACGGACTACAAAGAAACCGAAAATCCAGTATACTAGAAGAACTACAGCTCGTCCTCCTAAGGGATCAGGATGGCTGTCATCTTTTTTTAGGGATAACAATAATTTCAAAAGGGAACCTAAAAAGCCGGAAAGAACAGGTTGGTTTTTAGGTAGGTTTTGAATTTTAAATGAAGCATGTACAGGAGACATGGTAAATAAAGCATTTTTTTATTATATTCACACCAGAACCAAAGCACTTAATAGTCTATTAAATTTATAACAGTATAATAATAAGCCTGGCAACTGTAAGCATATAATATAACATTTGCCACTTAGATTTCAAAAAATTCTTAATATCAACTCTGCGGTGTATAATTCATGTCAATATGCCGCGTTCCTACCGTTCTAAACTAAACATCATCATTAAAGTCTCAATGCATGGAGTGTAGAAACCATTATAAAACTCTGATTTTTCTTTCTCGACCGCACTCATTTGTAAATTCACTACGAAAAACTATGATATTTTAACTTCTACTTTCTAATGTACACTTTAACACGCTCTAAGAAATTCAAAATTAATGACTGTCTATTACACTGACTTCACGTTAATTGTGATATGTTGTAAAAAAAATCTGGATGATTTTCCCTATGTTTATATCGTCCTTTTTATTAATATTATATGAGATAGGAGAATATACAAAGCTATTTGATGTAAATGTAAGCAATTTCACACAAGTACCTGCGGCTAAAAATAGAAACTCGTGAGATTAGTTCGCAAAATAACAAACGCTAAGTCACTTTGAAAAAAATTGCCACTCAATCCAAAAACAAGCAAAGTGTACCGAAGACAAGAAAAAGTATTGGGAAGATTCCACGAGTAAATTGTCTGTGAAATTAGTCAAACTACACTAGGTACCCAAGTGGGAAATAAATATACAAAACATCTTAGAACCATTTGAATGTTTTGCTTATGACCTTAAATATGGTTTTGTTTATACCAAAACAAATTGAAGAATATGTGTATTATATGTAAAATTAAATTAGATTGGATTTTATGTTTGTTTGCAGTTTCTTTTGGTATATTGACTTTTGATACGATGACGAATTGTTTCTCATCGTATTTACGATATTATTCCTGCAAAAACTGTAACGTGGGGAAACTTTACAGAATTCTGTATACCACGGATTTAATCTTGCAAGTTTTATTTATTCTAAGAATATTTTTTATGGGGTAACTGAAAAAGATCAGCCCTAAAAAGAATCTCGTGATGGTGTTGATAATCTTAACTGTTTCATATGTCACACATCCAGCTGCTAGAAAACGTACCTCAATCGTGGTCTGTCAAAGACCTGTTATTTAAGGATTCTTTAATATGAGTCTACTAGTTATTGCCTACTTTAAACTTCGTGAATACGTGAAAATGGTGAGCTTCATAAAACATGCAAAAGTACATTAAAAATTTGGCCGTCTGTTTCTAATCAGCCAGGTGGTAGGGTATATTCCCGCCTGGGTGGCCACCACGCCCAGTAGAGAGTATGCCGCCATAACAACCTTAAGTTGTATTCCGGCATTAGTGGCCAGGCTCAAGTCCCTCTTTAGAGAGCGGCAGCATATTGGTATTACAAATGTCTATAAACGGTGGTTACCGCTTTTGATCAGGTACCTGATAAAAAGTGGTTTTACCTGATAAAAAGTGGTTACTACAATAGGCCTGCCTGTCTGCTGAACTTATGCAATAAAAAAATATGTATTCAAATGTATTTAACTGTAGGTATTCCATATTTAAATAAAATAGAATTAATATTTTTGTGGCATTAAAAATATCAGAAAGAGCAATTTAAGATGCATTACGTTACGAGAACTTCCAATGATCCAGTTACATAGGGTATCAATTTACATACAAGAACATAGGTACTGTATTTAGTAAAAAATATTTAGGCGTGATAAATTGAATTTATTAACATAGGTGGATGTAAAAAAAATGTTCATTATATTCCAATTAATAATAAGCATATATTTAAATGATAAATATTCCTTTACGAAACAATCAATCTCTTCATGCTGTAAAACAGTCACACCCAGCCATGTAAAGTATTAGGCAATAAAATAGTTCTCGAGCCAAGTTAACCTCGATAGTGAGGTTATGAACCTAAAAACTTATGGCCGACTTACCTGCTGTCAAATATATGCCCCACGTCAATGTATTGGAAACTATGAAAGAGTTGCTGGGAATTACTTTTTGTTTTTATCTGGAAAAGGCTTAAAATAATATTAAAAACTAGCATCCACCTGCGAATTGGTCTACATTGAATAAGTCACAAACATCAAAGATGTCGTTTATGTAAAACGTGAGGAGTCTCACTTTAAAATATATAGATAATTACCGATATTATAAGAAACAAACCTACGTTTATAAAGCCTGTAACAATGGAAAAACGTAAATTTTAGCATAAAAAGACGGACTAGTTGTTGGGGGCCAAGAAAACACGATTAGTGAATATGAGAGGTGTTATTTGTTACAAGATATATTTTCAAGTATTACTTCATCGGTGGCAGAAACAAAATTCAGCCACTCATTCCAATATTAAATTCAAATTTAATATAGACAAAAATTTTGTATATCCATCACAAGTTGAGATCATAAATATTTATAATAATAATTAACTTTTGAACCCTGTAAACCTTGAATCCAGTAAACATAGCGAGTAAACCTTCATACGTCGAGGTAACCGATGTACCAATCAACCGCTATTCTGTCAAATAAGCGTGGTAGGAGGTCCTAGCCCAGCTGTGGTACGTTTATCGGCTGATATTACAGTGAAACCTGCTTAAGTGAGACATCAAGGGGCCTGCAGTGTGGTTTCACTTATAGAGGTATTCCACTTACCCAGTGTCTCAGATATCCAGGTACACATAAATATATCTCTCATTTAAAGAAAAAAGGGTTCAATTAATAGAGGTTAGAATACAGGTTATTTCATTTACAGAGGTGCAATTTATCAAATAAAATATAGTGTTATGTAAACATTATAAATGAGTTTTAATAAAAAATAATAATAAAGGTAATCATACAAATGTAATAAATAAACACATTAAATTCGACATAGACTTCATCGCGTGTCTTCCTACTTTCTTAAACGGACTTCAGATTTTCACGTACAAGATTGTAGCTTTCGTTTTAAGAGTTATCAAATAAACATCCATATGATAGTAAAGCGAAACTAAAAGTGGAGGTCATTGAGGGTCAAAATTACTTACGTAGTTAATTGCGGAATTTGCGGGTAGAATAAGTAAGTAAACAAACAAAACATGTTATCTCCGTTACAGAGGTCTTTGTATGTTATTCACTCACTGTCTCAGTAATGGAGGTAACTATGATGATAGATCGAAAGAACGAATCCCAGATATAGAGGTTGGCCATTAATTCCAGTTATGGAGGTTCCTCACTTATCCAAGTCCCACTTAACCAAGTTTCACTGTATTTTTATAATATACTACAATGTAATAATATACTCGTACATGTGCTGGTTAAACTTTAAAAAGTTACTTTATAATGTATAATTCAAAGGAAAAGTTCGATTAAGTACATAATTGTAATAAATTCACGCAAGTACCAGAAATTGTAATGATTTCTAGAATTATTAACTAATAATTAGGTACTTACTGAAGTAACATATAATGATGTGTGCTTGCATTATGTAGACCAGATCCATCAAGTTATATTACGCTTGTTTTTTGCATCGGAACTTTCACAAATTTGATAATTTCATTTAGTTACGGCTCCTAGAATTTCAATTATTCGGGTCTATTCGTATTATCTTATAAATGATTTCCCTTTCAACCCGGATATGTACAATTTAAAATAATTTGCCGAAAAAATTTCGGCTGACATTATGCGGTGGCATTTCACTACATATAGTAATGACAATAATAACCCGAACCAGTTTTTGACAATGGTCAGTCAATATCTGCTCTACTGGGACCGATCAATTATTACAGATAGGACTATTGTCGCCAATAAGCCTGATATTGTGATAGTTGATCGGTCTGCGAGACGTGCTATAATTGTAGACGTCGCGATTCCCCATGATGGTAAGTAACCTCGTGAAAGCCGAAAAGAAAAACAAATAAATATGTGAAATAATAATCGGTAGACAAACGCACAATTGTACATCCCCAAATTAAGCAAGTTACGATTGTGTTATGGGTAATATACAACGGACTACTCTGGGGCCGATCCCAGACACGCAGACCATAGTAAATAAAGGAGAAAATACGTTCTGAAATTTACTATATATACCAGGAATCGAATATAGTAGGTATACATATGGTAGGCATTCATTATTTATTTTTCTATACGACTTCTACATATTGGCGCTGCAGTTTAACGTCTTTTTTTTTGCTTGTTTTTAAATATTTAAATGCATTTTCCACTGTAAGTTCTATTTTTTTAATCTAAAATTTCATCAACTTTTTCGGGCTGTAAGGCATTTGAGAGAAAGGCTCAGGGTCGTCTTAACGATATGCGATTGCCAGTAATATAAAAAAAGATTTTAATTTTTGTGTTCCATTTTTGGGATACCAATCTTCACGTCTGTCCGTCTTTCTGTCGCACGGTTTGTACTTGAGGTCTAATAAGGCACTCAGCTTTCGCCCAGGTTCCACGCGCTTGGCCATGCGAGTGATCTTAGAAGTTGAAACTGCATGAAATATAAATTTATTTCTGCTCCCGGTAACAACTAAATCTCTAAAAGACCTGCCGGCAAGTACGCGTACTTACCGCTCGACAACCATTGTTCGTCTGTGTGTCACCTTAAAGTTCAAGAACTTTCAAAAGTGAAAAAGATCGTTAGGTCATAACCCGTTTGACATTGCCTTTATCTGGCAATTAATCAATTCTAGCATAAAATACAACATACATAAAATAAAACTATCTAATTATGTTCACAAAGACCAGTCTTATCGCTAAAAAAAATCTCTTCCAGACAACGCCATTAAACTATTAGGGCCTTATAATAATCTCGTTAAGAAAGGATTAGCCATCTCTTAAATGAGAGACTCTTAAGCCCCTAATCAATGGCTGTTTCAAATAAAACTTGCCGTCTTTCCTCTTAGCAGTCACTTAAAGTAGTAAATCGATATCGGACTTAAAAAACGATATAAGTACCATAATAATACATTATAAATATAAAAAAAAAAAAAAAAAAAAAAAAAAAAAAAAAATAAATCGACTTAAGAAATGTATATACCTATTCTAGTTAAGAATGTACGACCAATAATGACAACAGAAACTTCGCGATTTCTTCCACTTCGTGTAATGTTTGCTTATTTTCTATTCTGCGTTTTATATAAGACGTTGTATTAAATATTAAGTGAAATAGAAAGAGCAAGTTTGATATTACTTCGAATCAAAATTACTGTAGTCTGGTAAATAAGTCCGGTTTATATTGTTATAAAGCCCATTGCCATTCTGGCATCAATTTCAGATATTTGCGTTACAACCATTTGTAACATTTGACCAACATGCATGAAGTAGGAGGCAAATAATAGTTATCATTTGTACACGTAATAGATAGATATTAAATCTGTGGTCAAGAATGTCCAGTCTTTGTTGCAGTCGATATTTTAAAAGCTAACTTCAAAAATTTTATGTGCACTAAAAAACTGTACTATTGCATACTATTGTGTACATTATCTTCTATCTATACTATAATAAATCTGTATATGGTTCGAGTTTGTACAATGCGACTTTTTGTGTGTCTGTCTGTTAGGTATAGGAAGGTTTCAAATTAACCTCGAGAGAGAGCTAGCTCACATCCGGGGCGTAACTTAAGATACTTTTAATCCCGATAAATCACGTGACGTCCGTGAGATGGACGAAAGTAGCGAAAAAGATGGCTTTGTGATCGCAACTTTTTGGAAAATACTGAACATATATGAATGACACTTGACATAAAGCTAGTTATATCCCAGGACGTAACTTAAGCTTAAGATACATTTTATCCCGATAAATGATTTTATTCCCATAAAATAGACAGATTAGCTCAATAGACGGCGCTGCAATAGTGTTTTAGCAATTCGCTAATAAATACGTTGTCACAGAAAACAAGACAGTTATCGTATTACTTGAAATTACGTTGGATTCGACTCATCTAATGTTTTACTGGATAGCTTAGATTCTATAGACTTACTTTCCTTATTATTGTAGTGAAAACAGTATACTTTTTAGATTCAATATATATAAAAGTTTATAGTTATAAAAAATAAACTTGATTTAGTTTTTTATATAAGCCACATAGAGCTACCTACGGTAGTCGTAGGTTAGGACATAAATTCTACACACTAACAGCCTCTTTACTTTACAATTTACATACATTCCTGTTCTAACTGTTGTATGTACATGGAGTAATAATATCATCCTTGGGATGGTTTAGCACAGTATCAGCTGGTAGCGCTGGAGCAGATTGGAAAGAAAGCCGGGAGGTTGATTGGCAGCAAACATCTCTTTATAACTCGTTTCTAAAGTATTGTGAGCATCGTTGTAGTTGCTAGTCTGTCAATTGTCTATCAGACACAGAGAGTGCACATCAGAACTGTACGACTTTGTTCCCCTACCTTCATTCTACCATCTATCTTACACCACTTTTACATAGTAAGAATTATGAAATGTTATGCTTCCACCTTTCTCCCGCGCATCGTGGCCAAGTGGAATAACTCACCTCTCGTTTGGGTTCTCTGATTCATACAATACGGTGGTCTACGTGCATCGCATCGCATAATCATGTAACCATCCGGTGAGATAGTAGGCGCCACCCTAAATTACGGTAAATAAAAGGTTATCTAACTGTTATGCTAAGCCGCGGGCATAGATAGTTCCATATAACTACTTTGTTTACAATGATATTTATTTAGGTATAATATTTTTTCTTCCAATTGTTGTTTTTACGAAAATAAAATCTATCTACATAATTCAGTCAATCCACACTAACGATACATAATAAGAACATTTGTACACATTATCCGTGAACATATTGTTACGAGTTGCAGGACTCGAGTTAAAATGCCGTTGGAATTATTATGGAGTTTATTAGTCCTATACAAACACGTATAACACAGGTACAAATATAACCGAACACAACCAGTCCAAACGTAATGCAGAAGCTCGTAGTTGAATAACACGCGCAATGTCCGTCATTAAATGGATTACCGAATGTACATAGTCTTGCTTCGCTCGTGGTTATCGTTCGACTGCCTCGTCTCCAATCGAGGCATTGCTTTATACAAAGACGTGCGGTGCCGCGTGGACCGACTTTCCTAAATCAGTTTGTACTTTAAATCCCACACCTGGCTAATGACTGAATAATCATAACTTTTAAACACAAAGTAAACAAAAGAAGTCCTCCAAATGCCGAAAGGTAATAAAATGTGTTTCTACAGGTACGCAGTACGCAGGTGTGAATTTTTCTTCGGCGCCTAGGTCGTAATAATATTTATTTTGTTGTTTTTCGAAGCCACAAAAACGATACCATAAATTAATCATTAAAGTTTAAATGTATTTTCAATGACAGGTTTGTAAGTGGTAATTTTATCGTAGAAAATGCCATTATTTTCGTGGTATTAAAATTCTAAAGTTACGCCAACGAAACTGCATGTAAAGCCTCTGTAGAAAGTTAAAATTAAACACATATATAGATATCTATATTTTAATATATAATGTACTTTCCCGGAAATTCGTGATAAATACGATTTTGTGGATAAACCAATAGCTTTGGTTCTCATAATTTGCTGATGCGGAAAATACTTGTGTTTGTAATACGTCGAGTGACACTGGCTGTTGACCGCAACCACTGCGTTGCACCCCCGCACCGTTCCTCCAGCTCTCTCGTTCGATATTTTCAATTCATGCTCAGCTTGTTCTACTAACATAAAAAGTTTCTACTTAAATACTCATTATATGTGGCAATTAGGAATCTAGATATCGTTTAAAGTTTCATACACGCCGCTTTGTAGCGTCTTCATCTTTGTTACCATAACTTGTATAATTATAGGAGAATACAATTAATTCATTATGTACTTTTATACAATCAGAATGTAATGTTGTTTTCATCATCATAGTTTTCTTAAAAAAAATTAACAGCTTATATTATAAATGTACCATTGGTGGGTTCAGGCCTCTCATTGATAGGAAAATGGACAATTAATCCGTCACGTTTCTCCAAGAGGAATTGGCGGATTTCACACATCGGTTGTCTCAATGTACAGGTTTCACTAGATTTGCCTTCACCGTTAGCACGTGATAAGTGTAACAATATACAAATTAGGTCAGAAAACAGCTGAAGTGGTACGTGTTTTCCGCTTCGGATTCGAATCATTTGACTTTAGAAATCGAGTGCACTAACCACTAAGCTACCTTATTTATTCTTATTTAAAGTTATTTTTCTTTAGGGTTTTTCTCTAGAATATTCGACTGGTTTGCGAGATCCTCGTGGCTTGGAAACGGTGGCTGGTTCGATGACTCGGAGACCTCTAAAAATCCCAGCGACTACACAAAGTTACCGTCATCTCAGACCTCTTCTCAATCGAGCTGGTTCCAAACGCTTGTAGAAACTGAGGATAATGATGGAGCATACATTAATGACGCCAGTACAGGTGAGAAGAAACAACCTTGAACACCGCTTTCACGCCGTTAATCTCAACTGTAAAAAGCACATTATAATATTATTTATAAAACCAAAGTAATTCATTTATTAATTTCATCTACAGTCTACGTTCTACTCTAGTAAATTTGGTTCGATATGAGAACAATATTAACATAGAACTCACTTTCAGAATTCCACATCAGGTAACATTATTTTTTTATTGCCCATTTTTCTTTTTTTTCTTAAATACGAACAAATGAAAATGAAATTGAAAAAAAAACGGTATTTTGTTACTATAAGACATATATTATTTTACAAGAATTTGATTACAATCTCTTCATTACCATATTTTCCTCATAATTTAAAATGATGTTTTTTTTGCTAAAAGTTGGCGTTTTACAGCGTGTATCTCTCCATCTACATAATTTAGTGTTTACGAATAAATAGTTGTTTCCCAGATTCGACTGAATGTACAGTTTAAAGGTAGGAGTATCAATATGGGATTCGCTATGGTCATGGAATCATGAATGCTGATTTTGTGCTAATGATTATGATATCATGCAGATATATCATACGACACGATTAAAATACATTTTTATTATTGCGCGAGTTCAGCAGACAGGCAGACGGACCACCTGATGGAAAACGGTTACCATCGCCTGTGGACATTTGTAACACAGAAGGTGCTACGAATATGCTGCCGCTCTCTAAAGGGACACTGGAACCTGACCTTTAATGTCAGAGTATAACTCAAAGTTATTATGACGCCATACTGTAGAAATGTTTCTGAACCTGAAAAAAATTTCGACTATGTCGTTCAATCGATTGATAAGAATTCAAACGTTTGATGAGAATTTGATTACTATGACCCGTATCTTAGACAAATAGCCTAAAGTAACAACGGTGACACCTAAAAAGATGTAAGTTTTAAACTCCCGCATTCACGGAAGTCTTCATGTCATGATAAATGCTAGGAAGCCGTCTGCGCTTGGGTCCAGGTTTTTTATAGCTAGAGTACAGCAGACAGACAAACGGCCCACCTGATGGGAAGCAGTTACCGTCACCTATGGACGTTTACAGCACAGATATGTCATTAACCTGTCGTTTTGGCTTGGAAAAAACTATACTACAACTTTTTTTTAAACCACGGCAGGAAGCTCATTCCAAATACCCATGGTGAGTAAGATAAACGTTCTAATCAAGTTATATTTGTACCCATATACATATCTATAAAATTTGAACATAACTTCTCCATCAACCTTAATGTGAATGTGTCTCTGAAACGTTGCTTAATAACAGGAACTTCAGTATAACCTATATTTGTATGCACAGAAATTATTTCCGTTAAAAGATCGAAGAATACGTAAGAATACGAAAAATCATGCCTCGTAGACAAGTGGCATTAGCGCTAAACAAGTAGAATAGAAAATGTGTGGGAATGGCATATCGTTACTCTAAGTACTATTTACTAAGTACTATATTTCACATATTTTTCATTCTATTCGCTTAGCGCTAATGCCAAGGGGTTTACCAGAGAACGTAATGCAACGCTACTTGTATTTTTTATAATTAATGTTTAGTTAGACGTCATAAAATAACTCGCCAGTGCACCACGCTGTATTCAGATAATAAAACTATCATGTATAATTGTCTGAAAGTGAAGATATTGTAATTAAATGCTTTTATATATATTATTACATACTGATGCACTAGTCTCGCTTTGTTTTAATTATTATTATACTTTTAATTAATACGTTTGAGTTTATATCACATCTTCCTTTATCACTAAAGCGATCGGTTTGTATAGATATATTGTACAAGTTGTTTTTATTGTCTTATTTTTTTCTTATGGGGGCTTTAGCAGTGTTAGCTGGTCACCCAAAATTAAAAAGAAAAGACGGAAAAGAAACAGTTTTTATTTAGGACAGATAAAACTAATATAAAACTACATTTATAAACAAAAAATGTCCTAAAAGGGGCATCAGTCTCATCATAACGGTAGTCTTTCAACCAGTGTTGGTCTTCCGCTGAGCATAAGGTATCGTCACGGTAGACATTTCATTATTACATAGTATTGTTTCGAGCTACAGGACTCGAATTAAAATAAATGCCGTGGGAATTACTATAGAGTTTATTAGAACTGTACAAACACGTATAAAACAAGTACAAAACTGGATGCAACCAGTTCACACTGCACGATACTCTGTAATTCAACACGTGCGGAGTCCGTCACTATGTCGATAATCGAAAATACTGCACGTTTTAATCGTATCGTAGTCGTCGTCTGACTTCCCCACCCCTCCGCCGGGCATTGTTTTATACTAACTATACAGTACAAATAGTCTACCGCGTGCCAGTGCTCGGCACTCGAAAACACCAGTGAATTCCGAGAAATAGTAATTTGTACATCTGGCGCAATGCAATAAAAACAAGGATTAAGTCGTTCGACACTAATTACAGCCATAAAATAAGTACGATAAAAATAGATGTTTTTAAAGTTTAAACACGAGGTAAATAAATAATTCGTTTTACAACATGCGGCTGTGCGGTGTTTGTCGGTATGTGAGTCTAAAGAAAGATGTATGGTAAACGGCAGTATTTTAATGTGAGCCAAAAAAAACTTCATGTGAGGAACTGCAACGAGACTGTAAATATATTTTATAATGCGCTTTTCATTTTAAAACATCTATAATAAGAAGATGAAAGGTTCTTTCAGTCGGTCTGAGAATTCATGAGTCTGATAAATAACATCAAAAAATAGTTTTCCGAATAACATTAGGTTTAGACATTCAAGCAATATTTTTCGAATTATCCCCCAGAGTTCCCAAACTTAATACCCTTACGTTTTTGCCTTCCAGAGGACAGACCTTTTGAAAACATCTTATTGTTAGACTTACTTAGAAACACGAAGGAATTTACTACTAATTTCATTTAATCTATTTTTTATTGTTTATTTATTAATTTATTTTACAGTCAAAAAGTCTGGAAAGAAAATTGCAAAGAAAAGTTATTCAGGGTATCAACTATTAAGAACGTACCCAGATGTCCAGTGGAAGGTACGAGAAATGTTAGATTTGCAAGAAGAGGCCCAGGGGTCCGGTGTGATGTGGTGGACTTCGCCTTCTATGAACGGCTCCACGGACTTGTTGGTACCGCCCGATTTGTTGCAAGACGTCAAAGATCATCTTAAATCTTCTAGGATAGACTTTGACGTCGTGATTTGGGACTTGCAGGTAAGTTCGTGTACATTCATAGCCGAATAATATCTGGGCTTAAAAACAAAATTTTGTAATAAAACTGAACTTCACATTAGAGAAAAGTTTTACAAATTAGATTAGAAATTAGTTTCATATGTTCATATGAAACTAATATCTTTAACAATGCTTAATTAGGGTAGTTAAATAAAACTGTAAATAATACTATAAACTGTAATATATAGACCTGACAAAGAGTGTTAATTAGTTGAATGAAAATTTAAGAAATAAAAAAATAATAATTATACAAGTTGGTACTACTACTAATACTTGCGATATGATTCCCGGTGCTTTAATTTGTTGGCCTTGATAGTTAGCTCCATTCTGTTCGCTATATGACAGTAGTATCGTATTAGAGTAATTTTATATCGTAACATGTTTCCACATGGCGTATGTACGTACACTAAGTTCTGATAATCTGTTTAAATAGTCATAAAAAGAAACTTCTCCTACTCAGAAGAAGTTATTGTTCTGAATAGAAGCTAGACAAAAATGACCTGCTGAAAAATTGTACCCTTAAGTCATTTAGAAAAAATAGAGCAAAAAAGTGGTGGAAAAATTTGATGACCCTCAAGAATAAAGAAACGACTCAATGACGAAGAAGAAGTCATTAAGGAATTTTTCTATGTTAGATTTTTTGCAATCTTATATTCCTGTATGGTACAAGAGTTCACTTACATTATATGAGTGTTGGGCGTTTCTCTTATGAATAGAATTAGAAATGAGAATGTCCGTAAGAATAACCAAAGTAGGTAACCAACATATTTCGCAAAGTTATCAAGTGTGTGTATGTGTGTCTCTCTCTCTCTCTCTGTGTCTGTGTGTGGTTGGGTGCGAGTGAGTGAGTGAATTTCTGTGTGGGCGGGTGCGTGTTCATCTGTCGCAGATCGATTGTCGATGGAGTAGACTCGTCGTAGTGTCGGACGTCTTCCATCCCGATGAAAGACGACTTGCATAAGATCACCAGTGGGTGCTGGATGAGGAAGATGGAGGACCAGGCTGTGAGACGCCGACTTGGAGAGGTCTACGTCCTACAGTGAACTGCGATTGGCTGACGATGAGTTATATGTTATGTAATTAACAAAACTATTTTTCTATTTCTCGTCACAAGTGGATATACATAGTCTCTGCCTGCCTGGGAAACAGGTGTGATATTATGTATTTTCTAATCACTTTCATTGCTGTCTTTCTTTTTTGTTGATTTACCAGCATGTATAAAAGTGTCATGACGAAAAATTTAACGAGATAGTGTTAATTTATTGTGCTGGTATATCTTTCTATCAAAACAATTTCACGGATCAATTTATAATTGTGCCTAAAAGCATAGTTAACTGTAAAATGATTGTGCCACATACGTCAACTGTTCATTGATTGATTCATTCAAAATGTTCATTTCTATTATCGAAACTAGTACAAATGTACCAAATTTTATGAGAATCGGTCATTGTCATAAACTTTA
This sequence comes from Dendrolimus punctatus, assembly GCA_012273795.1. Classification (NCBI taxonomy): domain Eukaryota; kingdom Metazoa; phylum Arthropoda; class Insecta; order Lepidoptera; family Lasiocampidae; genus Dendrolimus; species Dendrolimus punctatus. The sequence continues at coordinate 11,143,916 of CM022537.1, forward strand.
CTTCCTGAAATTTTAATTTGAATCCTAGTTTTCAGAATAAAACATATCCTATTTTAGGTCTATTAACGAAACGTATATTAAGAAATTTTCTAAGCGATGAACAGAGAATAAAAACAAACTTAAAACTTTGAAAAAGGATTTTAAATAAAACAGACTAATCTATAAAATATAGTAAGTTAGAAATTAATATAAAATAATGGATTAAGGTGCCGTATATATATATGCCGTATGGTTTATGATGAAATCCAGTTTCTGATCCAAAACCAAGAAAATCGCAAGAAGACCATATTACAATTATTTTTTTGTTTTTTATCGGCAGACAAACACACACATTATATATCCTCAAATTAAGCAAGTTACGCTTGTGTTATGGGTAATATACAACGGACCGCTTTGGGGCCGATCCTAAACACCCAGACCATGGTAAATAACGGAGAAAATAAGTTTCCGAAATTTACTATACCAGGAATCGAACCCGGAGCCTCTGCGTTGCACTGAGGTAGGCCGCCAAGGCTTAGCCCGCTCAACCACAGAGGCCGTCATTATACATTAATACATTAAATAAGTAAAGTAATACATATATTAGTAATTGTATTACCTATAGTTCTAGGGACCTATTGTATCCGTTTTTAACAAATTCGGTTGTTACTCATCGCTGCCTCGGCACGGTTTATACCATGGAAGATTTTTTCCACGCTTATACCAATCGGTCGCTTCCAACCCATTCTGCACCTTGAAAGCACAAGTCTCGTTTGAATATTTATCGACAGTTTATAACCTGACAATCATAAAACTAATCGGGATTTTTTTAATTAAAATACTGAATATTCACGGGTTTATTTTATTAGATTTGTTTGCAGTCACTACACCTAACGCTAATAAATTAAAAATAAAGTACTGAAGTGTGTCTAAACTTTTACAAAAACACAACTTAGTTCTTAAATATCAATCAATCATTTATTTGCTCAAAAACATGGTGTATACATGGATCATATTATGTTACTTTTAGGTTTCACATGTTTTTGCCGGTCAGGCATGCAAATTGTACATATATGCTTAAAACGACTTCAAAATTATACATGTACATACAAAATTATACAAATAACAAGGATAAACAAAGGAAAAACAATACTGGTATATTTATATACACAAACACGTAATTTATAAATTAGTCATACAAATACATTTATTATTCTCGATGCATTAGTCTGGATAGTTTTAATTATAATGATGTATTTTATATAGTACAGAAAATTATTTATAAAGTATCAGATGGAAGCATGTTTTGTGCAGCATTTATGATATACATTAAGTTGTAATTTTGCCTTCCTCCGCTTCTTGATCAAAAGCCTTAGGTTTTGGCTTAGTAAAATAAATATAATAAATAAAAGAACAGACAAACTCTTCTGCTTGGCAGAAAAAAGAAAAAAAAACCAAGTAAAATGAAAACGTCTTATAATACTTTCATATCTATTTATGATATCTTCATACCAACGCAAGGTCAAATTTCTAAGTCAAATGTTGACCGAATTTGAGATGAACACACAACATCAGACATTGTGACAGGAAGATTGACATTCTGATACATGATGATACTTTATGGAGATTGTTCACTATTTATATAACTTTGATAGAAAGCTATAACCTACGAGAATCCAAGACTTTCGAAGAAACAAAGGCTCGAGCTAGAACAATTGAGAGGTCATCCGATGACGTGGCGCCGCTATCACCGTTATGCTGATATTTACGATACTTAGAATACCTCCAGCACTCCTATTCAGATCTCGTGGAGCTTATACCTTTGGGGCGTTCATCGGAAGGACTACCTTTAGTCGCTATTAAGGTATGATAATCGCCAATCTCCAAGGAATTTTTTTACCTGCAAATATTTGGCAGGTAAATAAAACTAATTAATAATGATTGTTAGGTACTCGTAGTCGTGGTAGCGTAATGGCTAGCGCACGCATCCCGGACTCAAAGGGTGCGGGTTCGATCCTGGCCGGAACGCATGCACCACTTAGTTTTCTGATCTAATGTGCATATTGTTACAATTACCACGTGCTTACAACGATGAAGGAAAACATCTTGATGCAACATGCACATCGAGATTACCGATGTGTCAAACCAGCCAAGCCGCCTTGGAGAAGCGTGGTGGGTATACTGTCCGTTCCCCCTATAATGAATTTGAATACTTAATAATGAACATCGGTGTAATAACGAACGCCGTGAGGTGTAGAAACTATATATTTTGCTTGGCTTTCATTTTAAATGTTCTTACATTGAATCATGTACGATAATAACCGAAACAGTGCTGCTTTATTATTGTAAGAGCCTTTTGCTGGCGTAAAATTTGGATCAGTATTCCGCGGAAGCACTATATTTTCCACAGTAAAAAGTAATTTGTATGCATCTCCGTTATCGAAAGTTAATATTTATAATTCAATTCCCTATGCGGTGAAGATGGTACAAATAATAAAAAGTAATATCGCTTTACCTACGTTTATAAATTGGGGTTGATAATTGAAAATGTCATTCTAAGAATTATACAAAATTTAGGCTCGTTAAAAATAATTCAAAAATAGGATTTTTGAAATACACTATTTTTTAACAAGCCTTCACCTAAACATCACAACTATTATAAATAAGGGGATAAATATTTGACATATCGATCATACTGTTTGTATATTTCACTAACAGGTCTCAGTTCCCTTAAATGAAACCCAAATCAAAGATGTAAATCATAAGGGAAAGAAAAAGTGGAAATTAAAATCTCGTATGAAACCGGCAGTATGGATCGATGGTGGAAGCCATGCCAGGGAGTGGATAGCCCCAGCTGTTGCAACGTGGATGATTCACACGTTAGTTGAAGGGGAGAAAGGATTAGGTAAGAAAACATATATAATGTAATAATAGCTCTGGAATATAGCTCGGGAGCTAGCTAGCCATACCACTCACAATAACTGTGGAGTTATTGTGAGTGGTATGGCTATCCAGACTATGTCTAAAGGAATCTTAAGCTACAATAAATTAGATTACCAACTTATTTATGAACCCAATGTAAAGGTTATATTTTTTTTATGTTTGTTGTCTATCGGATTAAAATCTATACTGGCTGATAAGCGATAACACTAAAAAGTGTTTGTGGGACCGTGTTCATGTATAAAGTAAATTTGGAATGTCGCTCGGCCTTGTGACGCGTCGTATATTCTAAATTACTTTTTAATTTCAACAGATTATTGTCTTAAGGCTTGTAGCAACGCCAGCGACCTTAATGATTTTTCAGTACTGATTTTTCGAGCGATAGCAGGGATTTCATAGATGCGATTCTTTTTCAGATGCATTATAATTTTAGTGTGAAATAATAAAGTATTATTTAAGAAAATAATGAAACTAAATTATTTATCTCTCTTTTATAAAGATATAGATATGTTGTTTTCCAGTTTTGATAAAAATTTAAGGAGTAAAATGGTTTAATACAATAATTAAGAGGTGATTATTTTCTTTGTGACTTAAATTACTATACAAAAATTACGAAAAAACAACGTTTCATTTTATATGTGAAGATATAAAACGAATATATAATATTGATAAATTATTGATCAGTAAAGACCGAAAAAAGAGAATAAAAATCGTTTCGTTTGCACCCCACTTTCGGCTTTTGCGGCAATAGGAGCCTAAAGTTTCAATTCGCAATATTTATATGAATGTATACTCTTTTAGACAAAGAGCTTAATGTATAACTGTTATTATATGACTATTCATACAGGTTGGTTAACTATGAAAGAATGATCGTTTTCAGCTGAAATCTTAGAATTGAAACGTGAATATATGTAGTTCCAATATTACCACGTACCTACTGATGCTTAAAAAATAAAATTTACTTAAGAATACATGCATCGAAGTTACCAATCTGTCAAATCCACTATATACTATAAATAAGCCTGCAATAGATAAGACGCCTAGAACCCAACATTGTATTATCTGTATACGGTTAGTTTCGTATGTCGCTATAAACAACGAATCCTAGCAATGACCCAGACTTTCCGAATGTCTGCATGATACCATGGGATGGCTAATACGTAGAGTTCCTTTTAACGAATTGATCTAAATGTGACATAACACTGCCTAGCGATTGTCTCTATGCGATATGTAAAAATGCACCCAAAAAAGACCTCGGTTAGTCTAAAGATTATTAAGTGAGAACAAAAAGGACTACGCTATTGAGACATACTGCTAAGGTAGCTGGGGATCTGGGACTATATAAGAAAAACGCCTGCTTTATTAGAAACATATGGATAAACTGGGCAACCAACAACTTACTACTCACTGTATAGGCCCCCCGAGCAAGCAGTGAATGGCAAGTTATATTATTATTGCGATCATTTAGATGTATATATTTTTTTTATTACAAAATAAAGCAATTTAACGTGTTATTACTACTTATTACAGTCAATGATTAAATGATTTCGGATGCATTCGAAACAATCCTTCCATTAATAAAACCTGTTTTGAAGCGATCTAGTTTTGCACTTATAAAACTTGTTTTCTAAAAGGTGCAGAATTAGACTTGCTTAGACAAGCTGACTTCTACATAATGCCGGTGCTTAATCCGGACGGATACGAGCATTCGCACACGCACGACCGGCTTTGGAGTAAAACGCGTTCTCGGGTGTCCGACCAGTCTGATGATTACTATGTTGGATGGTAAGTGACTTTAAATATATCAAGTGTAAGTATTCACAACGTGCTCAATTAACTGATCAATGCCCTCTAGACATAATGTATAGCGTTTTCGTGTCTATAAAACTACATCATGCAGTAACTTGTGTTCTGGTGAACAATACAGTGTTATATCTATCTATCTATCCATATACCTACTTACTACAGAATTTATACTACCCTAGCTGACCCGTGCGCAATTCACTGGGCTTCATTAAAAATGGACTGGTAAGTACGCACACACCCACATACGTATGTACATACAAAAATGAAGGTTATAATATAATTAATCTTTGTACTTAACCTTTAATTAATTCACAAACGCGGAAAGCACTCGCCGTGCCTCGTACGAGGGTGTGCGCAATTCTTACGTGGAACGTTATTGCTGTTACATTTGATATTTGAGAGTCGATCCCGTTTCCACATGGCAAGGCGTCATTAAAAAATTTAAAAAAATGTTATTATTCACAATCAAATATGGCCTATGTCATTTAAGAATAATGTAGCTTTTCACTGGGAAAAGAATTGTCAAAAACGGTTCCCCACGGTACAGAGATTACTTTCTATAAACAAAAAACCAAATACACAAACTTTAACTCTTTACAATATTATTATAGATAATATAGATGTTGATATGCATAGTGAGAAAATTATGAGCTCCACTACAGTTACTTCGATCACTACGAAACACATGAAACATTTTTTTTCATAACGAAGGTCAACTATGCAGTCATACTAATACTCTTTGTTACATTTTATCGACCAACAGAGTGAAAATATTTTAATAAAGTTTGGCAAATAGACACATTCATTCTGGAGAATGATGCAGATTACATTTTGCATCTAAAATAAATTTTAAAGAAGGTGAAATAAGGGGTTGAATTTTTGAAAATGGTCCTTTTGAGCATACATCAGCATCTGGTGTAGGATATAATATTCCAGGTAATTTTAATTAAAATGACGATTCCAATAGTCACTATTTAAGTTGGCCGTGCGGCCATTGTGTTGTAGTTTCTTGTGATATGACCGATAAAATATGAATTTCTATTTACTAACTAAATAGCCTAAAGCTTCTTAAGTTTGCATAGGTCGAAACTCTTGACTAAAATACAATTTATCTAAATTATTTTTTATTTATATTGATTCATTTACAAAGAACGAAAGTAACGGCAACTGAACATTTTTAGCTACTTATAGCATTGTGTACCGACATATAAAAAAAACACTACTATTAAATTTCGATCATTTTGATTCAATAATTTCCGAGAAAAATGAGTGATATACGAAGACAAACAAACGGATAGACGGATGGGCAAATATAACCATTTTATAAGGGTTCCATATTACTAGAACGGCATTAGTATACCCTAGAGCTAATCCTAGTAAACTATTACTTTAAACAATGGAAAAAGAATAAGTACTTTTTTCATGCTTGAATCATACCTAAACAGAATCAATGAACTTTCATTTTATGACAAACCCTTATTGAACAAAAATAAAACTCGCGTTTGACTGTTTATACTTATTAAAGCTACCACAAAAAACTATTACAGTTTTAAATCGAACATACTCATAAATTAGTTCATAGAAAGTTATGAGTTCTTAATACGGCAGGTACTTCCTGTTTTCTTAAGATGAACATTTGTTGTATTTAACTGTTGTTACAAGTATTCTTATCTTTTCGATTTTTTTACTTACGTTGTTGACACACAATATAAACGAGTTTTTCCTTCCTAGAAAGTTTAAAAGTTGTGCGGAAAATTATACACAATACCTACATAAGTAACATGACAGTTAGGTACGTGACATGCTTAAATACAAATGCACTTATTATTATGCATTAGCTTACCTTATCAGCTTATTATTATCTATTAAATTCACATTACATAAATAATCCCAAAAAGGTTGGTACTACTTAATAATTGAATTTGACTATATCCGTAGCATGAACGTTGGCTCACTATGTTAATTGTAGTCTGTCCAATAATTACTTTTGTTCATACTGACGGTTGTGATAATAACAGGTCTAATTAGAATGTTTGTGACGCTGTGTACTGACTTGTACTGACTGTGTACTGACTGACTGTGACTGACAACGCAAATACTTACCTCATTGGGTAATATGTACGTTAAACGTACATGTCTTTTCCTATCTGATAATTTAAATGACATGAAAATTTAGACGCTTTTTCATAGGATAAATAATGCCTAAAGTATGTTAAATTTTGTCTGTTGATTGATTAAATAAAAATAAAGATTTGCTACGTTATAAGTCTGTCAAATGCCTTTTAACTTTACGAACTATAATTATTACTTTCTAATCCCAATTCATTCATTCATTCTTAATACAATCTAATGTGTTTGACGAGTCTTGAAAAAAAACATCGGAGTGCTTTCTTAAGTGATGCTCTTAAAAAAATAAAATGTATTTTACGGAGCTTCTTTTTTTATTTTGTAGGTTTCCGTGGTACTGGGACCAAGCAGAATGCGTTGGTGTGGATACGGATAGGAATTGGGACTTCCATTGGGCTGAACAAGACTCTTCTCGGGATGCTTGTGCGGATAACTACGCGGGTCCACATCCTTTCAGTGAACCAGAGACGAGGGCTGTTGCCGACTTTCTGAATGAACACAGGGGTCAAATAAAGGTAGTCGCTTCTATGAGTGTTTAGTATCACGTTAGCGTACAAATCGTCGCTTGAACAATATTTTATGTAGATACAGGTGTATATTTTGGTATTCAAGCTGAAATGGAACAAACTTATCACACTAGTAAACTTGCAATAGGTATTACGTAGCGCTACAAGTAAGCGAGGAATACCGAAACTAGTTTCCATTTAAAATTAATTTAATTAATAAGATTTTTGAAAATAAACCTTTAAAAGGTGTAGGCATGTTTGTGTTAGGCTAATTAAATTTTTAGGCAGTAATATAATTGGTTGATATCCAAGATTCCAATATCATATCTAGTTCTTACATTACTATTGCATTTTTCTGAATGTCCTGTATTCGTTTCTGATCTCAAAAACGAAAAATATTCCAACAAGGTAGAAAAACTGATAGTTCTAAATATAGGTACTTAATTTACTGATGTCTACTTATTATCTAAATTATACAAAGATATCACGGATTTTTAAATTAATAGATTCTTTATTAATTATATCATGAATGTGCACCTGAAAATTTATTATATTTTACAGTATATGTATATAAGCTTTTTTCAATACTATAAATAACACATATTAATAATAACATGTTAGCAGTAGGTCAGATGAACAAAAAATTAATCGCCTCTCATTCAATGAGGCTACTCTTACTTGGAACTTAATCGACTTGTCTTTAGTGAAAATCAATCCTAAGACATAATTAATACAAAGTACAATTTAGTAAGCATTAGAAGCTATAATTGCTTGTAATCTTATTGGTGGAGACTGACATATATGGAAATAGAAATCTGTAGAAATAGATACCTATTCGTATTAGAATTTTTAGTATGAAGTATATACTGTGACGAGTTGCGGGACTCGAATTAAAATGCCGTTGGAATTATTATAGAGAACTATACAAACACGTATAACACAGGTAAAAATATAACCGAACACGACAAGTCCAAACGTAATGCAGAAGGTCTTAATTACATAAAACGCGCCACTATAGTCCGTCACTAAATAGATTACCGAATGTACACAAGTCTTGCTTCGCTCGTGGTTATCGCTCTACTGCCGCGTCCCTCAATCGAGGCACTGCTTTATAGTGTACAGATGCAATATGGCTGCCAGTTTATACTTTAAATCCGACACACCTTGCTAATGACTGCCATAAAAGATTACAATATATAATGGGCTGCTTTCTAATCAGAAATTTTTAACAAAAAGTAAACAAAAGAAGTCCAAATGCCGAAAGGTAATAAAATGTGTTTCTACAGGTATGTAGGTGTGAATTTGTCTTTGTCGGCGTCTAGGTCGTAACAATACAATACCAAATAACTAGTAGTAGTAAGACCGGATAATGATCGAATAGATACACGACTGTTAAACAGACTGCTGTAAAATTTAACAGGAAAATCTACGTGTAAACCACCAGAGCTAAGAAAGTTGTCGCGTGACTGTCGCCGCGCCCTACCCGACGCGGCGGGGAAAGAGGAGATTCTTTGTAAATGAACAATATCAAAATATGTTATTGCATGGAAAACGTTTAGAAACAATTAACATAATAGATAATTATGATAGTAGTTCGATTAGTTGGTTTTTACAAATGAGTAAGCAAATGTAAGCCCGGGAGGCGTATATAGAAAAGCTCATTCAGTACGTCCCCTCCGCCTGAGACGAACTGAAGCAGCATTTCTAAGGTCTTTTAACGAAAAAACACATGTAAATGCTGATCCAATACGTCCCAGAGGGTGACGTACTGCAGTAGAATTTCTAAGTATAAACGCAATAAAATATATTAGAAACCCTTATCCTATTCGTCACAATCGCGGGACGTATTGGAGTAGGATTTCTAGTGCTAAAATCACAAAGTTGTCTATATATATATATATATATATATATATATATATATATATATATATATATCGTCTTCTGTCACAGCTTTTCATGTAATTGGATGAGACTCGACAAGTACACCAATTTATCACGCGTTCAAACTCGTAAAGGTAAACCGCAGATTGATCGCGAGAAACCGTGACAGAACATTTAATTTTGTCCACATCTTTACTTTCAAAAAGTTTCTAATAAACTTTCGATTTACCAGTAAGTATAGTTATTTATATTAATTAACTTTTTTTATTAATTACTAGTGGCCCTGAGTGGATAAAAAATATCCTATGTCCGTCTCCTAGTTCTAAGTTACCTCGCCACCAATTTTCAGGCAAATCGGTACAGCCGTTATAAATAGCGTAACATACACGACTTTCTTATACATATATATATATATATATACAGATTTTTGTATGTCTTTCAAGACCACGGGCCATACAAATGGCTCGGACTTTTGGAGGGCTTGCGTGGGGCCATGGGGCGGCCAACACGTAGAGGCCCCTTGACAAATTTAATGTAAATATGTGGCGTGACACTGAACGACGTTTATCCCTGTCTACACCATATAATAATGCACCCAAGGACAAACCCCAGACAGTGTAGGACTATTGTGGGAAATGAGGATAAAAAGTACCGGGCTATTGGGGTGAATTGTTAGTGGTACTAGCGGTCTGGGAATATGGGGACTATGGCGTCTGCCCGTCGCAATGTTCAGGGAACATGGAAAAATGGGTAGACGGTGACTCGCCACTTCCTGCATGGGCCCCTAAAAATGCCATATGAGTGTGAGTGGGTAAGGGGTGTAGAGAGGTGGGCTGCAGGTTCACCGAAGCTACTTCTGACGTGATGCCATTTATCACGTATATAGATTTATTATTAAACTAGCTGACCCGACAAACTTCGTACTGCCTCATAATCAATAAATACAAAACATAACCAGAACGATCATCAAACCTTTGGCATTCAAACCAAGAAAACAACCTTCACTTTTAAATTCAATTTGATTTTTGAACGACTTTTAAATTTAATTGATTTCTAAAGGTTTCTAAACGTCGGGACGAATATCAAATGTTTGACAGGTAGGAATAGTTTGTAAGGAAAAGCGAAATGGTTGTTTTTACTATATTCCAAGTATTGTTTCATATTTACTCACCTTTTAAACCTTCCCTGGACTTTCACAAATACCTAATTCAAAAACAAAAAGCCAAATCCGTTTAGCCGATGATTTTTATATATGTAGATAAATTATAAATATTAATTAACAAAAAAGCTATTATAATAATAAGTAAAAATATTTTAGTCTCAACAGTTTTAAATTGGCAATTTTATATTATAAGTTATAACCTTTTAATCTACTAGTGTTATTTTTCATATTTCTGTCTGAATTAGATTTTTTAATATTCTCATCATATCTTGTATTTATTAATTACGTCATAGTCAAGCCGGTTGAAAAACATACCGCATGACGCAAGCGCCGACTACACCGCTGTTGTAGAATCATGTTTGATGGAGCACTGCCTAAGATAATTGATGTTTCCTATTTTTAAAACTGAATTTGGAAAATGAAGTTTCTCCGTTAAGCAAGCAGTCAGTGAAGCTACATTCCAAATGAAATATAGCCATTTTGGCAACAAAACTCACTGCGATGAACAAAGAACTTAGTAAAATCCGTGAACAACAACACGATAAACAAATAACTATAATCGTTCATAAGTACGCACGCCGTAATGGCGAACCACAGCATAATGAATTCTTTTTGTAAATAAAACTTGAACTTCTAAATAAAAATATCGAACTCACGATGTATTTTCTTATTACTATTTTTATTTTTTATTTTGCAATCTTACCCCATATTTTGAAACAATAGTCAGTTCCCGATCGGGCTGTAGTCGCTAGTCCAATACGCGTGGAAAGCAGCCGAGTGTAAGAGATAGTAATAACTTACCTATCTCTTTTCTTTCACCTTCTCCCAATGATTTGGAAGCTCGCAATGATCGGCACAATATGTCTTTTCTTTCACACTCGTCTATTCTGACATACATCCTCTGTCACACCACAAATCATCATATCATCGTTCACACAATCCATCAGTAATACCATATATACAATCAGGCAGTAATAACATATACATGAAAAAAAAAACAATAAACTCCATGAATGCGTAGCGCTTTCGACCATTTGGTCGCTGGTCGCTAGTTTCTTAAGGGTAGGCTATAGGGAGTCGAGTTGTATGAAGTCCAAGATATATGTATATACACACAGGTGCATTTTTCAAGTGGTGGACTTTCAGGGCGTAATCCTAAATTATACGAAATAGTGAAAAATACACGAAAGACTTCGAGGTCGATTTTGCTGAAAACTAAAGTGGTATTTTATAGATGTATATTAGATCATTTTTAAATAAACTAACCAAGCCAGGAATCAAATCGGCTGATTTTGAAAAAAATAAACACAACCGGTGTTTTTACACTAATCCATAGTGTAGCTTGTAAGGATAAAATTTTGTGAAGGAATGTCAAACGCCAAACCAAGGGAAAGGATTGTTTCGAAATAAAATGTTCTATTCTCCATACACTATTCCTGATAAATGTAATGGATTTTTCAAATTTCAATTTCCTTTAAGTTTTCGTCAGAGTGTTTTTCGCTATTTTGCATAGTTCAGGATTTGGCCCTTCACGGCCTCACCTAAATTTTTCGCTTGTATATATGACAAGATTAACCTTGATTAATTATAAGATTTACTTGTACCTATATATAACAGTTTTTGCGCGCATTTGCTCGCGATATGTAAGTAAAATAGATAACACTACTAGGGTTACTCGGCAAGGTAAACTTTAATTGAAAAATAAAATTAACCGTCTATATTCTATAATATATTACCTTCTTTAATATTTGCACATTAAATTAATTTAGGATTTAAAATGTAACGGCTCATATCGATATTCAAACATATCGTTTTTGTTTTTAAAATTTATTGACTGCTGGTCCACCTTATTTAGCCAGCCAGCAAGTAAGATTTTTCTTGTGTGAATATTATATTTTCTTAAATTTTCACGACTATTATACATAATAAATTTGCGTTTTAACGGTTTTAAATTAGGTAATTTATTTGATTTTTATTATTCCGACGTTTTGTACACTTTTCAGTAGCCGTGATCAAGGAAGACAAAGATGTCAGGTGTCAATGAGTATTGTTAAAATGTTATTTAGCCTACCGCCAACTTGTGCATTTTCATTATTTACTTTAAATTTTGTTTATAGTTATTATTTACTCTATGGGAGCCTAATCTAATTTACCACTGCTTCGCAACATGTTGTGGCTTGAAGAGAGGAAGTGGCGCAAGAAACTCTTCAACAAACATGCCTAGCTCTAATAATTTTATATAATATTAAAATCAAAATGGTTGTTAATTAATGTGGATATACTGTAACAAAAAACCCTATATTTATATAACTGTACTATATGTATATCAAGGTCTGTTAATTTGTAGTAAAATGGGAGTACATTAGCTTTTTAGAACATTTTACTACATAAAAATAGTCGCTTGTTGCTGTGCTTTTAACGTATTTTTGTTTTGAATTCCAGGTGTTTTTATCCCTTCACGCGTATACACAGGCATGGCTTTTACCAAGTTCACACTCCCTTGCCCCATTTGCTGATGACGGTGTCCTTATGGAAATGGGAAAATTGGCAACAGCTGCACTTTCTGACATGTATGGTACTAGATATCAAGTAAGTATCCTATTGTTTTATATAATTAAATTTACTACGTACCTCTTAGAAATTTAAAGCTAATATATGCATAAATTTGTAAGAGGTACGTTGTAAATTTAATTAAATATAATAATAATAATAATGCAGTATTTATTTTGCAAACTAGTTTTCAAGGCTATTAAAATTAATAATCTGAAAGCGAAACATATATTTTTCACGTAGGATTATTTACATATATCGGAGTAGCTAATAGTACCTAGTGAAACTTGTTTTTTATAATTCCGTAGTCATTTTTGCAAAACAGAACCCTTGAAGAATCGTTATATCCGTCTGCCCGTCCGTCCGCCAGTCCACCTTTGTGGGTAGGTAGTGATTAGTTTTGTCAAAAATACTGTTTCAACATGGATTATATGGATAAGGTTTGGCAACAAAGGTATATACTTCACTATGCTGCTACAGATTAATATATTGAAATCGCAAAAAATATGGTGTCCCCCGTGCGGGTATTTCAGGGATTAAAAATTAGATACTGGAGATAAATAGGCGCATGGAGGATCGTCAGATACTTACGGTCTTCTTTTCATATTAGAGAGAGAGTAAATTTACAGACTTCTTTAAGGTTCTCATAGAAGCCTATGAACTGGCTCTAACTCAATATGAATAGGACCGTCAGAGTATGGAAGTTCGCCGCCCCTCGCCGCGGCAACGGCGAACGTAGCATATAATAGTCACGCGATGATTTTCTATGCACTGTAGTTAGATACTCACTAAGTCATAAATAAGTTTTAAAAAATCGCCGTAACTCTTTAAATATGTATAGATATAATATACATTTTCAAGGACCTCCACAATATTATTAATGAAAATTCCTTTAATTAAGTGATATATAAAGATAGTGATTTGTAAAGTACGTATAGGGATATTTTTGTTTAAATACATTTTGTGTACAGACTGCGCTTGGCACGCACTTGGTAAATTTATTTAATGTTTATTCCGTTGTTTTTTATAGATTGGCACCGCTGCAGATCTTCGTCAACCAGCTTCAGGCATGTCTCATGATTGGGCAAAAGCTCGCGCTGGCATAAAGTTTGCCTACCATGTCGATCTCCGTGATTCCTTCGGGCCTTATGGGTTTTTGTTGCCAGGATCACAAATAGTATCTACTGCCCGTGAAACGTGGCAAGCCGTTAAAGCAATTGTAGATAATTTGTCGCCAGAAGGACAAGGTTAAAAAATAGTTTGACTCGTACCTTTTAGCTTTTAACATTTTTAACGAATTAAAATAATTTAGGACACGATAAAAGTGTGCAACTTAAATTATGCTCAAAATAAACCAATGATAATCAGTAACTTTAGCTTTCCATTATTATAAACCGAGCTGCTCATTAGAATTTAAAATATATTGTCAAGATATTCTGGAGTTTTCGACGGAATGTTTTGACTTGAAGGGTGAAGTTTTTCTGTACAGTTTTATTTTCGAATACCGTATAATAATCGTACAACATATACCTAGTTTACAAGTAATAACTAAGAATTGTAGGGAATTTCAAATGTTCAGTGTACTATGACTTTTGGGTAGACGTAAATGATTTGGCATAAGGCAAGGTGGCGGTGGAGGTTACACTTTTACCTACTCGCAAATTATGTCTAGTTGACGCCTTCATATATATGAAACAGTCATGAACACTTAACTCTGGCTAGATTTATACACAGTAAAACCATATTAAAATAAAGATTTTTTAATTTCGTAATTTCCCACACAATATGGGAGAGTGGAAATAATTTATATCTACAGCAGCATAATATAAAGTAAATAAAGAAGATAGGGGATAGTTTTGTCGATAACAAAATTGGATGAGTTTTTGAGAAAAGACTTTTAGTGCATTTATTAGTTATAAATTTCATTATTTTAAGGGTTATAGTAGATATCTCCAATACAAACAGAAACATACAAAGTTAATACTAATATATAATCATAATTATTCTACATACTACTTATAGTGTGATGTAAGATAAACAAAATACGAATGTTCCTAAGATATGAACAACATAAAAATGGCACATTTCTAAAATAAGGTATCCATAATAAAACTACGTTTTAACGGTTTTAAGTGCGGTAATTTATTTGCTTTTGGTTATTCCGACGTTTCGGCCGCTTTTCAGTGGCCGTGGTCACCGGACGACAAAGATGACATTTGTCCAACGGGTATTGTTAAAGTTTTATTTAGCCTACCCCCAACTTGTTCATTTTAAGTATTTAGTTTTAATTTTGTTTATGGTTATTATTTACTCTATGGGAGCCTAATCTAATTTACCACCGCTCCACAACATGTTGTGGCTTGAAGAGAAGAAGCGGCGCAAAAAACTCTTCAGCATACATGCCTAGCTCTAAAAAAGTTATATAATATTAAAATGGGTGGTAGGAAAAATAAAAGAAATTATCAGTCAAGTTGGTCTGTGTTCGGTTGCACGCAGAAAGAGCTCACAGTGTCTTGTGGTCTGGCAGTTGGTTTTTGCTGGGTTTTGGTGTTATGTAATAGTTTTGATGATCGGATCCCAAACAGGTGGTATCATCTTCTCTATTGAAATTTGGGTATTTTTTATTTCAATAGCCAAGTTGCCGCGAATTTATATGTTAGACGAATACATCCAAAAGGTGGCGCTGTAGTCAATTTTTGCTGCCGCTGTTCTTTCACTAGTAAACGTCGTCTTGGCAACGCGAACTAATATTCGATTAAATTAGAGCATAGAGCACATGTTTCGAATGCACAGCTTGTTTCAGGGATATAAATAAACTAAAGTAAGGCTGACGTGCACCGACTTTTAACCGATGGTTAAAATAGAATAATCGCTAAAAATGTATGCATAAACAGTGATTATTTTATTTTAAATGTCGGTACACACCAGCATAAACCTTGTAATTTTCCAAATACAATAATAGTTCTACCGTCTATTACCTATGTGATGTATAGATTTTTTCCTCTAACATTATCGTGTTCAATATTAACAAAGATTAATAATTTGATTTGAAGCATTGTGATAAGATTAATTTATTCATGTTTTAATACATTATATTCAAGGTATTATTACTGGTCTGTTATACGATGGGAAAATATAATATTAAAATAGTTTTGTTTTTTATTTTGTGTTTTATTCCTTTACTTTAATTAAAGGTTTACTGTGAACTTTTTTTAGAATACTGATTACAATGCATATATATTTATTATTTTTTAATGTATAATTGCGTGTTTCGTGCAGAAAATGTAAACTGTTTATTGAAATACGTTTTTCCGAGTTGTTAAAAAAACTGTTTGGCGTCAATGACGTAGAAAGGCAGTATGTGCTTATTTCTCTTGCTTACCATTCTGGCGAATTCAACAAAGACATAATTAGGGCGTTCCACTCGTAACGCACAACGCCCAAAATGCTCAGTTAGCCGTTCCACAAGGCGACCGCGAGCTTTGCGGTCGTGGCGAAAACGTCACTAATGACGTCATCATTTTCGATCACGCAACGCCCGCAACAACCCATGTCAAAAGGTGGGTCGAAGTGGGCGTTGACCACAGAGCATTAATTCTCGATTGTCAATATATTGACAAAGGCGCGAATTTTGAAACAAAGATGGCGAATGAAAAAATATCTTTCTTTATTAATTTTGTAAAATTAATTTTAATGTATTTTGAACAGCTATCTATCATTTTCCTTTATTTGTTATTAACATTTATTTACACAATTTATTTCTAATCAGTTTTCATTATTGTTGACTTGAATATAATTATATAATTAATGAGAAATTCATTGTTCGTAGACATAGCTTTTGCTGCAGAATTATACGAAAGAGTTATAACTCAGAATTCAGAACTATAGATAAATAGATAATTCAATGTATTTCTTGAAAGTCTAAAGTGGCTTTTAAATTCTTTATCTGAATAACGATCAACTATATTTTTATATTGTGTAATACGTGGCCTGAGATCACGTTTTTTAGTATTACGTTTTATAAACTTAACGTCCACTCTTCAACTGAGCTAGGCCAATTGCTTTCTTCTAAATTATTACCGCGATGAAGTAGCCGATACCCAATTGACCCATTAAGGACATTTTGTATAAATAGCTATATATTTTTAACATAAATTAGTCAACCCTACACATTGAAAAAGGCGCGATTTTCATATCAACCAATGACATTTGCGTATGACATTAATGACATCAACGCCCCATAACCCGTTCCACTAGCTTTTAGGATTGTAACGTCCGCAAGCAAGTGGAACGGCAAAAATCGCGGTCGTGAACGTGGTCGTTGTGAGTCCCTAGTGGAACGCCCTGAAATGTCGAAATAACTGTCAAAGCCAAAACTATAAGACATTATTTTTAAGGTTAGAAAAAGGCGGGAACTGCTAATTTGTGAAGGCGCTTTTTTTCAAAACTCTTAATTATTAATTAATTTTTCGTATCTTTTTACCTTAACTTACAAATAAAAAGTTCGTTATTACTTTAGGGCATAATGCCCAAAAAGAAAAAACGTCCCATAACTGGGAATTCCAATGATTGGCCGGACGAGGTTTCAGATAGTAGCAGCGTATCTGAAGAAATTGAAATTTCGGAAAAGGATAAGTTTAAACCCTACTATGTTACTGACTACACACGACGGTACCCCGAGGATTCACCTCTCATTGATTTTGTTGTTTTCCTGGAGTCTGCAGATCAGGGTAAACCTATCGGAACTAGAGACATGATTTCTTTAGCTAGCCACCTAAAGCGATTCATTAAGGGTATTAAATACCTCCAATCAATGAACAAATACAAGATTGGAATTCATTTTGAAAAATCTAATTTAGCAAATGCATTTCTAAACAACAAGACTTTTCTTATGGATTATAAATTTAAAGCTAGTATCCCAGCAGTCAGCACAGAAGTCTCAGGTGTTATTAGAAATGTTCCCTTGAATTTATCCAATTTAAAAATCTTTACTCTGTTGTCCAGCCACAGGAAGATCATATGTGTACGCCGAATAATGAGAAAAATTACTACGGACTCAGGATTTTCTCTGGAGCCTACAGGTACTGTAGTAATTACCTTTGCATCATCTGTATTACCAGAATTTGTGGATATTCACGGTTGGCGTTTTTCATTGTTTACTTATATACCTCCAGTCAAACAATGCTTTCAATGTTTAAGATATGGTCATATGGCTAAGTTTTGCAAGAACGCCATCAGGTGCTCGATTTGCTCTGGATCACACACTTACAAAGAGTGCTCAATTTCCACTGATAAAGCAGTATGTGTACACTGTAAGGGACCACATGTTAGTGTGTCTGGTAGTTGCCCAATCAAAAAGAAAATGATTGTAGAAAATAAAGAGCAGGCTGAGAAAAGAAAGTTTAATGACCTCTTCAATGAGAAATCTTTTCCCTCATTACCCCCTAAATCGAAATCTGAACAGTTTCTTTCCTTAATTAATTCTGTAGATGTAATGGACCTCATGACAAAGTCAATAGTCAAAATAATAACGGAAAATAAAACTAGTAACAAATCAATCTCATCTCAGTTTATTAAAGATGTTCTCATGGATATTTTTAAAAGTACTAAATAAATATCTTTATGGATTGTTTAAAAATCATACAATGGAATGCACAGAGTTTAATTAGTAATCGCTACTTGTTTACACAGCTTTTATATGAGAATCAAATACATGTTGCTCTTATTTGTGAGACTTGGTTACTATCTCATCATAACATTTCTATCCGTGGCTACAATATTGTCCGTCTGGATTCTGGTAATAGTCATAACGGTGTTGCTATTTTAATTCATGATTCATTAATTTTTAAAAAACTTGACACTTTTTACGATGATTCTTTACAAAATATTGCCATACAGTTAAGTTTTTGCAATAAACTTATTACTTTAGTTACTTTTTATAGTCCTAAGCAATGCTCCCCTTCCTTTAGTAAAGTAAAATTAGATAATTTTTTTAACAGTCTCCCTGAACCAATGATCGTTGCTGGTGACTTTAATGCATTAAATACTGCGTGGGGTTGTGATTATACAGACGCAAGAGGAATTGATGTTTTGCAAAGTGTTGATGATTTTGGCCTTGTTATTCTTAATAATGGAGATAAAACAACTGTAGGTTCTCATAGATGGCGTCAAAATGCTCTTGATTTAACTATAGTTTCTCCATCTTTATCTCTTTCCTCAGAATGGTATGTTGGTGATGACCCCTCAGGGAGCTACCACTTCCCTGTATTTTCCAATTTTTTCTTTAACAGTGTAAGATTTAATAACTCTAATACCAGTCCAAAATTTTCCTCAAACAGTCCTCTGATTAATTGGTCTGACTATTCCAAACATGCCCACAAACTATTACATGATTGCAATTTTGATAATAGTGATCCCCAAAATACTTATAACACTCTTACACAAGTATTTAAAGTGGCTATTCAGCAGTCTATGCCCTTACAACAACATTCCTGCAATTCTTCCAAGTCTAACAAAAAACATAGGAAACTTACTCTTCCCTGGTGGAATCACAAATGCTCTGAAGCAGTATTAAACTCAAAGTCTGCTTATGTTAGATTCAAAAATGACCCTACTGAATCTAATTATATAAATTTCAAAAGGTTACAGGCTTTTAAGAAATTAGTACTAAAAACAGAGAGAACTCTAAGCTGGAGAACTTTTTGTGAATCCATAAACAGACAGACTCCACTGACTTTCATTTGGAATAAAATTAGGAAATTTAATAAAACTTACATTCCTCGTGTGAACTCTTCTTGTACTGATCTCAACTGGGCTTATGAAATTTTAAACAAGTATACTGCAGATACAGTTGAATTACCTCTGACAACATCTTCCACAGCTTATGTTGCAGACCTAGACTATCTCATTAAACCTTTTTCTATAAATGAATTCAATGCTGCTTGTGACTCAAGGAAAGATACTACTTGTGGATATGATGGTCTTTCTTATAAAGTTTTGAAAAAGCTCAAACTTTGCTGCAGGAATGTTGTTTTAAGCATCCTAAATTTATTATGGGACAAATCCCTTATTCCAAGTGACTGGAAGATTGACATTATTATTCCTGTTCTAAAACCTGGGAAAGAATCTGGGTTTCCAGATTCTTACAGGCCTATTACTCTCACTTCATGTTTGG
Organism: Dendrolimus punctatus; assembly: GCA_012273795.1. Taxonomy (NCBI): domain Eukaryota; kingdom Metazoa; phylum Arthropoda; class Insecta; order Lepidoptera; family Lasiocampidae; genus Dendrolimus; species Dendrolimus punctatus. The sequence continues at coordinate 11,164,041 of CM022537.1, forward strand.
GTAAGATTTTTGAACAGCTTTTAAAATCACGTCTAGAATTTTATATAGAGAGTAATAACTTATTGCCATCCAATCAATTCGGATTTAGGCGTGGGAAATCAGCACGAGAAAGTATTACACATCTGCATCTAGATATTTACAATGCTTTTAGAAATAAGGAAGTTTTAATTGGCATATTTTTTGATATTGTCGGAGCTTTTAACAATGTTAACCATCATATTCTTGCATCAGAGTTAGGTTCTATTGGTATACCTATAAAATTAATAAATTGGATTTTTAATTTCTTACATCAAAGACAAGTTTTTGTTAAAATAAATCAGAGTGGTGAGTTAATTGGGCCTAGGTTGTCTCACAAGGGTGTCTGTCAGGGTGGGATTCTTAGTCCTTTGATTTTTGTTTTGTATATTTATAAGCTTAATTCAATATTGAGTCCATCTGTCTCCAATCTACAGTATGCTGATGACTTAGTTATTTACATTTCGGGCAAAAATGTTAACTCTCTAGTTGTTACTCTTAATAACTGTTTAATTAAGCTTCATTCTTATTTTTCTTACTTAAATCTTGATATTAGCATAGATAAGAGCAAGGTTGTAATTTTTAATAAACATAGACCGTTTAATGTAAAATTATATTATAACCAAAATCGCTTGCCTATAGATAGTAATGTTAAATTTCTTGGTGTTATTTTTTCTAAAAATCTTTCTTGGACAAATTATGTGGATTCCATTGTTTGCAAAGCATCCAAAGCTTTTAATATTTTAAAAGCTATAGCTAGGACATACTGGGGTGCTGATCCAAAAATATTACTCATGCTGTATAAATCTCTTGTTCGTAGTCATTTTGAATATGCATTTTTGTGTTTTGGATCCAACAAAAGACTATGTAATAAGCTTGAAGTCTTACAGAATAATAATTTGAGACTTATCACTGGTGCCATGAGAACATCTCCTATTATTTCATTGCAAGCAGAATGCAATATTCTTCCTTTATCTCTAAGATTTAAATATCTTAAGTATCGTTTTATAATCAAGATATTCTCTTTAATGGGCCATCCTCTGTTTAAAAAAATTCTTCATTTTTATAATAGCTTCTCTCCTTTGAATGATTCCAGTCCTTTTATACTTCAAGATTTCTCTGAAATAATACAGTTTGGTCAGAATTATAATATACATAGAGCATATACTAACTGGCCTTGCTATAGAGGCTCATTTGAAAGTAAACTTTCCAAAATAAATGTCGTAATTCAGAATCATCTAAAATGTAAAGAAGAAGTTCTTGAACAGATTAATCAATATAGCAATTATATTTCCATATATACGGATGGTTCGAAGAAAGGAAACAATGTATCTTGTGCTTTTTACATACCTCATATAAAATTTGGACATGGAATTAAGCTACCAGCGGCTATTTCAATTTTTACAGCCGAATGCTTAGCAATTCTATTTGCACTCCAGTACGTCCAACAACATAAAGAAATTTCTTCTCATTGGTTGATTATCTCGGACTCCATGAGCGTTTTATCGGCGATTAATAACTGTAAATTGAGCACTAGTGTTAATTATATTATATATGAAAAAGAACATGGTTGAACCTTTTCGAAAATAACATTAAAACTATATTTATGTGGACTCCTTCTCACATTGGTGTACAAGGAAATGAGCACGCGGATTTCTTAGCCAGGGCCATTGTAAACAATAATACAGATGTCATTGCTAATGATAACAGTGACAACAAGAACGTTTCCGATAGTATTGCCATCCCTTATACAGATTTTTATAACATTTTGAAGACCAAAATTAATGAAAATTGGGAAAGCGTTAAAATGGATCAAAACAACAATGGAAAAGGATTGTGGCATTCCCACATTATTAATTCTACTAAGCCAATTACTCCGTGGTTTTCGAAGTCTAATGTATACTTGGGACGAAAGTTTTATACAACTGTCTGCAGGCTAAGAATTGGACACTGTAAAGTCAATGCATTTTTGGCTAGAATGAAAATTGTTTCATCACCCACATGTAATTATTGCAATGCAGAAGATCAGACAATTGATCATATCTTATTTAACTGTATTCATTTCTCAATGGCTAGACTTGTGATGATCGATTCACTCCTCAAGATTTATAACGACCCTGGAGAGATCCCGCGCTCCTCCCAGGACTTATTAAGAAACCCGGATACTTATAAAATTATTTATAAATTTTTGACTATGACTGGATTGGACTTGTAAAAATGGAAATGGACACAGAGTACAATACATTATAGATATATTGGATAAAATTACATTTGACTTGGCTTAGGCCTTTTATAATAACGATGACTTCTATAAAATGAATACAACTGACAAGGCTGTATGGACTACGTCCTTTGCCTGCCTTAGTGGCAAATTTCAACAACAACAACAACAACAACAAAACTATAATAGTGACAAATTGATAATATGACATCCACAACAAAACAATCTGGCAAAAGCGAAAATCGAAATCTTGTATTAGTATATCTTGTGGAATAGTTAAATTATAAATATTTTAGAATCCTTTCCTTGTTAGAAAGGAATGAAAATATTGTTATAGTTAATTAAAAATGGGTGGAGAAATTGAGCAAATACAAGTTGGATCTATGTGCAACAAGATTGATCCTACATGTTACGATATTACCATAAATGCTTTGTTATCCGGCATAGGCGGTGAAAAATACATAGATATATTCAGGTAAGCCGCAAAAATCTACAAAAATCTTAGGTACTGTATAGGCCTTTGAAAAATTTGCACTGATTATTACCGACTGAAAAAAACTTTTATTAGAGTATTGAAGTATTGAAGCAGGCTAACACTCGTTGACTAGGTTCATCAGCATGTTCCAGGTAATACAAAAATAACAATCTTTGGATTGGCGAGGTTCACATATTGGTAAACTCTATGTACAAGTTTCCTCGCTATATACTTCACTATGAGTGCTTATCTTATTAAAATATGATGATAACACATTATATATATATATATATATATATATATATATATATATATATAATGACTGTCCATGTTTGCTTGTTTAGGGATAGGTATATTGTAGGGTAATAGAGATATACTAGCAGTTTTTGATTTAAAACAACATAAGGTCATAAGTACACAGTAATATTTTTATCTAATATAGGAAACAAAACATTGGACAATGTACTTTAGCAGAACTCACAAATGAAGATCTGATAAAATTAGGCATAGATGATGCTGAAATACGGAAAAACCTTCTTGAAGAAGTAAAAAACCTTCCAGTTTATGAAGAAGTTTCATCACAGGTGTAAGTTAGTTTCTTACGAATTTAATGTTTAAATGATACTTAATACCTATTTGGTGTAAGTATATACTTACACCAAGTAGCTATTTACTATCATTTAAATTCATGTTATACTTACATGTACTATGTGTATATACACATAGTAGGTGTAAGTATAATATGAACATTATCTACTCTGCAAAAGTAATAGTAGCCATTTAAATACAGCTTATTGGATTCTAAGTTTTTAAAGAAGTTTTCATGGTTACAGTGGTAAAGCAATTGCTATGCCCCAATTATAATAATTAATAATAACACACATTTTAATGATTGTGTAGCCTGACTATATGTACTTCTGTCTGTAATCATTATTTATTTAATCAAACATATATAAATCCATAAACAAAACTCAATTAAAATAATCAAAATTAAATATGAATTTATGGTTTCAAATATATATTGACTATAGTATTACATTTAGTAACAGACAAGAAATTTACAATGTCTTCAAAGAACACAAATTGTGTACAATCTGGCCTCAAGAAACATGTAGGCTTAATAGGACTTTGCCATTGATGGATACCTAATAATATCAGCCCATAAACAATATATTACTGGGCTTGGGCCTTACCATTTTTAGGGGAGTGTGTCAATACCGAGTACCATAATGTATATTGTACATGCATATACCATATAAAGGGGTGAAACAGTAAATGCTTCAAGTGACATTTAAAAATGCATCAGGAGGATATTTTGAATTTTTAAAGAAATCAAAAAAACCTTATCATTAATGTTCACCCTTCTTTCCTTGAGCTTACACCTTAAACTATGCAGTGGTTCTCTAGACCATTTGTTCTGCTTATGATAATGAGCTTTAGGGAACTTCACACTGAGGATTTCCCACTGCACTATCATATGGGGTTGTTTAAGAAGGGTGTTGTAACATTTCTTAGAGGGTGGTAATGCATTGTCATCACCCCTTGTGTTGCAAACGTCTAGAGGCAACAGTAACCACATTCCATCAAGTAGGCCGTTTGTCTGTTTGCTTGCTATAGATAGGTAAGAAAAAACACAGGAGGGTTTTTTGGTGAAGCCTTAGTGAGTAGCGACACCTCATACTTCACTCCAGGAGGCAAGACAAGGCAGGGGCCTACATGCTTGACTTTAGCAGGCACAGAGAAGAGGTCTCTAGAGTTAAGACTCAAGCTCCAGAGGTGGAAGTAATTAATGGCCTAGCATCTGAAATAGCTTCGGTGAATTTGCAAGAGATGAGATCATAAAATAAGACTATCCATAGATATTAGTTCCCTATAATTCCTTAAATTGAGATTTTAAGATCAAAAAGCCCATTATGTTAAAAATCTCTTGAAACATATATATAGCCTTTCTGCCTGCGATAGGTAGGTACCACCCATACCTACTATGGTTATTCAAAGTGGATTGATTAAAATTAAATTGTAATTTTACAGGTCAAACACAAAAATAGATATAGGGCCATTAGAAATAGTAGAAGTTCTAGAAGAGAGTTCTCAGCATCTAAACAGGATTTACCTTAGTATGTTAGCAAATACATTAGCTTTGAAAAAAACAAAGAACATATCTGATTGTCTTCTATATAAGGACCAGTATGCTTCAGATGTTGCTCTGACAACTTTAAGTGAAATAACAAACATTTTGAACTCAATGGATATTGCATTGCATACACAGTTGAAGGTAATTTTTTTATGAGTAAAACTACCGATTCCAGTTGATTAGAATTAAATATTGCTTTATTGGTGTAAATATTAAGGGGGTTCTTAAGTGGAGTACACTACCTCGCTCCTCATTTGGGCATTACTACATTTTTGAAGATATAGATTGACAGATTTTTTTATGACAAATATGTATGTACCACAAATTTCAATAACAAAATTATCAATGTTTGTTATGCTTTACCTTATATAATTAAATATTAATTGGAAGTCTAGTAGTGGCTTATATATTAAAAGATAAGAAAAAAAATGCTTTTTAGTTTTTCTAGAAAAACAAGATCAGGCTTCATCTGGGTAACATTTTCTACTGGATGATTGTCACCTCAAGTATTTATCTTCTATGATAATAATTTTATTGATGTATAGAAGCACACATGTTAATATGATAACAAGTAGTTTGTTGCACCACAAACATACAACTGAGCTGCAGTTAAGACTGTTTGTTAAGATAAACAATATAATATATTTCTTTTAAAAAAATCTCCACTTTACATTCAAGATGAAGCTGCACTGAACATTTTAAATCATTTATAGATTAGTATGGAGTATTGGTAATCTATTTTGATTATTTCAAATTAATGAGTGTAAGATTAACATAGCTATTTGATTTAGGTGTTAAAGCAAGATTCAAGTAATACGAGAAAGAAAAAGATAATTGTTGGGACAGTGGGTAGTGCAGTGATTGCAGTACTGGCAGTTCTATTCGCAAGATCATTGAAGGAACTCAAATAAAAGACTATGAAACAGTGACCATGAGTGTATCAAGATTTCCTAAAGGTATTGTTATTTTCCAATATTGATAAGACAATATTGTTTTTGTTTGTTGGATTTATAAATTAAAATATTCAAGCATTTAATTCTTTCATTCTGCAATGTAAATAATAGAAAAATAATTACATACACATATTTATTATTGTCTTTTACTGAAATCTAAACTAATGTACAAAAGTGGGTCTAACCCTTTATGTAGATCTATCTATAATCAGGACATTGGATAATTTTAACCAATTATGAGTTAGTTTCAGTGGGAATAAAGTAAAATTTACGTGGGCAAAACTGAATTAACACATCATAATTAAATTTGGTTTATGTATTGTCGACGAATTGACAATAGGTTAATTCAAGTTTCATAAAGGGGATAGTTTTTGTACGGTATGAATCCGAAGTATACATGAAAAAGCCTTAAAAAACCTTAGTAAACTAATAACGTAAAATTGAAGGTAACAGTTGAATTGTACAGTACTTGATATTATTACTCACAAGACTCATTATTATTATTATTGTCAGTTATTCGTTATCCAATGCAAGTGGCATAATTTGCACAATTGTTGAGTATTTCTGTCATCAATTTACGGATGAATGAAAAGTGCAAATTGAATAAACAGATGCACCGGAAGTAAAAATGAATGAGATCTCTTTCCCAGTTTATACAATAAATCCAGTCGATATGACCTAATTGTTTTGACCTTACTAATTAAAAAAATGGCTAAATGCGTGCCAGTTGACGATCTGGGAAGGGTTTTGTAGAGGTGAGAAACGCGCAGTCTTCGTAAATTGACTACCGAACCTTAAAAAAGCATTTGCTCTAAAATAACCCTGATTTCAAAAGCTGCTTAACCGGTATTTATTATTTAAACCAATTTCTGTTTAAACAATTTTAAGCTCTACGTAATTTAATGCTGTAGACGTAAAGCTTACAGCCTCGAATTCAGAATTTACTTCATCGTTCAAAAGTTAGCAGACCACGCAGTTTTCATGACCGAGGGCCGATTTTTCAAACATCAGGTAAATGTTATCGGTTGTATAAATTAGAAAATGAGCCAATTCAAAAGTGAAAGTCCATATTATACTTTATTCTTTAAATATATTTTAACTGATGATTGAAAAATCGGCCCTTAGGAAGCTAAACGTCCGCGTAAGACCTTGTAACCCCATTTTTGGTGACATTATGTCGAGGGCATCGTAACAATTGGGCGCATTCTCAAAAATGCAATTTTTTGTTTTTTACTAAAATCTATGCATATTACAATTTAGAAAGTCTTACCAGTATGCAAGTGTACCTAAATAAAAGGGTAATGCAATTTTAGCCTTGTACAATCAACTAGTTTTGTTTTATTCACAATTTTGTTCCTTGTGTAAAACTGCACTTTGTCTGTTGGGCCCACATTTATTTCTAATTTCTGTGAAGGAATGACAAGCGGCAAATTAAAGGAGAGGGCTTATTTGAACGAAATATTCCGTTTTCCATAGGCAATTAATTAGTTAAACCTCATCTCATTTCATTCAATATGAAAATTATTTTATTTTTAATAGGCGCCTATAAATTAATTGTTGATTTGATGGTTAATTTATGGAAAATTGAATATTTTGTTCAAAAATAACACTTTCCCTTGGCTTGCCGCTTGATATTCCTTCACAGAAATTGATCCTTACAAGCTACACTATGATTTGGTATGTATATACAGCATGTGAATATTTTTTCTCAATCAGCCGATTAGATTCCCGTCATGGGCAATTGATTTTTCAAAAATCTAATGATACCACTTTTGTCTTCGTCAAAATCGGCCGGACTCCTTTTATTCATCGTAAGATATTCAGCTCAGTTTAGGATTTGGCCTTGAAAGCCCATTTGAAAAATTCACCAAAAAATGTCGTTACGTGGTCCTGCACTGATGCCGATCTAATATTTCCGCCTGTTTACTTCAATAAAAAGATAATTTGCGAATATCGTCATGAGTTTTCAAAATAATACAAAGAGAGACAGACGGACATAACGTTTTCATAAGAGTTCCGTTTTTTTCGAAAACGACTGGAACCCTAAAAAGAGTAAGGTGTATGAGAGGTGCAGGGCGGGTGTGTGACGTGACGCTGGGCCGCGGCCGGGCGCTCCGGAAGCGGCCGGTGTTAGTGTCCCGCAGGACTCTTCCCCTGGACCGAGCGACACCGTTTATTGCGCCCGAACACACCAATTGGAACGCGTGTCCGTTGCTCGTGGACGTGCCCTCTCCATTCGGGATATTTTGGAACACGAATTTATTATGTGAATAATATAGACATTGTTCCAAAGTGTACGATGGATTGTACAGTTCAATTAATTGTGATATTTATATTTTTTATTAATGTAACAAGTGGATTGGAAATATACGAAACAGGTAACTTTACTTTCAAATTTGTTTACGATCTCAAATCAGCTGCAATTATGCTTACTTATTTTTTTTATTTATGCCATTATAATATTGCGATTTGTTTTCAATATAAAAATGGATTTATTTTCAATATTTAACTTCAGTATTTTGTATAATTTTGAAACAAAACTGAGAAACTATAAAATTGTTTTAAATCGTGAATTGTAAAATTATAATCGGCTTATGTCTTGTAGTTGAGGCTGTAGTGGGTGATGATGCTGAGCTTCCTTGCAATGTCACCGCAGAGAAAGAAAATGATAAACTTAAAACTCTTGTTTGGTATAGAGACGGATCTTCCACAGCTTTTTATAGGTATGATATCTAATAAATGTAAAATGTTTTAATACGAGATGCATTGTTAGGAGGGTACTTATATACGAGGTAAAATAAATTTTGTATCGTCAAATCGTTATTTTCAAAAATAAAATAAAAATGCTAATAAAAATAACTTTATATTCTAAGGTAGTATATTACAAGGCTAATTTCTTATATCCCTACTTATATTATAGATGCGGAAGTATGTCGGCCTGTCTGCCTATTCCGTTTTCACGTGAAAAATAACTGGACCGATTTGGCTGAAACTCGGTATATGTATTAGATGCCGAAGAGGAACATAGAATACGTTTTATCCCGAGAAACGGGATAGTTTTTCGGGTCAAAAATATATTTGTCTCTTTGTTATGCTTTTACGAACTACTAGACGGATTTGCCTGAAATTTGGTATACATGTAATTTTAATATCGAGGGTAGACAGAGATACTTTTTATCCCGGATAATGGGATAGAGTTTTGTGTAGATTTATTTAAGCTTATCCCAAAAGTAGGATAGGTTATTTTGTGCTTTGCCATTTTGGCGATTTTCATTATTTTGGCCATTTTAGCTATTTTGGCATTATTGACATTTTGGTCATTTTTAGCACTTTAGGCATTTTGGTCATTTTAGTATTATGATCTTCTAGCATTTTGATCATTTTTGCATTTTCGGGCATTTTTAGCTTTTTTGGCTTTTCATCCTTCATGTAATTTGCAGATAGATGCACGGGGAATATAGATAAATAAAACTAGAACGGGTTGAAATAGGGTATGAAAGTTTGATGGGCCCTTCTCTTTGAAGGTACGTACAAGGGATGCGTCCCGGGCCGAGCGGCCATGTCAATTCCCTTGTCCTGACAGTGGTGTATTTGTCCAAATAATGTGTTTTACCAAATCCTAAAGTCTTTCATGCGCCGGGCGAGGTGTTTGCTGGCTGTCAAGGACGGCGGTGGTGATGTCCACCCACCACCGCCCTCCTGACAGGCGACCTATCCTCCCCGACCCGTCTGCCAACGCTGCTGTGTGCGCGAGGCGACGGGAAAAGGGAGGAGGAGAGGGGGAGGGGTGTTGGCGCAGGAGCATTCCTTCGCAGCCTCTCCCCCTCCCCTATCGCGAAGCCCCCCCCCCCGCCGCTGACGCTGCTTAGAGCGCGAGGCGGCGGAGGGGGAGAAAGGAGAGGGAGGGGTGATGGCGCAGGAGAATCCTTCGCAGCCTCCCCCTCCCTCCTATCGCGAGGCCCCCCGCCGCTGACGCTGCCGATTGCGCGAGGCGGTGGGGGGGCGGAGTGGAAGAAGAGGGGGGAGGGGTGTTGGCGCAGGAGCAATCCTTCGCAGCCTCCCCCTCCCCCATCGCGAAGCCCCCCCCCGCCGCTGACGCTGCTACGAGCGCGAGCGGCGGAGGGGGAGAAAGGAGAGGGAGGGGTGATGGCGCAGGAGAACCCTCCGCAGCCTCCCCCTCCCCCCATCGCGAAGACACTCCCCCCCGCCGCTGACGCTGCTGAGTGCGCGAGGCGGCGGGGGAGGAGGAAGGAGAGGGAGGGGTGATGGCGCAGGAGTATTCCTTGCAGCCTCCCCTCCCGGCGGCAGCGGGCGTCGAGGTCTGGGGGATCAACATAGACCTCCGCCCGCACTAATGCCGCGAGAGGGCGCGAGAGGCAGCCGCGCGTCCCTCTCAGGGCCGGGGACCACCATCTCCCCGGCCCGCACACAGGAGAGGCCGCCTCTGTTTACGAGGCGGCCGGCCGCTGCGGGGTGCGGGTTAAGCTCACGCATGTACCGCGACCCGGCGCTAGGCGGAAGGAAGGCTCCCATGGGGTTTTAGTGGGTATACCGGCAGCCGGTCGTATTGAACCGGCGTCGGGGAGCCCCACACACCGGCCGCGCATGATCCCCGCGCGGCTGACGGTGCGGCAACGCATTTCCCCATGTAAAAAAAAAAAGGTATGAAAGTTTGTATTGGAGACCAATCATTTATCAGGTTTAGAAGATATAATAAATCATCATCTATACAAAATGCGATAGTAATTCGATATGGCTGTCTGTTAGGTTTTCACGGAAAAACGACTTAAGTACTGAATCGATTTTGGTGTAATTTTGTACATATGTAATTTTAATACCGAAAATGGACATAGATACTTTCATCCCGGGAGATGGATAGTTTGCGATATAAAATGAATTTTCAAGGGGTAAATAGTACCTACTGACATAAAATTTAACACAATGTAACCTGTAGGGGCTGTAGGTATTAACTCTTTAAACAAGATGCACGTACTTAGTATTATGTAAAAACAATTAGTATTGTGCCTTTATTTATAAATTGACATTTTAATCAATTCTTATAAACCTAGTAAAACATAAATACGTATTTATAAACTTACACTATGATTCACAATGGTGTAGGTAGTGGAATCCAGTTGTTTATTGTGGTCGTACGTAAATGACTACTCAATTATACGAAAAAAGTAATCAGTAGCCGCTTAAAGTTCACGGCGTTTGAATTTGATTAATCTTATATACTACCTATGAAGATACGATGGTTAGGTATGTGACATGTATTGTTCTAGTATACATGTCTTATAAACAGTTATTATTTTGAATAAAGAATGACTTTTTCATGACATTTGTGGTGTGATAGAGGACCTATGCCAGAATATGGAAGGAAAAGATTGTATGAACCCCGAATGATTAAGGCCCTATATCTTTTTTTCAATTTTTTGATTGCATGAGTTCAGCAGACAGGCAGACGGCCTACCCACCTAATGGTAAGCAGTTACTATCGCCTATGGATATTTACAACACCAAAGGCGTTACAGATGCGCTGCTACTTACTTTCTTGAGGGAGTCTGGAACCCCTAGCTACTAATGCCGCTTAAACACGACTCAAGCTTGTTATGGCGGCAAACTCTAGACCAGGGTGGATAGCCTTCCAGACAGGCAGATACCTACCACCTTACTATGAGTTGTTCGGTAGCCTTTTACGACATGCCACCCGGCCGCAGGAAATTCTATTCTTTCTCCGTTCCTGCACAGAACCAATCTTACTAACCGTTTAATCGCCTTACTGTTGGTATTATTTGACATTTGTTATATATATCTAATGTCAAAATTAAGCTTCTAGTAATTTAGGTCACTTTTATATTATCTATACTTATATTATAAATACAAAAGGAACTCTGTCTGTTACGCTTTCAAATAGAAACTAGTGTAGTCTCAATACCGAGAAAGGTCATAGCATACTATTTGTCTCGGAATATCTTATACTTTCTGTGATAAAATTCAGTAAAATTTCCGGGGGCGAAAAGCGTCTAGTTAAAAATTTATGCAAAATAACCTATGTGAATGCTTGCTCTTTAAATAAACTTACGGCCTTAAATAAACTGCTAAGCTGCAGGAAAAGCTCAAGTAGTGTATAAGTTGCGATAATACATAACCTGTATGTATACTTGTATACGTTATATATTGTTACAACTCCACCCAAACAGTCTAAAAAATACGGCAATCCTTCAACATACATACTCTGTATCAGCAGTCGCGACTTGCGCTATGGTGTTGGCAACAGCGTCTCTAACGACGATGGGAGATATCAGCTGATAACATCCGAGTCTGGGGTGGATAAGTTGCAAGTCGCAGAAGTTCGCAACTCTGACGCCGGCGTCTACCAATGCTTTGCAGATTTTGAGTTCAGCCCGACACATAAAACTTTCATACAACTAATTGTTATTGGTAAGTAATTCCTTATACAGGGAATAATCTTGACATTTGTTACTTAGATATTTTTTGTTGCGATGTGAAAATACTTTATGCACACCTCACTGCTTGGGGACAGGAAGCGACGTAGTGCGAGATTCGCGATGACTGTCGCATACCTCGGTATTCCTTACATTACCTCAAGCCAGGGGTTATGGGTCAATGTAGCTTAGCTAGCGCTACAATCCTGGCGAGTGTAGCCCTCTTCCATAATCAGTAAGATAAGGGTCTACAGCGCGCGTCTTCTCATTTGGAGAAAGAAAAAGACGCACGTGGATACTGCACGCCCCTTTCTGCGAGTGTAGACTAATCGTGCACCAAAGACCGTCACCCGAGGCTTTACTCGTTAAACGCCATCGGGTGCCGATTCATAACCTTAGCTAATTAAATTTTATAACTTTATATAAGACATAATATAACCCGGTCAACGGTTAATCCCCAACTTAGTTCATTATAATATTGCAATCCAATGCAAACTGTATTATTAACTAAGTTGCGGATTACTACTTAGTAAAAAATTGATATTCTTGTAAGGTACAGATGCTGCAAAAGGAACTTATTTGTACCTTAGGAAGTGCTATATCTTTTTCATAGAGAAAAAGTCTATTTAGCTTTCACAATTTCACACAGAAAAATGCAAGTTATAAGTAATTAAATAGTTATAATTGCTATTTTTCTTATTACCTTCTTATTATTGTTATCACAAGTTTTAGTGGACAAGTACCTAAACTTGATGAAATTGCTGTAAGGAAGTAGAGTGACATCAATTACAGCAATAATAACCCAGTAATAACTAAAAGTAACTGGATGATTGATAAAATGTGTTTTTCCGATGTTTTGTGTGATCGAAGTATTTTTATATCAAACAACTGGCTTATAACGAGCAATCGAACTGAATTTTCCCCTTAGAACAAATAGTGCAGTTTCGCGGCACCGGGCACCGGCTAATTGGCCCGCAAGCTAATGAGGATGCTGACAGCGCCGGAACAGTTCGCTCTATTTATTTAACGATGACGCGTTGTAAACATTATAACAACACCATTAACATCGCAATTAGTTTTATTCGAACAGCGTTGTTAAACTTAAATGCTTCAAGCATAGTTTCATAACTTCATAGAATCGAATTATGACCTTTGAATCTTGCTGTTTATGAATCGTTAGAAAATATAAGAACTATAAGTAAATGAAGTTGATAATCATCTTACTGAACTTCCATCCATACTTAATTATGTTAATCACACTATATGCACCTACAAATAAAATGCAAAAAAATGTTATCATTATTTTTGAATTACGTCGACCGAGATAATTTGTAAAAAAAGGGCTTAATTAATGTTCTTAACTGTTCTTTTACTCTTCTTGCTAATGAAGATATTAATAAAATTTTAATTTTCCTCTGGGCGTTTAATACGAAAATGCATCTAACATTTTCCTTTTGATTGGAAAAATCACTACCACCACCGTAAAAATAGAATAGACCTAGCATAATACATTTTATATATTTATTTAGATCCCCCTCACCACCTGTGGGTAATACACGAGAACGGCACCCAAGCGGCTCAAGCCAGGGCCGGCGTCAATATTAGTCGAAACATTGGGCCCTACTACGTTGGAGATACTGTACAATTAGTATGTGTCGCGTTTGGAGGTAAGTTCTCGTAGATAACTATAGAAGAAAAAAAATCAGTTTAATGACATTTTAATTTCACCAAATCATAGTAGTTTACATGCTAAGGCACCTGCGTTTTGTTCGAATTACTGCAATATATTACAATAATAAATTTTTAAAAGTATATGTGGAATATACCCAAATATCTCGGCCTCGATATGGTTTAGAGAAGTGTACCCATAGTAACAATTTATGGCTTAATATTATTCTTTCATAATATATATGTTTCATTTGTGGCCGCGTAAATTCAAAACGACGCCAATTTTACCCTGCCCTAATGAGGTTTAATGGAATGAAAGAGTTGCATTATTTTCAATCATACGTGAAAATCTATTATGATATGTTAATAGTGAAGTGAGAATAAGAGAAAATAATAATGAATGATGAAATTAAGAACCGTTCATGTTATCAAATTAGGTCATATAGTTCCTCTGTCCGAGTACTTGGCGGTCACTGCCAAATGCAGGGCGTGGGCGTCAAAATTGATCGCTGGCGATGAGTTGTAATGCAGCGCCACAGTTTATCGAATTAACATCTATCTTGTTACTACGTACAATCACGAACATTGGTCTTAAATATTAAGTAGAATAATCAGCACGAGCGGACGACGATTATCATGCTATTGGTAAAAAATGAGGTGCCCAATTCCTCTGCAGGCTTTGACGAGCCAGCTCTCAATTGTTGTGCTAGCACAATTGTAGCAAAACTTTAAACTATAAATTACTACTAACACTAATTAAGTATTTTATATAATTTTACTAATCAATATATATATTGAAAGGTTAGGTTACTTCTATACATATGACTTTCCATGAATTTATATCGTAATAACATATTTGGTTGTTTGTACTCTTTTAACGTCGGATATAAACATATCACTCAAAATGGAAATAAAATCATTACTGGCTAAAATGTAAATATGTAACAGTAGGCTTAGTGTCTTAGAATATATAAGTATACCAAATTAATTTATTGATTTTTACCTAGTTACTTTACCATGTTAGACCAGCAAAATATTTTTTATTTTGTTGGACTTTCAACAACATCCAGTTCATGCGCATCGAAATGCACAGAGTTCTTTATATATATTATGATACAGTCTTCAGTCACGAAAATTGCGCTACGGGCACCACCTAGTGTCAGAGTCATAGAACTAACTTAGCTACGAGTATATAAACATACCTGTATCTATATATAAACTATTGACTGTTCCAAAACTTTATAGTTTCCGGGGTTCGAATTCAAAACTTGATGTTATTACTTGCTTGTTACGACACTTTCAGTATCTATTAGAAATCTTTACTAGAATAGTTGTGTTTGTATGTCTTAAGTTATATTCCATGTCCTGGGCTTAGATTGAACTTGAGGATTTGCTCGCGACTTTGACCACAGAAATTAGAATTGCCGGGACATAAAGTATCGCAGCGTTTAAAAAAAGCATACAAGCTACCGTTTCATTGGAAAAAGCTATTTTTTATACATCCGAACAACTACAAACAGGATAAAAATATTACACGTATAAAAAACATAAATAAAACATAAACATAAATAAACGTAAATAAACGTAAAAAAATCACATTGGAATTCGTTTTTTTTAATCAGGCCATTTTTAATCTTTCCTACAATTCCCGCAGGATTCCTGGGTTAAAAGTAGCGCAGAGTTTAAGTTGTTTTAAAATTAGCCTGCGATCAGCGAAAACCGCATCGCAATCAGCCCAGTAGTTTTTACGTGAATCTCGAACAAAAAGACAAGGAATCTAAAAAAACATCATCATGTTCTCCGTCGTTTATATAGTCTATTGCAGTTGTTTTTTTTATAATAGTTTCAATGTACAGACACGGCATGTTTAGAAGTCATAATATTATAACAAATATACCAATAGCAACTATAATATAAACTTAATTGTTAGTGTAGAATTAAACCGCAGGCTCATGTCGTAACATCGTATGTAGCAAATGATCACGGTGAATTGACATTATCAGTACCATAGAAATTACAATAAACCCGATTAATAACAAGCTTGAAATGAATTTCAAATTTATACCCATAGGTAAACCTAAAGCAGCGTTATCGTGGTGGACGGAACAGCGCATGCTCAAAAACACTTCAACTCCACTGTCAGAGCAGCGCATGCGCAGCGATCTCATGTACGGGCCCTTGCGAGGGGAGGACCATGGGCGCGTACTCACTTGCCTAGCAAACAACAATGAACACACGCGCCCGCTTTCCATTGACGTCATTATTGATATGTTTTGTAAGTTTCAATGATATAGGCCGCGTACCCACAGGTTCGCCGAAGGCCAAGGATCGTTAGTTCTTGTTCGCCGTGAAATCGCATGATTGAAATCATTCCCCCGTTTGACTAAGCTTCTTCAAGTCAATGAAGCACATTCCTTGCCCGTCGTTGGGGCTATTTGTACACGCCCTTAGATGAGCTACTCATATTAGCTAAACTTACGAATTTTCTATTCGTAAATCCATTTTGTAGTAAATCTTGTAGAGATACAAGTTAGAGTAAATATTGTAGGTATTTAGAAATTAAATGTTTTCTTTTTGTCTTACTTTTGGCACTTCATTAATGCATAGCATGTTTACTTTTATTAAATAGTAAAAAAATAATTTGAACGTTTAGGTAATGAAATTTTAGAATAAACAGGGCTATGCGATAAGAAAAGTATTATTAAAAACACCAATATTCTTTTTTTCCCATAATTTTTAATATTTTTGTGTAATAAAGCTTTGCTTTTAAAGGTACCACCAATTGCTTTTAAAATCTGAACAGTTAAGTTTTACTAATATTTACTCTACGAAATTATGATATCTAATTTATCATCACTGTTCTATTTATTTATCAGTACCTCCCGATTTGGTAACAATTCGTGCGAAAAATTTCTTCTCAAACGGAATTTCTACGGGATGGTTGGTTGGAAATGCCGAAGTGCATATAGGGGACACCTTGTTGTTACAATGTCGTGAGATTGGCGCAAGGCCTACGCCAGCGTTGGTCTGGAAGAATGGTGAAGAAGACATAAAAGACTTGGTTGAAGATATCCCTGTAAGTACATCTTCTAAATTGTATTACTCATGATATTAGCTCAGTTATTGTTCCTGTGTACGTATCTACTTAAAATAAATGTGTAGATTTCGTTGGTAGATAGGAGGGAAGGACATTAACACAAAATGCCGTAAACCTCATGTCAATAGAGATCACAGAGTACATTAATATAGGTGAACAGAGATTTAAAATATATCAAAATATTAATTTATTTTAATATCAGAAACTCTAGACTTACTTAAACTCTGATCCATTTTTCTAGATATTAAATAGGCGACAGTTCTCACCTATTTAATACATTCAATTTTCGATTGAATTTCTTGTGTTATTCTTCTTTTTTTAATATGGATTTGTGCGGTTTGTGTATTTAGCCAATGTCAAGTATTCATAAAGTCACAAGGAGTAGAATTGTAAATACTTGATTGACGCCAAACAACAGCGTTTTTGTGGCAGTTAGAAAGTCTCTTTACACTAAACTAAAATCAATACTGTACTATTGTTATTTTTAACAAGATTTAAAAAAACAAACTACTATTGCCTATCAAAACTTGGTCCCACTATAAAAATATTTACCTTTATCGAAACATGTATGTAGCACTAGTGTAGTAACGATGCCCGTGGTTTTGTTCGCGGTGGATTATAAACATTCATGTCTCTGAACGTTGCTAGACACCGAAATGGAATATACTTGAAATTTTAAGATAAATCCCGACTTAATAGTTATTACATTTTTGTTAAGGTCCATTGAACCGTTTCAGAGCCTATGAGAGAAACATAGTCGGACAGGCAAATAAATACTCTAAAAACAGTCATTTGGGATTAGGCAAAATATAAATAGTATGCAGAACATTTTCGTATTTATTATATACATACACCTACATACTTCACAAATACATACATGAAAAAAAGCAAACACGCATATGTACATTTATGCATATATAATTAATTAACCGCGAGTAGACAATTTTGAGCTTTGCGGATGGTTAGGCGCCGGTTTCAAAACACAAATTTATCTAGCTTGGATTCTGCGACAAGTTCCACACAGAAGTATTGTCGCTTTTGTTTTTAACTGATATTATATTTAATGATTTATTATGTCAACGTTTTAACTTTTTTTGGTATAGGAGGAGGAGGACCAATTACAAAGAATCCTGGTGCGCGAGGTCAATTTGACTATGACCCCGCAATACGACGATACCCAGGTGACTTGCTGCGTGCCAGGCAATACGCGGGATAATAATACAACTATTTGCGCGGAGCCTATACACCTTACTGTTTTATGTAAGATTTTTTTATTATATTGTTACAACCTAGGCGCCGACAAAGACAAATTCCAAGAACAGATTTGTAGAAGCACATTTATTCATTTATACCCGTCGGCATTTGAAGTAATAACTAATTACATTGAAACGATTGTAATCCTTTTATGGTCGTCTTCCTTTGTTCACTTGTTTATAGGTATACGTTTCTAATAATTGTTGAGAATAGCCTGTCCATTGTATTCGCTCATTAGCATCGTTAGCCAGGTGTTGCCGATTCATTTCCATTTGTGTAGTATAAAACGACGGCCTGATGGAGAGGGGGCGGCAGTCGCGACGACGAGCGACGATTACAATACGAGCGTGATGTGTGTACAATCGGGGATCTAATAGATATGGACTTTACGCGCTTTATTGAATTAGGACATTCTGTTTTACGTTTGAATTTGATGTGTAAATCGATGAAAACAATACTTTTCGTCCCTGGGAAACTATTTTCACTACTGTCAAAAAATTTAAAAACTATGCGAACCATAGGTAATATCATGCGCCTCATGTCCCAACTTTTTTTACAGCCACTGTTAAATAAATGGTAATAAAGAACTTTCAACAATTATGTATCATCATTTCATACTTATAAATTACTGTTCACCAAATTATTATTTAATATACATAACAGCTAAATATTTACTACCATCAATAAAACATTACTGGCTGGTAGAATACCACAGAACAACGAAACTTACGTTTCATATGTGATGTAATAAATGAGCTTGTCAGATTTAAATATGGATTTAATGCCCGATTCCACGAGAAAAGTAGTTTTCGGTTCAATTAGTCAATTTTATTTACTTTCTTCATATTAAAAATGAAAAGCAGAATGTTAACCTCGAAACTTTTATTTAGGCATTCGAACCATCTCATGCCTAAATAGGTCACATTCACCTTTCGTGTAATATACTATTACACCAAATCATCATATTTAAACACAGTATCCAAACGAAAACAATTTCAAGTTTGTTTAATATATTCTAAGATATCTTAATGTTGTTTGGTTAGCGTCTTCCTTAGCTTACAATTTAAAGTTGTCAAATTATTATTTTTCCAGATGCGCCCATATTGAAGATATTTGTAGACCAGGACCCTTATAACGGTACGATATTAGTAACGAAGGGATCAAGTCTATCTTTGGGATGCAGTTATACAGCGAATCCAAAATTAGACCAGCTGGTTTGGTTTCACGAGGTAAGTTTAGACCACAGAGTAGATTAATATAATAATTTAGACCCTCTCACACGTGAACCTCATATTTAAGAAATAGATTGTTTTGTCTAGAGTTCTAGACCATGAAAGAATATTGGGAATAACAATTCCTGTACTTCAACATCAATGACCTCAAAGTGTTGTTTTGATGGTTAGTTAAGTATGTTGCTAAATGTCAGAAATATCCCTTCATCGTAATTTTACTAGCGTAACATGTATGTGACTTTTTTATTTACTTCTGATATAGGTACTCTGTTTAAATATGAAATTGTACAAAAATATATTAAGACTTAATAATTTTGATCTGAAATTATGAGACAGTGAAATGTTTGACGATATTTTTGTATACCAGAATACGAATCAATATTAATTAGGTCTTTATTATTTCCTTTTTTACTGGATGATTGTCATCCCTAATATGTTGCTTACATATTTAGTACTAATACATAATCTGAATCTCCCAAAGTGAAAGGAACGTGTACTGAAGAATTGTGAATAAATGTTTTTAGGATGACATCGTATCCGAAAGTAAACGCAATAATACAATTTTGGAGCTAACAGACATAAAAGAGGATGACGCGGGGGAATACGTCTGCGCCGGCACCAACCTAGAAGGGTCCACGTACAGCGATCCGCTAAACATTGATGTCATCTGTGCGTATAGACACAGTGTAACTTTCATACAGTTGGGCGATGGCATTGAGCATGTATTATTTTTATAATTTATGAGAAATTATTTACACGAGTAAATATCAATAATCTGATTAAAATGTTATAACACTTTCTCAGCTTTCGCGATTAATGCATATACTTAGAACGACGTTTTAAGCGCGGCATTTGTTTGATTTTTCGACGTTTGGGTCATTTTCAGGGTTAGGTTTCCTCTCCTTAACTTGCTCATTTTAGTAATTTAATTTTAATTTTTGTTTCGGGCTATCAATTTATTTATTCTATGGGTGCCTAATCTAACTTACAATCATGATCACGGCTTATGAAAAGTAGTGGAAAGGTTGTAATAAAAATCAAATAAATGCCCGGTTCAGGCAATTTAAATGCATCATGCATATAATATTAATATTTTGATACAAGCGTATTCTATAACTAAGATATTTAAACTGTGATTGTTTATTTTGTACTTGTTGATGAGAGTTTTTATTGCATGGCGTAGATACATTGTTACCTTCAAAGATTTCTTTGAAGTGAATATGCCTGTTGTTGTTCTTCTTTAAAAAATTGTTACCTGCAAATCTCTGCGACTGGCAAATAGTGTAAGTGAACCTGGAGCTTTTATATAAAATATAGAATTCTGTCCAGTATTGAGTTTCCATTTTTTTTTCGCTATCAGATCTTGTTGGAGCAAGAATAAATATTGTTTATTACATATAATATATACATATTAAATTAAGGTGATCAATAGTTAGTATCTAAATTATTTTAGAATTTTTTATAAGTTGTGGCGTATACCAAATTGTACGACTCTGTCTATGTTTCTAGTTTGGATAGAATAACATATATTACTTTTTCTAGACCCAGCGTATTGCGCAGACGAAAATATCATCGAATATGGTATCAGGGAGAATGAATCCATAAACATCACTTGCAAAGTGAACGCGACTCCAGAGGCCACAACTTTCCGTTGGGCCAAAGTGAACGAGGCAGTGAATGTTGGCACAATGGAAAATCATTCTCTCACTACCATCGAA
This sequence comes from Dendrolimus punctatus, assembly GCA_012273795.1. Classification (NCBI taxonomy): domain Eukaryota; kingdom Metazoa; phylum Arthropoda; class Insecta; order Lepidoptera; family Lasiocampidae; genus Dendrolimus; species Dendrolimus punctatus. The sequence goes on from CM022537.1 coordinate 11,185,257, forward strand.
AATACCGAGGCCACACTCACCTATCAACGACCCAATGACACGGCATATAGTACGTAATTACTTATTATTACATATAATTACTTATTGTTACACTTCACTCAACTAGATGGCGTTAGTGATTATTTTTTAAACAACTACGGTCTCGAGTTCCGTGCCCTTTTTTACAACTTAATTTCTAGATTTACTTTTTTTTTATTTAACACGCTTAATAGTTTTTTCGGTTCGCGTGTGTGACCTTAATTTGTGATTTTTGTGTTGAGACGTATGTAACTGAAGAATAAATTAGTATATTAATTTATTCTATTTTTAATACTAAACTTATACTAATTTAGAGTGTATCTGTTACATGCTGGTGTTTTGAGGAAGTGCATGTACAGTGTGGGCCTTATATCTATACTTATATATATTTATAAACGTTAGAATTGAATTAATCTATCTATTAATTCTATCCGTGCAGGAACGGAGAAAGAATACAATTTCCTGCGGCCAGGCGGCCTGTCGTAAGAGGCGACAAAACAACCCACAGCCAGGTGGTAGGGCATTTGCCCGACTGGATGGCTACCACCCCTGGTCTAAAGTATGTCGCCATAACAACCCTTAGTTGTGTTCCGGCATTAGTGACCAGGCTCCAGTCTCCTTCAAGAGAGCAGCAGCGCATTAGTAGTACCTTTGGTGTTACAAATGTCCATAGGCGATGGTAACCGCTATCCATCAAGTGGGCCGTCTGCCTGTCTGCTGAACTCCTGCAATAAAAAAAATAAAAAAAAATGTATTTCCAGAGTATACTTGATTGAAGCATTACAAATATTGTAAAAGCTTTAATAATGCATTATATTTGGTTAAGATTTTTATACCGTAATAAAAATATCAATGTTCTATATTATCAACTTGACTGACACATTTATGTTTAAAAAATGTTTTAAATAATAAGATGTTGATTTAAAGTTTGAATTCAAATCTAAACAAGGGCGGATTGATGGCGCTCACTTGTGTCATTAGGGGAGCGCGTGTTATGAACTGGCCCTATCTATGATATGAAATAATAGTAATATTTCATGGACTTCATATAACTCGATTCCCCACAGCCTACCTTTATGAAACCTGCTACCAAAAGGTCGAAAACGCCAGGCATTAAGTAATTAGAGTTTACGCGTTCTGTTCAAAATTGTAAACTATTGTAAATTTTGGTCTCTATAAATTAACTAACGACAAAAGTTCGAAAGCGCCATGAATTTATTGGCGCTTATGTATTTTATTCATACATATTGTTACATGCCGACAAAGGGAAACGCACACCTGCCTGTCGTAAAGCGCAGTTTATTACCTTCCCGCATTTTTGAATTCCTTTGTTTAGAACCTGTAATTTAGAAAAACATTCTATTGTTATTGTACTTGTTTTATGGTTGTCATTAGGCAGGTGTATTGAACTAATCCTTTGTTGTATTGTATAGTTAGTATAATACAATTTCCGAACGGAGGGGTAAGACAGTCAATCGACGATTAGGATACTAGCAAGACGTGTGTACTACATTCGATCAACGATATAGTGACAGACTTTGCGCGTGTTATTGGATCGTGCAGTTTGTACTGGTTGTATCCAGTTATATTTGTACCTGTTTTATGCGTGTTTGTATAGTTCTAATAAATTCGATAGTAATTCCAACGCATTTTAATTCGAGTCCAGCGTAACTCGTAACAATATATTATTTACTATTTCTTACGCTCGGCGGCTTTCCACACGTATTGGATGAAATAGCAAATCATAACCCGATCTGGCCCAGCTTTGTTCCAAAATACGCGGTGTAGTCGGCGCTTGCATCATACGATGTTTTTCAACTGGCTTACCCTATCCGAATTTCTGAATCCGATTCGTATAGCATCAGCCGCCATATCGATGACATTCTCTTTTAGATGATCAACTAGGAACATGGCACTATACATTTATACAGGTAGTGTAACGATATACCATATACAAATAAATGAATATTCAAACCTAGATGTACAGTACGCAACTTGGCAATGTGTCATAGTAGTAGGGGTAAGTTTGTGCATGGCACGTTCAACACGTAGACACGTTGTGCTTGTGTGGTGTCTGTCATAACCGCGTGGTTTGGCGTCGCACTGCATTCGCAACATGAAAAGTCTGTCCGTCTCTCTCGCGCGTGGTCAAGCTTATGAGTGTGAAGGAGACAGTTGTTATTCCCCGCGTCCCGCTTGACAACCAAAGAGACCTAAAAACCGACTTGTGCTCATCTAACGACTTTGCCAAGTTACGTGCTGGGGACTATATTTAACTCGGCGTATCAAGAGTTACATAATTTACTGGACGATCGTCATTTCCAACTCTTCGCTTGGATATGTTTCTTCCAGATGGACGCCGATCTAGATGAAGGATATTTGAAGGAGGCTCTATGCTCCATTGTGCAAAGTGTGAAAAAGACAGTTCAATAGGAACTGTTATAATAATTCAGTGGATAAAAATATTAATAACATTTTTCCACTTCAGCTACAATATTCTGCTGGGGCATTAATGGAGTGGCCTCACAGACTGCACCTCAGACTCCTTGCACGTTCTTAGTGACTGACGAGACTGTTCCCCACCCGCCGACCGAGTGCACCGCGCTCAGGCATACTAGTGATATTTTCATCTCTTGCCAAGTGGGACACAACGGCGGGTTACCTCAGGTTAGTCCAAATTATAACTAAACTCGTATTAGTTGTTTAGCGTTGAGACCGCCCTTTAAACAAATTAGATAAAATTTAAGCCTATAAGTTTATTTTTGTATTAATTTAAAATAACTATCTAAGTTTATAACTAAGATCTAACCATCTTATCGTATCTATACGTTTTAATTAAATAGGGTATTTTAAAGGCAACTCGTTAACATAATAAATAATTTAATTATGTGAACTCTTTAACAGTTCCATCAGGGGTCCAAATACCACAACAGTAGTCTCTATATTGAGTTTTGGATATTTCTCTAATTTGATATCCCAAAAGTGCCATAACAACTAGACCGTTGTCATTATTAGGTACACGTTTAGTTTTGGTTTTAAATTTTGCTTATTTAATTATCTAATGACAGATAACATTTCATATTTATTCCAAAAAATGTTGGCCTTGAACGAAAATGTTGAGAAAAATTCCCCAATCGGAGACTCACCCAGGTCTATAAATATAATAGAGTTCCTATAGCACCGAGACGATTTTAAGGAAATAATCCATAGTTCATATTGAATTTCCATAGCAAAAAAAACCTAAAACTGGTAAACGTGGTATAATAAATAGTTATTTACATGATATAAAGCAGACTTGAAATACCACTTTATTCCTAACAAAACTTTTCACGTAGGTATCACTAGTTATATAGCGAATTATAACATAAATCACGAACGAATAGCGTGACTTAAAACGGACTAAGCTTTATACGAAACAAATACGTCCAAGGCTCTGTGATAAATTCTAAAATAGTATTCATATAAAAGAGGCAGGCAGGCAGGCGTCAAAATATGTTGTTATCATCTTAAGTTCAACATTTTATTATGGAAATAATTTTAATACTTATTAAAAAAAGACTTAAGACCTATATTGAATAAGAAACTTAAAGTAAAAAATTGGTTTTTTTTAGCTAGACGTGTTTCTGGGGAATTTCTTGTCGCTTCTTCTCTTCAACATCAATAACACGCTGTGTGCATATAATAGAAAGTGAATTTAAAATTGAACTTATATCTATTACCTTTATTCACCTTCACTGTCACCAGGACCTTCAGTGTTCTCCAGTGAAACTTATTTTGAATAAAAAAAGTTGAACTTGAATTATAGTTTGAACAATAATTTATAATTAGAATCGTTTAAATTGTCACATCAGAAGCCAGTATTCTCATACAAAAATTAAGGAGGCTGTGATGTTTAGTGCAATAACAAAAATTGTCCCAGTTGACTTAACTGTCAAATAAAATAGCTTGTAAATTCTGTATTTGTACACAATAATAACTTATCTATCATATTTTTATTTCAGACATTTAAATTCTCAGTTACGTCACTGGATTCAAAGGAACAATTTATATCTATAGAAAGTGCTGAACCTCAATTCAAAATCCAGGAACCCAAGCACAAAAAATACAAATTCGTCATTAAAGCAATTAATGATAAAGGAGAGAGCCAGCCCGTCGAAATCAAGTATGACGAAGTAAAAGACAATGCAAAAGGTGAACACCTGGGCCCTAAGTCCGCTGTTTAAATTGTTGATCATTGATTTTACCAGTCTTGTGGTTTTATAGTACCTATTAGAACTGACAAAACTACCAATCCATATAAAGACTAAAAGAAAAACAATGAATGCCAAGAGATTCAATTTAAGATAAATAAAATATCAAAAAGTTAACTGATCATATTAAAAGATTAATGTCATAAAAAAGGCATGCATTGTTTTGCTATTAAACATAAAATAGCACTCGACTCAATTGTAACAGCAGACTTGAGGCTTAATATTCTTATTAATTCATATCATGCAATGCAGTCGAGATGCGAGCACTGCGCAAAATCTGCGGAGTGACGCTCGCGGACCGCGATTGTAATACCGAAGTAAGAAAGAGAGTTGGTCTGAAAGAGAGTGTCGGGGTGAAGGTAAGGAAAGGAATGCTCCGGTGGTTCGGGCATGTGGAAAGAATGTATGATGAAAGAATAACTAAACAGATATACAATGCAAAAGTGGATGGATGCAGAAGTCGCGGAAGGCCACGACACACCTTCCATGATCAAATTGATCATGTACTAGCAGAAGGTGATGTCAGGAGCCTTAAGAATAGACGAGCGAGCATGACAAGAGCTATGAATGTCAAAGAAGCAAGTGAGGTGTGTAAGATAAAGCCTCTATGGCGCTCTGTTGTTCGTGCCTACCCCGCAAGGGACCTGGAGTGAAGTTATGTATGTATGTAATTCATATAAATTCATAGTAAGTAGTACATAAAATAATAATAATAACGGCTTATAAATGTGCCATTGCTGGGTTAGAAACTCAGTTTGTCAGAACGGAGAGTAGATACCGGTTATCTCGATGTTTTTCTTCTCTGACAGCACATGTAATTATAATGCCCCTGTTACATCTGAAATAATGGTTAGCGACTGTATCACGCAGATGTAGGCAACCGTATAATGCGTTATTGAGAGGCGACATTGCTATTTACACTAAACATTGACAGATAACCCACGTTTAAACACTATTGCAGCTAAGCATTCAGAACGTTATTTTATAACGCTATTAAAAGACTCGTTTGACTACAGTCAGTAAAACACTATGGCAGCTCAGCAGGGGCATAACAATATACACATTAGGCTAGAAAAAAAATTGTCGTATCCTTACAGTCCTGCTACATTCGTATGAATTAATTCAATATGCTCTAACCACGTACGTTATCTTAATCTAACACGCATAAAGTATATAGCTATAATATAATGTTATACTACTTATTAATTATTTACATTTCATACATTAATAAAAAACAAAGACATTGAAACTAAAATGTATTATGTAGCAGATCACTGCCAAAGGGGAGCGAACCCAGAAGGCTGGCTGCATTACCACGCTGTATGGCAATAGTTATTTATTGTGCAAGATATGAGCCAGCCTTCTGATCACGGGTAGTGTCAAAGAGTTTCTTAAACAAACTCTTTGCGGACGGACCCACGCATAATATATTCAAATTTAGCTCCAGTAATCTGTTTTTGATAATTTCGACGGGTGCAAAGTAAAAAGAGATATCTGCAAAATAGCTCCTTTACAGGAGAGCGAAAAGATGGTCGTATTAACTTCGTAGTATTTGAAAGAACATAGTAGCTGGCTTTTTTTATTTACAAAAATTTATTGAAAGAATGTGATATATGCAAAACAAATAATGTCATATTGTAAAGAATTGTTTTATTAAAACGATTGTGCAATAAACTAAAAATCATCATTTTGTAGATAACTTTATTTACTTTGCACCCGTCGATTTGATTGAAAGGTACCGTCGTGGCAAATATAACAATACTGTCTCTCGGGCTGTGCGGCGGCGTGTTGTTACTCGCGCTGGTCGCGTGCGGGCTGGTGCTGTGCGCGCACGAGCGCGGCTCGAGGCTGAACCTGCCGCGAGCGCACTTCCATCCACCGCTATGCGCATACAACACTGAAGGTAACATTTACAATTTATTAAGTTATACTTTGGGAAAAATGATGAGTAATTTATTTACGATGCGCGCGCACACCGTCACGAAAAACCGACACCCTGAAGTTAGCTATAATGAACATTTTAGTTGTTCTATTGTTAGTGTCGTTTTTTCTACGTTTTAAACGTAGAATAAGGCGAAAGATAAAATTTTTTTTTTTTTAATCTTGTTACGACAAAGAAGTATAACTTCTAACGCGTGTACATAAGTACACACACACTTTTTTGTTGTTTACAATGTGGCAAAATGAAGTAGACACTAACAGGGGCGCCACTTTCGCAAAGTCTAAACTCCAGCAACTCTAATATTAGATCAACAGTAATTTCGATACTAGTGGTTTTAGTGACATCAAACATCGTGCAAGTATCAAGTTGCTTTAGTTACGACGTACGCATTTTGTCAATATAGTCTATGTATATATACTTCAATAATAATGAATATAAGTTTGTAAGCAAGAACTTTAACACCTTGTGATAATTAACAGAAAAATTATTTACTCATAAGAAAACTACGTTTTAACGGTTTTAAGCACGGTAATTTATTTGATTTTGGTTTATCCGACGTTTCGGCCGCTTTTCAGTGGCTGTGGTCACGGACGACAAAGATGAAATTTGTCGAACGAGTCGAATCTTCAACAAATCTTGAATTATGTTCCGACATAAGTGACTAGGTTACAGTCTCCCTTAGGAGAGCAGCAGCCCATTTGTAGCCTTTGATGTTGCAAATGTGATAGGCGATATTACCGCTTTCCATCAAGTGGATCGTCTGCCTGTCTGCTGAACTCCTGCAATAAAAAAAACGTTTTCAGCTAAGGGTACTTAAAAAAGAAAAGTTTATTATAAAGTTAATTATTTTATTCACAAATCCATCTCCACATTATCATCAAGACTGGAGTGGAGACGCCTCTGAAGTACTTATTCAACAAATTTCATGTAAATCAGTTCATACCCAAGTAAAATCAAACAAACTTGCATATTTGTATACTTTAGTAACGGTTTTCCCGCAACCTAAATCTATTTTACTTACGTACATAAAAACTTAATTAGGTTTTTGAAGTGGCTAGCAAAAGCTAGTATATATAAGCCTTCCTTGAATAAGCACTACTAAGTAACAAGTGGTGAAAACCGATTAAAAATCCGTTGCGTAGTTTAGGTCTTAGCGGATATACAGACAGCCGCAGACTTGTTTTATACTATGTAAAGATAAAGATGAATACTCACAGGAAAATTTCCCGAGTCGAACTGCGAAACGTACCATGGAAGCGACGATGGTAGCGAATGCAATGTACGACGAACTGATCCTTCAGGCGAGCCGTGTCCAGGTACCCATCGAAAAACTTCGACGTGAGACGAACTAGCTCTTTTCATTCCGCTCGATACATGAACGACATGCCCGATGAAAGTGCGAGTAAATACAATATAAATGATAATATACGACACAGTACGCATTGTCGAGTGCATTCCCTGCAAAATATTAACAGGAAGCGAGAAATGGACGCATTAAATGATCATCTTGTTATGGATCTGCCACCTGAACCCAATTATAACGTTCCAAGACCCGTAAGTCAGATCAAATTAATTGTTATAAAACTTACAACACTTACGTTTATAATTTATAATATAATAATCTGTAGAGGGATCGACTTTGTACAACGAATTTAAAAATGGGAAAAATATCCGGCGGATTCCGGACCAGTAGATTCCGAAAATGCACAACTTTTAGAATTATGATCTCTTAGAGAGCATCACGTGAAAATTAATGAACGTATTTAAACGAAACTTGACAAAGAGCTACTAGCTTATATCCCGGGTTAGAAATGGATAGTTTTTATTTTTTTTTTTTTTTTTTTTTTTTATCCCAATTAGTATTTCGTGAGGTATATGAATATCGCCAATCTAGTAATTCCGCTGCAGTATCGCAATGTACGTACTGATCATGATATCGCTAGCGCTGCAATCGTGTTTTTAGTGCCGCCATTGCAATTCACTACGCAGTCATGGTAACGCGAACGAAGTTCCGCTGGCACATACTAATTTTAATATAATCAAAGTAAATCGATTTCTTTGTATGAACATTAGTTTAATTATAAAAATGTATAAGATAGTTTCGTCTGTTGAGTAAGATTTTGATATAAATGTAAAAGTGAACTTGTTTCGAGGTAGTCATCTACTCCTTATGAACCGATTATAATGAAATTTGGTATGTGTTTCGGTAACAGGGATAGACAATAGAGAAGTTTTAACATAGAAGAATATGCGAGTGATAGCAAAAAAGAGTTCTAAAACTATCAAAAATATTAATAAGACTATTTTCCTTCGGAGTCACGAATAGATAGAGGTAATCTTCAGATGAGCGGCTCCATCCTAGATAAAATCATCCATCAAGTGCGACAAGCAATCACACGCGAACATACACAACCATAAAAAAGTACGTTGATGAATACTGGAATACAAAGTACATAAACAGAGAATGTATGTGATTAAAATTAGTTTATGAAAGCTACGAAAACTTAAAAACATTAAAACAAATACATTCAGGTTTATACATTATCATGTTTTTTTTTATGTTTGCTAGTAAGCAAACTGGTAAACGGACCACCTGGTGATAGGTGGCTACCGTCGCCCATGGACATCTGCAACCCAAGGGGAGCCGATGCGTTGCCTACCTCATTGAGACTAGGTATCTGTTCACGCCCTTTTTGAAGAGCCCCATATTGTAGCGCTCTGGGAAAACCGCGGGAGGGAGCTCATTCCATAATACGGACACATATGGCATGAGGAAATGTCCCAAAAATCTTAATCACTTCTATTATAAAATAGAAATTATAATAAAAATATATAATAATTTTCAGATGAACACGTTTTATACAATGCCAAGAAAAATGCGGCACAAATTAGTGAAGGAGCTAAGTGACGAGCAGTCGGATATAACGCAAACGTCATACGGCTTCTCATTGCCGCCGCCCCCAGACGAGTTCACCAGTTATCGAGCGGGAACTCGAATTAAGGACATGCCCACCAAAGCCACACCGACGTACACCACCATCGTGAGAAAAAACTCTGGCAAAGAATCTACAAAACAGCAATGCAATATATCGCCTATAAACACAGTGGGGCTGCCCACAATAAGTGGTCAGCCTACCTTGTACACTTACCCCGATGACCTTGGACTTCAAGTAAACGCTACTAACCCTTTTGATGAAGATTCCTCATAATCGGTCCAAGTGATTTAATCCTTTTTATAAGGTTATATGGTGATCCAACGGTTGGTCTATTACGGATGGTAGTATTCTTCTTTTTTAGCTCTTAGATTAACATTTTTCAGATGATAGATAAGCTTGCTTCATTTAATTCTAACTACAAAGGGAGCCGTACCCATACTAGATGGCGTTGTTGTCAGTAAATCCACATTATTTCTTGAGTTAAATTTCGAACAGCCTCTGTGTTCCCAGTGTCAATCAGCCTAGTGCATTAGATCGCAAAGACGCCGGGTTTGATCCCCGGTAGGATAAATTGCATAAACTTACCATTATTTTCTGTAGTCTGTCTGGGTCTAGTTCTATATATCTAATTATGGGTACATAACACAACCATAACTTGTTCAGCTTGGAAGTATACATATTATATCAATCTGTAGGTTCACTCGGGTAATCCAATTTAACGACTAATTTAAATGCAGATGTGTATTTCCCTCCAAATCCCATATGTTTAGAGAATTGTCACAGGAAACTAAGAACTAAAAAAAATTAGGACATGCATCAGGCAATTTTCTGATTATTTTGATTTCATGGTGGAATATTAACTACAACGGCATCTAATTTTAAAGAGCATTTGTCTATCATCTGATTGTACCAGCGTTCTAAACATGGAGTCTGTACATAAATAGTTTTTAAGATAGTGAGTCAATAAAATGCTCTATATATTATTCAAAGTTCTGTTTATTTACAAAAATGATTTTTTACATAAAGACCTACAATCAGGAACCAGCTTTTATCATATTTTAATAAACGTAGTCGTTAACCTGTTATCGCCGAATAATTAACACTTTCGATAAAACACCATGATATATCAGTCACTGCCATTTTGAAGCCAAATAAAAGTATTATTATTAAATAAATTAAGTATTTATAATTGTTTTAAATGAAACATCAAATTAAAAATTATTACTGTAAAAGAGTTTTATTTCACTATCACAACACTGTTTATTATTTATTACTGAGCCACTAAAGAAAAATGTATGAAAAACATACAACATAAATTGATATTTTAATTTGAAATTTATTTGTGTACACCTCTGTAAAGGAACTTAATTGTTGCAAGTTAGGTATATCGAAGGCTAAAAATCTATTTTATCATAATTTTTTAGATCATTTAATCGTATACTCAAATCTAGTAAAGTCAAAATCTGGGAACATAATATGGAACAATTTATGTCTTTCGATTCGTATTTTATTTGAACGAGAAAATCATATTGGGTCCCTTGATTGAGTAAGACTCGTGCATAGTCCGTGCCATACTTCAGAGAACAGACTACAGTGCAGTTATCTGTAGCTCACCAAGAGCTGCCATTCACTTTGACGCAACTATATCTCAGTATGAAGAAATTAAATATTTATTTCATATCTATCAGTTCATTGATATATGCACTTAACAATCCAAAATTGTTCAGTCCATTCGATCTAGATGCGCCTGCGCAACTGACAGTCTTTCAATCAAGCGTTGAGTATTTGGTCGTGCCTGAAATTTAAAAAAATAATTGGTTGTATAAATCGTCATTTAACTTCCATAACTCTAATATGCAATCATTAAAGGTTATTCGAGGGCATTTTAGCTAAAACGGAACTTTTAACCGTCAAGCTTGTCTGTGCCTTCGCAGGTAACAGTTGTAATAGTTTCTCATGGTTTTACTTTATATTGAGTTAAAGTAATAGTTGAGTTATTTAATCAGAACATGCTTTACTATCATATTAAACACAAAGGCCGCCTTTGAAGGATTGTTTGGTGTAATTGACACGTTTGTAGATTTAATAGTAGGTGTGTGTATAACCTGAAGTTTAACTATCCCTATTAATATTGTAAATGCGAAAGTAACTCTGTCTGTCTGTCTGTTCCGTTTTCACGTAAAAACTACTGACCGATTTGGCTGAACTTAGTATATATATGTTTTCGATACCGAGAATGAACATAGGATACTTTTATCCGAAAATGGATAGTTTCCGGATAAAAATATATTGTCTTTCTGTTTGTTATGCTTTACGGAAGAACTAATGGCCGATTTGGCTGAAATTCGGTACGTATGTAAATTAAATACTGAGGGTGGACAAGGGATAATTTTCATTTAGGCCTTTTTGGTAATTTTGGCTATTTTAGCCTTTTTACTCATTTTGGCCATGTCGGTCGGTCACTTTGGCCTTTTCGGTCATTTTGGCCATGTTGGTCATTTTGGCCGTTTTGATCATTTTGACTAATTTGACCTTTTTGGTCATTTCGGTCATTGTTGCCTTTTTAGTTATTTTAGCCTTTTTGGTCATTTTGGCCTATTTGGTAATTTTGGCCTTTTGGTCATTTTGAACTTTTTGGTCATTTTGGCCTATTTGGTCATTTTGGCCTTTTTGGTCATTTTGGCCTATTTGCTCATTTTGGCCTTTTTGGTCATTTTGGCCTATTTGGTCATTTTGGCCTTTTTGGTCGTTTTTTCCTATTCGGTTATTTTGGCCTATTCGGTCATTTTGGCCTTTTTGGTCATTTTGGCCTATTTGGTCATCTTGGCCTTTTTGGCCTTTTTGGTCATTTTGACCTTTTTGGTCACTGTAGCCTTTTCGGTCATTTTGGCCTCTTTGATCATTTTGGCCTTTTGGTCATTTGAGCATTTTGATTATTTTGGCCTTTTTGGTCGTTTTTGCCTATTCCGTCATTTTAGCATGTCGTCCTGTGTTCTTTTGTCCTTTAGACCATTTTGCCTTTTTGGTCAAGTTTTGTAATTATTTTGTTGACAGATAGACGGGGATGGTATAATTAGCGATATAAAATAAGGTGAATCTTCCGTAGGCAAATACATAAAATGTAATATAATATAACCTGTAGCACTTGCTCTATAAACAAGAGACACGCACTAGAGGTTAACCCGCGGCGCAGCCGCGGGGTAAACTCTAGTATTTGATATTTGTCATATCCGTAATGCGAATCTGCGACAAAGCCGCTTTAATCCCCATGGTCTAATAATACATTTATAAAACTTTCCTTTTAGTTTAACGGCTAAATTGGGCCGGAGATTACAGTAGAATTGTCATTAGTTTGTATTCTCCGTTTATATCTTCTTAATATATATAAATTCCGTGTCACGTTGTTTGTCCGCGATGGACTCCCTAAACTACTTAACCGATTTTAATCAAATTTGCACACCGTGTGTAGTTTGATCCAACTTGAAAGATAAGATAGCTTACATCTTAATTCATATGATTGGTTAAGCGATACGAAGTTCGTCGTGTCAGCTAGTGAGTGTATATGTAACACTTAGGGCACTTCAAGTGAAATTAGTTGCGAAGTTTGCGCAGTTCCAGTCAATTATTAACGTTCGAATAAGTGTCGAGCGAACAAGCAACACTCACCTGTCCGTTCTGTCTGTGAATCTTATTACTGTGCTCTGCGCAACGATGTGCACGAACTTGAAGAACGTATTTTTGTTGTACTATACCGACCTGCAGGGAGGAGAGCGCGGCCTCGTGCAGGTCCTTGCACCTGGCGAGCGCCCTCCGGCGCGCGTGCGCCGCGAGCGGCGCCACTTCTGCGCGCGCCGCCTCCAGCAGCAGCGCGGCCGCCACGCACACGTGCGCCTCGTCGCCGCAGCCCAGCCACACGCGCTCGTTCACGCTCACCAGCCTATAACGTCGCATTGCATTATTGCACGCCTCGCTGGCCATGGTGGTACAGCCATGCATTATGATTTCAGCTCTTAAGGTGTGATGCTGCACTACATATTGGCGTGAAACAGCCTTGAGCTTATTGTGTTTTGTGCGATGAGTGAGTTCCGGTAACCCACGTAACCTCTTTCCACCCTTGTAGGGGTCGCTGTAGCCCACGAGTAGTTTACTGGTTCGATTGGTATGGACTGTATGAGAGAGACTTGACTAAATCCTTGCACTATAAAAGCAGAAACTCCACCAATCCTGAGATCAGCCCTTTCCTGGCTCAATTCAGGTTGCACTCGGGAACAAAGCACGGCATTATGTTTCCCTTTAGAGCTACCACTGTACACAGATTAGGTCTTTGAAAGTTATTGACACGACCAGTAATTATAATTATTTAAATTTAATACAACGGGTGAGCGCACGGCGCGATGTAGTGAAAATGTAGACAGTGAGTGTTCAAAATGGCTGCCACTTACCCTGCTGTGCAATGGCCGATACCTCACACAGAAAGAGGGTAGTCAACAAAACAAGCGGAGCTGTGTTTTACCTACTTATAATAGGCAAGGTCTGAACACCCCTTTCTATTCCATATCCTATTCTTCCTGTCTGACACTCCCATTCCACACCCTTTAATCAATATCCTCTATACTGAACTAAAAGATGGCAGCATATTGGCTATTCATCTGATGATGCAAACATCTATAGGCGACAGTAACCATTTTCCAGTATAGGGGCTATTTGACTGTATGCCAACTTCACAATAAATAGAAGTACACTGAACCAAGTGAGCGAAAAACGTGGGCCACTGAAACAAGAGCGTCGTTCGATATCCAAAGCGCTGCTGAGAGCCACAACACAGGAGCTTGGAATAATAACAGGTTTTAAAAAATAATATACAGTACTTTATACTAGGATACTAAGATTTAGCATAGATGTGTATAATATTAAGTTTCACAGGACAAATGTCTTCGTATTATAAAATTGCTTACTTGATGTAAATATCCAGAACTTGTTCCAGTGACACTCCAATGTTCAAAATTGTTCTAAATACCATACTTTGTTCTGCTTGTAGTTTGCAGCTCATAATTTCTAATTGACGAACTATAAAATCTGTAATATATTAGCATAAACATTAGTTTGCTATAGTTATACAAGTGGACGCTTAAGCTGAATAATCTATATTGTAATATTCGCTTATTATTACTTTTTCTTTACATAGATGAAATTAAATAATTAAAATTTAAAAAATAGGCTATTTTATATGCGGGATTTAATCAGTACACAATTATGATGTCATAATTTTGTACACTCATACAACATCTGTGAGGTTGCAACATTTTGAAGATAATAAAAAGTGGGTCACTTGATTTCACTGTCATCTGACATGCACGAACTTCTCAAACTCATTTAAACTTTGAGTTTTGTATTTGTTTGTTCTATACATATGTATATACCGAAAAATATTATAATTTCTCAATGGATACAAAACTGAAGTTATTCAAGCCTAAATACATGGAAGTTATATATATAGTTTTAAAATTCAAAATGTACTTACACAACGGAAAACAATGTCCGGTATTAACATATTCCCTTCCTAAAGTGGTTAATTTGCTGAGCACCGATTCTAATACTTTGTCGGGAGTGGGCATATTCCTCGCAGCCACTTCGGCCTCCGCTAGAATATTGCTCCAAATGTTTTCTACTAATAAAGCGTCATTGTGGCCTGAACATTGCACTATCGCCAACTTACATTCCCACAGATTATAACGGTCAGCGTATTCTTCGTAAAGCTGAAACAAAAATGATAATTTATAATGAAACTACGTGTTCACTGTATTACGCGCAGTAATTTATTTTATTTTTATTATTCCGTCGTATCGACCACTTTTCAGTAGCTGTGATCACGGAAGACAAAGATGTCAAGCGTCTATGAGTATTGTTAAAGTTTTATCTAGCCTACCGCCAAATAGGCAAGTACATGATGTATCATATTAAAATAAACAATTTGGTGGTAGGCTAAATAAAACTATAACAATACTCATTGACATTTGGACATCTCTGTCTTTCGTGATCACGGCTACTTATTTAACTTATACTGAAAAGTAGCCGCAACGTCGGAATAATAAAAACGAATAAATCACCACTCTTCAAATCGTTAAAACGTAGGTTTATTTAGTTTACTAATTGCTATTTTTGAAAAAAACTGCCAACATATTTCATATCGGCTCTGTCCGCAATTTAGCTTACGCGGGACTTATGATTTACATTCCTATCTTTTGCACCCTCAAAGATATTGAATTGAACATACATATATTTAAAGAAAATCCTGCTTTTAACTCCTCAAATTCTCATGCAATATGTTGAGCTGTTCCGGGACCATTCGTGGTTTCAGATAGACTGGCATACAAAAATTCTAAAAGTGGTCAGTTATGATTTGGCATTTATTAGTGCTGTAAGAATTTAAGCGAGACTATCTAGCGTATTTCATGGTATCACTGCCAGTAAAAATATAAATGTTTAGTAGTAGTTCGTAACATTTTTTTTTTGTTGTGCTGTAAAATATGTTTCGAATCATTTGCCAAAATCTGACTTTCACTGCCAATAAGTATCAAAATAACACGGAAACTAATGCAATCTCTTGCACTTTCCAGTACATCTAGACCTTTGTCAATTTCACAATAAAATTTACCATACACGATTGTTTAAGGCCCCTGAGCGTTTAAAGTGGTAGACTTTGAAGAATTACTTATTGCCAGTTCCTATATCTTAATAATTCATGCACTTTCCTTACAATCGGTTGAAATTGACATAACTTATTTCAAATTTTAACCGATAGTAAGACAAATAAATAAATACTAAAATATAGGAACTAGCCATTGGTGAAATTATAATACATGTCTAAATATATTTTTTATTATTAAAAAGTATCCGACAGTATATCAATTATTTAAGGCCTAACAATATACAACAATAAATATAAACCAAAACTGGATACTTATAATCTAGAAAAAGGAACAGAAAGAAAGTGTGTTAAGTGTGCTAAAATAAATTACTCAATATGTCTAATACTGTAAAACTTCTGACGGGAAAAATATACTGATAGTTAATTGGATGTAGTTACGCAAAAAGGATCCAACACACAAAATGTTACTTTTGAATGATTAAAGTTTTAGCTGTATTTCCACATCGATGTACTTGTTTGTGTCTATGGGTTCTTAGGAAAATATAAGCGTAAATATATCATTTTTCATACAAATAAGTTAAACTGCATCAATGTGGAAATACAGCTAAAATTGTAATCTTTAATAATTCAAAAGTAACATTTTGTGTGTTGGATCCTTTTTGCGTAACTACGTCCAATTGTAAGACAGTGCATAAAGTTAGCGCTTCGGATGTGTGCGAACGTACTTGTGTGATTTCGAGCAGCTCGTCGTCGAGCCGCTGCATCATGTGCGCCGAGGGCTGCAGGTGCTGCGGCAGCGCGTGCGCGGCCGCCCTCACCGCCAGCTGCACGCGCGCCACCTCGCCCGCCTCCTCCAGGCGGCGCAGCAGCTCGCCGCCGCCGCCGCCGCCCGCCGCCCCGCGCCCCGCACGCACACCACGCCCGCCATCAGCCACGACATGCGCTGCGCCAACGTCGCGCCCGAACTATCGCCATTCCACATTCATCTCATTACATTACATATATTATATTTTCAATAATATAATTTACTAGCTGTCCCGGCAGAAGTTGTCTTGCCCTGAAGAAATAAAATTTAGAACCCGACTGCAGCGCCATCTGCCGGATGTAAACTATCCTATCTTTCAAGTTGGACTAAACTACATATGGTGTGCAAATTTGATTTAAATCAGTTCAGTAGTTTTGGAGTTTATTGGCAACATACATCGTGACGTGATTTTTATATATATAAGATATTCGTAATAATTTGAGTGCCTACAAGCAGTATAAGGATGTTCACAATTTCAACACCAGGCATTGTAATAGACTGACATTGCCATCTTTTAGATTGGAAAAAGTATTTTCCTCTTTCTTGGGGGTTGGTATACGCTTCTTCAATAAGATTCCGAGTGAAATGTTAGATTTGCCTTGTCACTAAATTAAAAACCAAACTAAAAAGTGTCGCTAAAAAAAGGGATACTACACTATTGAAGTATACGTAAACGACAAAACTTCATTTACATAGCAGCTCGCTCCAACCTTATCTTATATTATACTGTGTTATGTACGAGTATAACGTTTTTATCTTGCCATATTTGTAAGGAACATATGGAGATATGTTAAAAAAAAAAATTGTATGCCATGTTTTTAACTATAATAATATTTTCTATCCCTTTTATTATCCCTATATCTTTATCCCTTTTATTGAATATGGACTGCTGGATACAACTCCATCAATTCTTCAAAAGTCATTCTGTAACATAAGTATGTTATAGACTTTAAAAAAAAGAACTTGAAATATAAAGGGAACAAGATATATAAAAAAAATCAATTTTTAGCTAGACGTGTTGCTGGGGAGTTTCTTGCCGCTTATTTTCCTTAACAACAATAACACGTTGCGAAGCGGCGTACATATACAAGGAAGTAAAAAAAACCCTATATGTATAATATGTAAGTATGACCTTCAAAAAGTGTTCTCCAGTGGAAATTATTTTTAATAAAAACTTACTATACTGTGTCTGTAATTTATTTTGTTTTAAGAACGTTGTTTTAATTTTTGGTGAACAATGTGTTTCCATTCATTCATTATACTGGCTTGTCTCACAATAAGGCACGCCGAGGAACACGCGAAGTAGAGAAGCTGCAATGTATCCGGGATTTAACGCTAGGATGTTGCTGACTAACCCAGGTCGCGTGGCGAGTCCTTCGAGTACTTCAGCAGCGGCCAGGTGGTCGCCGCACTTCTCGAGAACCTTCCACAGCAGGTCCAAGAGCTGCAGCGCGGCGCGGGGCGGCGCGTTGCGAGCCGCCGTCTGCAGGTACCGACGCAGGGACGCCGGTGGCGCCGTCCCCAACGACAGCAACTCTGTTTCATACAATTTCACAGTCATTTTCTAGGTTTAGCACACATACAGGTGTTTGAAGTGATACTTTATTAGAATCATTGTAATTTTTAAACTCCATGAAACGAAAAATAGAAAGACGCTGAAAAGAAAGATTTAAACATTTAAACACTATGCTCATAAAGATAGAGTTGGAAATATTTTGGTTATCATAATCCTCTTGTGTCGTTTGTTCAAAGTGAAAACATGGAATCTGAATAATATGTGTTGTACGATATCTTAATACAAGTACCTTTGTAATATTTTGCATAAAATATGAAATAGTTTACGAGCTAGGTAAAAATATACTAAAAATAATAAAACTTATAGTTATTCTAATACTCCTGATACTCTATATTTATCTCATTCTCTCGTAGGCTACTGTCCTGAAGTTTCACTTCGGCTGTGTGATTTTTTTATTTTATTGCATGACTTCAGCAGACGGCTTCGCATCAGGTGGGCCTGATGGGAAGGAGTTACCGTCACATATGGACATTTGTCAAACTAAAGGCGGTACCTGTGCTGCCACTCTCTAAAGGGAGACCAAAACCTGACCACTAACGCCAGAACACAACTCAAGGTTATAAAACTACGTTTTAACGGTTTTAAGCGCGGTAATTTATTTTATTTAGGTTTATCCGACGTTTCGGCCGCTTTTCAGTTGCCGTAGTCGAAAAAGCGGCCGAAACGTCGGATAAACCTAAATAAAATAAATTACCGCGCTTAAAACCGTTAAAACGTAGTTTTATTATGTGTACAAGTCGCGAAAACTTAAGAAAATATTACAACTCAAGGTTGTTATGGCGCTATACGCTAGACCCAGGGGTGGTAGCTATCCAGACAGGCAAATACCCTACCCACTTGGCTGTATGTTATTTTGTCACCTCTTACGAAAGGCCGTCGAGCAGCAGGAAATTGTATTCTTTCTCTGTTCCTGCACAGATAAAAACGGTACCGGCAAAGCAGAATCTTCATCAATTTGTATATTATGTCTGTGTACCAGACACTTCTCTCAGACACGTTGTTGCATATGATGGTTGAAATTTGGCAGCTTAAAAGTGTAGGGAAACATCAAAGAAATAAAAATTTAAGACAGCAGTTCTGCTCTACTGATTACATTTGCAGTAATCGATTTTTTTGTTTTTCATTTTTTGCAGAAATGTTATCCCAAGACCTAATCTATAGTAAAACTTGATTTTTTTAATTATTTTTTAGATACACTTAAAAGTTAACTAAGATAGACATCTTTAGATATCTAAAAATATGTTTAGTACATTATTCTCAATCTCCATTTGCAAGTAGTGTGTTTGCTATATAAGGAGGGCACAGCTATACATACATGTAACTATTTTATGAAAAAAACAATGTATATAGGAATGTATTGTTAGACAGGTAAAATTCACACCTGACATTGTCTATGTTACTGTGAAATTGGTCGAATCAGCGCCAGTAATGTTGAAGTCAAATCGCCAAAAATAAAACAGAATGTAACAATGTTTGGTAATGACGTTTTATTACACCAATGGAAGCTAGTTATTCACTTTTAGTCGTACAATATGTATCCCCGAGTCCTCCAAGATTTGATATGTGCCATCGAAAATTCGTCTCTTTAATATGCTTTTGAAATAATTCATGAAACTTCTAATATAAGTATCACCAATAATGTTGTATGTATGTACCCTATATCACTTATTCTTTAATAATACCACCTAGCACGTTATTGCAAATATAAATTACCTGAACTCAAGTCTTTGGAGACCAGCCATTCGTAGACAGCAACATGTAGTAACTCGTCATCACGCGACAAACACTCCCAAACCAATTTTCTGCCCTGAAATTTATCAAATATTGTAAACGAATACAATGAATAAATTTTACAATATTTATACACAAATAATAAAGTTTTTATAATTACTTAGACCAAAGTGGTTTAACTTTCTATCTCGTCTAAGAATATTGTGATATAAAACCTTTTTATTGGTTTAAATATTTATGATAAGCTTAGTGATTATATCCTCTTTGATTCTTATTGTTTGTTAATCTCAGCGTCTGTCATTGTCAACAATGCAATTTTCTTTTCTCACGTTTCTACATTTTATCAACTTAATTTATTAAAATGTCAGCAGTACTGTTTCTTGTACTCATGGAATCTTGTACTCATGTAAGCAAAAGCCGATTTTAAGGTGACGAGACTTTTCATTCCGCGTTACAAGTCTGATAAACAGGAGATACGAAAAAATAAGGCGGTTACCTGGTAATTTGCATCCGCCGGTGTCAAGGTAAGCATAGCGTCAGCGCCCGGCTGCGCCTGCGCCGCTCGCAGCGGCGAGGAGTCGCCGGGCGCCTCCGTACTGCGTTCGTACAAACGCTCTAAGGCGGCACAGACTTCACGATAAATCTCCATTCTGCATTACAAACAATTAAACTATACAATATGACAAGAAATTACATTTTATGTAGCATTTAATTATTTATAACATTTTTAGACCAAATCAGTCCAAAACTAATATATTATTATTATTCTTTACATGTAACAAGATAGATAACTCTTTATTGTACACCCATACAAACATGAACTTAAGACTAAAATAATATCTAGTTATGTAAGACAACCCCAGGAATGAATTGAGATGAATGGCGATGGTGGTATATCCCTATTAATATTATAAATGCGAAAGTAACTCTGTCTGTCTGTCTGTCTGTTCCGTTTTCACGTAAAAACTACTGGACCGATTTGGCTGAAACTCAGTATATATATGTTTTCGATACCGAGAATGAACATAGAATACTTTTTATCCCGAAAAGTGGGATAGTTTCCGGGATAAAAATATATTTGTCTTTCTGTTTGTTATGCTTTTACGGAAGAACTAATAGGCCGATTTGGCTGAAATTCGGTACGTATGTAAATTAAATACTGAGGGTGGACAAGGGATCATTTTCATTTTGGCCTTTTTGGTAATTTTGGCCTATTTGGTCATTTTAGCCTATTTGGTCATTTTGGCCTATTTGGTTATTTTGGCCTATTTGGTCATTTTGGCCGATTTGGTCATTTTGGCCTTTTTGGTCATTTTGGCCTTTTGGTCATTTTGGCCTATTTGGTCATTTTGGCCTTTTTGGTCGTTTTGCCTATTCGGTCATTTTGGCCTATTCGGTCATTTTGGCCGTTTTGGTCATTTTGGCCAATTTGGTCATTTTGGCCTTTTTGGTCATTTTGGCCTCTTTGGTCATTTTGACCATTTTGATTAGATTGACTAGAGTCAACCCGCGGCGCAGCCGTGGGGTAAACTCTAGTGTAACATATAGTATAAACTACTTACATACAAGCATGGATTGTTGTACTTATTATTACTAATATGATAATAAAACAGTAAACAAGATTTTAAACTTAGATGAGTTGAAACCGTAAGGAGCGAGTAGTTGCCAGTCATACAAAACATACTAAATAATAATATTAAGTAGGACAATATTCAACAATCTTAAGCTTATTTTCACTGAAATAGAGATTTGTACCTATTCATTAGAAGCATAATAGATTAACTTACCAGCATAAGATGCATGTTAACAAATTGCTGCATAAGTCTACAATGTCTAACCTTTTCTTTCTTATTATAGGCAGTTATGTTAAAAGAAATTGCATATGTGTATTGCAGTGAGCACCCACCTCCTATAATATGCCAGGTGGCCTTCCCTGTCCTGTGAGGGTTGGTCGCTTTTGTAGTAATGCAGCGCCTTGTCCTGGGGGTCCAACTTAGTGGCACACGCGACGCACAACTCCACAACGCCGGAGTAAAAACCAGCAGAAACCAATTTTGAACATACCAAAGGCAAATTAACGTTTGGAGCCACATCCTGAAAATTTTAGAAGTCTTTTTTAGTATGCTAAAAAAGATATTTCCACCTTTTAAGTAAAATAATAACGAGGGGTGGAGACAATTTTTAAAATGGTGAAAATGTAATCTCATAACTTTAACTTAAGCAAATACATATACATAGATAGAATCTATATTAACGACCTGATTGTGGAACTGAGGAGCACCAGGATTGGTTGTCATGTTGGGGGCGTATGCTTAAACAACATATGTTATGCTGATGACATGGTGCTCTTGAGCCCCTCAATCAGTGCGTTAAGAAAGCTGCTTAGTATTTGTGAAGGCTGCTGCTAAGCATGGCCTAAAATACAACGAGAACAAGACGCAGATGATGGTTTTCCGAGCAGGCAAGGATCCAGAGATTACATTGCCTGTATTGTTGAGCGGGACTGAGCTCAAATATGTAAGCCAATTTAAATATTTGGGACACATACTTGCGGAGAATCTCAGTGACGACTTAGACATAGAGCGCGAGCGCAGAGCTCTGGCTGTGAGGTGCAATATGATCTCACGTAGATTATCGCGTTGCAATGGACAGGTGAAAGTGACATTATTTAGAGCATACTGTCAAAGCCTTTACACCTGTCAACTCTGGATGAAATGCTCCAAGAAAGCTTTGGGTACCATTAGGGTACAATATAATAATGCTCATCGTACCCTAATGAAACTGCCTCGATTTTGCAGCGCTTCGGGCATGTGCGCCGAACAGAGAATTGCAGATTTCTATGCCATTAGGAGAGCACGCATAGCGGGGCTCTGGGCTCGCCTCCGTGCCTCGGCAATGGGATTCTCCGCATGTTCTCAGATTGCATTGACAAGCCCATTTTTAGGAGCTGGCTTTCTGTGCACCGGGACTTAAAGGCATAACGTATGAATTGAATTTGAATTGGAAATGACATACTATTTAATTATTCACTTCTTTATTGTGCATGAAAGCAGTGTACTTTGCTTACGTGCGTAGCATTTTAGAATACTGCAGTCCCATCTGGAATCCGCACTATCGCATATATTCTAATCGTATTGAGAGAATTCAGCAGAAGTTTCTAAGACATTAATTACAAGGCGGTCATAACACTTATCAACAGAGGTGTTTGTCATATAGGCTTCTTAACTTGGAACAACGCCGAGTTTTGCTTGACATGGGTTTGCTGTATGACATTATGCATAGTCGTTTCGATTGTCCTGCAATAACGCAAAGAATGTCATATTGTGCCCCAATGCGTCGGACTAGACACACACAATTGCTGCATACTGCATGCCACAGCACTAACTACGGTCACAACTCAGTTTTCTCCAGAATTGGCGATATCTATAATCGTAATTTCAACGATATTGATCCTTTTTTGGGAACAAAGACTATATTCTTGAGAAAGGTATTACAGAGTCTGCTTGATAAAGGCTGATGATATCTGTGTACCTATGACATATACAAAATTCTTATTTTTAATTAATTAATTAATAACTAATTTATCTATATATGTAATTGTATATTTTATCACAAATATATAATATTATATTGTTTGGCTTTTTATATAAGTATTGTATTATATATTACACATTTTATTTATACGACTAGTTTTTACGCATGTTGTGGTCTCCAGTAACTGAAGGAGCACATTGATTTAAAGTGTAAGGTTATTTATATTTAAAAATTGTTATGTGTATCCTTTGTTGGAGATTCTAATAAATAAAAATAATAAAAAAAAATATTATTATTACTTTTTTTTTTTTTTTTAATTTAATTTAATTTTTAATTGTAAGATTTTATGTTGTGAATTGATATGGGTTATTTAATGCCTGAAATAAAGAATTATTATTATTATAAATGTATGTCTTTCAAGACCACGGGCCATAAAAATGACCCGGACTTTTGGAGGGCTTGCGTGGGGCCATGGGGAGGCCAACACGTAGAGGCCCCTTGACAAATTTAATCTTAATGTGGCGTGACACTGACCGGCGATTATCCCTGTCCACACCATATAATAATGCACACAAGGACAAGCCCCGGCCAGTGTAGGACTATTGTGGGAAATGAGAAGAGAAAGTACCGGGCTATTGGGGTGAACTGTTAGTGGTACTAGGGCTTATGGCTAGGCTATGGCTATGGGATTATGGCGTCTGCCCGTCGCAATGTTCAGGGAACATGGAAAAATGGACAGACGGTGACTCGCCACTCCCTGCATGGGCCCCAAAAAATGCCATAAAAGACGGAGGCAACATGGGTGTGAGTGGCTAAGGGGTGTAGAGAGGTGGGCTGCAGATTCACCGAAGCTACTTCTGACGTGATGCCTTTTATCACTTCCACCCCTGGAGCTTGAGTCTTAGCTCTAGCAATCTCCACCCTGTGCCGGCTGGTTAAAGCAAGCACGGAGGCGGGGGCCTTGTCTTGGCCCCCGAGTCAGGTACGAGGTGTCGCCACTCACCTAAGGCTTCGCCACAAAGCCCCCCTGCGGGATTATTTTTATTATGGACAAATAATAAAAGGGATTCCATTTTAACCGCTAATTACTAGCATTTGGATTATGGTCATGTTTGGGCCACTTCATAATTTTTCCTATTTAAGGAAAGGCAGACAAACGTGCGCCGGTTTGTTCTTAGCCCCAACGGCACCTCACCGCGGTCGCCCGCACGCGACGTTAAACGCACCTTGCACCCCCGCGGCGCGTTCAGTGGCATTTCTCACCTCCCCGCAAAAACCAGTGTCCTGTGCGTAGCCCTAATTTACACAACTTCATTCGCGAGTGTACCTTCAAATCATCATACCAGGCCTGGTAAAGGCAACGTGGCGACGAGACAGCCGTGAGTATTGTTTTGACCTGCTAATTTTTGAATCGTGGACAATAACGACGTGGCTACACCCTTCCACCGCCATTTCGCATTTTTAATTTTTTTGGCCTCTTCGCCCCCACAGTCTAAAATAATTTAGGTGTATTAAAACTTACTTTACACAATTTTAATGCATGTTGAAGCATTTCTTCTCTCTCTGCTTGATTCTTTTGTTGTTTTGCAAATATCAATAATTCATTGGCCTGAAATAAAAATAAATAAATCAAAGGTTATAGTTGGTTTATAAACATGTGGAAATAGCTAGTTTATGAGAGTGATCCAGCAGCAACAGTACTTAAAATATATGCTGAATTGAAATGAAAGTTTCTGAAAAGTTGTCAAAATCTTATTTCCAACATTATGAGAAGCCAGCTATCTTGGTTATTTTACGTATATTATGACTACTGTAAATGTATTATCTAGATTGATCTGTCATTCAAATTTTTTCAACTCGAAATGTAAAACATCACCAAACTAATTTGTTAAATTTTAATGTAAGACCTCGTGTAATGAGATTCTTGCAAATAAATATTATTTTATCTTAAGAATTGGCTATTTACCTTGGAGCATGTTGCATCTTCTTGCCTGTACAGGGTTGGACAAAGTTGTCTCAATTTCTGCGAAATTCCATCCACTGACGCGTTGTCTCGTAAATAACCAGCCACAAGAGAAGCTAATAATAACCCAGCGACTTCTTGACCACCAACGAATAATTCTCTGAAAAAAAAATCAGCATAAGTATGGTGTTTGTAGTGAAATATATTATCCAAGCAATACAAACTAGTATCATTAATTACTTTCTCACCTAAAACTGGCTGCGTGTAAAGCGTTTTGTTGCTCTGGAGGAAGACTTGCCGCAATCACATGGAACTGATGCTCGCAGAGGACTTTCCAAAGACTCAACATTTCTATTGCCATGGCTATGAAAGAGATATGTTTTAATAAGCTTTTTATATCAGATCGATGTAGAAATTAGGTGCCTCATAGTTCTTGCAAAGTATGCCTGTCATCATTTAACCTATGCTAATAAATAATACTATTTATATGAAACTAGAGTTTACCCCGCGGCGCACCGCGGGTTAACCTCTAGTGTGTGTCTCTTGTTTAAAGAGCAAGTGCTACAGGTTATATTATATTACATTTTTATGTATTTGCCCACGGAAGATTCACTTCATTTTATATCGCTAATTATATATACCATCCCCCGTCTATCTGTCAACAAAATAAATTACAAAACTTGACCAAAAAGGCCAAAATGGTCTAAATGACCAAAAGACCACAGTGACCGACATGGCTAAAATGACGGAATAGGCAAAAACGATCGAAAAGGCCAAAATGACCAAATAGGCCAAAATGACCACATAGGCCAAAATGACCAAAAAGGCCAAAATGACCAAATAGGCCAAAATGACCAAATAGGCCAAAATGACTAAAAAGGAAAAATTACCAAATAGGCCAAAACGACCAAAAAGGCCAAAATTACCAAAAAGGCCAAAATTACCAAATAGGCCAAAATTACCAAAAAGGCCAAAATGAAAATTACCCCTTGTCCATCCTCATTATTTAATTTACATACGTACCGAATTTCAGCCAAATCGGTCCAGTAGTTTTTCCGTAAAAGCATAACAAACAAACAGACAAATATCATGTTATCCCGGAAACTATCCCATTTTTCGGGATAAAAAGTATCCTATGTTCATCCTCGGTATTGAAAATATATATATACTGAGTTTCAGCCAAATCGGTCGAGTAGTTTTTACGTGAAAACGGAACAGACAGACAGACAGACAGACTGACAGACAGACAGACTGACAGACAGACAGACAGAGTTACTTTCGCATTTATAATATTAATAAGGATTAATAGGGATAGGGATTATATTTGTTTGTTTGTTCTTTTTTCTGGCCTTTAATAAACACATATGTATGTAATTTTGATAATGAAAAATAGAATACTTTTACTTCAGAACATAGAACAGTAATCTGTGGAGTACTCAATTGGAAAATGGCAAATTTTTAAGGCAAATCTATTTATACTAACTGATGAAGTATTTAAGTGCTTGTAAAGAGGAATGTTCTTCTGTGTGCGGTGGGGCGAAGTTCCTTTGCATAAATGCAGCCACTCGCCTCAGCTTTTGTACTACATAAGCGCAATCTTCGCCGGTAACTTTGCTGCACATCTGAAATATAAATAAAGACCAATTTAACAATTACTAAATTTTTTACGGGATATACATTGAAAAGTTTACCAATATTTAATTAACATTACAGCTGTGCCAAATCCCCGAAAATATAAATAGTTACTTAATTTATACAAATAATAAAACTGTAGAGGTCGAATTTCTGTACAGTGAAAAAAAATGGTAAAAACCAAGTCAGGGGGATGTAAGAAGTGAAAAAGAACTAATTTAGATTTTTTTCAATATTTTTGTTTCTCTGTTTGTCTGTCGGTTTGTACCGGCTAATCTCCGAAACGACTGGACCGATTTAAATGAAATTTTGTGTGGTGGTATATCCCTGGTCAACATATAGGATACTTTTGATCCCGAAAAATCAAAGGTTTCCCGTAGGATATTTAAAAAAACTTTCTACGCGGACGAAGTCGCGGGAAGAAGCTAGTTTATTTATATGTAGGTTATTTATAAAACAGTGATAATATTACAGTACAAGCATTGTTTATCTTTACGTTTATGTTTGCTCATAGGCAAACAGGTCTACTTGATAGCAAAACACTATGTCTCATGGAAACACTCTTTCGTTGCCTACCTCGTAGTTTTGACATTGCAATGCAGATTGATATTGTACTAACATTGATGTAACAAACTGTTAGTGATCCATAAATAAATTAATTGTAATTGCTTGACAAAATCTACATTAACGCTAGCGAAGCTGCAGGCAAAAACTAATCACCCAATCAACAAAACAAGAAATTAAAATTTGACATTCAAACTGCAAAGCAATACATCACCAAAACCAAAAATGGACAATCAGCAAAATAAATATTCCAATATTTATTTAATTTACTTACAAATTCCTTATTATCAGCCGCCTCCGACTTGGAAACACAACTCAAATTCCAGATAGCCGAAAGAATCCTCCCGACGTAAATATAAACTCCGTTGTGTTTCGCACTGAACTCCATTTGCATTGGGAAATTAGGGTCCCTCTGTTGTTGCGACAGATTCCCAACGAACGAAGACTGGTTGAGGGGGGGACTCATCATACTTTGTTGATACTGATTTTGGAGCATCATCGAGTTATTTAGTGGCCCCTGAAAGGATTGGTTCATCGATCCTTGTTGGTACGACTGGTTGAATTTGCCCATTTGCACCTGACCCTGCGGACCCCTGGTTGCCATTGGTGTAGACATTTGCCGTGGAGAGAACTTGGGGGAATCTGTTTGAAAAGCATAGTCCTTATATACACAAAACCAACACAAAAATATAAACAACATGGGAGGGGAAAGTCAAAATATGAACCAAGATACTTCTTGTAAACTAGCAAAACGTTGCAGTCTCATATATTTTGTTACTTATGACGTACCAAGTAAAGGGAGTCAAATGCCGAATTCATTATTGCTTGAAAAGTAATTAAAATTACTTCTATGAAATTTTAGAAGTCAGATGATAAGGTGTTATTGTAACACCTGCTTTTTTGATATGTAAAAATATTAGAATTTATTGTAGCATTTGTCCTCATGCGCAATATAAAAATCTATTTATTGGAGAATAAAAAAAAAGTCTTTAGAAATTCGATTCCACATCATTATGATTGGAAACCAACATTTAATGACCAATACATATCGTACTTGGTCTCTCAGATTCTCGGAACATTTGTTACTTAAACCTCCTCTGCATACAACTAGCTTTTATGGTAAACCTTTTACAGTCCAAGCAGTTCGTCTTTGGAACGCGCTGCCTGTTAATATCAAGCCTATTCTTAGTCAACTTGTGAAGGATTATAATCACCTATCATCAAATAGCTCAATTTAAGGATGCAGCAGTAATTATTGTCAGCTTTTCTCGTTTTATATTTATTTAAATATGTGTATATTTTATTAATGTATGTACATTATATCATGTATGAATATATTTATAATATACTGATTCGTATATAATACACGATGTCAGTCATGGTAGCGTAATAGCTAACGCACGCGTCCCGACTCAAAGGGCGCGGGTTCGATTCTGGCCGGAAAGCATGCACCACTTCGGCAGTTTTTTGACCTAATGTGCATATTGTTCCAATTACCAGGTGCTGACAACGGTGACAGAAAACATCGCGACGCAACCTGTACATCGATATAACCGTTGTGTCAAACCTGCCAAGCCGCCTTGGACAAGCGTGGCGGGTAATATACGGTCCGTTCCCCTATAGAGAGAGGCCCGAGCCCAGCAGTGGGATAGTTATGGGTTATTATAAGATAGATAGATAGATAACACTTTATTGTACACCATTACAGAAAACACAAATGAACTTATAGCCTAAAAATCCCTATTAATATTATAAATGCGAAAGTAACTCTGTCTGTCTGTCTGTCTGTCTGTCTGTTCCGTTTTCACGTAAAAACTACTGGACCGATTTGGCTGAAACTCAGTTTATATATATTTTTGATACCGAAGATGAACATAGGATACTTTTTATCCCGAAAAATGGGATAGTTTCCGGGATAAAATGATATTTGTCTGTTTGTTTGTTATGCTTTTACGGAAAACTACTGGACCGATTTGGCTGAAATTCGGTACGTATGTAAATTAAATATTGAGGATGGACAAGGGATAATTTTCATTTTGGCCTTTTTGGTAATTTTGGCCTATTTGGTCATTTTGGCCTTTTTGATCATTTTGACCTTTTTGGTCATTTTGGCCTATTTGGTCATTTTGGCCTATTTGGTCATTTTGGCCTATTTGGTCATTTTGACCTTTTTGATCATTTTGACCTTTTTGGTCATTTTGGCATATTTGGTCATTTTGGCCTATTTGATCATTTTGGCCTTTTTGATCATTTTGGCCTATTTGGTCATTTTGGCCTTTTTGATCATTTTGACCTTTTTGATCATTTTGGCCTATTTGGTCATTTTGGCCTAATTGGTAATTTTGCAAATTGTCATTTTGGCCTATTCGGTCATTTTGGCCTATTCGGTCATTTTGGCCTATTGGGTCATTTTGGCCTATTTAGTCATTTTGACCTTTTTGGTCATTTTGGTCGTTTTGGTCATTTTGGACTTTTTGATCATTTTGGCCTATTTGGTCATTTTGGGGTTTTTGGTCATTTTGGCCTATTTGGTCATTTTGGCCTTTTTGGTCATTTTGGCCTATTTGGTCATTTTGGCCTATTTGGTCATTTTGGTTATTTTGGACTTTTTGGTCATTTTGGCCTATTTGGTCATTTTGGGCTTTTTGGTCATTTTGGCCTATTTGGTCACTGTTGCCTTTACGGTCATTTTGGCAATGTCGTTCAGTTTGGCCTCTTTGGTCATTTTGATTATTTTGGCCATTTTGGTCGTTTTTGCCTACTCCGTCATTTTGGCCATGTCGGTCACTGTGGTCTTTTGGTCATTTAGACCATTTTGGCCTTTTTGGTCAAGTTTTGTAATTTATTTTGTTGACAGATAGACGGGGGATGGTATAATTAGCGATATAAAATGAAGTGAATCTTCCGTGGGCAAATACATAAAAAATGTAATATAATATAACCTTTAGCACTTGCTCTATAACAAGAGACACGCACTAGAGGTTAACCCGCGGCGCAGCCGCGGGGTAAACTCTAGTTATTGAATATGTACAAAGATGTTACGGTTTTTACAGTATCAATGCATTCAACCCATAATTGGGCGTGCAAAATTAAAAATACAATATTGATTTATAAACATATTTTTACGATCAATGAATCAATACAAATAAATTAAAAAATATTAATAATAATCAAAAACTAACAATATAATAATAATCTATAATTAACCCTGCTGCTCTGCTGACCTCGGCAATAAAAAAAAAAAAAAAAAAAAAAAACCCGCAGGGGGGCTTTTTGAGGTGAGTAGCGATACCTCGTACCTGACTCCGGGGGCCAAGACAAGGCCCCCGCCTCCGTGCTTGCCTTAACCAGCCGGCACGGAGTGGAGATCGCTAGAGCTAAGACTCAAGCTCCAGGGGTGGAAGTGATAAATGGCATCACCTCAGAAGTAGCTTCGGTGAACCTGCACCCCACCTCTCTACACCCCTTAGCTCACACTCACACTCATGTTTCCCCTGTCTTTTATGGCATTTTTAGAGGCCTATGCAGGGAGTGGTGAGTCACCGTCTGCCCATTTTTCCATGTTCCCTGAACATGGCGACGGGCAGACGCCATAGTCCCCATATTCCCAGACCGCTAGTATTATATATGTGCACAATGGGCGGTCTAATCGCTAAGAAGCGATCTCTTCCAGACAACCCGAATTATTACTATCATTATATACTGATTCAGTAGTGAAAATAATGCAACAAAGTTGTCTGAAAGAAATTGCTATTAGCAATAAGATCGCCTATTGTAGTGTAGAATTTTATGTCTGTTAACTATATCTTTCAAAACACAATAAAGCATATTCATTCATACTTCCTAAGTTATTATTGGCCGGTTCATATATCTTGCCAACTGCTCATTTACCTTACTATCGGTAAAATTTGACATATGCTCCATACAGGTAATGTTAAAATTCAACCGATCCCTAACATTGGTGTGAGTGAGTAACATATCGGAACCGGCCATAAATCTAAAATGATAAATATTTAATTTACGTACTTATTATCTGAGACTGGTGTTGCTGCTGCGTCGGTTGGTAGAACGGGGCCGGGGACAGCTGGCTGCCATAAAGGAAGAAGGCGCGCGCCGCCCACTCGCTGAGGGACAGGTCGCCGCTCGTCGTCTCCTCGCACGCCAAATACAATGCGCACGCGCACGCCTGCTCCACGCTCTGCAGCTGTATGTAACGAGTCATTTTTTTTAGGGTGTTCAGCAGACAGACAGACGGCCCACTTGATGGAAAGAGGTTACCATCGTCTATGGACATTTGCAACACCAAAGGTGCTGTAAAAGCGCTGCTGCTCTCTTAAGGGAGACTGGAACCTGGTCACTAATGCCGAAACACAACTCAAGGCTGTTACGGTGCCATACTCTAGACCAGGGGTGGTAGCCATCCAGTTGTATATTATAATCATGTATAATCCTTCCTTTGGGGAGGCCTACGTCCAGCAGTGGACTGAATTTGGCTGAAGATAATGATGATAATCTTTCCACGACATTGTCCTTACAGGCATCGTCGTAAAGATTTGATTACAGTATGCACCTTACAACAGGTTAGATCCGTGAATTTAGGCAGTTCCAGCCAAGTGTTGATGTTTGTTATGTAGGACGAAAAAGATGCTATGCAAGCCCAGATAACGGTAAATTGAAATCGCAACTTCTCCCCTCTCAGCTCGGTGTGGTGTGTTCTGCGCAATGATGTGTACCAACTTCAAACATGCATTTATGCTCATACTATAAGTTTTGATAGATGTGGGGTGTATACATTTGATTAATAGAATTTGGTAACCTGTGTTGTAAAATTTACTCTTGAAAAAATAATTGTATAACATACTTGAATGTGTATTTAAAAAGCCTTAGATAAACAAAATAATATAAAGAAAAATATTTTTTTGCTCCACATGTTCGAGTTTCTTTCCATTTCTTGACCATAAACCAGCAATGATATATTGCGAAGCGGTGTACACAGTATATGAAAATAAATTTAATTATTAAATTAATGTGTGTGTGATCTTCAAAAAATATTTTCCAAAGAAACTTAGTATGAATACCTGGAAGAAGTCCTTGACTGGGTGGTGGTCGGGACCGTGGCAGTCCCGCAGGAGCGTGCGCAGCAGGTCCGGCGCTGCGCCGCAGCTCACCACGCACGCGCCTCCTCCGCCCACCACCGCCCAACGAGACACACCCCATACCTCTATGTAAAAAAAATATAAATTATCAAAACCAAATCAACTGCTGACTTATTGCAGCCTAAGGCTGTACATCACAGCCAGTTCCTTAAGGCATCACTAAATTGCCTGTAGGTTATGACACAATACAGGGAAATAAGCTTGCACTGTACTATGCCGAATATATGTATAAGTATAATGCATATTCTACACAATTTTTTATCTTATACTTTTCTAAAAAAAAACTCCGACTTTTTGAGATATGGAGATTCAAAGATATTTATTCCTTTTTTATAATTGGTCGCGCATGGCGCAACTCCGGCAAGTAGGTGTGAGGTTATTTGGGGTCACGAAAACAATAGACGCATTGAGGTGGTTACACACATCATTCTATCGAGTCATGTTGTACAATCATTACAATGAATAAAGTATTAAATTGATCAGATGTTAGGCTTATCGATATTGATGGACATTCGGTTAGTAACTATCAAAATTAACAATACCAACATTCAATTGGTATTGGTAATCTCTTGACATATAATGTTTTAATTTTGCCAAAACTGTAAGGAATTTATGGAGATATGTTGCACTACAAACTTTAGTATGTCTCGTCATTATTATAGCAATAATATTATTCTTCTTGCTTTTTACTGTGTCTTTGTCTTACTGAACATGCACTGTTTGTAACTCCATTAATTCTTCGAAAAGTCAAACATACTTCTGTATAAAACTTATTAAAAAAAAACTTTATATACAAATAGAATAATAAATATAAAGAAAAACAATTTTTAGCTAGACATGTTGCTGGGAAATTTCTTGCTGCTTCTTCTCCATAACAGCAATAACACGTTATGAAGCGGTATACATAGAACAGGAAGCAAAATTAAATTTTAACTTATATGTATGACCTTCAAAAAGTGTTCTCCAGTGGAACTTATTTTGAATTTGATACTACTATGCTAAATTTTTTAAGGCAAAAATACGTTTAGGTAATTCGGCCGGTATGACTCAACACTTCAAAACGCCAATTATAATAAAACTATAAATTGTATATGTATACAAAATTAATAAAATGTGATGTTTATGTTGTTGTTTAGATAAATTCTTTTCATCGAAGTGACTGTAGCAATATTTAAAGTATGTGAATTACCTTTTTTGGAGAGCATGGCGGGCGACAAGTGTTGGGCATGGTGCGGCGGCAGCGCCGTGAGGGCCCACGCGGGCGCGTCGAGCGCCAGCACCGTGTGCGCCTCGCTGAAGCCCGCCACGTCGGGCAGCACGCGGGACAGGCACCAAAGGGTCTCCGCCTCACCGCCGCCGCCCGACGAGCACACCATTACCAATGTGCCTAATCAATGTTGTAGAATACATGACACATGAGTATATTACTGTGGATAAAATATAATACTTTTACTAACAGTTATACAGATACAGCCTAGCACTGGGGCTCCCAAAGAGTGTGCGCCGTGGCGCCCTAGAGCGTCGTAGAGAGTAAATAGGGGCGGGGGGGGGGGTCGTCGTGAGGCGCTCCGTGAGGGTACAAAATGTGAAGGGA
This sequence comes from Dendrolimus punctatus, assembly GCA_012273795.1. Classification (NCBI taxonomy): domain Eukaryota; kingdom Metazoa; phylum Arthropoda; class Insecta; order Lepidoptera; family Lasiocampidae; genus Dendrolimus; species Dendrolimus punctatus. Next base: position 11,219,607 of record CM022537.1, read on the forward strand.
TCACCAAACTCACACGTCATCGTTCTTAAATAATAAAGGTTTTCTTGTTTATAAATATAAAAAAGTCGTCTTCATATTGTGGATGTTTAATTTTTTGTGCCCATCTACATACTGTCATTGTGCCTTATTTCAACTAGCTAGGGCGCCGAGTCAAAGTACTAAGCCTGTAAATGCGCCGCGAACTGAAAAAGTTTGGGATCCTCTGGCCTAGCATAATGGAACAAGTCCTCAGCTGAGTTTTCCTTGAGCATTATGATATGAGTTTTTTTAAAGTATTATTTATTTCTACAAGCTATAAGAGCGTGGATAATATATCTGGCATATCAAATGTCCATAGGCAACTTTACTTATCCTCTGGTGTACTATGAACTTGTTTGCTGTACTCTAGCAATTTATAATTTACATTTTTATAAAAGAATTAAAAAATCTATGTTAAAGTTTCTTATTATATCCTGTCACACAATAAGCGATTATTTTGAATAAATAACTGTCTTTAATAAATCGTTACGTGAATAATTAGTACACAAGATTGAAATGTACCTATTTCTGAATCTAAATAGAAAAAATAAAAAACGACTTTGTCACATAATATACTTTAATGTATGGATGAAGAACACTTATTAGAAAGAATAATAATTTCATAAAAATACAAATAAAAAGTGCATTTTCAAAATATATATGCCAACACTAAAATGAAACATAATATTTACGATGAAGACTTATCATAAGTGCCCAGTTTTAAATTATTGCCCACCAAAGTTTGTCTCACTCAAATAGTCTCGCAAACTGTTCAATGCATTTCAATAAGATTTTCATTCAAATCATTTTCATGCCGTTATCCAATAGGATTTAGAAGATATGAATACGGAATAATGTTTTAGTTACAATTGTTATAAATACTTACCATTTTCATAAACAGCACTGTGCACTTGTTTTGGTTTTAATACTGATGAATTTGGAGTGAAACCAGGTGGTAATCTCACATGTAGCAGTGTGAGATATTGAGGCCTGAGTGGTCCACTTTGATTTACACTATAAAGAGAACAATTGTCAGCATCAATTTTCCTAACACACTCGTACATTATATAGGTACTGGCTGCAATATCTTGGTATAGATTATTTACCTTACTGCTGATTAAAATTAACATAAACTCTATATAAGTATTGTCAATTTACTACCAATCATTACTAAGGTAAAACAATGGATAGTAAAAATAGTAGACTTCAGTTGCAGTATAGACCATGTAGTATGAGTAATGGAGTTTTCATTTGGAGTTAATTTTCTGCTGGCATTTAGGTTACACAGCCTATTTTAGTAAGGAATAAGTCTTCAAACAAAATTTGCATAGTTCAACTAACAATTCTCAAATTTGCAGAATTAGGTATATTTAATTAAAGAAACTTACTCGCCACTTCCAGCACTAAAATACAGTCTAGCACCAGTCTGTGTAACAGCAACTAAGTTTAGATGTTCTGATTCTGACTCTTCAACTGCAGAAATTGCTACTACTGGTTTAAAGTTACTGGGTTCTAATGTTCTGTAAAAGAGAAAAATGGGATATACTTTATTGAATAACATTAAGATTTGAAGATGTTTAAATACAAAGTACAATAGGCAGTCTTATCACTAAAATCAATATCTTCCAGAAAACCTTAGGATGGATTAACTTTGTGAAATATGTTGGTATGTAATATCACTAGGATTAGTAAAAATAGGATTAAGAATACACTTTATGGAAAATTAATTTGTTCTTGAGACATAAAGCACCAAGAAGAAATTATGTAAATTAAAGTTGTTCTGAAATGTTCTGTTCTGTCTTAATATTTAAATAAAAGATCAGTGTCAAAAATAAATCTATGAAAATTTATGTTCACACTTAGTAATTAATGACTGCATTAGACACATTTTTCCTACAAATTATGTATTGCTTGTGCAGTTCTCTGCAGCTAATCTAAAGAGGTTATAGATTGGCAAGGACCACATCTTTATGAAAACACTCATGTCTCTTTGAGTGGCACCATATATTACAAACAATAAAGAAGAGACAGTTGACTTAAATTGAGGATGCTAATTTTACTCAATGTCAGTAGTATAGCAGAGCACTATAAATAACAATAATAAAAATTAGAACAGTTCAGAATTAGAATTAATACCGAGTCTTTCTTTATAAGTATCTTTTAAATATTTAAATGTGTATGGTGTAAATATTATTATAGAGTAGGTAAAAAAAAAAAAGGAATTAAAAAGTGAACAATAATTTAATGATACTGATTCATTTCATTTAACAAATGTGTTAAAAATCTTTACTGTTTAGTAAAATGAAATGAAATTGAGCTGCCATAAAAATTGTCTCACTTAGTATTTTATTATTTTATTAGTCAAAAATTTAAGTTTGACTGAGGCATTTGTTAAAAGATTATACAAACATTAATTGCACACTTCACATTACCTAAATACACAAAATGTGTAATCATATATAAAAAGAGAAAGATGTATTTACTTACTTGACAATATCTACTGCTGATGATACTATCTTCCCTTGTGTCAGTCTTACAACTCTGCTAAGACCTTCCCCATCCCTACCTAAATCATATACTTCAATACATCCCTTTTCACTCAATGCATACAATATATGTCTTGAATTGTCAATCTCAATTTTCACTATGGGATCTTCATCATACAAAGCAGCATTTAAAAAGGATGGCACCAGGAATGAAAGAGCACTTGTTGAATGATTCACTTTTTTACAATGTTTCCCAAACCAACCCAGTTGTGCCTAAAAATATAAACACAGTTTAGGATATAATATTCAGTATTTTATGTCAAAGCCTATAACATAAGAAATATTTACACTATGTTATTACAATTTTTAAGCATACAAATTGCTAAATTTGCAGTGTTAATTGTAATTTTTAGGACTTTTTTTAATTAAGAATATTTACCTGATTAAATTAAAAATGTTTAATCATATTTTCAAGACTATTTTTTGCAAATTCATAGTATGACTACACACAAAACAACTTTGTAAATCATCTAAACTATGCTAAGTAGATATTTGCATGTATTTATTAGTGGTATGACAGCATTGTTTATTAGGATAATGTCAATTTTATATGTCTATATGTGTTTGATTTAATGTACCTGATATGTTATTTCATAGAGACATCCATCTTTTCCACCCATAAAGATTCTGCCTTTAGCATTAGATTTGACACACATCATAGAAACACCATCAGTGGGTAGCACAAACACAGGCTCCGGAACCAACTGTATCTCTTGGAATTCACCAGAACTATAGTTCTTACTTGTTGAAAATGTTACACCTATAAATACATTAACAACCATGTAATTAAATGTTTAACGTACACTGTGAGTCAAAACTATAGAGCAGTGTTAAATATGGTTATATATATATATATATATATATATATATATATATATATATATATATATATATATATATATATATATATATAAACTACAATCTTGTGTAGAGTCTGTAGACTTGTTTTTCATTGACTTTTCAGTTACATATTTACTTGTTCATTGTCTTTTCTAGCATTTCCTTAATGCAGATGCAGTTAAATTTTGTATATTTAAAAAAAAGTAAATATTAAACATACAGCCACATCAAGTATACTGACAAACAAACAATTTAATCAAACAAGCACTCTATCATTATATTACATTATAGTCACATTTATTTTCAGCAATTACTAAGAGCAGTTCAAATTACCTAAAACTACAATTTCAACAGTTGTAGTTAATACTAATAAATATTTAACAAAGCTTTGAAAGACTCCTGATTTAGGCTTGACTAATCCCACACTTACAATGGTCTCCCCTAGACCATCAAAGTAAGCCACATCACTTCCATGTTCAAAAGCCTATACATAAATATTGCTATCTATTGCTAGCCACACTCGGCCAATTTCTGGAAATACACCCATTAAACAATGGCATTGCATATCTGTATACATAATTAAGGAACTTTAAAATAAATATTATTTCATGTCTGTTTTATAGATTTTGGATAATAAGCACTAATTTTTAGTCAATAATTTATGGAATTTTGGACCTTGCATTAAACAACCAAGACCTCAAGAACATTGACTATACAAACACTTCAAGTTTTCATAAAACATACTGTGTGTGATAGTCATTTCGAAAATGGAAGGCTTCTATCAACTAGTGCGCCGACACATATTACCAAATCTTCAGTCTAGTAGCAAATCAAAACTGGCTAAAGTTCTACTGTACATTTTCTAATTTTTTAAAGGATACGGGCAAAATGTTCCATTATTTCTGGGGGTAAGGGAACCTTGTTGACAATCTTCAACTGTGACAAGTTTGGGTGACTTAGGAGGGCAGATAGATTTCTGTAATCTCCAGCATTTAATCCGCTGCATGTTGGACCCCTTTGTGCCGCTATACCAGTAATCTAAAATAAACAATTAACGCAAAAGCAGTAGTTAAGTAGAATCTTAATCGAGTATCGATATCAATGATATACTAGCCTAAGCAACAAACCTCTAAAAACGAAGGGCGCGAATTATCAGTGTTGATATAGCGATCAAGTGTACAGCCCGCCAATTCCAATGATTCTAATTGCATTTTGCTGCCGTCCGTTGGGCGAGACGCGTCAATGTTCAATTTTCCTAACGCACTTGGCATCTATACAAATCATTTCAAATAAATATAAATCATATGTGCGATAAAAATAAAATTCACTTTCAAACACTTTTAGGTTATAAAGTCTGTCACGATCTAGGATCTACACACACAAGTCACATACCTTTTCGAATCTATTTTGTTTTATTCATTTATTTGTTAAAGTTAAGTTCATTAAAATTATTGCAAAATGCGTAATTTATTTAATGAACTATCGTAAATAATGCCAAATTTTTATACCAAATAAAAATAAACTCTTTTGAAACTTTTCGGTTATATATCGAACGAATGAACCACAGAACAGAGTGACTCTAAGTATTTATTTATTACTTAAGTTTATGACTTGGCACTAGGCCTTTAAATCAGATATTGGTTTACATTAAAGTTTCTTCGTTTTCATATTATCCTAAAAGTCTAAACTGTTTGATTGTCGTGCTTTTTTTAAGGACTGCGGGCGCTTAGAAGCTGTGATGCCAACACTGGTGAGCCAATGAGCCAATGGACTTGCTTCATTTCCAGCTAAATAAATTTTATAAAAATACATTTGCGACATTTGGATTTGATTTGACGTATAGTATTATTATCTGTCTTAAAATTTTTTGTAATTTGTAATTATTTATTTAGTGGCATACAGTGTCATAACAGTTAGTACAATTATTTTTTCTTAGAGATTTTTTGCGTTCTATTAGTAGGTACGTATTGCAGTAGATGTCACTGTTCTCAAATTGAACACCAAATGAAAGAAAATAATATGTTTCGTTATACGCAGTTGTTTTATTACTCGTTTAAGAAATATTTGATATGTTTTTATGTTTTTGCAAGCCATATCAGCTAATAAATATATTTTAAAGTGTGTAAATTCTATTCCTCACCTATTTCAAATTATAAAGCTCTTTTTAACTTTAATTACTGGATTTTTGATGAATTGTTGATTTACCAAAAACTTATTTCAAAGATGTCAATTATGTCAAAACCAAAATGACATTCCGATCAATACGAGTTAGACTCGTGAATGTATGTACTTTGTTTGTGTTTTGATTATTTTTCGACAACTTTGTTTGATTCCTGGACTCCGAAGACTTCGCTTATCATGTTTACTAGTGTTCTGTGATCACGTTGGACTTACGTATGTACCCTGAACACCGATTTGCCTAAAGATTTGTTCTCTGATGACTTGGATTATGGCTTCTTCTGAAAGAGGTTGTTGTGTGCCCCGATGCGGTAAAACTTGTAAGTAAATCATCGTAACGGCACCAGATTAGATGTGGATACATATGATGTTATGAAAATGTATGCATTTGAATATTTTAATAAAAGGAAACATAATAAATCACGCTACCGCTAAATTGTTGTTTTATTTACTAACAAATAAACATTTTTTGGAAAAGCTTTTGGGAATTGCAGGAGTTAAATTATTAACTCCCGCAATTTCCAAAAGTCTAATATAAAAATCAAAATAATACTGAACCCCTGGACGGTTTTTGCCGTTGAATAGTGTCGTATACCGATAGAGTGCGTTAGTATAGACATTACGACTGTTGACTCTATCAGGGCGTTCCATTAGGGACTCACAACGACCACGTTCACGACCGCGATTTTTGCCGTTCCACTTGCTTGCGGACGTTACAATCCTAAAAGCTAGTGGAACGGGTTATGGGGCGTTGATGTCATTAATGTCAAACGCAAATGTCATTGGTTAATATGAAAATCGCGCCTTTTTCAATAAGGATGACTATGTTAAAAGAAATATAGCTATTTATACAAAATGTCCTTAATGGGTGACCCCATTGGTATCGGCTACTTCATTGCGGTAATAATTTCGAAGAAAGCAATTCGCCTAGCTCAGATGAAGAGTGGACGTTAAATTTATAAACGTAATACTAAAAAACGTGATCTCAGACCACGTATTACACAATATAAAAATATAGTCGATCGTTATTCAGATGAAGAATTTAAAAGCCATTTAGACTTTCAAGAAATACATTTAGTTATCTATCTGTCTATCTATAATTCTGCATTCTGAGTTATAACTCTTTCGTATAATTCTGCAGCAAAAGCTATGTCTACAAACAATGAATTTCTCATTATTATATAGTTATTCAGTCAACGATAATGAAACTGATTAGAAATCATTATGTAAATAAATGTTAAATACATTAAATTAATTTACAAAATTATAAAAAGATATTTCTCATTCCATCTTTGTTTCAAATTCGCTTTGTCACGTATTTAAAAGAGAATTAATGCTCTGTGGTCAACGCCACTTCGACCACCTTTTGACATGGTGGTTGTGAGCGTTATGTGATCGAAATGATGACGTAGAGTGACGTTTCGCACGACGCACGCTCGCGTCGCTTGTGGACGGCTACTGAGCATTTTGGCGTTGTGCGTTGCTAGTGAACCCTATATATCAGTATATATAATACTCTGTGTTGGCATAACTGATGTTGTGTACGTAAATAGAATATTTATTTTATGTATTGTAAGAAATTTATAAACTTCCTATTTTAAAGATAACATATTTGTTAACAATGAATCGGGATAAACGGGAACCAGACTACCCAGCAGAACTAGAGTCACAGTTTATCATGCGTCTTCCAGAAGAACCAGCCAAAACCCTAAGAGAAATATTGAAAACGGGAGAAAATCTGAAAAATCGTTTGACTATTCAGATTGACAACGATATGAGACATGGTGAAGTTCGTTTAGATCATTGGTTAATGCACGGAAAGATAGTTGATTTACCAACTATCATAGAATCATTAAAAACGATTGACAACAAAAGTTTCTATAAAACGGCAGATATTTGTCAAATGATGATATGCAAAGACGAGCCAGATCCAGCATCCACAGAGGAGGAGTCGCCTGCGAAGAACAAAAAGAAAGACCTATACAAGGTAGACAAAAAATTTCTCTGGCCACATGGTATAACACCTCCTACAAAAAATGTCCGTAAGAGACGTTTCAGAAAAACCCTAAAGAAAAAGTGTGTAGAGGCTCCAGAAATAGAAAAAGAGGTGAAAAGGTTGTTGAGAGCTGACAATGAAGCAGTTAGTGTTACACATGAAGTCATAATGGAAGAAGATGAACAGCATAGTAAGCCAGAACCAAGCACAACACTTAATGTTAAGGCAGAAAAGAAATTAAAGCAAGAGCGAAATGTGAAACGAGAATTATCAAATGCTTCAAATACTGAGTCGTCCAATGTAGTAGACATATTTGGTGGAGCAGTAAGTGATAGTGACTTGGAGGATGAAAACATCAATGTTGAAATGGAAGACAGTCATTTATCAGCTTATGATAGTAGGATGTCGGACAATAGTTCAATCCATGGTATGGGTGAAATGTCTGGTAAGAGAGACCCTCTACCCATTGAGTTCAGGTCTCACATGTTTCAGTCTCCACATGGTAGGCAAACACCTAAAAACTTTTCTGGGCATAGCCGAGCTACGACACCTGGCACATCAGGATTTCTTAAAAGTGGTGGGTTATCTTCGGAAGATGATGGTGATTATCATTCTAGAGATATGTCTAAAGATAATATGACTTTCCGCATAGAACAGTTAAAGGCTGAAGTGGAAGAGCTCAAACAACGAAGACAGAGAACACAACATGAAATAGCTGGAATGGAAAATATGGCCTTACAACAAAGATTCCAAGATATATTGCATACTTTGAACCAGGATATTATGTTTAAGGAAATGGAGTATCAAGGTCTTTTGACTTTACAGAACTCTGAAGATATATGACTTAAAAATTGTTTTTAACTTTATGTATTGTATTAAATTTAAACATCGAAATTTGTTTTTTAATGTCAAACAAAATTTGTTGTACCATTTAATATTTTATTTCTGCAATTATGAATTACATATTTTACATCTGTATTATTATTTATCTAAAATACAATTTTTATTACAATATTTTGGGCAAATAGTCTTGCACACCGATTAGAATACATATAATGTTTAATATTACATTCTATTGTAACCATCTTTGAGTAACAATTTTCCTTTGGGTTCACCAACTAGTACTTCATTGGCATATACTAATTCACCTCTGACATATGTTTGCATCACTTTTCCAGTCAAAACTCTATTCATGTATGGGCTTATCTGAAATTAATGTTGATTATGTACAAATACAATTCATTGGACAATACTCCTAATTGGATTGAGGTGGTTCTAACAAATCCAGTGCTGAGATGATAATCCATTCACGTTAAAATGTAACTTGGCTTTGAGCATGAGTAAATACAATATGGGCCAAATAAACCCTTGGTCATAATTGAACCACCTTAAACTTTTACAATCTCAGAACAGTCCTACAATAGAAGAACGTTACTTGGCTTAAAGTTCTAGAAACTAGAAGCCCAAAAAAAAAATGTTCCAAATTTGAATTTGGGTACTAAATAATTTGTTTGAGGGGGTTCTATAATATTGAGTTTTCATTAAAAAATAAGAGACAACTACACTACATTCCCAAGTTGTTGTGCTTGTGTTATAGGTAATATACATATACAGACTAGAATAAATAGCGAAAAATTCGTTTATGAATTTTAACATGACGGGAATTGAAATCCGACACCTCAACGCTCTAGTAAATAGGCCAATGCTTAAAAGACTACACGATAAAGACTCCATTTATATTTTTTCCACTCTTGACTTTACTTTTTGACTCCATTTATTTAGTTTATCCTTTTTAAAGACAATGTCCACGTTCCAGAAGGGACTCACAACGACCATGTTCACGACCGCGATTTCTCCCGTTTTTTCTTTTATTTTCTCCGTGCTTGCGGACGTACAATCATAAATTCTCAGTGGAACGGATATTCGACCCACCTCTTGACATGGGTCGTTGTGAGCATTGCGTGATCAAAAATTATGAAGTCATTAGTGAAGTTTTCACCACGACCATAACAACTGCGGTCGCCAGGTGGAACCGCTGAAGGAGCATTTTGGGCGTTCTGAGCTATACTAAAGGAACGCGCTGATTGTAATATTATGCTGAAAGATTTTTCCATGATATTACCTTGTTTTTATAACGAATCACTTGAGGTGTAACTACAAATGAAGCATCAGGGTCAAAGAATATTAAGTCTGCGTCTAATCCAGGTCTTAGTGCACCCTTTCTATCTTCCAAACCAACCAATCGTGCTGGCCCGGCGATAAGTAGTGACTTACAGTACTTAGGTCGAAACCACGCGCTTTTGCCTCAGTCCAAAATAAAGGTAGATCTGGAAAGTGGAAGTACGTAATAAAATAATCTAATTTCCTTTTTCACTTATTGACAAATCCTAATGGTTGCCCTTAAAATCAAATAAGTACTAAGTAGGAATTAAAACTTGCACCTTTTAACTTTTTGTTAGTAATTTTGAGCGCGTATAATTTTATCTCAATCATAAGGTGGATAATCTTGAAAATAATTAGAGTGGTAGAACCTTAGAATATTATACCTTTATGTATAGAACTTAAAAATACTTTTCAATAAGATCCATTGAGTTTTTTCAGATGGTGTACGAGTTTTTTATTATTTCGTAATTTCATAGGCTAATATCAAAAACAAATGATATCGACTTCTACGCGGAATCCTTTCTGTATGGACACTGTATACTTTATCGAGTTTTGAAGTGCGTATTTAATTTACATATAATACATTTTGATTGGTTTTTTTAGTTAATTACCGTGTTCTTGAGGTATATTCTCTGAGTTACGTGCCGTACGTTGGTAATGTGTTAATTTAAGTAAGGCATTGCAGCAATAATTCTATTAGGCGCTATTTTTCATCATCCATCATCATGCAGTAACAATATCCGGTATAGTTGTAGCCGCTGCGGACGGCCAAACTGTTTCGGGTGACCCGCATACTACATACCAGATATATAATATTATGATGAATTAATCTCTTAAGAGAGCAGCAGCGCATTTGTAGCACCTTTGGTCTTGCAAATGTCTATAGGCGATGGTAACCGGTTTCGGTTTCCATCAAGTAGGCAGTCTGCCTGTCTGCTGTACTCCTGCAATAAAAAAAAGAAATTATGTATCTTCTTCTTGTGTTGCACATATCCATAGACGAAGATAAGTACTTGTAATCAGATGGACCCCAGGCTTGTTTTCTCAATTCTAACAATAAAAAACACCGAAATAAATTATGTAATATACGTCTTACGTTTAGATAAAGAGTAAATAATCATGTAAATACACATCCAACATACCAAACTGCATCGAAGAGATTCCACCCCAAGCTTTCAAAAAGTTCGTTCCTTTTAAAAGTGCCACGCTTGGTGAATGGTCTGATGTTACTAAATCAAGCCTTTTGTCTCTTATGTAGTCCCAAAGCTTGAGCTGAAAATTTATTTACTTATTTTAATGATAAAGATTTAAAACCTTCAGAGGCATATTTCGAAATTACAAGAAACGACTAGACTGTTAGATACTTGCCTTGTTCTCGTTGTTTCTAATAGGCGGTGAGCATTTATACTCACTATGACCAGGTGGAATTTGTTCGGAGCTCAGTGTTAGATAGTGATTACAGGTTTCTGCGGTTACACCACCACGCCAACCTTTGTACCCATTTTTAATACGCTCTTCTCGCGCCTTCTCTAATATGGGTACTACGCCCGCTGCTGATACGTGCACTATGTGTACATGTACACTAAAATTGTAACAATTAAATTAAATTACAATAAACGAGGAAGCATTAGGTGTCTCTCTGAGAGATAAATTCAGAAATAAGGATATTCGTAAGAATTAGAGTATTCGACATGGCTCAGAAAATAGCACTCTGAAGTAAGAGGGGGCTGGCAACATCTGCCGCATGATTGATGACCAATGTAGCAAACGTGTCCTGGAGAGACTATGATTCAGCAAAGGCAGTGTAAGGTTTGTCCTCCGATCCGGTGGAACGACGACTTGAGTAAGGTCGCCGATTGGGGCTGAATGATTTAGGCGGAGAACTAGATAGAACAAGTGACGCAAACTAAAGGTTAGCCTACCTCCAAGACTGGACGACGATATGCTGAGGATGCGACGAGTGCGGATATATGATTATATTGCCTGTAATCTATAGCAATACATTTGCCCAAAATATTGCTAATAATTGCAGATAATACAAAACCGTGCGTAATTTTAATTATACAGATTAATTAGGTATCGGTTTGCACATTAACAAAGTTATAATTGCATTCTATACGTATAGAATCGGCGAAAAAGTAATAAGTGAGTAAATTATTTTATCAGCCTGGATGGCTACCACCACTGGTAGAGGAGGTCGCTATATGGCCGGTTCCTATATCTTACTGACCGTTTATTTGCCTTAATTAATTGTAAACGAAAGACAATTTGATATAAGCTTCATACAAAAATGTCAAAATTCAACAGACGGTAAGCCAAGTTGAAATAATAGTAAGATGTAGAAACCGGCCAATAATAAACTTGCGTTGCGTTCTGGCATTAGTAGCCAAATTCCAGTGCCACTTCGAGGCCGGCAGCACATTGGCGGCACGTTTGGCATTCCTAATATTCATAGGGCTGTTTGATCATCAGCCAGTACTCTAACAAGAAAAAAAGTTGTTGTATAGAATACAAGTTTAGGACTCTCTTACAATCCTGTACTGTGACTGTCTGATTTCTTTTCTGAACGATTGCAGAGAGGCGCTTCATACTCTATTACAGTATGTTCCAAGGAGGACGCTATGGGAGAAATTTCGTAAATAAGTAATAAACATCATGAGTCTAGTATAAGATTTTTATTAAAAAGTAACAGAACTAAATATATTTTTGGCGGTTATGATGTTACCTCTGTAGGATTTTTTAGTGTTTCTATATGCAGTGCTCGAGGTGAAAGAGAAATTAAACAAGGGTTGGTTTTTAACTATTTACGCGGTATATTGTCCACAAATAAATTGTACATATATATACTACACATGTAATGTTTGTTACTCGAGACAAAACCGATTTGTTGCGATTACCGGATTAGATCATTAGACTGACGAAGACTCGACGTATTTGCCCGAACTCTAAAACTGCTGACAAAGCGATTTTGTGTCACCACATATTTTTATATAATTGAAATTAATATTTATCTCCTAGGAAAGTTTACAATAACGCGACACGTTGTGTTTTATGGATGTGAGACATCCACACAGTATTATTAAACAGATTTTGATGTTACAGTTCCATTAATAGCTATATCGTAAAACAAGGACTAGAGCATGTCACGTTTTATTACCTCACGTTAAAAATAACAAGAACAGACTTGAACACGTTAAAAACCCTTTAATCTTAACGGGCTGCATTAGGAATGTATATTTCATATAAAAATAATGATAGGTTTGAAGATGTTAATTTAGATTTACCTATGTATCTGCGAGTAAGTTAATTGATTCCGAATTTAAAGTCATCCAGGTATTTACTAACCAATTAATTTTAATGAAGTAGGTAACTTAAAAGGGCACATGGCTTCATCATAATCGCTGTAGATAGGCTGAAATACCTAAACGAATTGGCTGGCCATATCAAGTGTCGAGTATTGAACGTCTTATTTTATTAAAGGCAAAATATTGATATCACAAGGAGCAGACAGTATAGCAGATACATGAATGATTTTTAACTTACTCAGTATTCTTTAATTGTGAAGCAACTAGGGAGACTGCTTCAAGTTCCATTTCAGGAGGATGGGTAGCAAGGTAGGTCGTATACAATTCAGGGTCTGTTTTTCATAAGATAAAAATATAAACACATTATTAACTTATAAAATCTTCTAATTCCCTGACGGTGTGGCAAGCCATTAATTATTAGTAAACAAGTTAACCGCATCCCATGTTCTAAATACGGCTGCGTACGGTTCGGTGGCAGATGTAGCCGAATTACCGGATGAGTCACACAAAGGGATTTTTAGAAGGACGTCATAACATTTCTTAAAGGCCGGCAAGGCGTTTACAACCCCTGGGTGTTGCAAACGTCTATAGGCGACGGTAACCACCTTCTATCAAGTAGGTGGTCTGCCAGTTTGGCTGATACAATTAATAGAAACCCTCAGTGAGAGTTACTTGTTTATACCGTATGCTTTTGAGAAGCTTAAGATAGAGGAACTATCAAAAAGCTTAATCAAGTCTACGGGTGATTAGAGGGATAGTGCCTATCTTTGCGAACAGATGAGTATAGCAATCCAGCGAGGTAAGGTAGCCAATCATCTAAGTATCTAACCCGTAGGTACCGATGACCTACACTTATACCATTAGTGTTGAAACTTTTTAGAACCTAACCTTATTTCTTCATATTTTGAATTTATTGACAATAGAAAAGATTATTTGTTTTTAAAATGTTACTTGTAAGAAATTTTCTAAGAGCAAGGCACGTAGTACATTAATATAATATAATAGGCAATGAATGGATTGGAAGCGAATTAGAATATTATTTTAGTAACAATTAGTGTCTACTTATAGTCTGTAGGTAGAATAATATATAGAACTAAACTGTATACTATACTAAAATAAATTATTATTGCAGTTTATTAGATTGTAAAAAAGTATATATAGACTGGTAAACAAGTGCCTTTTGGACAACTTTTTTCAGCAGTCTCCGAAAATTATGAATGAGGTGTCATTCGATTCGGAATGGAATCTAGATGATTTTTGAAAAAAATTATGTTCCGCTTGCAAAAATTTTAAAAGTTATTAGCAATTAACTAAAAAAGGGGGGTTGAGTTTTTTGCAAATATCTCAAAAAGTAATAAAGATTTTTCTTTACTTTTTTTTATTTACTTTATAGAAAAGAATGGAATACTTTATTGTTAAACTGTAAACATAAAGGTGGGTATAAATATAATGAAGAGGCAACAGTTGGCCCGATGAGAGCGTACAATAACATTTGTTACCTACATACTTACATAAGGATTCAATTAAACACTAAAAATAAACTAATTATAAATAAAGTTATACTTAAAAAATAATGTCAGGTAGGTATGTTTGATATTCTTTCTGTAGGAAACTAAAAATGATTTATTATAAACAAGGATATAAGATGGTCTTACAAATTTTGTTACAATCGATTTGCAGCTGTATTATACACATTACAATAGACCAAATTGTTACAAAATTACAAAGAACGACATTTAGCCAAAGGCTGTTTAGCACATAAGTATCTTGTATCCTTGTATTGTAATAAGTATAAAATTATTTACGATAGTCCGAGTGTATTGTTGGTGTTTTTAAAAGATTGTATATCGGAACAGAAAATCAACTCTCTAGTAAAATATGACTTTTGTTTTTAGCAATGAAACTCTGTTTTAAGCATCAGTCAAAGACTTCAAAGATCTAAAATTTGATCTAAAGTTTAAAGTCCGACCTAGTGACTAAGTATTTGCTAGACGTTTTATTAAAACCTTAATATTCATGAATATTTCACACTGCCAGACAAACATAAATGACGCAAAGCCATCTTTAAAATAGAAGAAACAATAAATTGTCCTTATAGTTCTCTGACTCAAAGTAAGCAGTTTCCTAATAAAAATAAATCATCAATAAAATCACGTTCTTCTGTAGTAATGTGCCCAAAAAGCTGGCCATGCGATCTTTTTACAAAACTAGGTTAACTTCGCAATCGTGTAGTTTCTTAATTTTTTTAGCAATCGTCACTGTGTCTACAAATATATATTAATAATTTACTCGCCTGGACATGAATGACCTTCACATTCCGTGCTTGTGCTATTATCAATCTTAACTTCGGCATGAAACTGAAAACAAATGTAGCCTTGGAACAACGCATGGTCGGCTAACTTGCCTTTTTCTTAAGGAAATAATAAAACTGATTTCATGCATTTAACACATTTACTGCCTTACGGGAAGTATTTTCCCAATGTGACTTTCAGTATGTTGCGGAAGTTATTCATCGTAGTCTTACCCTGGCAAGAGAAGTGATTTTCCATAGAATCACATATTTTGAAAAATGCCAATAACTTTGAAATATTACAGAACCCTGTACTTCCGCAGGTGTACATTGTACACACAACATTGTACTATTAATTAGTTATATAAATTTCTAATAAGCGATTACTTGTCACCTATTTGTAGGCCTTTGAAGCCAAACCCTGGTACAGGAAAATATGACTCGTATCGCAAAGCAGAGTTTTAGTTTTGCGTTGCTGCAGTGAATGTGTTAAAATAATTCAAAACACCCAAACGACAGTCAGTGCTGTGTTTATTTAACCTTGTTTATTATGTATAGATACATTAAACTTGTATGCACACTACACTTTAACACGTGTCTTTCATAAAAAGTAGGTATTATTTTCCTCTGTTTTAGTAATGCCAAAAGGGGACAATTATAAAAACTGATAAAATAAAAGCATTCATCCTTCTATAAACTGACTTTTATCAATTTAATAAATATTTTTTTCCTTTGCAAAAAATCCAGCGCCAGGCTATTCAACTGATGCAAAATTAAGAATGTCTCCAAAAATTGAATTTTTTAAAAAAATTATAAGAACAATTGCAATGGATAATTACATTTTTGAAAAAGTATGGTTGGTTTAAATCTCGTCAGGAATCAAAATAGTCTTAGATAACTCACAGCAAGAACAGATCCGGTTCCATTTAGATGAGCAAATGCGTTTTCTAACTCATCCAGAGTAACGTATGGGAATTCTGAAACGCCACTGTCTGATAAAAAGCATTTGAAGCCAACCACCCCGGCTCTTATCATATCCTTCAACTCAATCTGTGGAAAATAATCACTTCTATACGAAATAATGTCATTCTAAAATATCATAATGCTATCGTACTTTAACACCATTGTTATCTTTCTGGTAATCATCGTCGATATAGAAAATGTAATAAAGATGTAACATTTGAAAATAGTTGCTCTGCACTACAATAAACATATTGTAATGGAGCTTAGCTTTTTCTTTTTAAAATAATAATGCTTGCTACTGTGGAAGAGGGCATTATGTGAACGAGGGGTTAACAAGAATACCTGATTTCCAGGGACAACACCTCCCCAAAATCCGACATCGACGTAAATTTCCTCACTTGCTATAGCTGCTTTCGTTTTCAAGTTGTTTAGTGTAGTCGTCGGTGGAATAGAATTTCTGCAAGAGTAGTCAATCATTAAAGTTATGTTTAAAAGGATGCGATATTAAAATTCAATATAAATAACCATACAGTGGCATGTCAATTATTGTGGTGACCCCTCCTGCTGCGGCAGCTCGTGTAGCTGTAACATATCCTTCCCATGACGTTCTACCTGGTTCATTAACATGAACATGCGAGTCTACTGCACCAGCCATTAATGCCAAACCTCCACCGTCTATTATCTAGAATGAATTTAATAATTATTTCAATCAAGCAATCAGTCTTTATTTGCAAACGACATAACACGTAGTTCTTTTAGTCTAATTGAAAAATACATTACCTCAATATCTTTATTGTTATCAGACAATATTCTGTCAACCGACTCTTTGGTAAGAATGCCTTCGATGATACCATTTTCATCAACCAAAATACCACCTTCAAACTCGCCAGACTCTGTTACCACTCGTTGACTGATAAATAGCTGTCTTTGATTTTCTTTTTCTTGTAATACCGTACTAATCCTACGAGATGAAACGCTGCCTACAAAATTTATTTTAAATTAATCACTTTATAAAATATGAATCACAACACTGTTCTAGTATATTACTTACACGATAAAATTGTTAGAAAAACGAAATACTTCCACAACATTGTGCTGGTCCATGCAGTGTCACGAGTTGTGTATAACTAAAACAAGCGTAAAATAGCGAAGATGATATAGAAATATAACCTCGACTCGCACAATATTTAGAATAATCGTGTTCTACAGATATCTATTCTATGTTTCCTTATATAAAAGTTCGTGTAGAAAATACTTAAACGTTTATTTAATTTACTTGTCTGCCGATTTTTTATTATTACGAATCTATTAATTAGTCACAATCTTACTAAGGTATTGTTAAAATCTTGTAATAAAAAAAACAAGCAGTTGACCTTATCATTAGTTGTGCATTGGGAACAGGTTTATTAATACGACATCACATTTAAGTTAATATCTCTTTTTTATTACATTTAAAAAAATAATAGCCTGAAATCGCTAATAATAAGGCTTTGTTCTCATTAGAGAGATGAACAGTGAGCGGATGACTCTGAGCGGCGTATCTGTCGCTAACTTAATGTCCAGTTAGCAGCGAACTGTAGCGTATCAGCCGCGAAGCTTTTGCAAACTCTTCGGATGGAAAGTAAACAGTTAGTATATAACGCTGCGCAGCACTCGCTGCTAATCGGCCGCTCACTTAATGGGTCACAACCAGAACGTCACAGTCTGTGGTGTTCTGCTTACCGACTCATTACGCGCTGTATGGACATTTCATTTAGAAATTATTGAGAGACAAACTGAAAGCGAACAGTTAGCCTCTCACTGCTCGTCAAATGGGAACACGGCCTAAGTAAAATTCTGAAACACTTCCATGTTTATGTGGTGCTCTCTCTGGTGGCTGCGCTATCTTCAGTGACTTCACCTCTCATCGCTTTGGTTTAATCCCTAGCAATGGGAAATGCATTTCGCATACTATCGGGAGTATGCGAAATGCATTTCCCCGGCCTCAAAAAAAGTTTCGTGGTCGATATCTACAGACGCGGTAAGTACAGATCACAAGTACTTAAAGTGGTCCGTGCGCTTGACCGTATCTTCGCCTATATCCGTCTATATATATGGGATCTTTTTTTTGTTTTTTGAGGCGAGGGTAAATGCTACCGATTTACGCACAGACTGGGTCGCTGCTAGGAAAGCGACACACGTCGGTCGGGGGCGGTATCACTGCAGCAATAGTATGCTCTTGACAGTGAGCCCTCCGCGATCGAGTCAGCTAGTGTGGAAAGACTCTGAGGAAGCTGCATACGGGCAAGCAACCACAATACCCACTAAAAACCCCCTCCTCCCTGTCGACCCTGTGCATTAGTTTGTGAAGGAAAGGCTGAGATTTAGAACATAGTTACGCCCAGCCGATCCAGCGCAACAAAGTGCCTGGAGTGTGCCCTGGGAGAACACACCCCACTTCGTTAGACGGGGATTGATGGTCCCTTGCTTACCTAGCTAGCTAAGGGCCCCCCGTAACGGAACCTAACCCAAGGCGGGAAGTAGTGCGCGTACCTGCCTCTCCGGGTGCGAGCTGAAGGCCGGCGACCTCGAGTAGACGCATTAGCACGCGCTGCAGGACTCCTCTCCCTATCGCGTTTTGCGGCCTCCTTGAGAGACATTACTGCCTCGCAAAAAGTAACCGCAGCCCCCAATTGTCGCTGCTCTGCAACATGGCCTTAACCAGGTCGCAGAGCGAGTCGACCGGACCTACTTGCGTCTCAAGGTCGAAACACTGCGGCGCCCATGCGGCGCACTCGACTAGCGTATGAAGCGCCGTATCGGGTGCGCCGCAGTGGCGACAGTCTGGGGAAGGCAAGCAGCCCACAATGCGATACAGATACTTATCGAAACATCCGTGTCCGGTAAGTAACGGATATGGGATCTGTAGTATTGCACGTCAAGTAATCAATCATCGCCACATTTAGTTCCGTAGCCAAATAACAAAAAGAGGAAAGGATTGTCATCTCTACGAAAGCTTATCAGGTGCGTACTAGCGCCAAGCACGTGCCAAATTTTTTTGGATTAACACATAAATATTTGGCCAGACTTCCTGAAAAATAGTCATTAAAACACAAGATAAAATCCCTGGAAAAATGCCAAAATATACCTACAGCTGTTTTTATTTTTTTAACAGAAATATCATCGTTAAACATTCCGTTGTTTCTGATTTTAACAATAGTTGGAAATCTGTTTTATTATTAGACTTTGCTTAGCTTTCAATGGCTTTACATATATACATAATTATTGTCATGTCTGTTTTCCATTGGGGTAGGCAGAGGCGATAGATCTCCTCTTGCTACGGTGCTAATAAATACTTTCACTGCGTCAACTTTCATTAATCCCTTAATAGATTATATTTATTTGTATGTCTTTCAAGACCACGGGCCATGAAAATGGCCCGGACTTTTGGAGGGCTTGCGTGGGGCCATGGGGAGGCCAACACGTAGAGGCCCCTTGACAAATTTAATGTAAATATGTGGTGTGACACTGACCGGCGATTATCCCTGTCTACACCATATAATAATGCACCCAAGGACAAGCCCCGGGCAGTGTAGGACTATTGTGGGAAATGAGGACAAAAAGTACCGGGCTATTGGGGTGAACTGTTAGTGGTACTAGCGGTCTGGGAATATGGGGACTATGACGTCTGCCAGTCGCAATGTTTAGGGAACATGGAAAAATGGGCAGACGGTGACTCGCCACTCCCTGCATGGGCCCCTAAAAATACCATAAAAGGCAGGGGCACACATGGGTGCGAGTGGCTAAGGGGTGTAGAGAGGTGGGCTGCAGGTTCACCGAAGCTACTTCCGACATTAGGCCATTTATCACTTCCACCCCTGGAGCTTGAGTCTTAGCTCTAGCGATCTCCACTCCGTGCCGGCTGGTTAAGGCAAGCACGGAGGCGGGGGCCAAGCCCCCGGAGTCAGGTACGAAGTGTCGCCACTCACCTAAGGCTTCGCCACAAAGCCCCCCTGCGGGTAGATTAGATAGGTTATATTATTGTTATCTTTATAGATATACATACCCGTTTATTAACAGAGCTATTTAAATGACCTCCTGTCTTCAAAAACTTGATCATGATGTGTCAGGGTCTACCGACACAATTTTTTCATTCTAAATAGTCGGAATTTAAAAGGTTGCAATAGAGAATGAAAGTCTGTATGGGAGACCGATCATTTCTCAAGTTTATAGATATAAAAATTCATAATCCGTAAAAAAGTGCATTTTCATTTGTAACAGAACTTATGGCTGGACTAAGTATATATATTACTAATTATCATTTCTGAACAATAAGATTTAAAGAACTTAAGAATATTTACGTTAGATGACATATACAATATCCTTACATTCTTTAAATTGTCTCTGTAGAATGAACAGCTGTGGTAGCTTGTGTTCACTTTGATTGCATTATAGTTGCAAGCGTTTTACAGACTCCCAAATTCATTATTCATTTCATTCATGACTTATTTGAAACAGCGAAGGAAGAAATTCTTTCCCCAAACTTTCAAAATGAGACAAAGAAATTTTTGTTTGTGGGGCTATTAATATTATTTCCGGGATAACACATCCGCGACGATTAAATTCAGGACCCTGTTTAAGTCATATAACTTAGTAAACTTCTACTAGAATCACAGATTTCACTGCCACTTGTTTAGATACAATATTTAGAAAGTCGATACAATGTATAAAGTAGTAATAAGTCTTTTTAGTTCGGATAATTTAGGTTTGCTATACTCCTTTCATATAAAGAGTGAATTTTCATAATAAATTAACAATAATTAATTATTCCTGTTAGGTACCACAAAGCAATTGGAAAAGTATAGGTCTAATATTTTAAATAATATATTTAGTTTGTTAGCTTCTGAGGAGCCCAGTGAGTCACACAATATTTTTTGTTACTGTTACATCTGACGAGGACGTTGCTGCCTTCGCCTTAGTTGTCTTAGTTGAAACTACTGTCACTTTACTCCTCTTCTATTGTGAATTAATCACTATTACGAGATAATGTTAGCGAATGCAGTGTAATATTCTATTCGGAATGGCCACCTTTGGCTTTTATACATGCCTTTAGTCTGTTTGGCCACGAATTTATTGATTTACACACTGCTTTCAAGGGAAATTTCGCCACTGCTTGCTCCAAATATTTTTTTAGAGACTCAATGTCGCCGTGTCGTTTAGAGCAGGTCATGCCCTCTAAAACTGACCATAATTTGAAGTCTAAAGGGTTATGGTCTGGGCTAGATGAGGACCATTCTTCAGCTCTTATAAAGTCCGGAATGTTGGTTTCAAGCCAGGCTTGGTTAGTTCGTGCCTTGTGACCAGGTGTAGAATCCTGCTGGAAAGTCCACGGTATATTTTTAAAAAGTGTATTTCTGAGAGGTTCACTTACGGTACGTGGTTTCACGCCTTTTTCATAAAAATGTAGTTTTGCGACTCCTTGATAAGACACGCCCCACAAAATCATCACTGACGCAGGATGATGACCACGTTGTACCTTTCCAACCACTTGAGGAGCTTCTTTAGAACTGTGAGCGTACACTTTATCATTTTGCTTATTGTAGTAATCGCCAATCGTGAAAAAAATTTCATCAGCAAAGAGGATATTTCTGTGCCTTTTACCTGCAAATAGAAGGCGTTTTGATCGATCCACTCTTTTTAATTGTAAAGATTGATTTAGGGCATGTCCTGTATATCGACCATACGCACCGAGCTTTAGGTCTTGTTTTATAATACGCGGCTGTTAAAAATCGGATCAGCAATATCCAATAACTTAATGCAAACTGTCGACCAAGTTTACATTATAATACGGCCGGCATAACTTGGCGAATGTGAACATAGGCTCTGCGAAGTTTAGCGCATGTAAACTCATGAAGAAAATACAGTGACCAACTAGTACAAAGCAATGAAAAGATACAGGGATGAAGGGCGACCAATTGTATTCACTGACGAGTTGTATGCCCACTCATTACACGAGTGTACATGCTCTAAAGTTCGCAGAGCCTATGTTCACATATGCCAAGTTACGTCGGCCGTATTATACATATTTTATATATATATATATAAATGATCAAGAATTTTATCTCTTAGAGTTGGGAGGATGTTTGAAATGAAACCTCTGTTTTATTCCATAAAGTTTTATAAGTTTTTTTTTTGTTATTAAATAAATTAAAGACGTGTTTTGTGTTTCTTTTAAAAATAATATCTGATTTCCATAATTTAAGCTTAAAAAGATATTGCTAATCCGAATTTTTAACAGCGGCAGTCCTAGCGGGAGGCTTCATTTCTTGATAGTACGATATAAGAACTTAGGTCTGATACGAAGTTTTTGAAGTGCCTGGAATATGACCGACGGCTCCAGCCCACTTTGTGCAAGGCAATCACTGCAATCCTATTTTCTTTAACACCCCATCCCTTGTTATTTTATTATGAACAAGAAAAAATATGTAAAATGGCGCTAAATCGAAAGAAGTTTTTAAAATAAGATATACGTGTTCCAAATTTAAAATAATTAAAAAGTAAAAAGAAAAGTTTTTATGTAACAGTATTTATGGCCAGACTAGTTATATAAGTAACATAAGTAGCCCTCCAAAAAGGCAAATTCCCTGGCCCCCTGACTGTGGGGCTTTGTCACGTCAGGATACGCCGCGTGGCCGCAGAAAATAGTAGATGGGTATGAATTCTATCATCCTTCTTTGACAATTGTCCTTAACACTATCTTTCCTCTGTGATTTTCTATATGTTTGTATTTTACTGATAATGAAATTGTGAGTAAAGTAAATAAAAGTCCATCTTATGTTTGACTTCTTAAATTTATTTAAAAATCGTTTAACAGCAGTTTCCCCTTCGGTTCAGTTACAATATCACCTTCGTGGTATATGAGCTGGCCACGTAAATAGGTTTGTTTAACCACACCTTTTAATTTTCTATTAAGGTATGGGGTAAGCTGAAAATAAATAAAAATATAATTTAAGTAATAATGTTATTTTAATCTTTATGTATAAAATTCTTCAGTTCGAGTATATGCCACTGAAATCCTCCTAAACGGTGGGATTGACATTGATAATTTTTTTGAGTATGTTCGCATGGATCCCGACTCCTGATGGCTTAGATTTACAATTGGATCCGGGAGATGGCGCTGGAATCAGGTTCTATGATTTAATTTTTCAGAGCAGGAGAACGACTGCCGGGCCTGTTAATTGTACCATGAGATCCTAAGTCTGTGTTCGGCAACACTTATAAGTGTGCGGAGAATGTCGTAAAATAGCTCAATATAAAGCCATGATTTTCCCTCTGCGTATGACATGGGGTTCTTTAAGAAGGGAATTATCATTTTTTTAGAGGTCGGCAACGCGTTAGCAACGCCCCTGGTGTTGCACATTCCATTCATTATGCATGAGTTTCGAACGTCAGTGCGCTAATCACGAAGCTACCACAGCTTTTATCTTGGGTTTGACATTTTTACTTTCGAGATATTCTCTAACAAACTTCTAATTTTATAGGAACGCCTGAGAATTATTGTTTATACATAAAAGATAAGAATAACATTGTGTAAATTTTCTAGTAATGTTTATTTTAATCTCAATTTAAAATCACGACCTTGTTTAATTAAATTATAAGAGGCAAATGATATAATTTGGGGTTCAGGTCATTAAAGTGAGCCAAGGCAACCTGTTCAAGAAGCACGAGCAACAATTTTCAATTATAAGCTTTAAGAGTACAAAACATAAGTACACAAACGATATTTAAAATCTGAGCTTTATATTTTTGTAAGTTTTTTTGCGTTAAAACATTGCATGATTCATTGCATATTTGATGTAGGTCACACCGTACGATATTAGAATGTCAAACAGGGCACCTTATTCTTATGCCTTATTTTATCTGATGTGATGACGAAGGAAGCTTCTGGATCGAAAAACACGAGGTCCGCATCAAGGCCAGGTTTTAAGGATCCTTTGCGATTTTGTAAACCGCACAAGTGTGCTGGCCCAGAACTAAGGTACTTTGTGATTGTGGCCAGTTTAAGTCCTCGAGCACTGGCAGCCGTGTAGAACAGTGATAGTCCTGTAAATAAGTCAATAATATATTTTAAGCGATGAGATAACATATTTAAAACACGAACAGGAAAATAATATAAAAAAATATTCAGATTTTTAAATACAATGTGTCCTATGTTTATCTCGTTTTAAAATATAATTACACAAACAAAAATATACTTTATAAACAGGGGTGTGAAGAAAAAAATAAATGCCCGATCAAACATGTGTATATCAGTAGAGAAGAATAATAAAATTTAAATAATAACGTACCAAATTGAACGGAGGAGATACCACCCCAAGCTTCTAAATTATTACTACATTTTAAATCAGGAGTACAGGGAGAATGATCCGACACTACCATATCTAATTTGTCATCTAATAAATATTCCCATAATTTTTCCTGTAAAACAATAAAAAAATTACATATTGTTACTATTGAGAGACTTTAAAAGTAGCTTATAAGAATAAATAAAACAGTGTGCAATTAGCCTCTGTATTAATATAGATGTCTATGTTGCCAACCTCTAGCTAGCTACGCTGTCCATTTTAATTGAGACTCATTGGAACTGAAACAGGATGTAATCTAGAGTTTTATGTATTTCAAATTTATAATTAAGTTTGGTTTACTAACAATTAAGAGTTCCGTGAAGTGGTTGATCGACAACTGTTTGCTTTTTTTATTTGGAAACGTAACCCTAAAACAGCATTACCTAGATCGAAAATATTTGATACTTTAAAAACTATTGTGCCGATTGTCAATGATATTTTCTGGGAAAATGTTTTTTGACCTGCACTATGTTTAGGACTTTCCATATCACAGCTTAAAATGTAGATAGATACACACACACTGTTGATGATATTGTATATATCTTTCCACTTTTTTTTTTTTGAGGCGAGGGAAAATGACTAACCGATTTACGCACTCTCTGGGCCGTCACTAGGAAACGGCACGAATCCACGGGGGGCGGTAACTCTAGCAATTGTATGCTTTATTTTGCGCTCCGTCCGCTATGGACTACACAGAGGAGTGTGGAGACTCCGAGTGATGCCGCACGGGCGAGCAACCTCAATACCCAGTAAAAACCCCCTCCTCCCTTCGCGGCCCTGCGCTTTGATGTGAAGGAAAGACTGAGATATAGAACATAGTTACGCAACAGTCGATCCAGCGCATAAAGTGCTTGAAGTGTGCCCTGGGAGAACACACTCCACTACGAAACGGGGGTAGTTGTTAAGTCCCTTGCTTTACCTAGTAGCTAAGGGCCCCCATCGTTTCGGATCCTAACTCAGGGAGGGAAGTAATGCGCGTACCTGCCTCTCCGGGTGCCGGCTGAAGGCCGGCGACCTCGAGAAGAGACCGTAGCACGCGCCGAAGGACTTCGCTCCCTATCCCTTTCTGCGGCCTCTTTCAGAGAAATTACTGCCTCACAAAAAGAAACCGCAGCATCCCAGCGGTCGTCGCTCTGCAACATAGCCGTTACCAAGTCGCCGAGCGATCCGACGGCTCCTACTTTTGCCTCGAGCTAGAAACGCTGCGGCGCCCAGGCAGCGCACTCGACAAGCGTATAAAACGCCGTATCGGGTGCGCCACACTGTCGGCAATCCGGAGAAGGCAAGCATCCCACAATGCGAAACAGATACTGATCGAAACAACCGTGTCCGGTCAGTATCTGTGTCGTCCTGAAGGTGAGGGTGCCGCTAGTGCGGTTGACCCATTCCTCCAGTTGTGGCCTGATTGCATCCACCGTAAAGCCGCCGGCCACAGGGTGTTCGAGGTCACGAGACCATATATCTTTCCACTCACCTAAGGCAGGGCAGGTTAAGGTCTGCCGGGACCGCTAGTTATACATGTGAATAGATGGAAATAATTTAAGCAAGCACATTTATAGCAGCATAACACAGATCTGCGTTAACAAATACAACGTAAACGATGTGTCCATAATTGTATCATTTGGTATATCCGTTAATCATTTATAAATTAGTGTTCCAGGATAGCGTATTTATGAGCAGATTTAGTCAAAAGTATTATTTTTAGCAATACCCTAATTATAATTATTTATTGCATACATTATGAATATTTACATGCAGGTCTTAGTTAACATGTATTTGTGGAGCTCGGAAGCTGGTTAGCAACTATGGAGTGGATCGATCTAATCTACTATCTTATCATCTGTGAAGATTTCGTAGGCCAAGTGTTGCAACTGATAGAAGAAGTTTTTTATCCGAACACGCGCCACATCAATGATGGGATCTATCAATATGATATCGATGTAAACTAAATTTTACCTTATTTTTCAAATCTCGAATAGGTGGAGCACATTTGAACTCGCTGTGCCCTTTAGGAATGTCTTCAGCATTAAAATTAAGATAATGGTGACATGTTTCGGACGTAACGCCTCCTCGCCACGCTGTAATTCCACTTTTTTGTCGGACTTGTCTTGCTTCTGCTAATAAAGGGACGACTTCTGCTGACGAGACATGGACTACATGCACCCGAACGCTAAATACACATAATTTAGAGAAGTTAATATCTTCATTTTTTGAGGTTTGGTTTTCAATTTCAACACAAATTTACCTAAATGTATGAAATGAATTTAAGTAGATACTACAAATAGTTGAATATTTTTCGAGATATTTTGAACAGTCTCATTTCATTTCAAAATAATTGTATTCGCAACTGCGTACGTGGAATACAAATATTTATTTTTATACTAGCTGTCCCGGCAGACGTCGTCCTGCCCGGAGAAGCTTCAATCGATATGCCGACAGCATTAAGGTTTATTTATTTAAAAAAAAAATATTTAATTTTGTATATTAGATATTAAATATAGAGTTAATAAAAAAAGAAAGTGAGTAAAAGTACCTTAAACGTTACAACTACACGAAAGTGGTTCTTGCCCCCAGGGGGTGCCGCCCTGGACTCTACTCCGTCCAGGAAGCGGTACGAGGGGACGCATCCCCGGGGCCCCGAGCCGCCACTGTCACATCCCCCTTTCACTCCGTGGCAGTGGTGTCCCACCTCTCCGCCTCCAAATCCCAATGCCTTCCCTTCCTTCCCAAACCTCCTCCCCAAACACCCATCCCTTCCGTTGCGACCGCCAGCGTCGAGATTTTCTCCGCTGATGTCCACCCCACCACCGCCGGCCTGACCGGCGACCTACCCTCCCCCGCTCCGTCCGCCGACGCTGCTGTGTGCGCGAGGCGGCGGGGAAAAGGGGAGGAAGGAGAGGGGGGAGGGGTGTTGGCGCAGGAGCAATCCTTCGCAGCCTCCCCCTCCCCCCTATCGCGAGGCCCCCCCCCGCCGCTGACGCTGCTGAGTGCGCGAGGCGGCGGGGGGGCGGGGTGAAAGGAGAGGGGGGAGGGGTGTTGGCGCAGGAGCAATCCTTCGCAGCCTCCCCCTCCCCCCCTATCGTGATGCCCCCCCCCGCCGCTGACGCTGCTGAGTGCGCGAGGCGGCGGGGGGAGGAGGAAGGAGAGGGAGGGGTGATGGCGCAGGAGTAATCCTCGCAGCCTCCCCCTCCCGGCGGCAGCGGGCGTCGAGGTCTGGGGGATCCATATAGACCTCCGCCCGCACTAATGCCGCGAGAGGGCGCGAGAGGCAGCCGCGCGTCCCTCTCAGGGCCGGGGAAACGTCATTCCCCGGCCCGCACACAGGAGAGGCCGCCTCTGTTTACGAGGCGGCCGGCCGCTGCCGGGGTTGCGGGTTAAGCTCACGCATGTACCGCGACCCCGGCGCTAGGCGGAAGGAAGGCTCCCATGGGGTTTTAGTGGGTATACCGGCAGCCGGTCGTATTGAACCGGCGTCGGGGAGCCCCACACACCGGCCGCGCATGATCCCCCGCGCGGCTGACGGTGCGGCAACGCATTTCCCCATGTAAAAAAAAAAAAAAAAAAACGAAAGTGGTTCTTAGAAGACTATCCATAATTTTTCATGAAATATTGATCCCAGTTCATAGATTTAAAAAAAAGTACATTTAATAATAAAATGACCATTTTACAAAACATAATTTGATGCCAATCTGTCCTATTTCTGACACTGATTAAAAACTTCTATCGGATCAACCTAGATTGGAGTACTAACAGGAATTGCAAATCTGTTCCCATACATTTTGTATCAACATTTTATACATTTTTATGTTAATTATTATTTCTAATACTGATCAAAAACTTCTTTCGGACCAACCGTCGTTGGAAGAGTCAGAAATTGAAAAAATCTTTTCCGATATTATATTATGTATTTTTTTGCGTATAATGGCCATTTTCTTGCTAATGTTTTGAAATCTGTGAATGGGGGGGGGGGATCAATTTAACAAAAATAATTGGTAGTCTCCTAAGATCATCGTGTCGCTGCAACGGTTAGGATACATCCCTTTACTGTCCTGCTGAAAGTTTCTCTGTATATTATGAACCCCGTAAGGACATGGAAGAATAGTATCCTTTCTTTATCTAAATAGAATACACAGGAAAATTTAAGATATACTGCTTCAATTTCTAAACTGTTTATTGAAACTCGTTGAGTTGTTTCCTAACTTCTTTCAAACAAACTTTCAAACAGACAGACAATAATTCTGAAAACGGTCTATAACAATAATTAGGTATCAAATACAAATAGCAGTTGGACTTAAATTTTCACATTTGTATTTTAAATCACGGACATTTAAAATTTATTTATTGGCAAAGATTTAATTAAGTTATTCTGAATGTAAAAGAACTTTAAAATAAATCATCGGGGGATTCAGGTCTTTGCCCTGTATACTATAATATTTAATTGCGATTTATGGATAAAGAATGATACGGTAGAACTAATTTAAATAAACCAGAAAATTATCACTTAGTTTATGATGTTATTATATTACAAATACATTGTATGAGTGTTGTCGATAAATTTTATCGTCACCTTTGATGTTAAAAGGGTATTCAATTCAGGTTGTAATGTTTACTGTCAACTAGAGTTTTCCATGCAGCGTGCTCGAGTAAGTATATTTCTGTTGTGTATTATGTATTATGTATCACGCATAATTTTTTTTATTTATCGAAAATAAACTCGAGAACGTAATATGCCGTCTTATTTCAGAAAGATTTTTGCATCTGTTATTTGAAATGAAATGTGACAAAAAAACACATTTTATCACGAACCGTTCATATCCAAGGCCATAAAAAAGAATTGTAAACATAAATAAACACAAACGGAATTCACGTTTATCTGTAAGTATGGATTCTGAAATTATCGAAATATGTGGTACTAGCAACGGGCAGAAGCTCGCGTCTTCGTCCGCTTGGAATAGTTTTAAAAAAAGTAATTAAAAAAACTCAAATTTTAAAACTTTCTTCATTGGTGCTCCGCTCCTATTCGTCTTAGCGTGATGATAATATATATAATATAATGCCTATATATATAGCCTTCCTCGATAAGTGGATTATCTAACACTGGAAGAATTTTTCAAATCAGACATGAGTTCCTGTACTGTTCCTGTTACTGACATTAGCGACTTCAAGCAAACAAACAAACTCTTCAGCTTTATATATTAGTATAAGATTAAAAACCTGGACGACGGTAACTTCAGACAACATAAAAGGGACTTACTCTGTCTTATCCAAAAAACTTCTGATGAGCGATATTGCGTTTAGTTCCATCGTAGGCGGCCTTGACTCAAGATACGTGTTGTATTCTTCTGGATCTAAATAACGTATAACATATTAGTTTTCAAAGCACACTAAAGAAATTCGCGACAGTTCATCTGCCTTATTATCGGTTAAAATTGTATTTGTTTTAATCTTCATACATATAATGTTAAAATTCAACCGACGCGATGGTAGGTAAAGCAAATAAATGAATAGTGAGATATAGGAATCGGCCATTAGTGGCTAAGGTACCCGAGTTTTAATCTAATGATATGGATTGTAACTGGGCTGGGTTGTGTACCTAACCTTTTCTGACTTATATATCGTTACGACGGAGGAGAACATCGTATCGAAGTTGCACATCGAGATTAACGATATGTGAAATTCATCAATCTACTTAGGACAGGAGGCGTGGTAGATATGCTATTCATTCACCTAAAATGAAGATATCCGAGCCCAGAAGCAGAATACTTAGGTACAGGGTCATATTATATGTATAATACTCAGTTTAAAATTTACACGGAATGTGACAACACTTACCTTTCTTCTTTAATTTACTATTAATGTTATGATCAGTATCCTCTTCTTCTATTTCAGCGTGGAACTGAAAAAAAACAATTTCCTCAATTACTAGACGTCATACGCGACCAAAAGGCTGGCGTCTATTTTACTTAAAGATTAAGCGTTGCTATAGCACGCACTTTTGCGTGCTATAGCACGTGGCAATGCCGCCAGCCTTTTGAGAATGTTCCCGGTAAGTGACAGTGGTTTGGGACCTATATTTTATCTTTAGCCATTTTTATTTAATTTTAGTTTTTGATATAGTTTGTAAATTTTTTTTATTTATTTTTTATGTATTCAATAGTATGTAAATTCTTCTGTGCCATTAAGTTTATTTAATTTATTTTTAAGCCTAAATTGTATTTTTTATCAATTAAGTTAACATGTTATAATTCAAAATTTCCTCCTGTTGTAAGCAAATATTCCAAACCAATACCTATGTGCAAACCAATAAGAAATAATAGATCAAGAATAAATATCGCACGGCCCTGCGATACTGCTTGCATTCGAAAGTACTTTTTAATTGAATCGGATTATTATTTCAAACTTTTCTTTGTCCATTACTATTAATGTAGGCCTTAGCATATGTATCCAGAATACATACCGCTAAGACAGAGCCAGATCCTTCCAACGCATTAAATGCTTTTTCCAAGTCTTCTGGTAGCACACGAGGAAACTCTTCGACGCCACTCGGACAAAGGAAACATTTAAAACCCACGACACCGGCCTTTACTAAGTCACGAAGGGAATCCTAAATGGAATAAAAACAAATTAGTGTCTTGTTTTTGTTTCAATTTTTTAAGGCATATGTTTATTTGTAACTTGTAAGTTTCAGATCAATAATTGTGTATTGGCAACATAGGACTGTGTTGTGTTTGTAGGTAGTAGTAATCTGTTTGATTGATCTAACTTTATAGATTAAAGCATCTGAAATTATAATGAGCCTCAAGGAAATTATGGACATGTAAATATAAATTCAAATTGATGATCTCACGGTTTCTGTGGCTGCGTCTCTACTGTCACACTCTTTTATTATTTCTTCACACCTTGGGGAATGAACCGATTAACATGAAACACATTAGATTACACTTTAAATTTTATCCTGAGAAGTAAATAATAAAAAATAATAAAACTTTATTTATTTCTCCACACAACAGATTCAGAAAGAAACCTGGTGTGTGAGACTGGTGCCTGAAATAGATTTCTAAGAAATCTGTATGACAGGTCACCAGTGCTCCACTCCATGGCTAAAATAAAAGATTCTTAAGAATAACTTAAATTTAAAATTACACAGTTAAAACAGAAATAAGCTATTTGAAAGAAAACGAATGTGTAAGCATTTGTGTGTGTGTGTGTGTGTGTGTGAGTGAGTGTGAGTGAGTGTGTGTGTGTGTGTGTGTATGTGTGTGTGTGTGTTGGCGTGTAAGGGTGGATGCGTGAGCGTGTGTTCGGGTGTGTGTGGGTGTATATAGATATTAAAGTATGTTTAAATTCTAAGGGACAACATATTATTACTTTTAGTATTTTACATAAGTGGATGAAGCTGACCTTCTGTCTCATCATAACTTAAGGTTTTAAGCCATTTGGTGATTTTTTCTTTACAGGCATAATTTTCTAGCGGGTACATTTGTACAATATTATTTACTTTATTATATAGGTATGGTCCAAGAAAGGGGAAAAATCTTTGGACTAGGCTCGTCTGGCAAGTTCTTAGGTTACAAACAGCAGTTTTCCTGCGCTTGTCGCTTAGTAACTGTGGATCATACTGCAACTGTGAATGTTTCTTGAGTAATGTAAGTAATATAAAGAGCTGTCTGACAGTTAATACATCCCATTTTTTGTAAAGTTCATTGGTAGGGAAACGGTATGGAAGGCCTAGACTAACTTTTAAAATTGCTCTTTGAGCTCTCTCCACTTCGATCAGGTGAGTTTTCCCTGCACCCCCCCAACAAACAAGACAATATTCAATGATGCTTTAACAAAGTGCATAATAAACCATTTTTATTATGTTCTTGTCAGCAACGAATTTAAGGGACTTGAAAATGTAGATTAGCTTACGTAAACGAGGAACTAGCGAGTCAATCTGAGGTTTAAAATTAAGAGTCGAATCTAGTATGATGCCAAGATATTTAATTGTCTCAGTTCTTTGTAGGGATGGGCAGTTACAGTTTGAGGTCGAGTTTATACAGGAGTGTGCAACAATAGTCAAAGTAGGTGGAGGGAGGAGATTGGATTTAGGAGAAAAGGGTAGGTATTTTGTCTTACTGACATTAAGTGTCAGTAAATTAGATTTGAGCCAATTACAGACCTTGCTTAAACCAGTTTGAACATCTACAAACAAGTCACACCAGTTATTGCCCATGAAAAAGATAGCGGTGTCGTCCGCAAAAGTGAAGATTTTGCCATTTATTATTGACATGTCGCACAGATCATTGATATAAATGAGAAAAAGCGTTGGGCCAAGAATACTGCCCTGAGGGACGCCAAAAGTGAGTACACGCTCATCACTTGTCCATTTGTCAATTTTTACGCGCTAAGTCCTATCACTCAAATAGCTAGTCAATAATTTTAAAGGCAATCCCCTAACGCCAATTCTATCTAACTTAGATATTAGGTGTGGGATACAGACTGTGTCAAAAGCCTTAGCAAGGTCTAAGAAGACTGTGAGACATTTTTTCTTATCGTCAATACTAGTCACTATATTACTAATTAGTTCTAAAACAGCATCACTAGTTGATCTCCCAGAACGAAAGCCGTATTGGTTTGCGGATAGTAAATTATTATTTTCTAAGAAATTCGTTAGGCGTTTGTTGATCAAACGCTCCAGTATCTTAGATAGTGCAGGTAAAATCGAAATAGGTCTAAAATTATTGACACAGTTTCTATCCCCTCCTTTATAAATTGGTTTAATAAGAGCCGTTTTAAATGCCCTTGGAAATTCCCCTGTAGAGAATGCTAGGTTACATATAAAAGTTATTGGAGTAGCTGGTATATCGACATATCTTTTGATTAACATGCCAGAAATTTGGTCTATACCTACTGCGCACTTTTCTTTTAATCCTAAAATAAGCTGCTTCACTTCATTATCATCAGTAGACAGGAGAACTAATGACTTGGAAGGGGAAAACATATGGCCGAAGATGTTATTTCCAGTTTCATTACTGGAGAGCGGAATTTGATTTGCTAGATTTTTACCTACATCCGCAAAAAAATTATTTACATAATTTATGTCTGAAAAAGGGGTTGCTTGCGAAAGAAGTGTTTTAGTGTCTGCGGAACATGGATTCGAAGTTCATATAAACAAAGGCGCGTAATATGTTAAATTTCGCCATAATCGGTTTCTTACAGTAGAACATATTGGAATTTTAATTAATTTGTATCTGACATTTATTAACATTTTGTAACTTCTTATTTGAGTCCAGATAACATATAAAGTATTTCAATTGCTTTGGGTCCGGCTAATGGCCTGACTGAGGCCCTGCATTGGTTGTTAATTTTATTTGTATTCCGTTAGGGTGACACTTTACGCTAATGTGTTTAGCTATAATGATAATTTGGGTGCTAATCAAAAAGGTAACCGAATAATAATGGATTCAGAGGGTGACTTGTGTTTAGGTGTTTGCACTCTTATCAAAATGTAAACAATTTTTATTTCTACAAATAATCTTGTTTGTTGAAGTGAAATTTGGTTTCTATCTATATACTTGTGTTAGCAGGTATGATTTATATATATTTTATACTGTGAAAAAATAATATGCCTATAGGTACATCTTGTAAAAATTTTCTGTTGTGAATTCTACGGAAATATGGTTGTTAATCGATCGGTCGCCAGAAAATATTAATTATGTATATCAAAATATAACTCACTTGATTCCCTGGTATGACTCCACCCCAAAATCCAACATCTACATAAATGTTTGCTTTTGCAGCAGATGCTTTGATTTTCAAATTATCCACAGTTGTTGTTGGCGGAATAGAATTTCTGCAAATGACGCAATACCAAGTCACCTTTTAAGGGTCATCTACCCATAATGGAGAATAGAGAATTGGCAACAATATATTTACAGCTACATACATTAAATGTTAACATGCCATTTTAGCCACGACAAAACACTCTTGTTAAAGCATCATTTATTAAGATTTATGTCATGCAAACGAGATGTCTCCAATTACCCAAATAAAAAAAAAACATTTTAGTTAAATATTCTTAAAGTATGGCCGGAATATCAAATAAGAAGCGGTAAAGTAACATTTGAAGTTTGAAAACAACCTATAACTGCGAGTTTGGGAACAAGAAATTAATTTAAATAGCTAATTTGGAAATATAAGATATTTAATTAAAATTAACTCGGTACTGTTGTACGATCCGCGTCTTTAGGGTTCTATTCTATTATTATAGTATTTTTTCTCATCAACTATAGATCTATATGAATGACATTTAGTGGAAATATGTAATCTATGTGACGCTACACAATTAGATAGTGTGAAAATTTTCATGGTTCATAGTCGTGTGACCTATCGAGCAACTCGAAATTTCTTAACTGACTTCTTTGTTACACGATACCGTGGAGCGTTTTTATTTATTTATTTTTATTCGTAAGTCACTCTCTAGGAGGTGCAATGGTCACCAGTTTGGATTTGGTGAGTGAATTTAGAAAATTCGAGAGTAACCCTGATTATAAAGAAAGCTGAGCGCCTACATTCTTAGAAAAAAAAGCTTGTATACGCGTGTCAGTATTACATTTTCTATAGGCGCTTAATTTTTTGGTGTGCATGTGACGGGATGTCTTAGTCAATTGTGGAGCGATTTTCAGTTTTTTTTCAATTGTGTATACTCCCGAGGTGATCAAAAAGTCAGGATCTGATAAATGGATCCCAGGGAAATCGCTACAAACTATTGTTGACGAGCATCTACACTGAAGAGTTAGATAGCAACCTTCTGTACGCATGCCAGTACTATAATTTCTACAGGCGCTTAATATATTATTTCTAAAGCTATTTAAATATTTGCGGAACTAAAAAACAAAATAAAAACTGACTTTAAAGTAAAAAGGAAATAATAAATACTATATTTTGCAAATTTGTCGTTGTTTTTTTACGTTTTACTTGGCACGTACTTAAAGATGTAGAAAGTAGTCGGTTAAATATTTATTTTTCCTTTTGAACTTTTGAACCGACTTTGAAGCCTGTTTCGTATTTGTTTGAAACAATTTTTCGATGCGAGATATTTGTTTCTAAAGCGGTAAATGTTGTGTTCGACCTTGTGATTTGATTTGAATTACTTTGAATTGAATTAATTGACTTAATTAGATTTGAATTAATTGACTTTTGATTGAAGTCTGAGATGGATAACTATCACGATCATAGAGCGTATAAATTGTTTCAACGAAAATGGGTGTAAAAAAGATCTATTGAATAGCTTTTGAGATGTCAGATACTTGCGCACATATTATTTTTTGGGATTTCATAGTCAAAAGAACATTGGACGTTCGTCGCCTCTACGGAATCCTTTATAGTTCGTGAACTGCCACATGTTTGACCAATCTATTATAATAATTAATATTATAAGAAATATGTACAATATATATTGCATGCCTTGTTATATATTGTGTAAAATAAAGCCTCCATTGGACACTTTATCACTTGATATCAATGATCCTGTGGAGGAAGTAATTAGTACCTAAGCAATTACTTACAGAGGCATATCAATAATAGTGGTAATACCGCCAGAAGCAGCGGCGTTAGTGGCTGTTCGAAACCCTTCCCAAGCTGTGCGACCTGGCTCATTGACGTGAACGTGTGAATCGACTATCCCAGCCAGTAGTACAAGATTGCCACCTTCCACAATCTGGATTGGATTAAAAGCGCCTTTAAACAAAAATAGTCGACATATAAACCAATACATTATATCTATATCCCCAATTTAAGGACCTTACGGCTATTTTATGGGGTATATACAACAACTCTGCAGTCGATATCCAATACCCAGGTCATAAGTAGTTAGTGGGTACTGTAAGTAGCGAGAAGTTAGACAATGAACCGAGAACTCGCGGTCCATTTGGCTAAAAGAGCTAAGGCCTAACTACTCCACCACAGTCAAATTTAGGTTTGCTTATTAACAAACTTCTAAAAGGAGGAGGTACTCAATTTGTCTGTTCGTTTAAAATAATCAGAACATAGATCCAAACTCATCGTAAAATAACATTCAAGTTGAGAGTTACAAAAGCAAGTAAGCCTTTCATACTTGAAAAAACCTGGGACAGATATATTCTTATTACAGGCTTATACAAGCACACAGAAGAGTCTTTTATGCATTCTACACTGTTATATGAAGATTTCTGATAAAGAACATGTAATAAAATAAATTATTTATTCCAAACGTATTTTCGTCTCCATTAGTGTTAGTAAGACATTGTAATAGTAATTTTAAAAAAGAAATCCAATCTCTGTTTATACTTATATAAAGACTATTTAATTAATTACTATGTTACTGCGTACTTAACATCGACATGTTTATGTGAGGATCTCTCCTTGCGTGTTTATCACAAACTAAGAAATAAACAAGACATTATGTATTACCTTCTCATTGTTATTATTATGTTAAAAATATAATATATTAGGTATAATATATTATATTTTTTCCAATACAAAAACATGTAGATTATAGTTATAAAAAATATTCATTATGTATATTTTTCGTATGTTTTTAAAATTTATTGATAACGATTTATTACATTATATATTATAATAGATAGTTATAAAGGCTTCCACAATGTTAGTTATATCAATTATTTATAACAATAAAAGCAAAACGAAAGGTCCTTTCCGAGTAAAGATTTTTAAGTTATCCAGTAAATAATTTTTAGAAATAATCATATTCTGTAATCGTATCGATTAGTCTTTAGATTTTTCCAATAAAGGTGACATGCTTATGTTTATTGCGACACAAGATCTTCAAGGGTACCGTTCCAGAAAGCCGTACATATTATTAAAGATTTATAGGTACACTTAAATAGAACATTTTAAATTTATTGTTATTAAATAACATTCAAGGCAAGGGACAGATATCACCATTCAATCATTTAGCTCTGGTTGGACAAGCGCCGGAGTTATTTATCATGGTCAAAATAGCGTTTGATTCTATTTAGTTAGATCCCACTGCAACCTCCGCTTCGAGAAAATTACGCAAAAATTCTCACTACAGTAGCCACCCCATAATGTATCGAAATAAAACATAATATTGGCCAACTTTATATATTATTATTTATAACTTAAAATATTAATATTTAATACTCTATTTTACCTTTACATCTCCTATATTTTCTTTTAAAAGTCCATCAATCTCTTCTCTCTTCATCAGTTTTACAATAATGCCATTTTCATCAACAAGAACGCCCCCATCGAACACTTCGTGCTCAGTCACAACACGTTTACTTGAAAACAGCTGCTTAGAAGGTAAAACCATCGTTATTAATTAAACTAATTAAAAGTTAAACGACTGACAGCACCGAGACTTGCCTAACAACTAAAAACAGTTGGCCTTGGAACGAATCTATGTAACAGACTGTTATCGTTGGAGTCAATGAGAGTAACCATCAGAAACAAAATAACAATAAATTTGATAAGAATGTGACAAAATTGAAATAGGTATCAAATATCAAGACTTTAATTTTGAAGTTAATTTTTAAGTAACGCTATGTAATACAACAGAATCAAATCATCAATATTCGTTATTTAAAGCACAGAATGTACAAGTTTCGATATCCTTTAGGAATTCTTATGGTCTCACACTCTCGCTCCGGAGTTTGTTTGTGTGTACACAGAGCTGATTAGTATCTCCAAACGAATTACTAAGGCTAGATATAAAATTTGGTGCACATATAAAAAAGTCGTGTCTTTATAAAAATGTGTTTTTCAAAGTTTCGTAAAAAAATAGTATGAAAAGAGGCTCATAATATTAAATTGAAATTTGAGCAATATTGTTGAGTAAGTTATCAAATGAAAAACATCTGTATAAGGCCAGCCAGTGAATATAAGAACCAACACGGATCATTGAAAGTTGAATTAATACCCGTATTATATTTTAAAGAGGAACTTAAATACGCTTCGAGGCAGTGTAAGATTATCATGAACATATAGTTTTAAAACAATAATCTTGTAGTAAATAGTAAAATTTCACTTCCTGGTCTCTGGATGCGAATGCTTTGCACCGCACGCTCACACATCGCGGGCGAGCAACTGCTTGCCCCGGCGGTAGATGCGGCCTTTTCACCAGAGATGTGTTATGCAGCTTTCTGCGAGAATGTAAAAGCTAAGCTACTATTATGTAGCGGAGCGAGTAAGATGTGCAATGAAAATGTCCCGCCGCAAGGTATTATTCGGTTAGTGTAGGTACTCTGTTCTGCACATAGCTGCACCATTTGCGACCATCCGTAAACACGTATTGACAGCACGCATCATTCTATATAAAAACGTAGCTTAGTTGAATAGTTTCAACCAGCTATGCTATGTGGATCAATAAATATGATTGGTGGATATCAAACGTATTCATAGTAACGTTGCATAGCACACCTCTGGTGGAAAGGCACCTTTAGGCATTTGGCCTGCCATGGCAAGTGGAATTGGTCTAGCTGCCCCCTTTCCAAAAGTAGGTCCAACGAGCGGTTTTAGTAGGTATTCTCGTCTCAGGTGGCAATAGTACCTACTTCTTAGGGGGTACTTATGCCACCCTAACGTATGAAAGTGAATCCCACACGCCCCGGCGAATTTTCCCCGAGGTAGTTCGTTCATTATCAGTTTTCCCCTCGCTAAAAAAAACCAAAGAAGGGCCTGCAGTTGCGTCTAATAAAAATGATGTAGTTTTGAATTATGACAAGCCGTCTTTTACAAGATTAACGCATTCCATACCATAAGATAAGGAATCCCAAACCCAGAAGTAGGATGTTTATGAACTAATATTCTTATATACTTAATAACAAAATAATCCAACTGTACAATTTTAAAACCTAAAAACCCACATTGTTTTTTAAATGAATGTTTGTGCCTCGATTGTTTTGCTTGGTATTTGCCGATGTATTTGCCAAAACATGTGTATAACGTATCAAATTTAATGTTGTTCCTAATAAGCAAAACTTTTTGGAGGCTTGGGCACTCCGACATTGGGCAATTTGTCCAAATGCCCAATGTTGAAGAGGGCATTGATTATTGTAGGTATTCAGTTAGTTTATAATTTAAAGAATAAATTTAGTGCTACTGTATTTCGTTAAGTATTTCTCATATTTATAAAAATATTACAGCAAGTTTAGGGAGTATAATTACTTATTACAAGTAATTGATATAATAACTATATCAGTCAGGCCACGACACACCTTCCATGATCAAATTGATCGTGTACTAGCAGATGGTGATGTCAGGAGCCTTAAAACAGACGAGCGTGCATGACAAGAACTATGAATGTCAAAGAAGCAAGTGAGGTGTGTAAGAATAAGCCTAAATGGCGCTCTGTTGTTCGTGCCTACCCCGCAAGGGACCTGGCGTGAAGTTATGTATGTATGTATGTAACTATATCAGCAATAATGTGCAGTTATATCGGAAATCATAAATAGTGTGGGCGACTAGTTCGACAGCCAAAGTTGACGAATGGCTTAATAAATGCCAACGATCCGCCTTGAACTTCACCTTGAGCTTGAATTGAAGCACGCGGGATGCTGCGGGCATCGGCCGCAACCCCCCGAACGTCGGTACCCTGTACTACATACTAGCAAACTGTAAACATATACCGGTTCCGATCTTTTTCAAAAGGGCATGCTGATCCAGATTCCGCTTGAAACAAACAAAATCGGCCAACTGCATGCAAGTCCATGCAGTATACAACAATTTTTTATCATTTATATAATGAACTCTAAAAAGCATTGAAGTAATAATAACGCTCTCTCAAAAACTGCTTAACGGAGCTTGTTAAACCGATTTTTTTTAGTATTTGTATCCTTCTTGAACAGACTTTTTTTACCTCATAGCTAAAAGTTCTGGGGAATTAAATTATTTAAAGGTTAACATACTTTTTGACCGACTTGAAAAAACGAGGAGGTTCTCAATTCGTCGGAACCTTTTTTTTAATATATGTTCACCGATTACTTCGAGATTTATGATCCGATTTACGTGATTCTTTTTTGTTCGACGCGGAGTAGCTGCCATTTGGTCCCCTAAAAATTTGACATACATTGGCCCAGTAGTTTTCATTTAATGAACATTTTTATGAAAAAAATTCATTCTACGCGGCACTTTCGTAGGACTCCATAGACACTAAAAAGTAACACATAAATAAAAAAACTTCGTTAAAAAACCGACTTAAAAAACTAAAAAGTATAGAAAAACTTATTTCTAACGCTATTATTATTAATATATATATTATCTAAAACATCTTGAAGTCAGTGCACAGTAAAACATAAAGATTACTACATTTTGAAAATTACTAAGCACCGACTTTAAGATGTTTAAGATAATAAAATTAGAAATAAGTTATTTTATACTTTTTAGTTTTTGAAGTCGGTTTTTTTAAGCAAAGTTTTTTTTATTTTTACGAAATTGAAAAGGAATATATCACCACCTATAAACGAGTAGATAGAAAAAGTACTAAGACACATCTTCGGGTATGGAAATATGTTGCAGTATACATTTTTATTACGTCTTGTTATTATTATCTTTAATTATATTTTTATTTCCTTTTATTGTGTCTGTCTTACTGAGTATGTACTATTTGCTACAACTCTTCTTCTTCTACAATTCTTCGAAAAGGGATTGTGTAACACGTTTCTGTGTAAAATGTACTTAATAATAAAAACTTCGTTTAAAAAAATCAGCTTCAAAAACTAAAAAACTAAAATGTATAAAATAACTTATTTCTAAAGCTATTATTATTAATATATATTATCTAAAACATCTTAAAGTCGGTGCTTAGTAATTTACAAAATATAGAAATTTTTATTATTTTTTACTTTGCACCGACTTTAAGAAGTTTTAGATAATATATATTAATAATAATAGCTTTAGAAATAAGTTATATTAGTTTTTTAGTTTTTGAAGTCGGTTTTTTTAAACGAAGTTTTTATTTTTTTTGTTACTTTATAGTGTCTATGTATGGGTGGACTTACGAATGGTGCCGCGCTTCTTAAAAAATATAGGTCCCAAGAAACGAGAACAAAAAAATGTTCATAAAATGAAAACTACTGGGTCAAACTATGTAAAATTTTTAGGGGACTAATAAGGAAGCTATTCCGCGTCGAACAAAAAAATAATCACGTAAATCGGAGTAATCGGTGAACATACATATAAAAAAACAAAATAAAAAAAAGATCCCGACTAATTGAGAACCTCCTCCTTTTTTTCAAGGCGGTTAAAAAAGAAAAGTTAATCAATTTTTAGCTAGACGTGTTTGTTGCTGGGGAGTTTCTTGCCGCTTCTTCTAAACAGCAACAACACGTTGCGAAGCGGTCCACATAGATTAAAGAAAAATTAAATTTTAACTTATATGTACTGACCTTCAAAGTGTTCTTCTGTGGAATTTATATTGACCTTAAACCTTTTGAATTTCATGTTATTTATTGTTTTGCAATTTCAATACAACGTTGTTTTTCCCTTCTTTCTCTAGAACTTTTTATTTTATCGCACCTTTTATTTTTTGGAACTACTTAGAAATGGTCCTTTATTTATTTTTTCACTATACCACTGTTAGGCGGCGAATAGAATAACATCTTCCTTTCAAATATAATCCAATCTAATTAATACCTAAAACATCTTGAAATAAATAATAGTGGTATACTAAAAAACGGACAGACGAATGGCGATTTAATAAGGGCCTCATTTGGCTACAGAACCCTAAAAATTTACTGATGCTCGTCCCACAATGAAACGCATCTCAGTCTCACTATCCAAAAATTTCAACTTGAACTTTAATGTGAGCTCTGGGAAAAGAGTTTGGGTCATTGGTTTAGGTCATGTTTTGAAAATTTTAAAACAAGGGCATTGCCAATTTCAGGGTCCACATACTCATATACAGTTAGACGTCTTGGTGAAGGCGACACTGGTGCTGCGGTGAACAATGCCAGTGTCATTGGCGGGAAGAAACTAAAGAACACTACTCGCATATTAATGATAGCAGCGGTCGATTCATGACCACTCCAGCTCGACTTGGCAAGACATAAGCCACCAAGCAATATAGAAATAGTGATGCCAATTAATTAATTATTAATTTTAAAGTCTTTAATGTAC
Source organism: Dendrolimus punctatus (assembly GCA_012273795.1). NCBI lineage: Eukaryota > Metazoa > Arthropoda > Insecta > Lepidoptera > Lasiocampidae > Dendrolimus > Dendrolimus punctatus. The sequence goes on from CM022537.1 coordinate 11,262,410, forward strand.
TGTCATTTTGAAACAGTTTAATCTCTGATGCTAATAAATAATTTTTAAGAAATAATATGTTAAGTTTATACGTACCGTTCTTTTTAAGTCAAACAATGTTGCTTAGTGCTTAAACAGTTAACTGTGTTTTTTTACTTTTGTATGAGGAATAAAAGACTATCAAAGTAGTGGATCAACGGTTGGTGACCGCTATCAGTTCGGCGTACTAATAATAAGCTACTTACCATCGTCTGATTTGCGTTCGCTTCTTTGAAATGCAGTAACTAAGTGATATTTTATGTTTATATTTGTGGATCAAATGGAATTTAAGGAATCAGTTAATAATTCCATCAATACAAATTGATGCTGCACGGTAAGTATTTCCAACCTTTTCTTAAATCAGAAAATATAATGCAATTTTTTTTTATAAAAATATAAAAGTATCTTAAACACGTTATACAGATTAAACATATGCAACGCAACTTGATGCAAGTAAATAAAAATACTCGTGTTAAACTTGTTTTCATATGACATAATATTATTTGTCTTAACTTATTCATTAACTACGCTTAATAAAAAGCATATATTACCAGTAGGTAATTTATACTTCGTAAAATATTAACTAAATATGTGCCATAAAAAGGTCGGGATTAACAAGTATAAGTAGATTAATACAAATGTTGTATCAGCATGAAATTTATTTGGCAAGATTTAATTAAATTATTATAATCGGAGAAGAAAAAAATCAGTTTTCAAGCTGAGTATTTTTGTAACTATTAACATTGTTTTTATTATAATTGCTTAATTCATAGAATATCTAAAACAGACCAAAAATAGACATAATTAATTATATGAATATATAATATCTCCATTTCCATTTTTTATTTTAAAGTTAGGGCATTTATCCCAAATGATCAAAGCTAATACATTCGTGTCCCAAAATTTGCGATACATTATAACCAATCTTATACATATATGAGATCCGATACCAAGCTCGATGACATCCGAGTATTTAACACTAGGAGACGCGCGCGCAGCCTGCTCAGTCGCACGACATCCGCGACGCCGGCGCAGCCTCAATTACCATAAGGGTAGAAAAATAAGAAACCACTGAATTAGATAATTACATCGGTAGGTAATTAAATTTACTCATTTCAGTTTTATGTGTTGTTATTAATTTTATTTGTTTTATAAAGTTCCATTTATTATAAAGCTTTCCACACCCGACTTTACGAATAAAATAGGCAGTGCCTTATGTAGTTTCCTTTGAAATTAAAATGTTCGATCTAATTTACCACATTCTTTATCTTAAAGATTCTACCTTTTATATTATTTACTTACATAGTAGTAATTTCAATTAATATTTGATAACATTTGCAGATAAATAAAGGAGGACACTATAAATCCCCGCAATGGGGCATACATACATCAAATGGGTAAGTGACTTTATTTCTTTTACTTTCTTTTAATTATTCAATAACAGTTTAAGTTATACAATGAAGCATTTCAATATTGATTAAATAATTAATAAATAGGAATTGAATTTATCTTTGTAGGTTTGTATGTCGAAATTATATTAATAGGATAATCAATTAATCAACAGGTTAATTGCTATCTAAAAAGGCAAAACATGGCATGTATTAGTTTACTTTGCTATTATTAAATACGTTATTCACAGAAATTAACGAATTTTTAAATGAGCGTAAAATATAATCCTATATACACATAATTATATTGACCGGTCGCTACAATCTGCACTAACCGAATTTCTCTTTAAAACAATGCATGATAATATGACCACTTGCATTACTTGGCTCATTTGAAATGCGCGACATAAATACACAGTTAATAATAAAGTCATGCGGGAAAGTTATGGGACGTCCGCGTTGATATCGGGCATTCGGGCACTAGGTCTCACGTGTCTGGAGTAACCTGTTAAGAGGGTTAAGAGGGATCAGGATGCTATTTAACAAGTTAAAGCACTATGCTTCAGACCTCTCGCATTGATAGTGTAGAGACTTTATTGTACTTTGCGGTGTGAATTCTAGAATAATACTCATACGGAAACAGACGCTAGGGAGAATAACCTGTCCTTTAAAAGTATTTTAACCTGCATTAATTCCAAACACATTTGATGTACCTATATATTATCCTATCTATAGGCCCTATAGGTAGGATATTCTATATTTTATTTATCAGGTCTGATTACGGTTTAATAGGGTTTATTATTGCACTCATAGAGTTTCAAGAACAATTAACTTAAATAATAGTTAAGGTTTAAATACTATTATAATTGTATAGGTATAAAATACACCTATATATAAACAATCTAAAAAGTTAATAGGTATTAGACATTATTGGCAATAAAGATTTTAAGTTCCGAGAAAGGAAGGCATAAATACAATAGCAAAACATTAAAAATCATCATCCTAGTATGACATCCTGCCTTGCGTTCGGTATATCTGTTTTGAAACCCGGAGTCTGCTTTTTAATTTTCGTTTCCACTTCAAGTTTGTATCTCATATCCAGTATCCAACACAGAGTGTCATATATATATTCAGTTACAAATTTAAATTAAAAAGAAAATATGTATATTATTTTGATGCTGTTTATTTACATTTTTAAACCGCTATTAGTGTTGTCGTGTGAAGTTTGTCTTTCTACCGCATCTTTCTCTCAAAACAAATATGAACTTTGTAAAATATACTAACAATAGTCAATAACCCGGTAAATTCGTATTGACAAAGCTTCGCTAACTGTGGTTTAAAAGCGTCGCCACAAAGCCATGACTAATTTCAAACGAAAGATGGTAGGTAATGCGACATGTTCTTATTATTTAGGTATTAGTCAACAGTAATGTGCTAATTTTATGACTTTATTAATTTTCCTCTTCGCATTAATGTAAATAATCGATAATTCAAAATTATTCGAGAATTAAAATAAATCGGCTAAGGGCGTATCAGTAAATGCGCAGTATAGGGTTCCGTAGAGATGACGAACGCCTAATGTTGTTGTTATGTCTATGAAAATTTGTGTTTATGCAGTTCACACGCAGTAGAACTTCAGAGTATATACTCACAGCTAATTCTTCCTAACTTTTATTTATAAATTTAATTCATTTAGCCTGCATCCGTCAACATTAACAAAATTCAATCTAAATTACACTTTAAATTGCTAAGATAAAGTTTAAAATTCACTGCACTGTTACATACAATTTCCTTTGATCTGCATATACAGATAGAGCTAAAATTCATTTGAAATCTTTCAAGTCTTATTCATATTAAAAATTAATATTAACACATAAAAAGAATACTTTGTTCGAATTAAATAAGGTTGCATTTTATGTGTTTACCTCTTCTTAGTGTCACTTTTTCGTTTCATCCATCAAATCACAACGATTCTTAAGTTTAATAAAAAAAATAAGCGAAAAAATTCCTTATCGGAAAGTTATCGTAAGAGGATGGGTTACTTATTTATTTTACGGTTTTGGAAGCAAATATCATCCTATATTTTATTTTTGTAATTTTTGATATGGTGAACAACAAAGTGTTGTCTATGTCTCTCTATATATATTGACTTAAACATCATAACAAACCTTACAATTATTAACACCTCACACGCCTACGTTCTCTGACAAAATCATCTCTTAGTTACATGCATGTCAGCCACAATCCATGTTGTTAATTTTTGGCTTTTCGCAATTTTTTTATAATTTTGTGTGGCGGTATATTGCCTTCACCTTCTTTCCAATTTTCCTATGTATAAACTTGGTAGGTTTTAAGTGGCCGAGATATACATAGAAAGACTAATGTATACTTACCTAATTATTTTATTAGAGTTCAGTCTTTGCCAAAATGGCAACGGAATTCTAAAAAACTTCCTATATATTTTAGATAATCATACATGTACTTGATACACATATGTATTAATAATCTTGTTTGAGGTAAAGGAATTATTGAGCTGTTTAATATCCAATGCACGGAGGGACAACGTCCGAGCGACGCACCCTCGGCCTTCGTTTGTTCACAATGTCATGTCGGGCGGCGCGTAGACTCTTGTTTCCTAGTTCCACTAGGTACATGAAATTATTTCCCTTATAGATCTTTTTTAGAATCTTAAAAATATATATCTGTAATATTATAAAATTCTAAACATACCGTATCTGTAAGTACATTGAAGCTACTAAAAAAACTGGAATAGACTCAAACGACGGAGAACACGATGCATTTTTTCAGATTTATTGTCAGTTTGTCTGTTTGTTCGGGATTCATGTTTTTCATGGGATTCATTCAAAAACTACTGGGCTGATTTCGATACAAAGTTAGCTTATCGACAGCTAATTCTTAGACTTGTACTTTGCACTATTTTATCCTGGGATTACCGTGAGAATTTTCATGGGAATGGTATAAAATAGCCAGATTAGAAAAAATCGAATTCTAATGCGATTTTTTTTACTGATTGATAGCAAATTTAATGCAATAAAATGTAATATTTATTATCCCAGGAATCCTGAAGGAACTTCAGCGGAAGCAGTTCGTAGTTGTTCGGTTGCGTAAAATTTAGCTTATTCCGACATAGTTTTAACTAAAACGATAGCTGCGGTACTTTGTGTCCCGGGAGTCCCGCGGCAATTTCAAGTCAAGCATGAAAGAAGTCGCGGGCATGTCCTAGTCTATTATAATTGTATAAATACGATAAAGCTCTATGGCTATTTGTATGGATTTTACTCTAATTTGCAGTCTGCGATTAAACACTAATTGGTACAAAAAAGTTTAATTATTCTTCCATAAGAGGATCGATTAATGTAGTCGGACAAATTATTTCCAATATATGATACTTAATATGCAAAAACCATTTAACATCAATTTTATAACAGATTGTTTGTATGCTCATAAATTTATTGCGTCCTATGTTTAGGTTCGCCCGATAACATCAGTATACTCGAAATATATAGCCGTTTATTAAGTTGAGCAAAAAAGGCATAAAATCAAGTCCTAATCGTTGGCGAAATGTCACGCGAAAACACCTTGGACTGGTTGGGATGATGACGATGACCCCGCGGGCAGCCGCGCAGCTACCTGCCTCTGGTGCCTGTATGCAAATTGTGTTGTTTTCCGAACGAGTCGTGTCAACGTACTAGCAATCGTTTTGTAGCAGTTTATTAGATCAGCTTCCCGCACCCAAAAATATTTAGCAAATGAATTATAGAATACTAGTTTTAGAATCCTTTTTCATTTCTCATATTCTGAAAGTACGCTTCGTTTTGTCAGATCACAAGGATGAAAACAGTACTTTTCGTCCCTGGGGAACTATTTTCCAAAGAGTATATTGAATATATGGAGACTATTTTCACTGCTATCAAAAACTTCAAAAGACAATGCAAACCACAGATTATACACGCGACTTATGTCCAAATTTATTTACAGCCATTGTTAAATCGCGACATAATATTAAGTTGTAATAAAAAAATCAAAAAAATGTACCATTATTTTATACTTGTAATTTACTTTTCACAAAAAAAATATTTTAAAGGGGCTTTGAATCGTTTAGGTTATTCAGCCTTTTATTAATTTATTCTAACTTAAATGAAACTAACATTAAACTGATAGGAATCCATAGTACATGTGACAATATTTGTGATCAGTTCCTCGCGGATAACGAACTCATCACAAACTTGTACATAGATCTAGCTTCTTGAGAAGCAGGGGAGACCAAAATATTAAATATGGTGCACAAATCCAATCTCTCCAGACTTGACTCCGCGCATAACTTAAATCTGGATGCCTCGTTCCGAACACATTCCATAAGAACCTGGGTTACACCTTCAACCATATTGCAAGTTAAATAATTTTCGGAATCAGACTTTTTCATTAAGAACCCAAACTTTCTCAATGGAATGTGTCCGAAACGTAACCTATGTGCAACTATAATTTGGTACCTGCTTATAGTGTTATGCATGTACCATGGCACCCGAGGAGGCTGATAAAATAACCTTATACTACAGTCCTTTTTCCTTTTTCAAATTTATGTATTTAACTTACATAAATTTGACCTACATGCTTACTATCATCAGTGACAAAAAAATACTCTGGTAGACTGCCACAGAAAAAGAAATCTACTTATATTATATAGATACTATATTTTTTATGTGACGTATTAAATGACTTCATCAGATTTTGATATGGATTTAATGCCTGATTTCATTGGAGAAATTGTTTAATATTTCTTTTATTTACATACTTCATATTCGGAATGGAAAACAGAGTGTTAACCTCGGCTTAAAGTCCTATTTAGGCACTCGAACTATTAGCACCCTCGCTACTACGCTCGTAGCGTCAAACCATCTCATACATAATAGGTAATTTTCAACTATTCTGTAACTACTATTGAGACAAAACGAACTTGATTGCATTTCTTACGATCCTCATTATCTTTATCGCATCAATTACTTTTTCTTTCTCTTATGCTCTATTCAGGGGTTAACCTATTAAAGTTAAGCAAAAGATAAAAAAGACGTATCTTTATCGGCAGCACCTTAATTTATGATATTATATTTATAATAGACATGACATTAAAATTTTATTTTTCCAGTAAATGAAACTGGTATAAGTTATAGAAGGTAAAAACTTGTTACATACGAAACCAAACTACAGACGTGTATTCTAACCGATGTAGTTTTATTTTAGGTTAATTTTCGTGTGCATTTTATTCTAATTGGTTTTCTATTCTTTGATTGGTATTAGGTCATTGGCTAGTAAGCATTGGCCGTTGACATTCACCAAATCATGATTAAATTTATACAAATAAACACATGCTAGGGTAAACCTGTCTTAAGTGTTGACTTTAATTCTTGACTCTGTCAAGTTATGTAAATTATACGAATACCGAATGCTATAGTTGATCAAAGGGTCGTTGACCTAAGACGCCTACACATCTCATTTTCAGTGCCGTTGCTGTCAATAGAGAAACCTTATTGTCTCCTTAATCGCTTCTTTGAACCTCTTGAATTAGTAATTGATTTTTTGTACTCCTGTTTAGTAACTCTTGATCGACCTTTTTAAATTACATGTCGGAAACAATATACTATTGTATGTATAATGTACATGTCATTGTTGTCTCTATCATTTCGATATATTTGTAATCATAGAACAGTTATTATTTAAATACATTTTGTTGATATTAGACAGAAAAGAGTTTATTTCACATTTTGTTTACAGTTCAAAGCTACTTGTATGAAATTTAATTTACACTATGTATCTTTACCCATATCATCCCATGAGCATCCTACTATTAAGGCTTGTAGCAAGGTCAACGTCCTTGGGGATTTTTAGGTACTAATTTTTCCGGCGATAGTGGAGATTCTATAACCGCAGTCGTTTTTCAAGTACATTATTATTTTATTGTAAATAAAATAAAGTAGTTTAAAAAATTTAAACCAAATTATTTATTTCTGTTTTAAAAGATGTAGTTTTTTTATCTTTTAAAAATTAAAGGAGTAAAAGGTTTCATGTCAATAATTTCAAAGTGATTAGGTATTTTTTTCGTAACTTAAGTAACTTTAAAAAATTACGAAAAAGCCACGTCACTTCCTCATATCGTAAAGGTTTTTTTTGGAAATTATTGATTAGTAATTACCAACAAGTGGTTATTTCGTCTGCACCTCACCTTAGACCTTTCGCGGCAACAGAACCTTAAGAACAACCTTCCATGTTTCAGGCAAACGGATTAGTGCTGCCCGCGATGTTTTTCTTTCACCATCAGTATATAGCAATGGACACATAACACTAGAAATTCAATGATGTATTTATTATTAATGATGTCTTCTGCCATATTTCGTACAAACCTATGCAAATAGGTCAAGCACATGTGCTGTAGTCTACTAACTCAGTAAAAATATAATGAAAATCCATTTTCTTTCCAGTGCTTCTTAATGTCTGCGTTTATTATGAATGCAGTAGGTTCGCCACATGTTGGAGCAAATTCTTTTGTACGCAGCGCAGTTGAAAGTATACCAAAGCATGAACGCATTGCTGTTCCGATACGGGCATCTGTCGAAAGCATTCCATTAAGGTACAGAATTTTATATAAGTTTAATATTACTTAAATTCAAATCAGATAATTTCGTTATAAAAATATAAATCTCAATATTTCTTTTAAGGAATTTACGTGATGAAGGAGAAAGAAGATTGCCATTGCGTGATGCCGTCGAAAAACGTCCAATATCAGTTCCTGATGACGATTTTCCATATAAAATAATAAAGGTCTGTATCAATATGTATACTGCACATTTACGTAGAAATGATACAAAACAACATAATAGAATTGCGTTATAAAACTGGAATTATTAGCATAGGTATTTTAATTTGTTTGGGATGCAACACTATACATTATTACAAAAACCATAAGTTATACCCATATCATTTAAAATATCATAAAATGTTTAGTGGAATATTTTCCTTTAGGATGTTGAAAATATACCAGACATCGGGTTTGGAGGATTGAAAAATTACTATGGAGCTGCCAGTTATTTGAACAAGTAAGTTATTATTGCTTTTTAAATTTGCGCCTCTATAAATCTTTATCATTTCTATTTAAGAATTCCTCTTTCTAACACGTTTTAATGAATACAGCACCCGAAACGATGAAAGATTGCAACTCGGAAACGAAAACTTACAAGGTAATTAAATTTTGGTATTTAACATATTATATATTAAAGTTTAATTTCATTATTAACATATCTCAATACCATTATATACATATCTATTTGTCATTCACTATATGCTTGTCAATCTTTAAAAAAATATAATAAACACTCCCTTTACTCTTACTCGTTGTTTTAATGAAAGTAACCCCGAAGTGCTTTAGACGCACATAATTGATTTATCTAAAGTTATCTCTGATGTTACGATATTATTGTATAAAGCGTGTATAAAGGTACAATTCCTACTGTAAAATAATATGTCACAGTTGCAACTCCAAGACAATAATGAACAAATCAAAGACTACTTTTGATGCAGATAGTTTTGATTATAATTGCGATGTTATTCATAGAAATGCAGCAGACGTCGGGAGGTGCCGCATTTCGTCGTTATGTGATATGCTACATGGAATCCTGGGCAGCGTATAGGGCACCACCACTGGCGTTTACTTCGGGCCTGGTACCGAAATCTTGCACTCATCTCCATTACGCGTTTGCTATCATGCATCCACACACTTACGCTGTTATGCCTGCAAATGAAGATTACGATATCGTTAAAGGTTAAGATTTTAGATTAAATCAAACTTGTTTCATTTTGTTTCACGGATAATTTGTTCATATTCGCCCAAATGTTTGCAATATTACATTTGCTAATACAGTGATACACATTTTTTACCTTGGAAGATAAATATTAGGAATGGCAGTATCTTAGTAAAAGATATAACTCTGAAATACCGCTAAATCTTACGTTTCTACTACTGAAAAGAAAACTCCACAAGTACATTAAAATTATAAATAATGAAAACTAATGACACCCGGTCAACTAAATGGAGCTAACAATTACATCTACACATGAAATCTGATACTGAAATTATCATCCCTGATATTCTTTTTCAATGACTGTGTAAAAATAAGAATCCATCTAAATTTCTAAAAAATGACTGACTGATGACTGACGAACAGAGGACATGTTAGAATAGGTATAGGAGAAGTATAGAAGGAAAAGACATACTGTCTCTCTCTTTTCTTTCATCATATCCCAATTAATTGCGGACGGCACAATATGTCTTTTCCTTCCACATTCCTCTATTCTGACATACATCTTCTGTCACACCACAAATCATTATATCATCCTTCACGCAATTTATCCATAAAAGACATACTGTGTGGACTCCACATTATTACGAAACGGCTAAGTGACAGCGATGAGTAGCTAAAGAGTCTTAACAACCTTCACCATTCAGTTACTTATCCATAAAGTTGCTACTTTAAGACTAAAATAGTAAGCTTACTAGATTAATATATTTTAGGTGGTTACCGCATTGCCACTGGTCTAAAACGGCGTATCCCAGGATTAAAAGTGATGATTACTGTCGGAGGAGAAGGCACAGATCGTTTATTTAGTGAAATGGTCCAAGAACCCATTAGAAGAAGTATGTTTATAGAAAGCGCTGTTAATTTCTTAAGAGAACATGATTTTGACGGCCTTGATCTACACTGGACTTATTCAGGTAATTAAATTGAATCGTGATATTTTTGGGTAATACCATTAAACTCTAAACACCGCAGCTTGTCCTTCACGGGTCAACCTTAAATTATTTTACTTTACTATGTCTAGATTTTAATAGATTATTACATAAACTTGATGTCATGGGATGACTTAAAATTATAATTATCAAAGTTGTTTATAATACTGGTTCACAGGAGAAAAAGACGACAAAGAACGAGACATGCTTACAGCCTCTTGTATGAATTGAGAGAAAAATTTTCGTCGTACGGATTTCTACTTTCGACTGTCTTGCCGCCATTTAGGTAAGTTGATAAATAATACCAATTCCAAATATACGAAGGCTAAATGTTAGAATGTCGCCCTTGTCAATAGATTTTCGGAGTCAATATTATCATTTTCTTCATTAACAAGTATTAAAACTTTAAGGTATCAAATAGAAGATGGATACGATTTGAGTGCTGTTAGTGGGGCGACAGACTATACAATTTTGCAAGCATGGGACATGACACACGGCAAGCGTGAAGAACCACCCTCGCGAGCTGTTCAACACAGCGCTCTGTACAGGGATCCCGGAGCCGCTGCGAGGGATCAACGATATGATAACATTGTATGTTATATTCCTTACAAAATTATATTTAGATACAGAATCCATCAGTGTCTCGATAAGCCTACAAAACTTCAGAGTTGCCGTTAGGGTTAAAAATAATACTATAAAAAATTAAACATATTTTGATAAGAAAATTAAGTAATACTTAATACATTAATTTAACAATTAATGTAAGTTTCGACTAAAAAGTATGAGCGTAATTGTTTACTAAACTGGAGATACAGAAGATGAATGCAGGTGGAAAATAAAAGATTGCTTTCAAAAAATTTCTCGATGTTGGAGTAATTTTATTTACGCCGGTGATTCTAAGGCTAATATTAAACGGATGTAGTAAATAATGAAATCAATTTGGTGGAGAGACGCAAAAGTGGAAAGCCATGAAATCATTCAATGACTCATTTTTTATATTTATATTAATCATTCCGCATGTCTCATCCAAATTTAAAAACAGAAATGAATAGGCAATGTTCAGCGTCTTTTGATTTGTACAAACTATTACAAAATCCTTCTTACGATGCATAAATCTAATCTCATATTTGGTAACTTTTTTGCGAAATTATACTTGTATAACTCTCTAACTGCTAAATGTTTTTCAGGCATTTATGATCAAATACATTTTGCGACATGGTATGGCTCCAGAAAAATTGGTTCTTGGAATACCTTTCTATGGCCGTAGTTATACTTTAGCGCCTTCGACATTGCCCACACCAGGTGCTTTGGTCAGTGACTGGGGAGACGAGGGTCCATACACGCAAACAAAAGGTCTTTTGGCTTATTTCGAGGTGTGTATTAGAAAATAAGTACCTATATTGCATTGATATATTACTTGAATGTGGCAAATTATTGTACCAAATGTTAGGTTTAAACGCGCTTTTAGTATAACTGTGTTTTTTTAGATATGTATGGCAGAACGTGAAGGTAAAGGATCGAGCACGGTGGATGACGCTGGAAATGCATACGGGGTCTTCGATAATCAATGGGTTTCCTACGATACAACGACAACGGTCCTTGAAAAGGTACTATCTTATATATCTTTTGTTTCACTTTTCTTTTGAAGTAAGTATATGTACCTGTTATCATAGACTGATGAAACTAGTGACAGTTATACTGATGTTACCATTAAATAATAATAAAAACAGATCATAATTATCCCACTGCTGGGACTCGGGCTTCCCAATTGTTTAGGGAACACACAGTATACAGGTACATATTCGAACCCGCGCCCTTTGTGTTTTGGATGCAAGTGCGTCAATCATAAGATATCAGTAAGTTAGTAAGGATTTTTTCAGATAGATATTACCATTAAAAATATGAATTTATCACCAAATAACCAATATCCTTCGGAAGGTTAAATGACATTACATTTTAATCTCAAGGCTTGCCCCCGAAAAAAATAATTCATTTATTGTCTAATAATTATTCATTCATTTCAATATTTATTAAAATATCCCATTTCCGGGACAAAAAAGTATCCTATAACCATCCTTGCCATTGAGACTATATTAAATGTGAAAGTGATTATATCTGTTTGTTACGCATTCGCGGAAAAGGTACTGGGCTGATTTGGCAGAAATGTGTTATATAATATATATATATATATATATATATATATATATATATATATGCCGAAGATCGCGCAAAGTGGAAGTGGAAAAAATAGGAAAGCGTACCCTTGGCGTCGAAGCGTTCTCTCTGAACGCAACCGGGTTTAAACGGTCGGGTGATGATAAATCTACTATAGCGTTCATATTTCAAATATTTTGAAGAATACCAAGGAGCTCAGGACTTTACCTTAAATATTTTTCTATATAATAAACACTTGATGTATAATCTCTTACACAGATGAAATTCGTTATCAGCATGGGTCTTGCTGGCGCAGCTGCGTGGTCAATTGACATGGACGATTTCCGTGGGTTATGTGGATCTCCATTCCCATTATTGAATACTATGTCCACTACTTTAAATGGTAGGTCACATTTTTTACTATTAAAGTACGTGGGTCGAATATCACCATCATAAGGATGCATGTCATATTTTTCACAGTTTTTAAAATAAGAGGATAGGTTAGGGTATTTGTCAATAAAAGGTATCTATCAATCTTTCACACTACATGAAAAAAAGAACGCATATATAAATATATGATTTCAAGATATTTATTTAAAGATTTAATTAAATGGGAAAGTGACCATATTTCCGACAGTGTATGAATAATTGCAGTCTTTTTTTAAAATTACTACCAAAGAAAAATAGACAAATTGCCTGTATAATAGTTTGTACATTTATAATATTTTTAAAAAGAAAGAGTGTAAGTTTTACACTTGGTAATCAAACAATAAACATCAGACTAGATAGTAAGCTACTTACAATCAATTAAAGAGCTATTAAACTATTAAGAAAATAAATCAAAATTGAAAACTATCTAAATAGTAGTCTTAGATCAACTAAAAGTGGATTTTGCCTGCCAAATATCGTCTTGGAGTTCGTCTCAGTACTTTAAAATATTTGGCTAACTTTCATTGTACCGCGCTGACCAGCAGACAAAGCAGATTTCATATTTGGCTTCTGACCTAAAGGATCCGTGTACGATTCCTGACATAGTAAACAAACTGGGATCAAACTTTCTGTTATTAACAATGATCTGGGTATCTGGGATTGATCCCAGAGTGGTCTGTTGTAGATTAAACGTGTTATTAGGATGCCAAGTTACAATGTCATTGGCAAAAAATTGTTGTAGGGCATCGGATTGTAAAGGTCAGTAGGGACTGCAAAATTTGAATATCCTCTCTGCCAAATGTGTACCTAAATCTACCACTGTAAAATACAAACTCACTCAAATTCCTGTTATATTTTGTAGGTGATGTTCTGCAAACAGACCAATCGTCACTGAAGATAGGATCGTGTGACTCAGACGATCCCTACCTAGCTTCTGATGAAGTGTCTTGTGCCCACTTCCATTTCTGTTCTGGTGGTATCAGTTACAGAATGTCTTGTGAAGATGACAGACTCTACGATCCGTCTACTGGATTCTGCGGGTAATGTTATAAAACTTTTTTTAACTAGTAGTTATAACAAATAGTAATACTGTTTTACAAAAATTACTACGTGGGTGAATCAAAAAGTTCTTGGATTTTATTTTTCTATATAATATCCCTCCAATGCAATGCACGTAGAATAACCGGTTTCTTAGTTCTTTATTTCTTGATAAAAAAATGTTATTCTTGAGTCTCGAAAAACACTCAGAACTTAACAAAGAGATGTGAGGAAGGGGCTAGGAGGGTCTGGGCCTTACTACCTGTTATTTATTTACATTTTCTGGGAACATTTACCATAGTCGGTAATGTGTATTTTCTTCACACCATCAAAAAGGAGAGATTTCAAAGAACAAAAAGCTCACCGACATTTTTTAAAAAGCTGATATTGTGAAAATTAGAGTGGTTTTTAATTATTGAGATAAATAAATATTTGAAATAAAATAAAAATTAGTGTGTTTGGGACATACTAATATTTATTTTGGTTTCAAAAAATATCGATCCTGGTCTATTACTAGTGGTAGTATCCATTAGAGTCTTTCCTTTTTCTTGACTTGCAACGGTTGTCTAGGACCTGAAATAAGGGTCCTAGACAATGTACAACAATGACAACGGCAGTGTTGGCAACGTCCCTAATGATACACTCTGCCTGTTTGTAAGCTTCAGGCAATAAAAGAATCACAAAATCACACAAATGTTACGTAACTAATTTCCAGCTAACTTGTTAGCTAGCCTATTGCTTATAAGAAATTTTTCCTTTTTTACAGGCATCAAGATGTTGCTAAGTGTCTGCCTGGACAAAGTTTAAGAATTTCTGTTCAAGATGCAACACGGTACTTGTCCCAAGCATACGAGGCAGACTTTGAGGTACAAATTACTTTTTATGGATTTCTTCACATTAAAAATAGATTTAAATTAATACTTCTAAATTATTTCTTATTTTCAGTGGAATGTAGCGCCAATGAAACAAGTTGCAGCATATGTGCCACAGCGGTTAAGCATAGACGAAATTGATATAAAAAAAAGTAAGTGACGACTAAATATTTAATTGGCTCCTTTTCTTAGCAATCAAGACGTTATTCCGATCTGTCTGTGCCTCTTCTTCTTAATGGTATTAAGGTTTTGTATTTGCTAGCTTCACTTTATAAACTTGGACATATAAACCAAAATGTGAAAAAAATAACAACACGACTGAGAAAATAGCAACGTAACATAATAGTTGTTATTTTACAATAATCTCACGAAATTAATGATTTCGATAACAACTATTCAATTTTCAATAATGAAAATAATAACAGATGAATTCCTAAAATTTCTAAAAATGGCAGGTATGGTCTATAATTTTAAAGAGAATCTTTCTTACTGTGATGGTAATATAGTGAATAATTTTCTACAGATAAAGAAAACAACAAAAAGATTATCTGCTATATGACCAGCTGGGCATTTTATCGCAGAGGGGATGGTAAATTTGTTCCTGAACGTGTGGATACAAGATTATGCACACATATAGTGTACGCGTATGCATCCTTGTCCCCTGAAGACCTTACCGCTAAAGAATTTGATCCTTGGGCTGATATCACAAACAGTAAGTAGATATTATGCACACGGCAGTTATCAGATGACCCAATTTCACTTTAAATCTTGCAAATCATGGACTCACTTGCACTTTCATTATACTACACTATCATATTATTTATAGGGTTCCTATTTTAAATCAATCTACACAGACATGTAAATGTGATAACTCTATTTCTTCGGTCACGTTTGAAGTTACGGAAAAGCTCAAGATATTAATTAAATGAATCACTTTACAGATCTTTACGAACGTGTGACATCGTTAAAGGATGTTAAAGTTTTATTGGGACTAGGTGGTTGGACAGATTCTGCTGGGGACAAATATTCCCGTTTAGTATCATCCTCATCGTCTCGTTCTAAATTTATACAAAACCTGATCCCATTCCTACGCTCCAATAACTTCAAGGGTCTTCATTTTGACTGGAATTATCCAGTTTGTTGGCAGAGTAATTGTAAAAAGGGTGCCGTCTCCGATAAGGCCAATTTCGCTTTATTCATACAGGTGAGTTTACTTCTAGAATTAGTATGTCATTTATGTATTTTATGTTGATTTTGGAATTGTGATAACATGCTAATTTGTTTTAAAATTTTCAGGAATTAGGCAAAGCGTTACATGATGCTGGTATGGAACTAGGTGTCGCTGTATCTGGTTACAAAGAAGTCATTCAAGCTGCGTACGATTTACCAACAATATCGAGGGCAGCAGATTTCATAAGTGCAATGACTTATGACTATCATGGTGGATGGGAGAGGAATACTGCCCATCATACACCCTTAATTCCGACGACGAATGATCAATTAACTTATTATTCTGTTGTAAGTAAGAATTTCAAACCAGAATAAGAGACTGTAGTCATGCACTAATACGTTTAACCTTGTCAATCTGCTTTGGATAAAATCGAGACTAGCACATCGTCTGTTTCAGTACTTTATTGTTTTACTCATTTATTTCTGTCTTAATAAAATAGTTCCGAATAGTCTTAATATTATT
The DNA here is from genome assembly GCA_012273795.1 of Dendrolimus punctatus. NCBI lineage: Eukaryota > Metazoa > Arthropoda > Insecta > Lepidoptera > Lasiocampidae > Dendrolimus > Dendrolimus punctatus. Next base: position 11,278,799 of record CM022537.1, read on the forward strand.
AATGTCTCTATTGTTTGATAATAAATATCAGATGGTTTTTATTTTCTATCTCTCTTCTTATTTACGCCCTTTGTCCACGATAAATTATTATTAATTAATAATTGAGTCTTTTGATTAGCGTTCTCAAATGTTTTGGATTGTTTTAAACTTAAATGTATCGGTCGAAATTCTGTCCATACATTTTGTCTATGGGTTGCAAACTTTCACTATGATAATCATAAAGGTAATCAATTTAATCAAGAAACAACAGCTTAACAACTAAGCAAATATCGAACATTTGTGCTATTTTTCTTAAACAATTAAAGAACACAGATTATTTATTTTTTTAATCCGGCCGACGTAAAATTCTGCGTTATATTTATTCCAGTTCAAAAGGTAAAAGAATCATTGTTTTCAAAATTAATTAAATTTATTTTATTTTAGGAATATGCAATTAAAGAAATACTAGATCGCGGTGCAGAACCTTCCAAGTTGATGCTTGGTCTTTCTTTTTACGGACAATCCTACAGATTGGCGGATGTAGATGGACCTAAAGGTCCAGGAGCGCCAGCCGATGGCCCAGGCGAACCTGGCGAATTCACCAAACAACCAGGGATGTTGGGATATTATGAAATATGTTACAGAAGTAAGAAACATTAATATTTATCCTAACGAATTGCATTTTGCTTCTCACTGGCCATTTATATCTTCGATTAGAAATGAATGACGTGGCAAATTAAGTGTCAAGTTTTTTCATTCAATCAATGGATATATATATATAGTAGTTATTGATATGTTTATTAGTTCGTAACAATTTATATCAATACCTAGAACTTTCGACATTAATATGGGCAGAACGTTTCCATTTTTAATGATGGAAACATTTTAATAAAGATAACGTTAATAGAAATTTTAGAATACTCTCTATTATTGATTTACGCATGTTTTATTTTCAGTGAAGAATTTACGTTGGAAATCTGGCAGACAGGATAATGCAGGACCTTATGCATATTCTGATAACCAGTGGGTAGGCTTCGACGATCCCAAATCAATTACAGAAAAGGTCAGCAATAGATTACTTCAAATTAAATATTTCCAATGTTTTGTTCTAGTGCTTGTATTTTTTATTTGTCCAACTTTAAAAGTTGTTTAAATAAAAATAAAAAGTATTTATGATTTAAAAATAATATGGCCATCAAGTGTTAATAAATTCAACTCTCAACTAAAAAGAAAGGCCACTTTCTAATAATTATTTCTTTCCGTCTAATTTGTTTTTTAACCGTTCTTAATACGAATTAGGTTTTAGTGGAAAATCAAACTACTCATTTTTGTTTCTCTTTCTATACTAAATTATTTTATAATATATTTTTTTATAATAAAACTTTTTATTTACATAAGTGATTTCGTCCTCCTTACCATTCAAATACGACGAAATAATACAAAACTATGTTACAGGTGACGTGGGCTCTAAAACTAGGCCTTGGTGGTGTAACAGCTTGGGCTATTGACTTGGATGACTTCAACAATCGCTGTTGTGCAGAACCATCGCCACTATTACGTGCTGCTGGTCGAGCACTTGGTCGATCAGTGCCATCACCACCGACAACTGCTTGTGAACGACCGCCCGAGCCCGTTACTCCAGCACCTCCTACCACAACGACCGTTGAATCAGATGGTAAATTGCACCAAACCAAAAAAATATATGTATACGATTTTCCCTCTCGAATACAAGATATAACCAAAATTTTGTATGTATTTTATTAGGAATATTGTTTATGTTTAATTTCTGATTTTATTATTTGAATTTTAAGTATTTAGAAATAATGGCTATTCATAGTCACTAATTATATATTTAGACTCATATAATATATAAGCGGGTGATGCTAATTTTTGGAAGTGTAGTTGTCTTACAACTTCTGACTATTTAACGTAAAATATTGTATTGTTCTCAGGCTCTCTAGGAGGCGGTAGCCATGGTAGCCATGACCATCATACGTCGACTACCTGGCCAAGTTGGAGTCCATCTACGACCACACAAACAACCATGATGACTTGGTGGCCACCGGCAACCACAACCACCTCGACTACTACAAAGAGACCTACTACTACTACTACTACATCTACTACCACGACAAAGCGACCGACTACTACTACAAGGAAACCTCAAATGGATCCTGGTATACCATTTTTTTTTAATTAATTTAATATCATTTTTTATATTGTCCTGACCGGAACGCATGCATTTCTTAGTCAATTTTCTGATCTAATGTGCATATTGTTACAATTAAAATACTAAATGAAAACATCGTGATGCAACCTGCATATCGAGATAACCAATGTGTCAAACCTGCCAAGCCGCCTTGGACAATCGTGGCGGGTATACTGTCCGATCCCCCCTATAATGGGAGGCCCGAGCCCAGCAGTTGGACATTTATGGGCTGACATTATTAATATTTTATATTGTTGAATTCTTTATTATTTAGTTACATTTTATTTCATGCAAAATTTCAACATACTCTTTTTCTTAACATTTTTTTTATTATTATGTGAAGGGCAACGATTGTTAGGATCATCTATGATATTAAAAATTATTTTAAAGGTATTGAGAACCAGCCATGTACAGCGGGAGAGTATAATGCAGCTCCAGGCGATTGTGAAGGATACTTACAATGTGAAGGAGGCCAATGGCGCAAACACCGATGCGCGCCAGGATTACATTGGGCCGCTGCCGTCAATAGATGTGACTGGCCAAGTTTCGCCAAGTGTACAGGTTTGTATAAAATTGCAAAATGCTTTTTTTAGTTATTTCCTCTAATTACTTAAATATGACACAGGTCCACAAAAAATGTTGTGTATCAATTTGTCATTTCTGGCGTATTTTTTTTCGGCTGAACACGTATTTGTAAACCACCCAAAAAACCGATAAAAATCAAGATCTTTTTGGTTTTTCTAGGGTTTTTTTGTAGACCTATGTAATTGTTACGATTTTCTATAGTTAAATTAAGTCTCTCAATTCCACCAAAATCTGAACATAATTTTTGAACCTAATAATATCTGATATAATAAGAAGTCATCATCATCATCATCATCCGAGCGTTAAATCCCGGTTGCGTTCGGAGCGTTCACTCCGACGCCCAGGGTCCGCTTTCCTGCTTTTTCTACTCCACTTCGCGCGGTCTTCAGCATCCCCCGTTTTGAGACCATTGGCACGCATGTCATCCTTCACGACGTCAAGCCAGCATTTCTTGGGCCTTCCCCTTCGACCGGGACCTGGCGGAGGCGGCATGGCTAGACATTTGTTCCCCACGTAATTAGCCGGTCTGCGTAAAACGTGGCCGTACCAGCGTAAGCGACACTCTTGCAGTTTGTCTGCTATGTCACGGACATGAAGACTGCCACGGATGCGGGAGTTCCTGACCCGGTCTTTCCGCGTCACTCCACACATCCATCGCAGCATATTCATCTCCGTGACACGCAGCTCTTGCTTGTGTCGCTCAAGTACAGGCCACGCTTCACTGCCATACAAAAGGACAGGTCTGATGATGGATTTATAGACCTGTCCTTTTAATTTGACCGGCATTTTGAGGTCACAAATGACACCTGTCACCTCACGCCACTTGGCCCAAGCTGCTGTGATACGGGCCTTGACGTCGAGGTCGATATCCCCGGACGCACTAAGGACAGATCCCAAGTACTTAAACTGATCCGTGCGCTCAACCGTATCTTCGCCTATGCGCACGGATGTGGGATCTGTAGTGTTGCAGGCCAAGTACTCAGTCTTCGCCACATTTAGTTTCAAACCGCCGTTCTCTAGCGATCTCTTCCACGCATTTACACGTCCCACCAGGCGCCCCCTGTCCGAATCTGCCAGCGCGATATCGTCAGCATACATGAGCAACCATGGAGGTTGCTCATGCGCATCCCTGATGCTGTTCGACACTTCGTCTAATATCACGCTGAACAGAAACGGACTAAGGACCGATCCCTGGTGCACGCCTACGGTAATGGGGAAGGGTGTGGTGTCGCCAACAGCGGTCCGAACTATGGAATCGGAATCACGGTACATATCTCGGATAATGTCAATATAGGTTTCTGGCACCCCTTTGGACCTCAGTGCCCACCAGATCATCACGCGAGGAACACAGTCGAAGGCCTTCTGCAGATCCAGAAACAGGAAATGCAGAGGCGTATTCTTCGTCCTGTATTTCTCCATGATGATCCTTAGGGCAAAAACAGGGTCCATGGTTCCATGCCTAGGATGAAACCCATATTGACATCCCGAGACAGTGCACTCCTGCCGGATCCGAGAGTCGATTATGCGCTCAAAGAGCTTCATGGTGTGGGACATTACCTTTATTCCGCGGTAGTTTTCGCACTCCTGCACCGATCCCTTACCTTTGAAGACTGGAGTGATAACACTCAGTCTCCATTGGCTCGGGATGTTTCCGGTGAGGAGTATGCGGTTAAAAAGGTTTGTTAAAATGCCCACACCACGAGGACCCATCGCCTTCCAGGCTTCGATGGGGACTCCATCGGCTCCGACAGCTTTCCGATTCCTCATGCGGCGAAGAGCCCTATGGACTTCATCAGGCGTTATCAGTGGCACTAGTCTTTGATTCGGAGGGAGGTTCGGTGGCTGTACCTCTTTGTGCTGCTTATTCAGCAGTTCGTGGAAGTAAGAGCGCCATCTCTCCTTCACTGCGAGGTCCTCGCATAACAGGTTGCCGCCAGGATCTTTAACACAGCGGCACTTGGAAATGTCTGATATAATAAGAAGTATGATAGTCCTAATTTTGATGTACTGTAAATCAAAACGGTAACCTAAGATTTGTTATTACAGACATACTTTTAGTTTTTTTCTTAACATAATTTTCTAATTATTAAAACAAAAGCATACACGCTGTAATATTTATTAAACATCATATATACGCTACGGTACTTGTATATTCTTCCTCTGAGGCACTGGTTGATGCACATCGCAATTGTTACATTTTAATATATGATAACATTTGTTTACATTTTCAGAGACATCTAATATTGGATCAAGCTCAGCCACATCAACATTGGCTCCTTCGACTGCACGTCCACCACCCAAAACAACCACCCGTCGGACTACCACAACTAAAACCACCACTACCACCACCACCACAACAACTACTACTACATCCACTACTGCAAGACCAACTCCTAGACCTACTACCGTTAGCTCAGGTAGCCAACCAAACTATATTCTTATTCTTTTTCATTGTAGCATCTCTTTTAGTTAATTTAAGATTTTTATGTAATCACCCATCAAAAGATAATATAAATGCTAGATCATTTGCTATACAAACATTTAAGAAACCTGTGAACATTACAGACAGTTGAAGAAATTGCTTATACTGTGTCTCTAATTATACAGGTGTTTCGGAAGGACAATCCTGTTATGGAGAACAATATCAAACAGTGGCCAGCGATTGTAACGCATATCTTCATTGTGATGGCAGCGTTTGGCGTCTGCAACATTGCGCACCTGGTTTACACTGGAGCCCCACACAGAAGCATTGTGATTGGCCAAAATATGCTAAATGCAATGGTTAGTACTGTTATGTATATTTTTTATAGAATGGTTCACAAGTGTAAAAGTAAGTATTGAAAAACACCATACAAATCATAATAATAAAATATACAAAGAATATTACTCGACTTCTATTACTATTACTCATTAGCCAAGGAAACTAAATTTATAACGATCATAATACATCATTATTAACGTCATCAATATTACACGTACATACATACATATTTCGTGACGTTTTTGCGTTACTTTTTGAATTAGTGTCCAAAATAGATAATTACTTCTTTAAGTACAAAATTTAAGATTTACTGAATATTCTGTTTATGACAAGACGTTTTATATAGATATATTATATTAAGCAAAGAAAAACAGATCAATATGTTCTACTTTTAGACTCATCATCTACAACACGTAAACCAGCAATAACAAAGCCACCGAGACCAACCCCACCACCAACAACAACTGGTAAGTTTTTGGAATAATCAGTAATATGTAGTTTCAATAACATTAATTTATTCACAACAATTTGCTAACAAATGGCTATGCTAACCTATTTCGTTGATTCGTTGGACTCATAAATTTCATATTAATAGTATAGTAGGGGTATTACATATTAATAGTAAGGGTCCGTCGGCAAAGAGTTTCTTTAAAGACATATGTAAGAAACTCTTTGACAAGTAACTACCCGTGATATGAAAGCTGGCTCATATTTTGCACAACGAATAAGTTTTGTCATACAGTGTGGCAATGCAATGCCTTCTGGGCACGCTCCCCATTGGCAGTGTTCAGCTACATAGTGTATTTTAGTTTAAATGTTTTATTTTTTTTTCCAGCGTCCAGGTTAATAGTACCATAGTATAGACACGTCATATATTGACTGTTACAGCAAGTACAATTCTCACATCATCTTCAAAACTAGTTAGCACCATAACATTCCAAGACCTCGAGTACTGCATATGTCACGCTGACGTTATATTTTGCCTATTCAGACACCCCTCTCCCTTCCTTATCACTCACACAGTTTCTAGGAGTCCCCTATAAATATCACGTCACAGAAACTGTAGTTCTCTCCCCGATTTTTTCGACCATAGGAATGACGAATGTCATGTTGTTTTTGGACCCTCTTTCCTGTTCTATTTTGTCATGACAAACGATATCCTAACACCTAAAATGTAAACATAATTTATGAACGACCCCAAATGTAGGGAAGGTACAGCATCCTAGAGCACCATAACTTTCTGAAAGTTCATTGTCGCTTTTGTCATTAAACAGCAGCCTCGAACGCACCAAAAGAGGGTGAACAATGCAGCGGTTCCGATGTCCATGCACCAGCGTCCTCTTGTGACGCATATTTGCTTTGTGTCAGTGGACATTGGCGCAAACAACTCTGCCCACCTGGCTTGCATTGGGACAAACGCGCTAATAGATGTGATTGGGTGGAATTCGCTATGTGTCAAAGTAGGTATATTACATGCACTAGCACCAGATTTTCATAATTCTCAATAATTAAAACTTCACTGAAAGCTAAAAGTGTAAATTATGTATACTATAAAAAATCACACAACATAACATCTAAGGTGATGAAACAGCTAAGATTTCTATGTATAAATAAATATAATAATAAATTCACAGGGAGGAATGCATAAATTTCTAAATTTTAAGCTCATATAACTAACTATAGTTTATTTCGTGTTTCTAATCGATATAATACTGTTACGAGTCGCGAGACTCGAATTTAAATGCCGTTAGTTACCATAGAGTTTATTAGAACTATACAAACACGTAAAACACAGGTATTTTTTTTTATTGCAGGAGATCAGCAGACAGGCCGACGGCCCACTTGATGGACAGCGGTTACCATCGCCTATGGACATTTGCAACACCAAAGGTGCTACGAATGCGCTGCTGCTCTCTTTAGGGAGCCTGGAACCTGGTCGCTAATGCCGGAACACAACTCAAGGTTGTTATGGCGACATACTCTAGACCAGGGGTGGTAGCCATCCAGTCGGGCAAATGCCCTACCACCTGGCTGTGGGTTGTTTTGTCGCCTCTTACGACAGGCCGCCAGGCCGCAGGAAATTGTATTCTTTCTCCGTTCCTGCACGGATAGGTATAAATATAACCGAACACAACAAATCCAAACGTAATGCAGAAGGTCGTAATTCAATAAAATACGCTAAATCCGTCACTTATTAGATTCCCGATTGTAGTACGAACGTTTTGCTTCACTCGTGATTATCGCTCGACTGATTCCCCCCTCCATCAGGTCATTGTTTTGTACTGCGCAACTGCAGTGTCCGTGTATCTTAATCCGACACACCTGGCTAATGACCGCGTAAAAAATTACCATACAACAATGGGCTGTTTTCTAATCACAAATTTTAAACACAAGGTAAACAAAAGAAGGCGACCATAAATTACAATTTTTCAAGTTGTAATTACTATTATATTTCCTAAATCCTATTCATTGAGTTATAACATGGCTCTAAGATCCTATTACGGGCCCTGGCCAAAATTTTACAGGTTATCAAATACTCTAAAATGTTTGCTTGGCTGTAATTTACATCTCTTCTAAAACAAATTAAATGTGATCAAATGGGATTGGTATACGTTAATTTTTAAAAGCTTTATTTGTAAAATATTTCATTTATTAAAAAACATGAGCTATAATATTATGTGTGCAATAATTAAACATTATTTGTTTATAGTCAAACCACCAGCTACTAAATCTCCAACGGCAACAACTACAACCACTACCAGGAGGCCTTATACTACTCGTACTACTACTCGGAGAACGACGACCACCACCAAAAGTCCTTATCTTGATGAACCTCAACGTCCAGGAAAAGTAAGTTAAACAGTGAACATATTTTTTTCTAGTTCAAACTATTACGTCTTATTGAGTATCTCAACAAACATCTTTAAAATTTTGAACAATTAAACAAACACCCCAGTAGTTAGTAAATTTGAACACGTATCCTAGAGCCCTTAACTATTACCAAACTAGTCATCAATTATTACATATCTGAATTAATATTCTCTTTTCTTTCAACTTCTCCCAGTAATTTGGGATCGACAAAATATTAATTAACTGGATTAGTATTAAAAAGTAATCATTTTATTATTTGTAGGGTTGCAACACAGGCACATATCACGCTCATCCAAAATGCGAGAAATTCTATGTATGCGTAAACGGCATGCTTATAACTCAAAGTTGTGCACCAGGCCTCGTTTGGCGTCCAGATAGGTCTCAATGCGACTTCCCCAGTTCAAAGTCCTGCACAGATAGACGGCAAGGAGTTCCTGCTGCTGTCATTGACACGGTCAACTCTGCCTCTACTATTATACAATTAAGTCAAGAACAAAAACCAAGTAAGTATTAAAATAACTACAAAGTACTACTAATTATTCGGTATTTGCAGGAATAAAAGCATTATATAACATTATGTATTTGGAATATGTACATAAAGTATATAAAGTGTCCGTTTTTCGTTTTTTTTAAATCTTTTTTCGCAGTTTTCGAAATGATTAATTTGATACATAAAATACATACTTGACTACAAATACATACTTAACTTTCAGCTAAAATAATCAACATTAGATACTTATGTTTTATCACGGAAATGAAATTTTTGCATGCATTGGTTACAAATAAATTAAGTATAGATGAACAAATCGATTGATTATCATGAAGTTTGATACATACATTGTGGGAAAAAGGTTTCCCGATGATAGCCCCTCCCGCTTCCTACAACCGCGGTCCGCGGTCTTCTTATCTTCTAGTTCTTAGTACTATTTAGACAAGCCCCGGTCCCAGTCGTAGGAAGCGACCAAAAACGATGTGTGAAATAAAATCTGTCGAAAAGTGTATGAAGCGGAAAAGAAAAAGCAAGAAAGCTGGCCCTGGGTTCTAAAGCAGTCAGTTTTATGCAACCCGGAATTTGACGCTAGAGGATGTAGATACTTTTGTTAGCGCTGATATGTAAATGTATAAGTTATATTTATCCCCGAAATTGATCCCCAAAGTATCTCTAGCGCACTTTAGAAATATTTGTTTACATTTCAGTGTTCTGTGATAATGGCCAATACGCTCCGTTCCCATCTGACTGTACACGATATCAGCATTGTTTGTTTGGAAAATTTGAGGAGTTTTCTTGCAGCCCCGGCTTACATTGGAATCAGGTATTTGTTATAGGAGAATGTACTTTAAATTAAAAAGAGATAAATAACTGCAGATAAAACATTTACAGTTTACAATATGAAAGTGCAACCATAACATAATTTCAAATGTTAAATTTATTCATATTATCACTTTAAAATATCTCAACTTTTTATTACATGCAATTTTAATTTTATTTCATTATAACTAAAAGTTTATTTACAATTTATCATCAAAACTAAGATTGCGCGTATTACCATACTTTTATTATTTACTTATAATGTTCTTTTAACAGGAAAGGCAAATATGTGATTGGCCAAAAAACGCGAAATGCACATCTCAAGCATTAACAACCACGTCCACCACAACTACCAGTTCAACTTTTCGGCCGGTTCAAGTCGAACCCAAACCACCTGAGAATGACGATCCATTCCCACATGAACCGGAACTGATACCCTCAATACCAAACGCTTCTGGACCGTCTGGGACTCAACCAGACATTTCCTCGAGACCTGATCTATTAAAATGTAAGTTTTTTATTGTCTAAAGCAGACAAATGGCCCACCAGATGGAAAAGGTTATCGTTGCCCTTGGATGTGTGGACGTTAGCAACAAGAGGAACGTTACAAATGCTTTGCTGGCCTGGAAAAACTTTATGTAGCCATTTCTTAAATGACCGACCCCCATGCTTGTAGTCCAAAGGGAAAGGGCTCGGAAGAAAATCCCTCCAAGTCGTGTGATTGTACACGGAATAAACGTACCAATTAGTGAGGATTCCGTTGTACTGATAGTAGTACAGATAGAGATACTGTTTCTCCGAAGGCTAACCAATTCTACGCGATCTGTTAGTATGGGATCCTCGATGATATGACCGCTGGAATGAACCAGGGATTCAATCTCGTAAGCAGATACGCCGGCCCATAGGTTTGGACAGTAGTCCATATGCAGCCACATTTACGATGCGCAATTCCTTATCTTGGGGTGAAATCCTGCTTGAACTCACTGTAACGACCCGGTCACGATCTTGGGTTTAGCGTCGGAGCTTGGCGACCAACGTGACTATTCATGACAAGTTTCATACATCGTAATAGTTTTAATTTTATAGTATATTGTGTCATGCTTAGTGTCGCTCACGGCAACATGTTTGTGGCCAAAAAGCGGTCGCTTTTGTATGATACAAATGAATTTTTCTTTGTTAGAGAATCCACAGACACGAATTTAAGTAAAAGTAAATGTCAATTTTTAGGATATATTTTTGAATTTGGTTCGTGTGTCTCTGTTAGAGCAGTCACTGTTGTAAGTAAAATGTTTGAATATATTTACAGCAAATTACAAGCTTGTATGTTACTATACCAACTGGTCGTGGTATCGTCCTGGAATTGGCAAATTTAGTCCAGAAGATATAGACCCTACACTCTGCACTCACATCGTATACGGATTTGCAGTGCTTGGCACTGACGGCCTCGTCACAGCTCACGACACTTGGGCAGATTATGATAACAGTAAGTTTTAGTTAGCGGCTATCCACAACTACGTCATACGAATTTTCTGATTTTTGACCCCTCCTCCGTCCTTGTCACAGCTGGTCACATTCGTGAGATTCCTCCGTCCCTAGTGTGACATCACATATTTTTCAAATTTGCTTTAAGATATTATTAAATTGAAACGGCAGTTTTGTAATTAGTTTTATTTTCAATTCAATTATTTTGAATAATTTAAACACAATGTTATTTTGAAGTTAGTTCAAATTTCGTGTTTTAATTTAGATTTTGATATTTGACGTCGTGACGTGATAATTAACTTTGGTAGAATGCAGGTAAACGTTTACGTCTTGCTCACTTTTTTCACAGGATTCTACGAGCGTGTAGTAGAGTATAAGAGATACGGCATCAAAGTATCGTTAGCTATTGGCGGATGGAATGACTCGGCAGGCGACAAATATTCGAAACTAGTGAATGATCCCGCAGCCAGAGCCAGATTTGTCACTCATATTGTCTCTTTCTTAGAAAAATATGGCTTTGATGGCTTAGATCTTGATTGGGAATACCCTAAGTGTTGGCAGGTAAATATATCACAAATGAATCGAAATCTTCTCAAATTGGTGATATTTCCAATTAATTAATAATTAAGTGAACAATTCTCAAAATTATTTTACATAACACTTGGTGATAAAACAAATATGAGATCTGACGATCATCATCAGATTGAAAAACAGATAGAAATTATTTTAGGCGTTTGTCACCTACTACTTAAGTGATATAATGCTACGCTAAATATTACAAAAATGGGGTCTATTTAATATACCCAGTTACTTGAATAGGTACGTATTAAACCATTATAAATGAATATATTTTGAAACAAAATTATTATTTTTAGGTTGATTGTTCAAAAGGGCCAGATTCAGATAAAGAAGCTTTCGCTGACCTCGTTCGTGAATTATCTGCTGTACTAAAACCCAAAGGACTACTTTTGAGTTCAGCTGTATCACCCAATAAGAAAGTAATAGACTTGGGTTATGATGTACCAGTACTTGCCAGACATTTGGATTGGATAGCTGTAATGACGTATGATTATCATGGACAGTGGGACAAACAGACTGGGCATGTTGCCCCGTTATATTATCATCCAGAAGATGGTACTACATATTTTAATGCTGTAAGTATTTCTGGTGTTAGCACGTATTAACAACACATATTTTAATTGTATCAGATATAGGTATTACAATACAGTTTTCTCTAATCCAGAATTACACAATGCACTATTGGATGAAGAAAGGTGCACCTGCATCTAAATTAGTAATGGGTATGCCACTCTATGGTCAGACATTTACGACTGACGGTAGACAATCTCAAGGTCTGAACACGCCAGCATCTGCAGGTGGTGAAGAAGGCGAATATACGCGAGCCAAAGGTTTCTTATCATATTACGAGGTAACCATCATGATAAATTTATCCATTACAACGAAATTAATATACTTCGCGTTTGTTAAATAGTAAACATTTATATTTTATTATTAATATTATTATTCTTAGATTTGTGACCGAATCAAATACGATGGCTGGAAAGTTGTCAAAGATCCTCAACAGCGAATGGGTCCCTATGCCTATAAAGGAGATCAGTGGGTCTCATTTGATGACATTGATATTCTGAAACGCAAAGTTAATTTTATAAAGTCTTTAAATCTTGCTGGTGGTATGGTTTGGGCGCTTGACCTTGATGATTTCAGAGACAGGTAAGCAAAATTTAAGGCATGGGTATTTTATTACTACTAATTACTGAGTTTTTGTTACAACAAGAATGCTTATTTGGATTTGATGAGACTTGTGTTAATTTTGCATTAAATTAAATTGCAACTCTGTCTGAATTCTGAAAACGATATCATACTTATTTAATAGTCCAGTCAAATAAGGTCTGAAATCATTTTTTTTTACTCAACTTAAAACAATGTGTAAAGGTTTTCGTCTATAATTGTCATTACTCGAAAACGGTAACAGTTAGACAAAAAAGTTCTACTAAAAATTTATAGACCTTAAAATTTTACATTAAAAAGTTCCGTAGCTTTTTCCTCGGGTTAAAATTAACCGAGTTAGGGAGATTTTAAGTTTAAGGGATGAACGTAAATTTTAATAAACCGTAGGTAATAAAAAAATTAGCTTATATAATTTTTATAAATTGCTTAAAAAATCTAATCTTAAATTCTAGAGATATAGTTTTTTTTGTTATTGTTAAAAAAATATCAATGTAAAGTTTTCAAATTGGAAACTTAAAAGTTAATAAAGCTATTCCTCGTACAATTTACTAAATTTCATCATTGAAAACATTTTATATCTGGTATAAGTATTTCGGTAGGTGTGAATTTATACAGGTATAAAAAACATTTAAACCCTACATCTGCATATTAATTCCTGAGTTAGGACTATCTGTTACGTAGACGGTAGACGGAGTCCTCTGTCTACGTCGGAGAATCATATTTTCTTACTGTCTCTATTTTATGATGTGTTCATTAAAATAGAGTAGGTTATTCTTTATTATTTTGTGATATAAACAATTATTAACCAATACTATTAATTATTAAAAATGAGTTGATTTACTAAAACATGTTCTTGTATCATTAATACTATTATATCAAAAATACAAAGTTGAGTGAAAAATTTGGATTTCAGACCTTATTTGACTGGACTATAATTGACTGACTTAAAGTCGATTTTTCAATCATCAGATAAAGTTGTCAGTCGAATAAATTAAAATTTGAGGTTATTCAAAGGTCAGCCCATTCAACTGTCCATGCAACTGATGTTTTTAATTTTTTCACGTTATACCCACTTTATCATTCTATGAATAAATCTTACCTGATGATTGAAAAATCGGCTTTAATTGTAATTACAACCTTAGAGTCTGTAAATCCTCTTAATATTATAAATGCGAAAGTAACTCTGTCTGTCTGTCTGTCTGTCTGTTCGTTTTCACGTAAAACTACTGACGATTGCTGAACTCAGTATATATATATATATATATATATATATATATATATATATATATATATATATATATATATATATGATACGAGATGAACATAGGATACTTTATCCGAAAATGGATAGTTCCGATAACATGATATTGTCTGTTGTTTGTTATGCTTTACGGAAAAACTACTGGACCGATTTGGCCGAAATTCGGTACGTATGTAAATTGAATACTGAGGATGGACAAGGGGTAATTTTCATTTTGCCCTTTTTAGTAATTTTGGCCTATTTGGTAATTTTGGCCTATTTGGTAATTTTGGCCTTTTTGGTCATTTTGGCCTTTTTGGTCATTTTGGCCTTTTTGGTCATTTTGGCCTTTTTGGTCATTTTGGCCTATTTGGTCATTTTGGCCTTTTTGATTATTTTGACCTTTTTGGTCACTTTGGCCTATTTGGCCATTTTGGCCTATTTGGTCATTTTGGCCTTTTTGACCATTTTGGCCTTTTTGGTCGTTTTTGCCTATTCCGTCATTTTAGCCATGTCGGTCACTGCGGTCTTTTGGTCATTTTGACCATTTTGGCCTTTTTGGTCAAGTTTTGTAATTTATTTTGTTGACAGATAGACGGGGGATGGTATATATAATTAACGATATAAAATGAAGTGAATCTTCTGTGCGTAAATACATAAAATGTATATAATATAACTGTAGCACTTGCTCTATAACAAAGATACGCATAGAGTTAACCCGGCGCAGCCGCGGGTAAACTCTAGTTTTGTTATAAACTCGTGGATTTTCTGATAATAAATGGGATTTTAGATGTGGTCAAGGAAAGCATCCTTTGTTGAATACAATAAAAGACGGTCTACTCAATCCAAAAATTGAAGAAGAAAAAATTTCTTACGGACCGTTGAATGAACCTGGAAATTCAATTGACGATTCGGACGATATTCAAGTGAGACCAACTAGGCCTCCCCATAGACCAGTGATTCAGACTACCGAAATGAATTCTATCGTTCAGACGACGAAAAAGCCGATGACCCCGAGCCAACCAATGGCTGATGAGCAAGAACAATACAAAGTTGTCTGCTATTATACAAACTGGGCATGGTACAGGTAAATAAGTTATTTCTACATAGTTTGTTACTGTTCTAAATTACACATGTGGCAATTTAAGTGACCATCAGATATTTAGTTATTTTCAAAGTACTATAAAAGGTACAAAATAATAAATGTTAGATAAGTTTTTTACACTTGCAATTTTGTTTTATATCACGCTTATGTGCTTGGTAAACCATATTTTAGACCGGGGCCAGGCAAGTTCACGCCAAGCAACATCGACCCATCGCTCTGCACACACATTGTATACGCTTTCGCTGTTCTCGACAGCACTCGCCTTGTATCAAACCACACGATATATGGTTGGACGTAGAAAACAGTAAGTTTCTGTCTATTTATTTGCACAAGAACAAATAATTGATAGTAATAGATACATGTGTCATCTAATTCTAATTATGAATATTTACATATAATAACAATTAGACGATATTGTATAATTTAATTTAAAGTAAAATAAAATTTTAAAGTATATCTGTGAGATAAACTTCTCATTAATAACTCAAACAGAACCGTAGTCAATTTTGCAGATAATTATGAAAAATACTGATTGTTGATTGAACTTGTTGTTAACAATAACAACTGCGTATCCAAATGTTTAAACACAACTATACTTTTTAGAATTCTATGAAAAAGTAGCGGGATTGAAGAATCAAGGAGTAAAAGTCGTCCTTGGTCTTGGTGGATGGGACGATTCCGCAAGTGACAAATACTCCAGACTGGTCAACAGTCCTTCGGCACGCAGGAAATTCATTATCCATGCTATCGACTTTATCGAGCAATATGAATTTGATGGCTTGAATTTGGATTGGGAATTTCCAAAATGTTGGCAGGTACATACTTGCAAAACTAACATTCAAAGATAATATTGTGTTTGCTTTTAGTTTATCTCTTTAAAATTGTAAATTATATTTCTTTAAATGCTAACATACTTTATTACTTTTTTCAGGCGGATTGCGACAAGGGTCCAAAATCTGACAGACAAGGATTTGCTAATCTTGTGAGGGAACTGCGTGAATCATTTCAATCTCGCAATCTTCTGCTGTCTGCTGCTGTATCAGGAAACAAACGAGTTATTGACGTCGGTAAGTTCTATGCTACATTTAATAACCTATACCTATAGTACAAATCTAAAAACACCCACTGGTAAATACAATAAGTAAGACATTATTCTTATCATAACAAAATGTACCTTCCAATTCAAATTGATTTTACTTTGTGCACTTTAACATCATACCCTAACAACCATATAACTAAACAATAACTAGTGATCAAAAATCTAAGGAATCTTAGCTAATTCGCTAACACATAGTTTATTGTTTATGATAATATTTATTTTAACACTTATGATAATACTTCTTAAATATTAAATATAATATTTAATACTTCTTAAATATTATCAAGAATATTGTACATACATACATACATATATAACTTCACGCCAGGTCCCTTGCGGGGTAGGCACGAACAACAGAGCGCCACACAGGCCCATTCTTACACACCTTACTTGCTTCTTTGACATTCATAGCTCTTGTCATGCACGCTCGTCTGTTCTTAAGGCTCCTAACATCACCTTCTGCTAACACATGATCAATTTGATCATGGAAGGTGTGTCGTGGCCTTCCGCGACTTCTGCATCCATCCACTTTTGCATTGTATATCTGTTTAGTCATTCTTTCATCATACATTCTTTCCACATGCCCGAACCACCGGAGCATTCCTTCCTTACCTTCACCCCGACACTCAAGAATATTGTGTATGGCTAAATTAACGATTAATCTAAAATTTCAGCGTATGATATACCTACTTTATCAAAGAACCTAGACTGGATCTCCCTTATGACGTACGACTATCATGGACAATGGGAAAAGAAAACTGGCCATTTAGCACCTATGTACGCTCAAGACGATGATGATGATAAAACTTTGAACACGGTATATTAATTGTTCCATTTCTTGATAAATTATAATGTAAATAAAATATATTTTAAAATTATAAAATCATTGTTACAGAATTTCACAATCCATTACTGGATAGATAGAGGTGCAGCAAGAAATAAACTAATCATGGGAGTGCCATTCTATGGGCAGTCGTTTTCGTTAGAGGAGAACGTTGGAACTGATATAGGCGCGCCAACATACGCTGGTGGTGAAGCCGGAGACGAGACTAGGGCAAGAGGTTTCCTATCATTCTACGAGGTAAGTTCATTGTTCCAGATGTCACAAATCGTCGAGAGTTTCTCTGTGAAGAGTATCTTCAGGGCAAATATCAAATTATTCATAGTTATATGAAATAACGAAAAATGACCAAAGGAGAGGTCTGATCGGTTTGATAAAAATTAAAATGATAACATAAGTTGTTTGATGAATGCAATTTCTCTACAAACTAAACTAAAACTCCAAATCAAACCAATTGACTTCGATACTTTTAACAAATTCTATTATTGCATTATTCAATTTATTTGCTTGTAAGAATTAAATTCTGGCCAGTAATTAATAAACAATGTATGTAAAACTATAGCAATAATAAATTATTTAAGTCAAGTAGCAGAGACGTGATGCAAATTGGATCATTATATATATATAATCTGTATATTTTTTCCGAAGATTTGCGATCGTATAAGGGTTGGAGGGTGGCAAGTATTCAGAGATCCTGGCGGTCGAAGAGGTCCATACGCCGTGTTGGAAGACCAATGGGTATCCTTCGACGATGACTACATGGTCCGACACAAATCTGAATACGTTCGCGCTATGGGTTTGGGTGGTGCGATGTCCTGGGCGCTTGACCTTGATGATTTTTCTGGTAGACACTGCGGATGTGGAAAATCACCACTTTTGAATATCATCAATCATGTGTTACGCGGCCACGAAGCACCACCACCATGTCCGCTCGAAGAAAGTAAGTATCTAGTGTAATAAGTAGTAAATGCAAAACCATAAATGTATGACTCAGTAACCTCTGAATACTACTTAATAATATAGATTTTTAAATTTATTATAAATAAAATATTTATGATTTGAAAATTATCCAAAAAATATGAACATAGCAAAAAAGTTTAATTGCATTCATTTCTCTCATTTCTCATGAAAATTAGTACTAATAACACATGTCTAAACCTAGTACTACTCAACAGTACATGCTCCCGGTATTATGCCTGATAAGCCGAACGACATTCCACAAATCCCCGACGACACCGAACAGCCAACGATCGAAATCGAGGAACCTTCAGAACCTGAGCATGAACATCCTGGAAACAGTGTCGAAAGTGTAAGTAGGACTCTTATGAAATGGGCTTGAGAGAAAAGTATAAATATAGCATGTCTAAGGTGGAGAGGAGACGGGTAACTGTTGCAACATGCGACAAACTAATGCCATTCAAACTAAAAGTTCAAATATTGGTCATAAGACCGATCTTGTTACACGGGTCCAAATGTTGGCCACAGAGGAATAAAACTATCACAGAAAATATGTTACTACCATATAATTGAGAGTTCGACTTATTCCCAAAGCCGTGAAGAAGAGAGAAACATCCAAACAAATATTCACATTTAAATTATTTATTACCATGGAGGTTTTTTTATTATTTTTACATTCTTTTACTTTATTAAAAAAAAAACAAATAGCTAGCTTAATTTCCGTCCCGTTATTAAGTGGTACTTTTATTGATATCTTATTATACTGTGGAGTATGGCTGTAATTCGTGTCGAAAATTTTATGGTTTAATATCTTGATATGAAGAAGTTAATGAAAGTAGATGCAAAGAAAGTTGTCTGTCGGGATCGTCGTAAGTGGAGATCTATAGTCCCCGCCTATATGTAATATATATGTATGTCTGTATGTAATATTTTATTGTATTTCTCATATTTTTCAAGAAGTATTTCTTCTTTTAGGAATCAAATTTAGAAGGATCATCGTGTACGGGCAATGTGTTCAAAGCGGACGAAACCGATTGCAGCAAATACTATCTGTGCATTAACGGTGAATTCACCCAGCTCACGTGCCCCGAGCCGCTTTATTGGAACAAGGTATGAATAGAATTTAAATTAATTTGCTCATGGAATATTAAAATATTTCTTTTTGTTCTGAAAACGGTTGTATCATGTTTTTTTATTAATAGATTTACTACAAAAATCGTATCTTATTTTAATACACTTTATCCAATTTAAGTACTTAATAATCTTTTCTTTTTAAGGTTAAATTTACGTTGTTGGTTGTGGATTTTTTCAAGTTCATCTTAGGAGGGTCCTTTATATTTGTTTCTATACTTTGTGTCTTTAATCAACGTATTTTTGTTTAGAATCATTGCGACTGGCCTGAGAAAGCGCGCTGTCAAACAAAAGCACATTTGAGATTAACAGGACAAAGCAACCCAGAAATTCTAGAAAACACCCCCATTATCGCTTGCTACTTCACTAATTGGGCGTATTACAGGTATAACAGATTGTTTACACTTTTTTGACATTGAAATTAACAGATTGGCAACAAAGTTGTAAATATTGATATTAATTTACATGTTTATATATTTATTGTATAAAATATCTCAAAGCACATATTTTACAGGCAAGGCAATGGAAGTTATGGACCAGGACAAGTAGATCCGGCACTATGTACCCATATCGTATACGCTTGGGCCCACCTTGATGGAGTATCGTACAAATTGGTGCCTGGAATTCCTGAGTTGGATGTTGAAAACGGTAAATACTTGAAATACACTAAATTGATAATAAATAATGACTCTAAAAATACTGGGTACGTAGATAGTACATAATAATAGTAATGTATTTATATCTTTCGTCGATTCATAGTAAAGCTGGTGTCGGTAGGTCTCGACGAATGTACCTACTCTAAACAAATTACAGACATTCTCACCAAAAAAAAAACACAAAATAAAAGTAAATTAAGGGCAAATTGTCTGTTAAGATCGTAGCCAGTGTAGTTCCATTGTCTCTATCTCGAATAGGAAACAGACTTTTGAGTATATGTATGTATAATCGACTTTACTCATTCGATTACAGATTTCTATGGAAAGTTAACAGAGCTACGTCTCGCGGGTGTAAAAGTCATTCTTGGAGCTGGGGGCCTGGTTGACTCCGATGACGATAAATGGAGAAGGATGGCATCAAATCCCAAGAACCGAAAGACTTTTGTTAATTCAGTATTGAAATATCTGCAGAGGTGGAAATTTGACGGTATCCAGATAGCCTGGCAATACCCAGTTTGTAAACAGGTGTGTAATAACTAATAATGTAATACAAAAATATAGGTATGAAAAGACTATTGATAGAAATTATTTTTACTATCGTCATCTGAGTGTTAAATCACGATTGAGTTAGATTCGAAACCCAGGATCTGCTTTCCTAATTTTTCTTCTCCACTTACTCGGCATCTCTTATTTTAAGACCATTGATATGCATATTATCTTACACAACGTTAAGCAAGCATTTCTTGGACATATGGCGCCGTACCCCTTCCTTCTACCGGGATCTCGCAAATAACTGATAGATAGACATCGGTTGCTCGCGTAACGAACTGGTCTTCGTAAATCATGGCCGCACCAGCCTATGCGACTCTCATGCAGTCTGTCTGATATGTCACTGTTATGATATCCACACATCTACTTCAGTATATTTATTTTCGCCTGTACAAAAGTACAGGCGGAATAAAAGAAGATTTATAGAACTGTCCTTATGACTGTATTTTCAAATCTAAAGTTATGGCTTTTTGGCGACGGCTGCTGGAAAAAACACTTGTTGACATTTTTTTTTATAACACTAAACGTTTTTTCAGTCGCCATGCTCAAATGGAATACGCTACGCATCCGACAAAGAGGACTTCAGTGACCTGATATTAGACTTGTCAAAAACTCTTCGTCATTACGATTTAGAGCTTTCTGCTATGGTGTCAGCGTCACCTGACATCGCTGAAGTAGCGTATAAACCTCACATCTTACGACGGAACTCGATTGGGTTGCTATAGCTGCCAACGATTACTACGCTTCAGTCAGTGTAATACTGGGTACTTGGTACCTTTAGAGAATGTGAAGTCACAGGTGTTAACAGCTTGGTAAGTAAAATAATGTTAACAACCTTTACGTAGGTAATAAACTTTTAACTAAGTATTGATAGGTATTATTCTTCTTTGAAAAGCCAACGACACAGATCTTTATAAGTGAAAAATGAACGTAATAATATTATAATAATAAAAATTCCCACACGTTTCTTTGTACGTAGAAATATAGGTGCAGTATAATTGCTATACTTTTCCAAGACTGGTTTCATATATCGATAATCTTTGTTGACATAGTTTTCTTTCACTATGAACCTATGGGAGTTGGAAAAATATCTATTTCATAATAAAGAAAAAATGCCCAAGCAGTTCATGCTCCAAAACAGAATTCGGACCAGTCATCAGAATGAGATTAAGGAGTTTTACCTACTGAACTACCTCGACCGTTTCGAAATGACAGCAATTATTATAATATTAAATAAATAAATAAAAACCACTAAACTTCATCCACATTGGACGCGAATCAAGGCTCAAAGTTATATTACTACTACTTATTATAATTACAGAATGCGTCATTATCCTACTGGGCGAGTGTAGTACCACCTCGACAATTAGTGATGAGCGTTCCTGCTTACGGACGTTCATACACTCTCAGAAGCAGTTCTAACTCTAGCCCAGGTTCACCAGTTTCCGGACCTGGCGAACCGGGACCTTTCACGCAGATACCTGGGTTCTTGGCATATTATGAAGTAAGTTCAAATAAACTGTCTGTCTATATGTCACGGCTAATACCCGAAGTGCGGCTACACTTAGTTTAACCGGCTAAAACTAGGTGTAGCCGCACTTCGGGTATTAGCCGTAACATATATATATGTTCGATGCCGGGTACGAACATAGATAGAGATAGATTTATGTAAAGGTTATCACAGAAGGTAGGGTAAGTTTTTTTGATACTTTACATCCCGGATAATGGGATAGATTTATATAAAGGTTATCCCAGAAAGTAGGGTAGGTTTTTTTGTGATTTGCCATTTTCTTAATTTTGGTCATTTTTGTCATATAAGTCAATTTTATTATTTATGTAGTTTTCATAGACGGGACAAAGATAAATAAAAATTTTAAAAAACTAGGATTGTTTCATATAGAGGATGAAAGTTTGTATGAGACCATATTTCAAGTTTACAGATAAAAAAAATCATCGTCTATAAAAAATGCGATAGTAACTCGATATGTTTATCTGTTAGCTTTCACGAATGATGTTAATGATCATTATAAAATGAAATTAATTTATTACGTACACGGTACAATGTAACCTGTATTAACGACGACACGCAATTCAGGTAAACTCTATATTTACTGAACGTTGTTGAATAATTTTCTACACACTAACCTATTACACCAGTTTAAATTGGATTTAAACTAAGTTCATGTTATTTTTTCTTGCTAATAAAACTAAGGCAATGTCGCTATGTCCTATACGATAACACGCATAATAGATTGGAATGCCAGTTTTCGTAGTATAATCCAAAATAAGTATTATGTTATTAGGTACAAAGTCGAAGCTGATGATGTTACGTCATATGAATATAAATGTCTCTCCCTAATCTTTAGACCGTGCCTTATTCTTTTCCTAGATATACTTCCTATAATCTTATCGCATTGATTAGATAATAATTACAGCAAATTAAAGCAACGCGAGAAATCGCGTTGAATTTTCAATTTTTCCCGCAATATACAATTCAAGATTTATGGATCATACTTATTTACATAGTTTATATAATAATCAATTTGTTAGAGGTCGGCAACGCGTTGACGATGACAACCCTGGTGTTGCAAACGTTTATAGGCGACGGTAACCACTTTCCATTAGGTGGGCCGTCTGCCACTCATACTTACGGAAATAAAAAAAATAAAGCCTACCTTTCTTTTTGATATATTATAATAATATCTAGCAGTTTCTATATGACTTGGTTAGCATAAATTTAGTCTGTATTACGCGAGATCTCTCGGATATTTCGGAAAATAAAATATATATCCTATATTCTTGACCAGTTTCTAAGGCATAATATATAAGAGATATGAAAATAACGTATAAGGGGAAAATATAATATTATCAAGTTGATAATGTTAATTGTATACCTATCTATCCTAACAGATATGCAACGGTGTCCAGAAACACGAATGGTCAGAAACAAAGAGTGTAGAAGGTACGTACAGCGTCCACGAAACGCAGTGGACGTCATACCTACGACCCGAGGAGATGCATCGTGTCGGTGCATCGGTTGGCTTAGCAGGATTACGCGGTGCGGGATTGTGGGCACTTGATTTGGACGACTGGCGTGGAGCGTGTGCGTGCGCACCGCACCCACTCCTTACAGCATTACGACAAGGACTCCTCGATCCATTGATCCCGCCATCGCTTTGTTTAAATAAATAATCTTACTACTCTAACGAACAAATGTCTAGGCACAACCACTGTTATAATAGTTATACAAATTTTCAATTTTAATCACTCATTACTAAACCAAAAATATGGTTTCCTCGGGGGGAGTCAGTATTGTTTTTTTTAAATACACTGCAAAAAATATGAGTTCATCGTCGTGTAGTCGTGTGACATGTGATGTGGCGCAATTAGCCACGCACTTTTAAATATATTTTCTATATTTTTTTTAACACAGTCAACTTGTTATGTCTCTAATTATTTTAATCAACTCTCTAATCCTATAGTCTTCATAGTTTTTACTATAATTGAGAAACATGTATGGTTTTTGAACACTGACAAATATTTTAGTTATCTAAGAAGTAGTATTAAATAGCTTAAATTGTATTGTGATATTTGGTGATTAACGATTGCCTATTTTTAATCACATTTATATTTTTTTACTTTTACTCGACATTCAATCGTTCTCAACAACGAAAAGTCGAAATAACGAATTCAAAATTGAGTAGAAGTATAAAGAATAGATTATGGATATGTTATTAAATAAGGTCATCCTATTCGCTAAGTTTATCCCTTGTAAGTTTTAATTTTAATGAATTTTATAAAAAGACTATAATTATAAACTAGACAAGATAGTTTTACGCATGTACATAGTTATTTTATATTTGTTTGTAAGAGTGTATTTTCCATTTTACGATGTACTTAATATGTAATAAATACTTATACGATCACTACAATTAAAATGTAACAAATATATCAAAACAAATATTTGAGCATGTTTATTTGTCAATATATTGTTCTTAGTGTTTGCCTTTTATACGGAATGTGAATATTTGAATTAAAACAGGATTTGTTAACAAATTTGGTTTTTTCTTTAAATATATACTTAATTTGAACAAAAAATACTAATTTAAATAAAGTATAAAGTAAATTAAATTTGACCTTAAACAAATAATGATATGCGCATAAAGTAAGTGCAGTCACGGAACGATAATGTGCGTCACCGTAAACTTCACTTTTGTTTACACGAGTACAAGAAACAATACTGCCCACATTATTATAAATTTTACATTTGTAAAATAGAGAAACGTGAAAAAGGAAAATTGCAAAGTTGCTAATGGCAGACGTTGAGATTAACAATAAGAAACAGAGGATATAACCCCTACACTTAACATAAATATTAAAAACAATAAAAAGGTTTTACATGACTAAATAATCTTCTTAGACAAGATAGAAAATCAAAGAACTTCGGTCTAAGAAATCTTAAATTTTATTGTCAAATAAGGTAGGTGCGGGTTATAAGGCCTGTCGGTTAATAAGGCCTAAGTACCCAAAAATACAATTTAAAATGTTTGATGCCGCTCCAGGACACACTTGCAGGTAGCTAACACTCATAGATGATGCTTTAAGCTTGTCGCGACTCATCGCTCGCTTTTTTCGACCAGCGCGGAGTGATTCATTTGTGAGGAGCGTTTGTGCTGCGCGAGTAATAAAAAATTGTTCGACTGAATCGTAAGTAATTTTCATAATATTATACTTTTATATATAACTAGAATTTACCCCGCGGCTGCGCCGCGGGTTAACCTCTAGTGCATGTCTCTTGTTTATGGAGCAAGTGCTCAAGTTATATTATATTAATTTTTTATGTATTTGCCCACGGAAGATTCACTTCATTTTATATCGTTAATTATACCATCCCCCGTCTATCTGTCAACAAACTAAATTACAAAACCTGACCTAAAAGGCCAAAATGGCCTAAATGACCAAAAGACCACAGTGACCGACATGGCCAAAATGACGGAATAGGCAAAAACGACCAAAAAGGCCAAAATAATCAAAATGACCAAAGAGGCCAAAATGACCAAAAAGGCCAAAATGACCAAATAGGCCAAAATGACCAAAAAGGCCAAAATGACCAAATAGGCCAAAATGACCAAAAAGGCCAAAATGACTAAATAGGCCAAAATGACCAAAAAGGTCAAAATGATCAATAAGGCCAAAATTACCAAATAGGCCAAAATAACCAAATAGGTCAAAATGACCAAAAAGGCCAAAATAACCAAATAGGTCAAAATGACCAAAAAGGTCAAAATTACCAAATAGGCCAAAATTACCAAAAAGGCCAAAATGATCAAAAAGGCCAAAATGATCAAAAAGGCCAAAATGACCAAATAGGCCAAAATGACCAAATAGGCCAAAATGACCAAGTAGGCTAAAATGACCAAATAGGCCAAAATGACCAAATAGGCCAAAATGATCAAAAAGGCCAAAATGAAAATTATCTCTTGTCCATCCTCAGTATTTAATTTACATACGTGCCGAATTTCAGCCAAATCGGTCCAGTAGTTTTTCCGTAAAAGCATAACAAACAAACAGACAAATATCATTTTATCCCGGAAACTATCCCATTTTTCGGGATAAAAAGTATCCTATGTTCATCCTCGGTATCGAAAATATATGCTGAGTTTCTGCCAAATCGGTCCAGTAGTTTTTACGTGAAAACGGAACAGACAGACAGACAGAGTTACTTTCGCATTTATAATATTAATAGGGATAGCGATAGGGATTTTGCGCTACAGTTTTGTTTTTCATGCTTTTATTGACCTTTGATGTCTGAGTGATATATCATGAACCAATTATTGTACTTTTTTGTATTTCTTTATACACCATAGCAGCGGTTATTAAGGCCTACTAAATTTGACAGTAGGCCTTATTATACTCCTTTTTTTGTAACAGTATTTGTCAGCTTTAAAAGTTATTTTAAATATTTCTTAAAATGTTATGGATATTTATAAGTAATTACGACTGTTTACTAATTGGTTTATAGTCATTATAGTGCCTACATCACGATACCCCCCAAACGAGCATTATGGTCTGAAAATGACTTGATATCGGCTGTCCAAGCAATAAGAAGAGGAATGCTGAGCATATATAAAGCTGCCGAGAGGTATAATGTTCCCAGGAGAACTGTTAGAAACCATCTCCGGACCGGAAGTTTGAAAAAACATTAGGTCGAAAATCTATTCTCAGTGATGATCAGGAAGCCTGTTAAACAAAGAAATTTGTTTTCATTTTGAAGACTTTAGGCATGATTAATGCATATTCATTAAAATTGATCTCAATTACCAAATGTTACAAGCCTATTTTGATTATTTATGAATGTTAAAATCTTAGGCCTTATTATCCTACTATAGTATAATAAGGCCTACTGACAAGGTTTTTGAAAATGTTTAATTATATGTTTGTTTACGGCAAAAGTGGCAATTTTTTGTTTATATTTTATAGTGTTTGGTCTGTAGGTTTAATTAATACTATAATTTGTTGATTCGGATACATAGTTTTTATTTTATTTCAAATCTCCCTTAAGTAGGCCTTATTACCCTCACCTACCTTAGTTAAATATAATTTTCTGTGGAACAGTATGTTCTGTGATTTAATTTGAAAAGGAACGAACGTTCACGAAACGAATCAATTTGAAAACTGTCTAACATTGTCATACCGTTTTGTACCTACCTGTACACTACGCATAATGTGCCATCTAAATGTTAAGATATCAATCGGTTTTATAGAACTCCTCGTCAAATTATTACAAATGAGACAATGCAGACTAAAAAACAAAGGCCTTAATTTAGTATACATAAAATCATCTTTAAATATTTAACATTTAATAATAAAAGCCAAGAATAATGTAACTTCAATGATAAATATAATTTTGCTAAACCCTTTCATGTAATTAATTTTAGGAATGGTTGTAATTCTTACTTTGTAGTTCATTGAATATAATTATGTAGTTGGAAGAAAATAGTTGGAATTTAAATTTTGGAAGACTTAACTGAAAAATACTTATGGTTTTAATTTTAAAAACACGGCGCGTGGGTGATATTTCCGTTCGGGCCAGAGGTGAATGCGCAAGCGAGCTTACAGACTGGACATCGAACGCAATGATCATAGGTCAGGGGTTGTATCCCCAACCGTGGCGTAGCAATAGCATTCCTATGGAGGAGTGCTAGTGCCACCCCGATAAGAATCCCACTCGCCCCACCATGATTCTTCCGCGGTGGTTTTTCCTCAAGCGTATTTCCCCTGGTAAAAAAGGTGTACGATTGTGACCTCAAAGCGCGCTACGGAATTTACCTACTGTATATATTTTCCTGATTCTTAAAGTATGTGGTTTATAGTACTGGTTAATTGTAATTAAACAGTAATATAAACCATAGGGTGGTCTGAAAAGTTTCCGACCTCAACATGGAGATAGCAGCACTTGCTAGTAAATTTCGTAGTTCATCTATTGACAGTTACCAAAGTTTCAGCCAATTTGGACGCGCAGTTGTTATGTAACAGTCGTTTGAGTGAGGTGAAGTGAGTGTTTTTATGGAAATGGACAAAATCGAGTATCGAGCTGTCATTAAATATTTGTTTTTGAAACGCCAATGCTAATGAAAGATGACTTGGATTCGGTGTATGAGGAATTTGCACCATCATTTACCACAATGAAATTTTGGGCAGATGAATTTAAACGTGGTCGTAAGAGCTTAGGAGACGATAAACATTCGGGACGTCCAAAAACTGCAACTTCCGACGAAAATATCGCCAAAGTTCACCAAATGGTGCTATACGACCGCCGAATTAAAGTGAGAGAGATAGCTGAGGTTATGAACATGTCAAAAGAACGTGTTTGACACATATTAAATCAACATTTATACATGAAAAAGCTATCCGCGCGTTGGGTGCTACGTTTGCTCACATTAGGCCAAAAAAATGTTCGAATGCACATTTCTAACGCTGTTGGCGCAGTTTAGGAACAATAAATCCCAATTTTGGCGCCGATTTATTACTTTAGATGAAACTTGGGTACAACATTATACGCTCGAAACAAAAATACAGTCGAACGTTTTGGACTGTATTTTCTTACTCCGAAGGGGAATCGGCACCAAAAAAGCAAAAATTGATTTTTCGTCTGGGAAAATGATGACGACTGTTTTTGGGGATAGTCATAGAGTTATTTTAATCGATTATCTTCAAAAACCATTACAAGAGCATACTACGCATCATTACTTGAGAATCTGAAGGCAGAAATTGCGGTAAAACATATACAAAAAAAGTAAATCCTCTTTTACCAAGACAACGCACCGTCTCACAGCTCAGCGGTTGCCATGGCGAAAATCCACGAATTACGGTTTGAACTGCTTGACCATCCGCCTTACTCGCCAGATTTAACCCCAAGTAACTTCTTTTTCTTTCCTCATCTAAAAATTGCACTCACAGGACAGAGATTTTCGTCAAATGAAGAGGCTAGCACCTTCGCGAATAGTTATTTTGCAAAGAAAAACGCTGAGTACTATTTGGACGGGTTAGAGATGGGAGCATTTCTGGGAGAAGTGTGTAGAGTTAGTTTAGTTGCAAGGAGACTATGATGAAAAATAAAAATCTGAAAAATTGTCTTGTATTTTTGTTAGGTCGGAAACTTTTCAAACCACCCACGTACATACATACATACATACATAACTTCACGCCAGGTCCCTTGCGGGGTAGACACGAACAACAGAGCGCCATTTAGGCTTATTCTTACACACCTCACTTGCTTCTTTGACATTCATAGTTCTTGTCATGCACGCTCGCCTGTTCTTAAGGCTCCTGACATCACCTTCTGCTAGTACACGATCAATTTGATCATGGAAGGTGTGTCGTGGCCTTCCGCGACTTCTGCATCCATCCACTTTTGCATTGTATATGTTTAGTCATTCTTTCATCATACATTCTTTCCACATGCCCGAACCACCGGAGCATTCCTTTCCTTACCTTCACCCCGACACTCTCTTTCAGACCAACTCTCTTTCTTACTTCGGTATTACGAACGCGGTCCGCGAGCGTCACTCCGCAGATTTTGCGCAGTGCTCGCATCTCGACCGCGTTTACTCTACTTTCGTGCTCTCTATTCCATACCCAACTCTCGCTTCCATACGTGAGCGTAGGTACCAGCACCGCGTTGTGTATGGCAAGCTGGGCCTTCTGGCTGAGGTTCTTAGCGCCTAGAAGTTTACCTAACGCTCCATTCACACTATTCCCCAAATTCACTCTTCTTTCTATATCAGCGGTGTACCTTCTATCCCTGCTAAAAGCACATCCGAGATATACAAACTCATTCACTTGTTCCAGCATAACATCATCGAACATTATCCTTGCGTTCGTTCTGGTTGTTTCTCTTTCAAACACCATCACCTTTGTTTTCTTCGCATTCAACCGTAAGCCTCTCGCCTGACAGTCATCTTTCATCATTGTGACTAGTGTTTGCAGTTCTGATGGCGATTCGACTAAAAGCACGGCATCATCCGCATAAAGCAAGCTGCTAACAACTAGATCACCCATCCGCACCCCAACATCCATCAATCTTAATCTCTGGAGCCAATTGTCCAGATATAGGACAAACAGCAAAGCCGACAGCACGCAGCCCTGCCGGACGCCAATATTGACGTCAAACCAGGGCGACAGGCTGCCGTCCACCCGCACGCATGCCATACAGTCCTCGTAAGTGGACTGTACAGCACGCAGCAAATGGCCATCAATCCCATATCCGGGCAATATGTCCCAGAGGCCCTTCCACACAACCCTGTCAAATGCTTTCTCAAGATCCACAAAACCGCAGAAAACCTTCCGGCCCATAGCCAGCTGTTTCTCCACGATATTGCGGAGCGAAAAAACTTGATCCATACATCCCCTTCCATTTCTGAAGCCTCCTTGTGCATCCCACAGTAATCCATCGGATACCACTCTCATTCTCCTTTCAACAATTTTCGCATACACTTTAGATGCTGTGCTGATCAAACTGATGGCCCTGTAGCTGGCGCACTCCATACGTGACCCCTTGCCTTTATACAAGGGCACGATGACAGCGCGCCTCCAGTCCTTGGGAACCTTTCCCACCCACGTAAATATTCATTATAGTAGTTAATATAAAACTCATGCGAACTTGTACAATTTGTCTTTGTTATTCGTAATACTTAACAATTGCCTGTATAATAGGTAAATCTCGTCGAGGCAACATGCGTACTACTCGACCTTGGGCATTAGACTATCTATTCTATTGGTTGCGACTTACATCATTCTCGCATTGTACTTCAGTGCGACGGGATTATACGATTCGGTAGAATTTACTTCCAATTCTCTTATAATCATTAATAAAAATCGATATATAATGACTTAATAAGTGTTTTGTCATATAAAAGAAGTAAATAGGGTCATAAAAAATAGTGTTATTTGTCGTATTTACGATTATCTAAACATAACCTAAAAGTAGAGAAACAGTGAAAATCAGTGTGAACCAATTTTAATCACAATTTAGTTCTGAGTTTATTATATACCTGGTGATGATTTTTAAACATAAACATAGTTTTTTTTTGGAAAAATCAATAAGGAGTCACAACTTGACGAAACTATGGCCACGCGAATCTTCTCTCGTCTTAAATTAGGCTTTGATACTGCCAAAATTATACCTGTATCATCAAATTTAGCTCCAAATCTTTATTACTATAGACGAATTCACACTATAAATGAGGTGAGTTATTTTTATTTATCCAACAAAAAAATATATGTACCTGCTTAAGAGAAATTGGTATTAAAAAGTCAACCAAGTGCATCTGGGTTCACACACAGCAAAAGCTTTTGTTTTAGTCTATATTCTTTCCTTAGTTTTTGAGCAAAATGACTGTGAGTACTGTGACATACATAGGTAGTATGTACGTATACATATTTTATAATGGTTTCGTTTTCGCTAAAATGACCGCAGAAATCTAAAAATACTATAAATTTTAATGTAATAAAATATATCACAAAATCTGATTTTTCCATTATGTCATTCTATAAAAATCTGGAGAAGAATGGTTTTAACTAAATAAAAACTGTTAATTTCTGTGATCAGTTAATTTTTAACATAAGATAAACAACAAGAAAATATTTTTGCTTTCGATTTAAAGGTACCTGAAAAAGAAGTTCAAATACCAACGCAATGGGGCTATATCGCAGGGAAATTATGGGGCACAGACAAAGGTCGACCAATATTGGCACTACACGGGTGGCAAGATAACGCCGGCACTTGGGACCCTTTAGCACCAATGCTAATCAAAAATAGATCAATTCTTGCGATCGACTTTCCTGGCCACGGACTGTCCTCGTGGATACCGCCAGGTATATTTGTTTCGCTTTCCAGTTCCAATTAACATAATTCCACGATTACACTTTACACACACTCCTATTAAGATGGCTTTAACATTCTAGTATTAATTAGGTCTAAAGACCTTATTATCCATAAGAACATTTAGTTCACTTGCAATTAGAATAAAAATAAATATCTGTTTATACAATGTAAATCTTAAAACTAATGTAGTGGTGCAATGCAATCTTCGTTAAAGGTTTTATTTATTTTATTTTATTTTAATAAAAAGTTTTCAGTTTCATTTAGAATAAGTTTATATTTTTACATTTTTGTAACTCATTGGCAATTTATTAAATAACTGCACATCTTCGACCATGATTTTTTTTTCCGTAATTTGTTCGTGGTAGATTTGTTAAAAATAAAATTATAGTTTTAAAAAAATACTAAAAAAACACGCTTTCATAAAAATGTATTAAATTTTATTTTCTGTTTTTTAGTTGGATTTTTTATGAAAGCGTGTTTTGTTAGTTTTTTTTTAAACTATTATTTATTTTTCATTTTTTAGTTGATTTTTTTAAAATGTTTTTAAATACAAGCTTTTGAGATCATGTAGCAGCAGACTGCTAGCCAAGACAAGTAAAACGAGCCCAAACACGACGGGTCTATCTTGTTTAGTACAGGAGTTCCGATGGCCACCTTCCGAATCTATCATCAGATCAGCTCCATGGTACCATATTATTACACTGTCACGCGATATAAACATACGAGCCCGAACACGACGGGTCTATCATGTTTAGTACAGGAGTTCCTATGGCCACCTTCCGACTCCATCATCAGATCAGCTCCATGATACCATATTATTGCATTTTCACGCGATATAAACATACGAGCCCAAACACGACGGGTCTATCTTGTTTAGTACAGGAGTTCCTATGGCCACCTTCCGACTCCATCATTAGATCAGCTCCATGGTACCATATTATTGCATTGTCACGCGATATAAACATACGAGCCCAAACACGAAGGGTCTATCTTGTTTAGTACAGGAGTTCCTATGGCCACCTTCCCACTCCACCATCAGATCAGCTCCATGGTACTATATTATTGCATTGTCATCGACCTTTGACAGGTGTGCAAAGTTTGAATTAAATCTGGTCGTTCAAAGTAGGACAAAATCGAGCTCAAATACATACATACATACAGGTGAAGCTAATAAAAGCGTGTTAAAAATTGCTTTTTATTGCGGATATCATATTTATATGTTTTTTGCAGCCGTGAGCCATATTTTTGATTCGAAGCTCAATGTTCGGTCTTTTATATTTCCTTCACACACATGTAAAAAATGTTAATGTAAATAAGGCATAAACATCAACCAATAATAAAGGCAACTTTGGAAAGGCCCGATTTGCTCTACAAATATTTGAATTAAAATAGCGTTCAAAGCGAGAAAAAATTACCCGTTATTCTATCAAATAACGTAGGGTTTTGAGACTTCTGAGACGCTTTAATTGCTGGGCAGTTATCATTTATAATATTTTCCTAACCCATCCTCATAAAATATCAAAAATATTATATACATAAAAATTGTTTTCTTTTTGTATTCCGAAGTATGAGGAAAATAATAATCTGAATGTTAAATAAGATAAGATATAATAAGCTGTACTGTTCTACATTTCAGGCATGCAGTATTACGGATGGGATTTGCCAAGAACTATTTTGTACATTAAAGAATATTATAATTGGGACAAAGTATCGCTGCTGAGTCACTCAATGGGTTCAATAGCCGGCTTACGATTTGCTTCGTTATATCCTGACTTAGTCGATTTCTACATTGGAGTAGATAGTCTCATTTATGACGATTACGATTTAAATTTCGTAGTAGATAAATATCCAGCCTTGATCGGTAAAGGATTGTTAGCACAATTCCGTTTAGATGAGGAACCACCTTCATACACGATTAAGGAGTTAACGAAAAAGTGGCATTTAGGCACACAGAAGTCAGTTGCTATGGAAAGTGTGAAATATCTAATCAAAAGAGGGAGTAAAAGATCTAAATTAGATGTAAATAAATTCTATTTCTCACGTGACTCCAGGCTCAAATATACATTATTCAATCCTGAAGACAAGAAATTCGTCCAAACTCTACTTTTAAGAATGAAGTCACCAAGTCTTTATATAAAGGCAATAGACTCTCCATATGCGTCCGACAACTTTTCAGTAGACATGCGTGAGGTTCTTGAAAAGAACAATGATAAATTCGAGTGTCATTTTGTGCCGGGGACACACCACGTACACTTGAATAACCCTGAAGTCGTTGCACCTCTAATTACAAGATTTCTAGAAAAATACAATATACCAATATAAAGTATACCAAAGAATTTAGTAAATTGTAG
Source organism: Dendrolimus punctatus (assembly GCA_012273795.1). Lineage (NCBI taxonomy): Eukaryota > Metazoa > Arthropoda > Insecta > Lepidoptera > Lasiocampidae > Dendrolimus > Dendrolimus punctatus. The sequence continues at coordinate 11,313,059 of CM022537.1, forward strand.
GGAAAGTGCAAAATATTTATACTCAGTATTTATTAAGATGAGGCATCAAATGCTTAATTATATTTTAATTTATACATTATTATGTGCAGATGAAAATGTTTGTAGTTATTAAGCGTGACCTTACTGTACTGTGTACAATTTAGAACAGATGTTTTATTTTACATAAAGCATAAAAAAAATTGCCAAGAAATAAATTCGAGGCGTCCGTCTTACTTTTTCCAAACAGTGAACGTATTGTAGTTACTAATATTTATTTGAAAATATCCTTATTTCACTACTTGGTATATAAATAAAAGGTGCTTTAATTTTCTCTCTATTCCTTTCACCTTTTTCCAAATATCCCAGATATTGAAGTTGGAAGACTATGATTTTACCCTCCATACCCCTCTATCCAGGTATATATATATATATAATTGGCAATAAAATTATACACGAAAAACTCAAGAAAGAAACTTCTTAATAAACAAGTTTTCACCTTAGAAGGTATTTATAAAATACTAGCTGTACCCGTTATCATGCCCTTAAAAAACAAAAATCTAGAAACCGATTGCAGCCCCATCAACCGGGATCATCAATTGTTAATCTAAACCATTCTCGAAGCTACTTGAAAAAACAAAAATGTCATCATAATCGGTCCGGTTACGCGATACCACTGAATGAAATGAAAAAGAGTTTAAATGCAGTCACCATTGGCGAAATCAGCCGGGAAAAATTATAACAAATTAAAGGATGGACTGATATTGTTGTGATGTAATCCCGTACAAACAGACAAACAGTTGAACCGACAAGTTGTAGTAGTACAATATTAGCATACAGATATTCCGCTGGTGGATCGGATCTCCCCTTTTCTGGCGATGTCAGCCACTAAGCCATAATAACTTTTTCTAACATTATCTTCTTTCATTTATTTACCTCGACGACTTAATTCATGAAGTCAAGGTATATTAAGAGCTTCAGGAATATTTAATTAATTTGACCACATGTCTTCTTCATAACATTTTAATACAGTATTTTCAATCTCAACAAATGAATGCTTGGTTTTATTTGGAAAACAAAATTCAATCGGAGCAATCACTTTTATAGGAAATATCTAAATCTGAATTGGAATTACTAACACTGTCACAAACGTGGGCCCCTTTCCTCATTGGTAACACTTTCATTAATGCCTCTTGCCATGGCATACCTTCACATACTCGTAACACAATTTCGAAAACTGTAAAGAAAATTAAAGCTATGAATATCCTAGACAGAGTTATAAAACATTGTGTTTAACCTTAGAAGGTTATTACTGAGAATTATTTTTCTGTTTTGTTTCACCTTCACTCAATTATTTGGGGTTGGCAAATTATGTCTTTTCCTTCCATACTCTATTATTTCACTACATTACATTGATTTTCAGACCTTTTCTCTACATCAGAGCGGTTCAATAAAAAAATGAGATTTTAGCTAGACCAACACTTACACTCTTTACAGGCGCCCTAAGTCAGAGTAGATAAAGGTTACAAGGGTTTAGTCTTACATTTTTACTGTTTACTAGAGAGTTTTGATCGTGTACTAGCAGAAGGTGATGTCACGAGCCTTAACAACAGACGAGCGTGCATGACAAGAGCTATGAATGTCAAAGAAGCAAGTGAGGTGTGTAAGAATAAGCCTGAATGGCGCTCTGTTGTTCGTGCCTACCCCGCAAGGGACCTGGCGTGAAGTTATGTACGTATGTATTTACTAGAGAGTGTCATAAGTTATTCTTCACTAGCCTTCAACATATAAAACACTACCAAAACATTAAACTAATGTTTTATTATTTACAACTATTAACTGCACCTGATATTTCTGAATTCTTCAAAGTATTGTAATGAAACACATACAGGGTTAGTACAGCAGGCCCTGTACTAAGCCGAGACTACCATATAGTACAAATAAAGACTGCCTCTGTGGTGGAATGGGCTAAGCCTTTGCTGGCTTATGTCGCTGCAATGCAGTACAGAGGCTCCGGATTCGATTCCTGGCATGGTGAATTTCGGAAACGAATTTTCCGTTATTAACTATGGTTTGGGTGTCTGGGATGAGCCCCAGGTTAGTCCATTGTATATTACGAATAACACATGTGTAACTTGTTTAATTTGGAATATACAATAAGTGTGTTTGTCAACCGTTTATTACGATTAAGTAATAATGAGCATTCTAAACTAAAAGCTTTATTTAAAAAAATAGTAAAATGCGTTTTATGCAAAAATCAAAAATTGGTAGCCTTATAGGGTGCGTGTGCATAATCAACTAAGGCTGTGGTACAATTCCTCACTCTGCCCTACTGTTACCTCATGCCTTTGGAAATTTAAAATAGTATAGTAGCTACCAAAAGGCTCAAATTGTTTGATTGTTCTGGTCAACAGACTATTATTATCAATCAAATGTCGATATCACCAACTTAGATTGTTACTAACCGAATGTCTGTCCAGCCTTCCCAGTTGGTGCGAATCAGATCTGATCGATTTAATGTTACAAGTACGCTTTTGATATTTTATCAATTGCAATGACTGTGTGAGATAAGTCAATAGAATGGTGTAGTGTGTAACCACCTTAGTGTGCCTACTGTTTTCGTGACTTCAATCCTTAACCTTAGAGCTGATTGCACAACTTATTTTTTAATGAATTCTTTGAATCTCCATATCCCAAAAACTATTAGGATATTTTAGAATAATCTAAAAATAATCCTATTTTTATTATTAAAATTCTAAAAGCAGTTGTTTATGGTATTATATCAATAACAATTTTTACTGAAATGGATGCATTTATTTTGAAATCACTGACAGTTAAATTATATTTAATGGTAAAATAAAACCTAACAAGATTAGATACTACTTTTCATTCTACTAACAGCTAATACTGGTTTAAATGTGATTCTATTCCGAAAATTATGGCCATAGATGATAGCCCTTTGGGATATAATAACTTTATCCACATGAAGGCAACGGCAATGGGGGTGCAGTTACCATTACAAACACTGACCTCCATAAAAGGTGTCCCATTAAGCTTATTCCAGCAGGTCTGCATCTACCAGGACCTCGGTGTTGGTTTAGCTCAGTAACCTGCGATACTTACTCAGGTAATTATAGGAATACTGAGGTGTTTTAGCAGGTATCTGCAGTCCCCACAATGTATTTCTTGATAAAAATAATATACATGATGTAAATCTTTTTTTTAATTTTCTGTATTTTGTTGATTTTATTTTGAAATGATTTTCTTACTAATTGTTTCATTTTATTCTACATACAAGGAACTTTGTTACAGTTTGTTTATATAAAATAAAATAAACAATTGTTCAGCCTTACTAGCATTGACTTCTAAGCTACTCATATATACTCACCCGGTGGATTATACAATAAGCAAGTGTTACAAATATTTAAATTTATGAACTAACCATGATCAATAGTCAAAACTTTTCTTGTCTTCATATTGATATATTTACTTAAAGGCAACTGTCCATGTCTTATCCCTTGCTCTACTGCAATTTTATGACAAAGACCCTGTAAATAATGTCTTAATTTAATAGGATAATATTTAAATGTATAATAGAAAATCAGTATAAAAACATAAAATTACAATATTTTAATTAATGAAGTTTTATAGTAAATATTGTTAAGGTCAACTTTATATATTCTTTTTATCCAGACACAAATATGTTTTGTTAACCTCACACCAGTGACATATCAAAATGTAAAATATTCACTTAGTCCCGTGAGCAGACTTCACACAGACAGGTTTCCTGTGCATTTAATTGGAATTATACAAAATTCCAGTTAGATTTCTTTATGTAATTTCTTACACTACACTTGACTTTGAATTGCATTGCAACTGTTGTATGAGAAAGAAGAAAGAATAACTGATTTGTTGATGCACAAACCAAATAGTTTGCGAGAAACACTGACTGAAATGGTCACAGATCAAATCAATGAATGTCAAAACATTTCCCATTAATAAAAAATAAACGATTTGTTGTGGCACAAACCAAATAATAGTTCACGGGAAACACTGACTGAAATTGTCACAAATTCAATCAACGATCGTCAAAAAATGTTGTAACACAGACCAAACAACTTTTATGTGATGGGGAGAACCTGTTCATTCTTAGTGGATTGTTAATAGTACGATAGAGTGAAAACTGTAATAATCAACAAAACAGACAAGAAAATACACCTCTATGGTGTATCCCCGTAACGGACTTGACACAGAAATGCACTGATTTGCAAAGTCTGCAGAGCTAAAAATAATTGAAATAGAAAAACAATACATATGTAACAGGGATTTATTTACATAGCAGCTCCACTCTCATTAATTTTTGAAGCATAGCACATACCACATAGAAACTTGGCCAGTTTCATGTGTAATGAGTGTACCTTATTGGTAGTATAGCTAGTCAATAATAAGTGGAAAATATTTGCAATTTATTACCTTGTGCTGATTATGATCCACTAAACCACCAATTATATAAAATGTATTTTCTTCAAAATTTTCTATAACATTATCAGATTCACTAGTTAAATAAACAATCTTATTCTTAGGAAATATATCTAGATATGCCTTCTCATGGAACTCTACCTGTAAAAGACAACAATATCAAATACTCAACAAGGGTTGTATCATTTATTAAGTTTTTTTTAATAGTGCTATAAAAAAAACATGATTCCATTAAACAATTTTACCATGAAAAACTTACTCATTAAAAATATCTATAAAAAATTAGCTTACATCCCAATTCTCATAACCATTGTGCCTCGATATATCATGTTTAGACTTCCCACCAAAGCTTGTTATATGGAACTGCATAGGTGTGTCCGACCTCCTGTTTATAGAGTAGCATCGAAGAATTTGCTTAATAACCTTAAACCTATCTTTTTCTGTCATTAAATCATCAAAACTAAGATCAATAATTATTCCAGTAGTGCTTTTGACTTTTTCTAACTTCATTTTCTTTAATACTTTTCTGTTTGGCCCTAAGTCTATGTTAGCAGCCTTTGCTTCTTTTCGTCTCTCTTAGCTCGAGCTTTCTCCTTCGCACGCTTCTCTGCTTTTCTATTCTCCCATCTCACTTTTTTTAACCACTTTCGCATTTGATTTTTAGTGTATGGTCGTGGTAATTCATTTCCACCATCATCTTTCAAACCTGGATCCACAGTCACATCAAATAAAGTATACTGATGGAAACTCGAGTCCTCAGTTTTATCAGCACTAAATGTATCATCTTTCACACCTGTTTTATTCTCACTTTCACACATGGTTATTTATAAGTTTTATAAAATTTATAATAAACAGGCACGTTCAAAATTTATGGTAAACCACATTACCCAATAGTCTTATAAAAACGAGTTGATTTGTAGCATTTTTTATTATTTTCTAAATTTCTCATACAGTTTGTATAGAAAAATTCAACTTATCAAAAACTTTAAACTGAAATTTCAAATTCAACAAAACAAAATATACGATTTGATTTTTGAGAGGTTATGTAAAGTACGTTTTGTTTTTCCTTGAAGCAAACGAAAAATAGATCGAAGTGCCTTTCAATTAAATACTCTTTATAATATATACAACTAGCGTTTTCAAAACCTTGGTTAGTGGTATTTATATAAACTTAATAAGGTTTTTTTATAATAATACAGATAGGTCTAGACTCCTTAGCAAAACATAGAGGCGAGTCCAGTCTGATTTGTAGTAATACAATGAATGGCATGTTGCTTTTTTTAATGCGTAGGGGGAATATATTATTTCGTACCACGCTGAGTCCCTCTCTGCCAGTCTCGGCTGTGGGGGTAGGACTGGACCGCGGCGATGAGCGCCGCGCAGTGTGAACAACGATTTCCCGTCGAGAACGAGCCCCAGATACTTAACAAGTATGGAAACCCCTTGGACTGTCACTTACAAGACTGCAAGTGGATTCCGAAAACGCCTATGGAACATGAGAGCCTACCAATATGTTCGACTAAGGCCCCAACCCGGCGTTGGCGAAGTCCATTGATTCTGCTTACGACGCGGTACGTGCAGTGAGTAGGGCGTCATCCACAAAGCAAATTGAATGACAATGACATGTTGTTTATGACAACGTAGATATTTGTTAGTGAATTGTAAAAACGAGATTATAGCACCGTATAGTGTCTAATCAGTTTATTCTTCATTTATTGGACTAAAATATATCCTAAGAATTACAACTCTGATTATAAGCCAGCACTATGTTGAGTTTCATTTATAAGTATAAGTAGTTTCCAAAGACGCTGTCGCAGCGCAATCTTTTTTGCTATTTTCAACTATCCTACGGAAAGCACGTCACTTGTATATAAAATCCCCGGTATATAAACTAGCTCTATGTTGAGTTTCATTAAATCCGTACAGAAGTTTTCACGTGATGCTCTAACAGACAGACACAGACATAAAATTGCAGAAATTGCATTTTCGAAATCTGCTGATCCTAATTAACACCCTGACATTATTCACATTTTTAAACGCGTTGTACAAACTTGAACCACTTAGAGATTTATTATAGTATATATAAGTATAAGTTAAAACGACAAAAAAAATCGATGTGGATTTTCTTACGGTAATATGGAAGATGATTGATGATGATTCACCAGTTCACCTCCGGCTGACGTTGTAGTTCTAATAAACAAAGGGACAGCACCCCAACTCCAGTTAACCCTAACGAATAAGTTCAGGGAATGAATACCGCTCTATATTGCCTTCATGTGGAAAGCAGCTACCGAAGTGAAAAGTAAGTATAATAATATGTGACCAATTTGTCTAATGCTACTTGGAGTCAAACTAGAATTTCATTATAAATATTTAAAAGAAAATATAATATGTTCCACAACCCATGATTTGGAAAGAATAACAGCTTATCCTCTATCTACGCTACGGTAAAAAAAAATCGATAGTAATAATTTCTTACACACGACGGTTGCATTCAGAAACTTGACCGTGACCAGTATGTTTAATGTTAGGACAAGATTTGGAATAACCAAATTTATAAAACTCAAACTCATAAATGCGTTTACGAAGGAAAGTAAATATTTAAATTTATATTTGTGTAATAATATGTTAGTAATATAAACAAACAGTTTGTTTTAACCCATGTGACCCCTTGGTTGATACGGGAGCGAAATTTAGTATCTTTTGATAAAATTTCCTTACCACCATTTAAACAAGATAATGTCTGAGGTGAGCACGTATTGGTTATTTAATTTATTTATATTTTTTCTTAATTTTACTACTTCTGCTATTATTTAAATATGAAGACTACTTTTTAGTTTTCTCTGTGTGTCTGTCCGAAAGTTTGTTTCCAATAAGTTCCGAAGCGGCTCGACGCACTAGAATGAAATGTTTAATAATAAAACCTGAATTTTGCTTTTAGGTGTAATTTGATATCTTGCAGGATATTAGTCCCGTATTAGTGCGAATAAAGCCGCGGGCACAGCTACCACCAAATATAATTGATTTATCATTTTTAACCCTGTTTATAGGTATTAATTTTCTCAAAAGCTTTCTCTCTCTGTCTTATTAAAGAAGTTTTTCTATTATTAGGACAGGTATCAGCTTTGGGGCGGTTGTTTCCAAGAGGAACCCTCGGCAATCTTACGTCGACTAAACGACTCACTACCCATAGACTCGCGGCTATTTCGAGAAGACATCCGAGGCAGTAAAGCTTGGACTCAAGAGCTGCACGAAAGCGGCCATTTGAACTACGATGACTTCCACGCTATTCACCAAGGCCTTGATAAAGTGAGTTTGTATCAAAAGTAGACAAGTAGATAAGACGAATGGTTATTTGTCTTTAGATAAAATCACATGTTATTTATTACAAAGGCACATGAGACTAAAAGTTGGTCACAAACACAGAATTTCGTTCTTATAAATAAACTAAAAGTTAAAGGAAAGTTTAAATCGTAAAAGATGCGTATCTTTTACGACTATTCAAACCAACATCATATCACTACCTGTTAAATAAAAACCTCTTATTACATTGACTTACATTTCATAGAATAATCATTATTATAATACCAATAGCAACCGCACTCTGAATTAAACCTTTTATATACCTTTGTTTAGTCCAGACAAGTTAAACAAACTTTGTTCCAGACATAAGCGCCTTATAAGGCGCTCTCCAAGTCTGTGGTTCACATAAATGTAAAGAGCCCAATTCCCTACAAGTATATACAATATAATAAATCACTCAGGGTGCTGTTAAGGCGAACCGCGCTTCTGCAGTGTCTATGTTTCCCGAAGCTCACATTGCTTCGATGCTTTATGGCAAAAAAAACAGTTTCGTTACTGAACAGATCGCACGGGAGCAGCAACAGCATCCTGAAGAGAAAATCCGACAAATTTGACTGCCTGGCATTTATTTGTATTTATATTCCGTTATTTCGGCCACTTTTTAGTAGCCGTGAACACCGCTCCTAAAAAGTGGCCAAAACTTCGGAATTAAAAAACAAATAAATACCGCGCTTAAAACCGTTCAAACTAAGTTTTATTATATAATACTAACATAAGAAAAATACTACTAATATTGTTATGTGTACGTATTGGACTACGTTGTCCTTTTGCAAATACATGTTTTATGTTGGACAAGACAGCACATGTATAATCTTTAAAAAAAATAATGTTATTTATATAGGTGGAAAAAGAGATTGCAGTAGAGTTAGCCAATAATGGGCGCTTGACTGATCCAGAAGAAGATATCCATTCTGTTGTCGAAAGCCGTCTCTTGAAACATGCGGGGGAGTCTGCCCTAAAAATGCACACAGCTAGGAGTCGGAATGACCAATCAGCCACCGACACAAGACTTTGGATGCTTGCGTCCTTCTCCAAATTACAGGATGCTTTGGTACAGATAATTAAGGTGAATTTTTAGATATTCCATTTTATTTTTATTATAAATTAAATTATACTGATTTATAAGTAAATCAGTAAAACTGAAAATAACAACATTTTTAAAATAATGCAGATTATTTATAATTATGCATTATTTTTCAGGTGCTATTTACAAGAAGTGAAAAGGAAATTGACATTATAGCCCCCGGATACACTCATCTCCAGCGTGCTCAACCAATTCGTTGGAGTCACTTCTTATTGAGGTAATAATTATTTTCTAGCCAGCACTTTTCACACGACTTCACTCGTATAAATCGCATACCACCAATCAATCTCGTATACACTACACACTTAGTCGTATACATATACCAAATTTCATAAAATCTACGTACGTGAAGGCGTTAATCCCTCTTACACGAATAAAAATATACAAAAAAAGTCTCTTCCTCAATGTAATATTACCATGTACTCAGAGAAGTTAATACATAATCTGAGAGTATCTATTAAAATTTATTTAATAACCGTAATAATACTAATATTACACGAATCATTCATATTGAATTAATTTCATTGTAAGACACACAAAGCACACGGCGGTAGGTAGGTACTCAATGATATTAAATTTATTTGATCGAGTTATCCAAATTTAAAGACGGAAATGTACCGTTTAATAAGGCCTCTCAAACGACTTTTTCAAGTCCGGGAATTTGCTGTCAATCAACGCTAACCACATCAAAATCGCCCCAGTAGTTTTTGCGTGAATTCCCAACAAGCAGCCAACACGAAAAATGTACAAAATAAAAGAATACACTTTCACAATTTCATAATATTATAGATAGTGTATATGCAAGCTAAACAGGATACGATATAACAGGATATATTTTGAGGCCGATGCCAGACACCTAGACCTTATAAAATAACGGGAAGTTCGTTTATGAACTGCCAGTGATCATACCTGCGATCTAGTGAGCTAGACCGGCAAAGATTTATGAAAGCAAAAGTCATGTGGATGTGTGAAAAGTGTGAATTGCTTACAAAAATGGAGAGCTATCGAGATAACACAAGAAATCCCTGCGTTGTAACAAGTCAAATACCTCCAATTTGGCTAGATTAGGACATTCTTTTAAAAATAAATATTCCTCATTTTAGAAGTGATAGAGCCATCATGAAATCACTATCTTGATTACAGCTCTTAAGGGCCGACTCAATCAGTGGCATCAAATGGGTGTTACCCTTGAGATAATCATGTTTCGTACTGTGAATGAGAGTTCCGATAGCCCACTTCCCCTGCTTGTATCCCAGCTTCCCTATTCCATTCCCCTATTCCAGTCTCCTATGCCACTCTTCCTTTCTGACCCCCTTTAGAGGCCGTCCCATTCCCTTTAGAGGTCTATCCCTATCAGATATCGGAGGGGTCGATCCCGAATCCCCATCCAAAAATTACGTCACTCTAATTTCATTCGTTCATTTTTTTATCCGACCGTGTCATATTCGTGAGACTCCTCCCTAGTGACATGATGACATCACATATTTTGCAATGATAGGTACATCAAGAATTTATTAAATTGCTTGACATTCTCATTCTTCTTCATATTATACGAGCGGCAATTGTGGATTTAAAGCATCCGGGGACCCACTCAAACACACAAAAACAAAATCACCAAAATCGGTCCAGGTGATTTGGAAGATTCGAGAACCCGATCTCAGCGCCACCTACCGGTTCCGGGATAAAAAGTATCCTATGTCCGTCTCCTGGTTCTAAGCTACCTCCCCACCAATTTTCAGCCAAATCGGTACAGCCGTTCTTGAGTTATAAATAGTGTAACTAATATGACTTTCTTTTATATATGTAGATTGTGTTTATCAACTACTCCTTGCTACCCCAAGTACCGCTTCGAATTTCTGTACGTGTTTAGCTCCCATAATTTGCGCCCCTCGACTAGATACAGAATAAACACACCTGCACACACGTCTTGTTTTTATATTCACTCTTTTACTGTCCAGGCTGGGCGTCTCAGAAATGAGCTATCTATTGCTATAAGACAAGACTATCCTTACAATGCTTCAAAAATCAGGTTCAGTATCGGACGTATAATAATCGACCAGTAACCGGATAACTCATAAGGAATTATAAAAGATCCTTGTTTTTCCTTAGAAGATCATTTTTGTACATTACAAACAGCATGTTTACAATGAATTCACTATTTAATGATATATAACCTAAGCCACATCTAAAAATGTAAAAAAATATGTATATTTATGATCTAAGGACACAATTCACTGAAATTTTGTGTAAAAATTTATCTTATAAGAAGAACAAGGTATATCTAGGTGTTAATTATTTTGTGTAGCCATGCATGGGCATTCAGAGATGATGTAACAAGATTAAAAGAGCAACTGAGCCGACTTTCCTGCTGTCCATTAGGCAGTGGGGCATTAGCAGGTTGTGCCCTGCCAATAGACAGAATAAGACTGGCACATAACTTGGGCTTCAAGGATATAACTCCAAATTCAATGTTCGCAGTCTCTTCTAGGGATCACATAGGTATGTACCTCGATGGTATTTATTTTGCGAGTAAAGTTATCTTAATAGTAATTTAATATTATGGTTAACTGCTTCGTTTATGTTTTTATTTAGTTTTATAAAACTATATAGTACATTAAATTGTAAAATATTAAGAAGAGAGCAATTATTATAAAATGCTTACATCAAATTCGGTTTAGCCTACAATATTATTGAGGCAATACAAAAATATAACGCTTTAACAAAAGCTGGTTTATTTTTTGGATATTTCGTTCAATATCTTGTTTTGTTGTTATTTAAAAAACTTAGGGATATCAAAACAAAAATTCAACAGTGAGACATACATAGATTCGTATAACGAATGAGCATTGGCATCCAGCATGGCAAAACAGCTACTTACAGCCTTTTGGATACACCTTCTTCTGGCATTTGGTTCATGTGATAACAAAGAATAAATAATCTTAAAGTAAATGTGCATATTATTTTTATCTATCTATTAAATAAGAATTGAATCTAATCAGTAGTCCACATTATTAATTAAATTCCTAGGCGGAATATTGTACTTTCAATCTAAATACAATTTTCAGTGGAATATCTAAATTGGGCATCACTCTGTGGGTTACATCTGAGCCGGTTAGCAGAAGACCTCATCATCTATAGCTCGCAAGAATTCGGAATCGTTAGATTCTCCGATCAATTTTCAACCGGTTCAAGTTTAATGCCTCAAAAGCGGAATCCTGATGGCATGGAACTTGTTCGTGTTCTGCAGGATTGTTGTTGGGAGAAGCGTGTGCTTTCAGTTGTGTAGTGAAAGGACTACCCAGCACGTACAACAAGGATTTGCAATCTGATAAAGAGATCCTATTTCGATCTTACGATAGACTATTGGATTGCTTGAGAGTGGCATCTGAAGCAATTAAGACAATGGATGTAAGTGACGATTTTGATTTTGATCAAGATTTCAGTCAGTGTTACAGAATTGGAATAAAATTCTCACACAATCTCAGACAAGCAAGACCTAGGCAGACATCTCATGGAAAATTTCAGATTTCAGTAACTGTCTGTGGTTCGCTGATAATCGTAATATTATTTGATGGTTGCGTTGACAGTAGCTTATTTTATTTTCTTTGTGTCATTTCCAGATACTTTTCAAAGTATGATTGATGATTTCAAAGGATGTGGCTATTAGTAGTTCATTTTTTGAAATTTTTTATATCTAATATATTGCAATAGATATAACTATATAAATAATATTTGTTTATACTCGTAGTATTACTATACTACGCTATATACGCTATGTATAGCTTCCATTTACAACTGACTATGAAAAAGTTAAAATTCGCTGTTAATTGCGGTCATTGGCATGCTCTAAATGAGTACTATCTCCAGCAAAGGATTTAATTGGATTGGCAGGTAATATTTTTCATTAATTTACTAGGGGTAACGAACAATTCAACCACTAGAGAAAATCGTCTTAATGTAAATTATAAGTACTAATTACTGGTAGCGCAACCAACAAAGTCTGTCCGTTAGTGCACCCATCACGCAGAGAAGAATAAAAAACTGACAAATGAGAATTTTTCAAAGTAAAATGGTACGTTTTACAGGTATCAAAGGAAAAAGCCTTGAGTTCTTTGGAGCCTGGAATGCTAGCCACCGATCTAGCTCATGTGTTAGTACGTCGTGGAGTGCCATTCCGAAAAGCCCACCATATGGTAGGGCAGGTTCTACGACGTGCCTCAATTATTAATGTGGACTTAAAAAATCTACCCTATAACGAATACATGGAAATATGGTAATATACTTTTTATGTAATTATACTTTTATCGAAGTTATTATGCATATTCAAACTTGCCTTAAAGTTTATTTATCCATTAGGATTAGCACTAGACTTCGTCACGTTGGGCAGGTAATAAAGATTACAGAAGACAGAACACTAACAGTTTACGAATATTTACAATCAAAGGTTATTTCTGGCACGGCAATGAATTTTTTAGTATGGAAATAAGTGAAAGCCGTAAATTCCTATAAAATACGCAATATGCGCTATTATAGGAATACACGACTACAACTTTTCTAAAAAAGAGTTGTAATAAATATAGAAACTGTCACATGAAGTTCCAAAGTCACGTGGTTTCGAAGTTAGGAAATACCGGGGAATATAAATAGTTTGGCACTTTTTGTATTAGTTAAGCATGCAAATTATTCTGTAGTTCCAAGCCAAGCCAAAATAAGAGCAACACGGCCAATTTTCCTGTCATTTTAGCCGTGTGATCGATTCTTAGAAAAGAATCCGGGATCCCCAGGAAACTACAATGGACGACGGCATTTAATAAAGAACGTAGCTAACGTAGTTCTAGTGTAATCGTGTGGGAATCAGTTATTTTTTATGTGAGGTAATTAATGTTTACATTCTCGGGAAATCTCCCGCTAGATTCTTTGACACGAATCACGATCAAACAGACAAAATGACAAGAAAACGAAAAAAAATTGCATCATCTCTCTCCATCGTTTAAGTCTATTCCAGTAGTTTTTGTATTCGCTTTAATGTACAGGCACGGTATATTTAGAATTTTATAATATTATACTTGTATACATACATATAACTATAGTAAAACAAAAACAGCGCCGTTCCTAAAAAGGGCGTTATGTTTGTATGTGTAGGCGTATCCTGGTACTATTATGATTATGTTTCGAGAAAACATAGCAACGCCCAGTTGTTTTGGTTTCTGATATTTATTTATCATGGCCAGTTAGCTATTTAATAATGCATAAATTAAAACAAATAGTTTTTTTTCATAGTCTAGCTCTTGCTGCTAAAGTGATGGTTATCCTTTGTCACAGATTATTCCAGTTACTTTGTTCACTATTATGTTATAAGTAGAAGTAAAACTAATTACTTACCGGTTTTAGTCCAGACTTTGGATCTGAAAAGAGCTGAAACAAGTATTTTCCTGGCACGCAAGTGTGGAGCAATATGGCGCTATCGGTGGAACGTCACTTAAAGCTGTGAAGCACCAACTCGATATTTAGGACCTTGGCTAGAAGAACACGAGATAAGCTGCTGCTCAGAGTAATTTTTTTTAATAAACCATTAATAATAAAATATTTTTTATTATTGAATTGTGTTTAACTCTAATTAAGTATTACATATATTTATTTACAAGATGCCATAAAGTTATCCAACAAAATGGCTCCTACATACTTTAGTCAAATGTAAATATACTTTATAAAAAAGCCTTTGGATTTTTTTTAAGAAAGGGGAAGAAACTTTTCCCCAACCGAATATACCGAATTTCAACTAAATCGGTCCGATCGTTTTTCCGTAAAAGCATAACAAACAGAAAGACAAATATACTTTTATCCTGGAAACTATCTCGTTTTTCAGGATAAAAGTATCCTATGTTCATTCTCGGCATCAAAATATATATATATATATATATATATATATACTGAGTTTCAGCCAAATCGGTCCAGTAGTTTTTACGTGAAAACGGAACAAACAGACAGAGTCACTTCCGCGTTTATAATATTAATAGGGATATACATTCATACCTACATAATTATTACCACGCTTTTTTCCCATGGAGGTAGGAGGTACAATAGACCTCTACTTGCGACGACCCTCACAAACAACTTTCTCTTCATCTATTTTCATTAATCTCTCCATACATGCACATTTTTTATGGATTTATAGTTTTGCGTTTGATGACTATTTCGCCTCATGTTAAGTGATGATGCAGTAAAGGATGGAGCACACTTACCTAGAAGATATTCACCTATTCACTCGTGACTTGAAGACTTCGAGATTGTATTTGTCAGGAAAACAGACTCCAGGAAAAGTATTCAACTCTTCGGCAGTGCGCGCAAAAGATGAAGCGAAAGGCTGCTTTGACTGGTGGTGTTCCCACCATGTAATAGTGCATAAACCGGTGCGTCTGGTTGTTAGATAGTAAAACAAGCATGGAGAAATCAGCTCGTGCAATTCTAAGGAACACTACGGGAAATGTATAATGCACATTTATTTGAAGTGTTTTAGGGTGAATATTTGAATATGTGCATATTCGGCCATTTCAAAGATCACTACAAAAATGTGTTTAAAAACTGTTCTTTATGGATTTTTAAGGTAGTTTCTTATGTTGTATTTCCATATATTTTAATTGGCCAGCGATAAAGCTGTTAATGTAGACATTGTAGGAAAATATATTTTTTGGAAAAATGGTAATGATATTCCCTTAAATGGTAATTAGAAATAAAAGAAAATTTAATATTTTCTTGAGTTTTCGCGACTTGTATACATAATAAACTATGTTTTAACGGTTTTAAGTGCGGTAATTTATTTGATTTTATTTATTCCGACGTTTCGGCCACTTTTCAGTGGTCGTAATTACGAAAGACGAAGATGAAAATACTCGTTGACAATTGTCATTAACAGAATTTAATTGGAACAAATCTTGTGGATCAATTACTTTTGTCTTCCGATAATCGAACTTACAAACATTTGATCAGGTAATCTGAGTTGCATACCCTCATGAACCATATATAATAGTAATTAATATAATAATTTCTTATTACCATTCAAATGAACTCATTACCATTTTATTAATACGAACGGTAAAAATGGTAATTTGGTAAATGTGGTTAGAATTTCTAATAATTATTGGAAAATTTCAGTATTTAGTAAGATTATGCAATTTTTAAAATAAATATTGAAAAATAGTCCTTTAAACGGAATTACTGACCTACATTTTATAAAAAAAAAATGTTACCTACATCAAAAGCTCATAAACAGTAGTGAGAAATATTTTGAACCAAAACGCTCGCGACGAAGGATAATCTTCAATTTCGCCGGAATGCAACTCTTCGACAAAATCGTACGGTTGACGAGTGAGCGACGACTGACTGTACATTTATTATCTCTGATCGCGCTGTTATAATATTTAAAAACACAGAAATCATTGTGGCCATGTTCACGAACGGTAAGTAGGGAAAAGCATAAGGACATTTTTCAGAGTACCCTAACTTAATTAAATTATGTTCTTTGTGTAATTGTTTAGAATTTAAAACAGTCTTAAAATATCATATTTTACAAATATGTAACCATAACTTCGTTCTTCAATTGCATTTTGATTACTGGACTAATAACTTGTTGAAATATGGGAAAAAGGACACTGATGGTAATTAGATTTTGATAAGTTATCATTTAATTTTCAGTATTTCAATTTAATATACATATATAATATATTTTGCACTTTGTAGAAAACATTTAGATCGGTCTATTAACAAGCATAAGTTCACCAATAGTGGTAGTTAAGTATGTTATTTGTTAAGGGCCGTGCGATTTGCATATTTTCAAAGAATCACCCTCTAACATTTGATCACACACATCTAACATTTGCAAGAAACAGCTATTAGCAAATTAAATATTGAAAATAGTGGTATGGTTACTATAGTTTTCCCTCTCTCTCTTTTCTTTCACCACATCCCAATTAATTAGGGTGTGCACAATAGGTTTTTTCCTTCCATACTCCTCTATTCTGACATACATCTTCTGTTACACCACAAATAATTATATGATCCTTCACACAACCCACGCCTCTTTTTTGGTCCACCTTTACATTTGTACCCATCCATCTTGTAGTTTAACATTCTTTTTGTTACGTGACGTTCATCCCTCCTCATTATATGCCCATACCAACTTAGTCTTCTTCCTGTCAATTTTTCAGTCACTATCAGTCATAGTTTTGCCTATACCTACCGTAGAAAGTAGCTCTATTTCACTTAAATAAAAACTTTAAAAAACATTTTACTGATGATGCAAAACGGGTTTAGGCGGAGTTAGCGGATATACAGACATACACCGAAAGTGACTTTGTGTTATATAAAGATACTGCTTACATAATAGGAAATATCTAGTGCGTAAATTAGAAAACTGTAAAAAAATGTACTATGGGGACAGCAGTATTGTCAGTTTTCTGAGTTAATAATAACTGAAAAATTGGAATAAAAGGGTGACGCAAGTTCACAAGTTGTCAAGTGCTGTGTCGGAGACGTGCAGAGTTGCGGGTCGCACCTGCCTGTCAGCCGCACAGCGCAGCCCGTGGGCCGCAGGTACCTTCCGCGCGAGTGCGCGCCCTACGAGGAGAGACAACATCGGTTCACCCCCCATCGTATCGCTTAACTCGCCCGCCCACAATCCTTTCCTCTACTCGTCATTTGTGAGGAGCATTCATTTAGCCTCCAGCCCAACTTAGCGGTGACATTGTATTAAGTTCGTACAAGCACCATGTGGTCCAATTGAGACTTTTCATTTTTGAATATATTATAATAAAGTGCAGTGTTTCTCATATTTTAACACAAAACTAGGTAAGCTTAAATTAATAAACTTAATAACTAAAATTGACCGAATAACGTATAGGATTCTCAGAAAAAAAACTGACACCTTATAGAAAAAACCCTTTCAGTATTAGTTTTTAGAACAGAGAAGAAATGCATTGCATGCTAAATTATTAAGCTAGTGTTTATTATAAACATTAAAATTTGTGTGTAAGTTTACCTTCACATTATAACGAAAATAACTGCAAGTGACTTAATACAGTCGGTATTATATTAAGCACAATATTTATTTAATTAAGAAAATTTTAGAGGATCTTTTGATTGTTACCTAAAAGTAAAACATCAGAAATGCGCAATGAAACAAGCACTTCTAAAACTCATTTTAGACATACATCGGACATATGTATTTCCGACTATCCAGGTTACTCAGTAGTGGTTGAAAAAAAGTTCATAAATGGAAAACTTATAACGGATATAAGGTTATCCGGGATTTTTTTTTATGCGTTATGGTCCACGAAAATCTTTCAGCTAAATATATATTTACTTTCGGTACATTTACATCCCATTTTTATACTATCAAAACCTTATGAAATTTTGTAGCCAGGTAGCAAAATGAGAGTCAGACTTTTTCGGGTGACGACGGTATTGTTGGTGCTGGCACTCCTCTCCGATGTTTCTGCTTACGATGTGGACAACGATTTGAGACCCAACATATTATACAAAAATATACCAAAGTTAGTGGCAGATGAAGAGGTAGGTGAACTGATTTTTAAATTAAATTCAGCATAACCGCCTAGAAAAAAGAGTGTTATAAATCCCAAGTATCTTCATCTAAAACTGTGTCTGTGATATAAAAAAGTAATGATATTTAAATGAGAATTGCTATTTTACGATGCCAATAAATTTAATGCCAATATATACATTCTTTAAAATTTTCGTTTGAAAATTTGTCTCGTTTAAGTAGGTTCCGAAACGGCTAATCCATTTCAATTTTAGTAGATTACATCTGAGAATGCAATGGCGGTGTAGCGGGTACAGATAGTTGTAATAATAAATCGAAATACAAACATATATACTTATTATACATTCTCAAGCTAACCAAGTTACACTTGTAGTATGGGAAATATACAATGAATAACTCTAGCACTGATCCCAGACATCCAGACCAGAATAACGTCACGCGCAAACGCGGGACCCTGCCTGACGCTCAGGATGACGCAAATACTTACCGGGCACTAGTGCTTCAATAATTATCTGCATCAGATGTGGGATGCCTGCCTTCCCCTCAGTGCCGCGAGTGCGGCGTACTAGACATTGCGTTCGATACGCTAGCCGAATGCGCTGCATGGGCTCCTCAGAGGTTTGAGCTCGAGGCCGTAGTAGGGCCGATCGAGTCGCTGGGTAGCTTGATCGAAACCATGTTGCACAGCGAAGATCACTGGGGAGCGGCATCGGCTTTCTGTGAGGCAGTAATGTGCTGCAAGGAAGCTGCCGAACAATTGAGGAAGAAAAGTGCGCTACGACACACGGATACCAACGAGAGTAAGGTGTCCGGTGGCGCAGAAATGTGCAAAATCCTTGCCCGTGATTCCAAAACAGGGGTCCATCAGTATTTGGGGATGCGGTGTACCTAAACTCTTTTGGTGAAGAGGGACATTCTTCTTCTCGGGGTGACTCAGGCCTTAATGCGCGGATGAACAGGGGTACATCCATGTTTAGCATTAGAGCGTTATTGAAGCGTATAAGTACAAGTGAGATGCACTCTGACACGTGAATATATATAAATTATAATATATATAAAACTTAAATATGAATAGTATTGAATTGACTTGAATAATTCTCTCGCGCTTCCTCGCACAGCGGAGCTCTTAACGAGTCTGGGAGGATGTTTGACCCGTCTCCGTTAGGTTTTTTTCCACTTTTGATACCTGATTGCTACCTGAATAACGGCCCTGTTTCAGTTTAGCGAGTATCCATTCCTTTCTAAGTTTACGTTAAACAACCGATCCTAAAAATTTCATTTTTCCTAAAATCACGTAAGTCTGGGGAGACTGGGAACTTGGACTGTAACAAATAATATGACTATTGTTAACACGCGCACCACTTTGAATGGTATTTTATGAATTTATAACACTACAATAAACAGACGACTACGCTAAAACTTTATCCATGAGTCCTAAGCATAAATATGGGATACAAAAATTAAAGTAGTATCCTTATATACTATTTTAATTATGCTTTCTTTTTAAATACTACTACTATTATATTACTTACAGAGTAACAAACACAGTTTTATAACATATTTATAGCATTCATTAACACTTATGGACTAGTGCTATAATTATTGCATAATTGATTACGTAGTGTCTAATAACAACACAAAGTAAAAACGGATGACGTCATCTTTATTTTCGCCTATTGGATTTTGTCGACACAAATCTTCTATTTCCGTAAAATGAATCCGCAGGTTCGTTGCCGCATCGCATACCGCGCGCCGGTGTAGCACAAAGCGGGATAATCGGCGATGCGAAGTGGGATTAGAGTAGATTAGATATGACAAACTATCACATATTAGTTATTATACCTTCAGGATTTCATATAGAATTATCAAATGAAATGAATATTACAATCTGCGTGGGTTTTTAGACGACCCCAGCAAAGAAATGCTCTAATTTTACAGGAACGAACATCCTAATTCACGTTGAGCGTCCGCCTCGTCTAATAAATGCCTTTATGCAAAGATTGATTATTCCAGCCCATGAACGTCCCATTGCTAGGCTTTTTATTTTAGAGAAACAGTTGATACAAGTACGTCCAAGGCGATTCTTAAATATCACACATACTAATGTTCAGATAAATTTAAGTTCATCATCATTTGGTTTTTTATGTAAAGTTGAATTTTAAATGTAAATCGTAGATAAGGAGCATGTAAAGCCTGGTGCGTTTTTTGCACCCGGCACAACAGCGCCGAGAAACTATTCTTCCGAGAATTGTTTCTTCCGTGGTTCCCAATAGATACAGTCCTGATCATAAGAATGACATGGGCTCGGTTCTAAGGTAGATACATTGTTCTCGACGTTTTAAATAAAAAAGGATTATTACATAGTATATAGCAGTGTACCTACTTTCATTTTCAAATAGGTTATTAATTACTAGATTTTCGTTATCACTGTTATCACAGGAGTACAAACAAACCTTCACTGAAATTCTGAGCAAAGTACTTTTCCATTTCATAATACTACATATTAAATTAGAAGACGTTTAGAAGCTTCATTTTGAAGTTTACACTAAAATTTATAATATATGGAGAGAGAGACAGGATACACGCATTCGCCTTCACCGGAATGCGTATATGATCTAGGTGTGTCTCTCCGTCATAACATTTTGTTTAATCCCAACTGATACTGAATCTCTGACTATCTCAAGAAACTCTTTCAGTTCCTTTATTACAGTGATTACATTGATCATTACATTTCCGACAATTTGAAACTCAAAACGCCTGTCAACAGAATAAGTTTTTGCAACAAGTCTTTTAAGTACTATCTCAATCTATAGTGTTATCGTTTACTTTTGTATGTATATAATACAATACACATTATATATTGTGCTGTATTATAGTGTGTATTATAGTGTGTATTGTAGTAGGTACATAATTATGTAGTATTCTTTATTTTTTATTAAATTACTATTTATTAATTAATAAACTACATTATTATTGTACGAGTGCTGGTTTAGCAACAGCCTGCAACAGCCGACTTTTGTGGTCCTTCTCATACTCAATCAAAAGGTTGTCTGGAAGAAATCGCCATGAGCGATAAGACCGCAATTGTTCTTGTATATTAATGTTCTTCATTTTATGTAGCATTTTTGTACAATACAGTATATTCTATTCTAATATCTTGAGAAAAAACTGCGACATAATCGGTCTAATCGTTTCGTAGTGAAGAAATCTGGGGAAATATCAAAACTAGTTTGGTATTTTTTTTTTTTTTTTATTGCAGGAGATCAGCAGACAGGCAGACGGCCACTTGATGGACAGCGGTTACATCGCTATGGACATTTGCAACACAAAGGTGCTACGAATGCGCTGCTGCTCTCTTTAGGAAGCTGGAACCTGTCACTAATGCGGAACACAACACAGGTTATATGGCGCATACTCTAGACAGGGTGGTCGCCATCCAGTCGGCAAATGCACTACACCTGGCTGTGGTTTTTGTCGCCTCTTACGACAGGCGCCGGCCGCAGGAAATTGTATTCTTCTCCGTTCCTGCACGGATAAAACCGTATTTGTAGCTATACGGTCGACTCTCAAGCAGAATTCCCGGATTCAAAAAATAACTTATGCTATCGTTGTAATAAACTTCGTATAGGAATCAACACATTTTTATGCGCAACCACTGAAAACAACTTTCGGGAAAATTCTCAGAATGTAAAATACCGCAGCATTTAAAAAACAACCTATGCTATCGCTCTAGCGAAATCGTATCGGAATCAATAAAGTTTTATGCATCTTAACCGCTTTACATTTACACTGTATTCCTTGGAAAAAAACCGTGGATTCCCGGGACACAATATACTTTAAAAGAGATGTTTTATTAAAACTATAAGATCATCAATTTTTTAATTATTTTATTTATTTTCAGTATATCCGCCACATACACTCCATGATCAACGCATACCGAGGTGACAGGTTGGGAGGTAAACTTGTTATAGAAACAAACGCTCTCATAGACACGAAGTACAGGACTTGGAAACGTAATGCTGATTTGATAAACTCCCTTTTAGCATTGCCCAAAGGTATGAACGACGCCGGCCGTTGATACACCATCTTCTATTACCTATTATTTCACCACAAATTAATGTTTTATTAGCATTTTTACTATATACAAATAAATTATTTATTATCTTTTTGTATATTATTGATTTAAGCCTGAGTGTTACAAATTTTCTTAGTAGAATTTTTAAGCTCTAACGTTGACCGTCATGTTCACATGTGTAAAGGCGATATTAGATGATTAATTTGTCTTTCAGTTTAAATTACTCAACCAAATATAAACATTGTCTTGAATAATTCAGTACCATCGAATACCGCTATGTCCTTTCAGTTTTTGCCTTTTAATTTCGTTGAGAGGCGCAGAACTGGACGGACTCGACGACATTCGATGACTCAACTTAGTTTACATGGATCACTTTGGTTGCTTCATCCAAATGCTAGACAGCATTGATCCGTCTGATATCGGCTTAAGCAGCACGACTATGTATATACATGGACTGTAACCCACAGCAACCTATTCTACTTCTATAATGTGCATCGATTGTTTCAATGTCGAACTAGCTATCAAATACTCATAGGTACATGTACTGATTGAGTTACAATATGCCAATTGTATTTAAGCAAATCACACCATATTATAATATGGTGTGCCGTGTGATAAGCAGACTGCTTAATATTCACAGGTGAAAGTAATTTCTGTTTTTCATCTTATTGTATATTTAATGTACCGATTATCATGAAATGCCGTGTCTGTACATAGAATCCATTTAAAAATACAACTAGAATACACTAAATAAACGATGGAGAATATGATGCAATTTTATTTTAGACTTCTTACCTGTTTATTCGGGATTCACATAAAAACTACTGAGCCGATTTTGATGCGGTTTTCGTTGATCAACAGAAATTTTTACATAATACAATGTGTGATATTTACCCCGGGAAATTTTCTCAGAAGCACTTTATAATTGTTCTGGTGCATAAAAATTAGATGATTTCGACAGTTTTCTTATTGGAAACGAAAGCTTTGATTATTTTTAATTGATGCGGTACTTTATGGTCCGGCGATCTAAATATAAAAATATGTAATCTAAAATTAGAACTAATCTTCGTCTCATTGTCTCTATAATATTAAAGTGAGGTAAATGTAATAATCAAAAGCGCTTATTATTTTCGTAATGTGTATGAAACTCCTTGGTGGAATTCTCATATTTTTTTAAGTACCTATTTTACGTACGTGCCAGTATGGTGCGTAATATTTAACTTTCGAATCATGTATACAGGCTTCGTAAATGCATTTTTTTGAGCAAATGTGTATTCCTATATACTACAATATATAAACAGGAGAGCAACGCAAAATAAAATAAATAATCTTTACGAAACAAAATTTATTGTACTATACGTTATTAATAAGTAATCTAAAATTACCTCCATAAAGGTTTCCTACTAGCATAAACGTATTTATTTACAAACCATTATTAAAAATAGATATGATTATGGTAAATTACATCATACGGTTCAAACTTTAAACACCACGTTAGTGTTAAATAGGACATGATTAATAGGTATACACATGGTCCGTATTCTGGAAGAGCCGCGACAAATATCAAAGATAAAAATCAAAAGTTTAAAACGGCGAGCGGCCCTGTACGAGTCTTATATATATGAAGACTTCAGAATGAGACAAAGTCAATATCTCGACTATCAAAACTCGTTACAATTTCTAGAATATGGGCCTACAACTTTCTTATACAGTGCAAATAATTTTATTAACTTTACCCCTTAACGTTTTTTTACCAATCACATCTATCTAACAACCAGTTTACCACAATCGTTGAATCAGAGGTGGAACTTAATTAGATGAAAAAATATATATTTCTATATTATACAATTTAATCAATGTATATGAGTCTTACCACTTAGTAAGAGCAGCAAATCACCATCTTTGATTGATATACTTGATAAGTACATTTATTATTATTGAAATACAAATTCACTTTGTTTTAAAATGAGCTTTTGAATAATATAACAAAAATAGCGCGATGTCACAGTCGTTTCGTTTCTATGTAGTTAGTTAATTTACAAATAAAAATGGCAGTTTCAAGTTTGTCAGTACTATTATTATACTATATACATTTTTATAACACATAGAAGTTTCAAATAATAAATTATTTATGGACAAAGGTTCGTGTTGAGAATGGTAATACAACTCCCGATTTAACAATTCTGATTTTGTTACTTTCTATATCCAGAGACAGTGATGTTCAATCCTTGCTATCTGATAATATTTTTATGTTTAATATTTAGAAAGAAATCAGATCTACATCTTAATCGTGATGTAAAACCCATTTTGATTACTTCTTAAAATAAATTATTGATAACATTAAATCACGTATTTGTTACACAGAGCGTCCAAGCATAAACATATGTCGGACGCTACTCAACGGCTAAAACGAACGGTCTCGTCGACGCTTGAAATCTTGGTTGTATCAAAATACGGAATAAATTGTAATTGTCTAGTCTAGCGATTCAATTCGTGAACTTTAATCAATTATAAATGGGCTTTTATAGCTATTCGTGTATAACCTCTTCATATTTATATGAACACTACACTTTTCGTCTATTTTTCTGCTACTGGCAATTTGTACATTATATTGTATGTATATTGTAAGTTTAGAATATGATTTCTTCAATACGCATAATCAACTTCGGTATATCCACGACGCGAATTTAACTTATAGATATATACATCATGGACACAATTCACACATTCACGTAACCTTATTACCGCAAAATAAATTCTAAAAGGACAATAATTCAACGCTAGAATTTGAGCGAAAAACCGGGCGCGACGTTGAGGGAGCGCTGTTGCACGTGGAAGCCCATCGCCTCGTCGGAGTCGCCCCTGGAGTACTGCGCGTAGGCGGCGCCACCGGCGGGCGGGCGCGGGCTGTGCGTCGTGCGCCTGTTGCCCTCCGACTTCGCCGGCCACGTGGGGAACATCGCCGGATCAATCGCCACGGGGTGTTCCTAAAAACATTCTACCTTTTAGGGCGCTGTCGTAACGATTAATTCATCGTTGGAAGACTGTCTCTAGCTGTTCCCATTATAACGACTGTTAGTCGTCAAAAAGTTTAAAGATCTTTTATCGTTTGACGACTGTCGTGCTAGCCGTTCCCACTGTCATTACAATCTGTCGTCAGTGCAAAAAATGTCGCAGACGACAGTAAGTCGTGTCGTTCTAAATGTGAACACCTCTATTTAAACAAATAAGCCACGACACTTAAAACTACACGACTATCTGTCGTCATGACATAGTGGGAACGCGCCCTTAGGCTTCCAGAGTCATTTTGGCACACACAAAACTTTTATAAAAAGTCATGACTGTCTATTCACCTGTTTTATATGTCCGTATTTATTCTCGAAAAGAACCTTGCCTGTATGTGTGAATGTTAGCAAGGTGTATATACCGCTAAGCAATGTCGTAGACAAATAAAAAAAAGATATCATAACTAGCAGCCCGGCGCTGTGTCACCCGTGCTCTATCCCGTTCCGATGGTATATGGCGTCATGTTATATAGCCTATGAGACTCCCTGTTGACGTAGCTTTCCAACAGTAAAAGAATTTTTAAAATCGGTTTAGTAGATCCAGAGATAGATAACCCATACAATGTCACAAACTTTATCTCTTTATAATATTAGTATAGATTTCTCTTCATTGCATCATTGTCATTAGTCAAGAGCTTTAAAGATTGTAATGATGTTTGTCACTCACTACTTTTATTAAGTTAATATATTAGTTACAAAAGTTGTACCCCACCCTTGCACATTTGTACTACGAAGTACAAAATGATGATAATCAACAGCAGTAAATAAATAAATTGGATTCAATCATAGCCGTCTTCAATAAATAATTATTTTAAAATAATACCTTAAAGTAGGCATGTTCTAAAGCAGATTCAGCAGTAAATCTTCTAGCTGGATTATATGTTAAGAACCCTTGCAACAACGAGAGACCCATTTCTGAGAGTAGGTCTTGACCGATCTTCTGTCGCAAACCACCGGAAGGGTGTTCGGCGAACGTCATCTTCTGGACAGCCGGCAGTTCATTGTAGCCAGGCCATATACTTTCTGACGGAGTGCCCAGCATCTGTAAGATGATGTTAATGTTTATAAAACTTGAGTGAGTTGATGACGAAAGATGAGATACGGAAAGACGTCAATAGGAAATATATAACTAATTCTAAATATTAAGTATTTTTATTTAAAATATTCATTATTGTATGTAGAAAAGTCATCTACAACGTTATTTTTTATTTGTTTGCATGTATGAATTTAATAGTGTTAAAAATACAGCGGAAATATTAAAACACAAAACTCGCTAATTAACTCTGACGCAATGCAATGACGTTTAAGCCTTGTAGTTACGGAAAACTAATACTAATTCCTGCCACCGGACTGCCTGTCGTAAGGGGCGACCAAATAACCCACAGCCAGGTGGTCGGCCCGACTGGATGTCTACCCTGGTCTAGAGTTTGCCTCTATAACAACTTTGAGTTGTGTTTCGGCATCAGTGGCCAGGTTCCAGTTTCTCCATCAAGGCCGACAATACATTAGCACGACATCTGGTATTGCTAATGTCCATAGGCGACGGTAACCAATTTTCATCACACTTGGGCCGTCAGCTGGGTTTTTTTTATAGTTTACAAACAACCAATACCAGTGCTGTTCTGACCTCAGCGTACACCTTATAATAAGATTTAAATCACCCAGAAGAAACCAGGAAGAGAAATCCTCTACCAGGATTCCAACCCACATTAATAAAAGCTTCCTTAACTAAAGAGTATTCTAAAGAATTACAAGTAGACGCGAAACAATAGAGTCCACCTGAACATTTCAAAACTGAGCTGTACAAACCTTAAATATTCTGTTTAGCTGATCCACTTCAGACTTTCCAGGGAACAATGGGTTCATTGTGATAAATTCTGCAAATATACATCCAACACTCCACATATCTATAGGCGTAGAATACTCTTTACAACACAAAAGAAGTTCGGAGCACGATACCACAGAGTCACAACAATTGGGGTGTACTGGCGTAGCGGTGACCCGTATTCTCTTGCTAGACCAAAATCGCCCACCTGTAAAAAACATCCATCTAAACCAGGGGTCGGCAACTCCTTGGGTGTACAGCTGCGGCTCTTTAGTTATACATGCTTCATAGCAAATGGCGTACAGACAAAAGTGCAGTATTACACAAAATTGTGAATAAAACAAAACTAGTTGATCGTGTAAAGCTGGAATCCGGAATACCCTTCTTCTTAGGTACACTTGCATACTGGTAAGATTTTCTAAATTGTAACATACATATTTTTTGTAAACAACAAAAAAAGGCATTTTTGTGTATGCCCCTATATGTTATGAAGCTCTCGATATGTAAAAAAAGACATGGTTTCCATTGAGTTTGTTTGCCCAATGTTTGTTATTGAAGCACAAGTTAGTCTTGTAAGTTAATAAGTTACTTTTTCTTTTTTTTATTTATTAATAATAAGTAATTATCTAATAATGTCACATAAATATTAACTTTGTTGTGAAAAACACTCCTTATATATGAATAAATAGATTTGTTTGTTATTATCAAACACTTAATTTATACAAGTAATATTTATTGCTAGCAAGAAAAAAATTGTGGCTCTTTGAAAACTTTGAAATTTCGTAAATTGTATTTTTGACTCTTCCGACTCAAGAGGTTGCCGACCCCTGATCTAAACAAAAGTTGTAAGATAGAAGATAATTTTACTTTCTATAAAACTTCTACGATCACATGCGCCATTGTGATAAGGTTTTAAACTCTTGTTAAATTTATTTTTATGATCACTTTATTATCAGATGAGATTTTACAAAATATATATATGCATATAAAAACTTACCTTTAAAATGCCTTTATGCGATAAAAGAAGATTGCTAGTTTTGAGATCCCTGTGTAATATCCAATTGTCATGTAGATGATGTACAGCTTTTAGCAACTGTGTCATTAAGCATTTGACTTCACCTAAAATGTAAAGAAATATTTATTGCTTATTACTCATATGACTATTCTGAAGTGGTATGAATTCTATAGACTACAATAAAACAATTTCTACAACTTTACACACTACTACTATTCGGCGCTTTTAAAGTACCTCTAGTAAAAACATAGAGAACTTTAATTCAGAACCGGTTCGAAGGACCAAAATTGGCACGCCATTTCATAAACAACAAAAATCTCGTCTTTATGTGAATAAGTGAAAAACGATTTAATAAAAATAAATATTCGATAGGTGTAGATAACAATTACTGCATTATTTACATTAGGCACGACTTTTGGCAGATAGCATTGTTAATGAATCGTTATTATAACGTAACTATTTTCAATCGTGCTAAGTAATTTGCGTTTATTATAACACAATAGGCATTAATTCTTACCAGGAAGAAACACTTGTTTCTTTCCACGCATTGTCTCCATTAAACTCTTCAAATCATGCTCTACGTAATCCATAACAATAAATATTTTATCCATATTTGAGCCCACTACTATCTCCCTAACTGTGACAATGTTTGGATGCTGGCCCTGTAACAAACCAATAGAATGTGTGTCTCGTTAGCGCGGCGCGGAGGTGGTTTTCCCTCATACCCATTGTTAAAACACATCAAACTTATTTGATAAATACCATGCTGATCTTGAAGAAAGCAGGCAGTTTAGCCTCTATGATATTTATTATCAAAGCTTTTGTTCACGTTTTTATTCAGTTCGTTTAGCATTCTATTGACCTTTATAACAACTACCCAGTTTCTTTGAAAGATCAGTGTATTGTTCTTAATATTTAATCACTATTAATTTACTTAGTCATTCACATAGTCAAATAAAACTAAATGAACTGATAAGCGCATTATGTGATAAAAAAACAACTATCCTCACTTTATATGTTTACGATTAGCTAAGGATAATACAAGAAATATAATGACTAACAAATTACTAAGAAGGGTTTATGTTTCTAAGATTGAATAACCTGTCTGGGTCTATAACCATCAAAATCTATACATTCAACCATCAATCATAGGTACTTAATATGTAACGAGGTTAAACAAGACATAGACTTCGAAAGTTTGTAATTATAATTTAAAATATACTCAAGAAATTCTGCTGTTAATGACCACGACGTAATAGAGGAAAATTTACCAAATTTTTGTACCCTGCACTTTCAAGTATGCCATTATATTTTGGTTAAGAGTTACGTTTAAACACAAAAGGTATCCATATACATAAACGATATTCGCATTAAAAAAAATATCAATACTACGAATACTACAAGTGTGATAGTAATTTGTCTGTCTATTATCCCTTCACGAAACAACCACAATACGGATTCTGATGAAATTTGGTATTTATTTATAATATTTTAATCTCAATACTGAGAATGGGCGTTTTTCACCTCGGAATACAGTATAGTAAACGTAGATAAAATCCATTAAATTTTCCGAGAGCGAATAGAGCCTAAATTGTAATATGATATAAGCTGTTTGAATGCTTACTCTGTAAGCAGGAAATAAAGAAGTAAATAAACTAGTGTCTTCTAGTTTCCAACGTGGTGCTGCCGCGAGAATATCCTTACAATAAGACAAAAGCAAATAGGCACATAATCCGTGAGGATGCAACACCAGAGGCAAAATCTTTATTTTACTGTTAATAAACATTACCAACAAATCTATGACCTATTCAGAGTATTCCTAATAATGTGGTTTAATACAAAAACATTTGTATTTATTATGTGACAGCTCTATCACAGGAACTATCAGGCAGAGTGAAAAATTGATTTTGCATCAGATAAATTATTAAATAAAGTAGTCTAGTAATGCCACGCAGATACATCCATGTAAAGTTTGGCATTAACAGGAGCATTAATTAGTCCAAATTTAACACAGGAACTGGAAGACGCTTTCCACTACTTAGTATATCAATTATACTTTATCTTATTTCGTTTATGTGATGCGATTGTTATATTTTTAAGTTACCAAAGGTTGACCATCAACTTATTTAAATAATACACCACCCAACCAAATGAACTTGTGCAAAGACGCGTTGAAATGATTAAATATAGGTTCATATATAGAAACATTCACTACTGTAAACTTCATTTGTGCAGACTACGTAAAATTAAGTATTACGGAGAATTAAGCCTTGGGTGATAGATGTCTGTAGCCAGTTTCTATTTGCTATCTATCCATTATTTTACCTACTAACGGTAGAGATCTGATTATACTACTTATATTTAGCTTATGTCAAATTTCTATCAATAGTATAGAAAAGAATGAATAGAAATGACATATAAACTGGCCTTACTACACTAAAGCTTGTCTGCTTACTGCCACCCATGAGTGCAATAAAAGTCAACTTTGCTGTATACGTACATCTAAAGCTTTCTTTAGCAAGTAGAAACATTTCTATGGACAGCTCTCAGTAAGTGTTTTATTGAGTAAATATGTATACAACCTCAAAGAGCTCTATACTGTCATCAGTCCGGCTTTCAACCGAAGGTACAATAAGCGGCAGTGAACAGTCTATTTTAATTAAAATTCACCAATGAAACTTTAGCATGCCAATGTATTTTTTGAATAACATGTTTCAGTGGTGAAATTTTGTTGTGTGTATAACAAAAATCTTTGTTAAATAGTTTATTATCATAGTGCCAGGTAAAGAGTTTATTTAGAACATGACAAGTCCAAAAATACTAGGTTAAAATATTTTTTAATACATATTTAACAAAAGCTTCAATTAAAGAATAAAAGTTTTAATATAAGAAGATTTAATTAAAGTTCTACAATTGTTAGGCCGCAGCGAACTTTATAACCGCTAGGAATAGAATGCTGGGAAACAGTCAGGTTTTTATTTAAAATCAGATAGTGTGCAGCATTCTAATCCAGAGGAAATAAGCTTCGCACGGACTAAAACGGGGTGTTACTTACTACCTTAATAACATATTACCTGGCATACTAACAAACAATACATAAAATTTATACAGTAATTAGTAACAATATCATAATTTTTAATAAACATACTTAAACAATCTAACAAAGATTACTGTCACATACACTTATCTTAACCTAGTCTTAAATAAAAAATGTTATTAAATATTGTTTATTATTAATAATTATATAACGATCTTCAATGTTGCCATTAAATCGTTTTATCTTCCCAAAGATTTTGTACGTAACAACTAATTTATAAATACGAACATCGAAAGTAGTTTACATAATAGTAAAATTAGTACGTAATAGCGATGACACATAATTTTAAAAAAGATAGCATTTAGTTGTAGTTCGTAAAGATGAAAAACACATGTATCGACGTTATATTCCGATAAAAAACTAGTGAAATAAAAAATCGTAAAAACGAATACGTTTATTTTTTAATTATTCTTCCACTAGTAAAACCCGACTGTAGAAACAAAAGTTTCTGAGACAATAATAAAACATTTATTATCTGCTACGATCTTATATTTTATTACTTTAGTTTGATTATAGCCTCAGGGTTTTGTTCATATTGAGTTAAGAGTAAGTTTTGTACAGTTCTTAAGCCTACAAACTTACTCTAACAATGTGAATAAGACCGATGCACTGTAACGTAACAACCAAGTGCCTAATTTAGGTCTACGATTTGATATTTCTTTTGTAATATAATAAATATGTATGCGAGGTTAATTTAAAAAAGAAAAATCTGGGGGCTTTATTCGGAAAAAAGTCTGAGGTTTTGTGTCTGTACACTTAAATGACGAAATTTGAACCTACCTATAGTGGAAGTAAGCAATCATCGAAGATAAGACCAGGGCCCCGAGTTTACTATTAAAATCCGTGCCGATATGGTCGACCACTACCATTCTAATTGCAAACCCATGCAATTGAAAACTAAAGAGCAACCAGTGCAATTACAATGCAAGTGGACGACCATTCAGACACGATTGCAATAGTAGACTTGGGACTCCTCATACGAGTGTCTAATAACGAAAATAAACAACAGTTCAAAAACCGACATGAATAACGCTTGCGTTCAAAATTTCGTTCTATAATCACCTAACTTCACTATGTCTTATATGTAGGAGACGAAATAAAGTATGCTGATTTTTATAATATAGAATGGTGCTACAGTAGGGGTTCCAATTTAATGGACGACTTTGGACGGTCATTTTTTTAATATGGATGTTATTTCTTTATCTCTAAACACACTTAAGATTGTGACTTTCGGGTGTTACCACTCGCTTAAACCTGCAAACTATCTACCTAATTACCAATTCCAACATTTTTAGTGGTCATTTATTTATTACACTGCTTGAGTATATTAACACTGGCATAGTAAGATGGAATAACCAACCAATTTTCTTTTTAATACATTTCATATTTTACTTGTTACACTAATATTTGTTGCATTGATTTACCACCGCCGTAAAAAAAAAAACGACAGTCGTAGTCGTAATTTCAATCGACTATTATAGTGTCCCTAATATTGTAAAATATACAAAATGCTAAATAAACACAAAAAAATCAATACCTTTGAAGAGTATAATAATGCTGAAAGAAAAAACTGATTCTAGGTTTCCATGGTCATTTTGACAACAACCAACTTATAAAAGGTCTGTAATAATGTCTGTGTAATGCCAAAAGAGTGTATTTTAGGGTACTTCGGCCATTTTGACAAAATGAGACCATTGGGGTCGTGTAGCCTGACGGGCCATCCGATTCTGTAGTGCAGCATATACAGATCTCTTGATCAACCACTTTAAGCTGCGACTAAATAATCTCGCAGCTGTGCAGTCATGAACACTCCGGGCGGTAGCAGCATGGTGAAATTAAGTTGTGCAATCTACCACTTCTTGCAACCAAACTGATTACACTGACTTCAAGCCTTCGCACTTATACCCTCCGTTTGGTGTCACATCCTTTATTTACTTCTGGAGCAGCAACTGGTCCCGCAAATAAAATGCCTGCTACAGTACTTGCAGTATCTGCTCAAGCAGTTAACTATAATACATCAAAGCTGTCCATGCGATCGAAATCGCTGAAGTGGCCGAAATGGCCCAAATTGCCGCACTTATTAAAATGCCAAAAACGGCAAATCACATAAAAAACAAGACCTATCCTGCTTTCTGAGATGACTTTTAAATAAATCTATGCCATTATCCGGGAAAAGTGAAAATGAAAAGTACTCCTTATCCACCCTCGGTATTAAAATTACATATGTAGTTATATACCGAATTTCAGCCAAACCGGTAAATAATTTTGCCGTAAGAGCATAACAAACAGAAAGACAAATATATTTTTATCCCGGAAACTATCTCTTTTTTTGGATAAAAAGTATCCTATGTTCATTCTTGGTATCGAAATTATATCTATATACTGAGTTTCAGCCAAATCGATCCAGTAGTTTTTCCATGAAAGCGTAACAGACGGCCAGACGGACAAAAAAAACAGACCGACCGAGTTAATTTCGCTTTTATAATATTAATTAGAGATTAAAGATAACATGAAAATTTGGCACCCTACACTTTAATTATAAAATTGAAACAAGATTTTTCATAGATTATCCTGGATTAATTGGGTTATGTTAAACAGAAAACTACTACTACACTCATGTCAGTACGGTATTAACTTGCAGAGATGATTGAAATATCATACCCGAACGTCTCAATTAAATCAAATCTCATGTTTTATATTTCGGGAAACCGGGGGATTTTTACGACGCAGTTTTAAAGACATAAAAATATGTTATTAGTTTATTTAGACAACTTTGTTGGGTTTTGAAAACACGTAATTTTTTCAGATCGACCAGTTCATGATAAATATTTGAAGAATTTACTGAATTTAATATTATTGGTTGCTTAATTGGATAGAAACACACCTTGTGTACTAGAAAAATGACAAAAATTTGGCCCGTATTAATAATGCTTTGTAATTTATAATTCCCCCAAGGGGGTCGCGACTCCAAAACTGCCCTAACGGACTGAACGCCGGATTTAGTGGTTTGGTTTAATAAAAGACGTCATAATCAGTCTATTGGTGTCGAAAACATGAATTCCCGGAATAAATTTCCCAAGACAACCATGTATAGAAAAAAGTTATGTAGCACCAAATCATGGCTTAGTGAGTAAGACGGTCAAGTTTTATGCTACTTTTAGCCGTATTCTCAGGAATAAATCTGGAATTTTTCGAAACAAAGGTAGCGGCGGTCATCGGTATAGTAAAAATCGTATAATGGAAAACAACTAATCTCGCGGGATGTCAGAATATAATATTTGCATTTCAAAACCCGTAAGCTATCGTTCCAGTGAAATAGTATCGGAATCAGCGAATTTTTATGCGTCATAAGGACAGTTAACTTCCTTTAAACTGCTCCCTAGAAAAATTACTTGAGTAGTGTACGGATACAGTAGAGAAGAGTCAGAAATTGCATTATCGATCAGTGTAAACCGCCTCAGCTCGAAAGGAATGCCACGGTCAACAAGGTTCTCTATATAGACCAGCTATAATGTGTGAAAGAGGCTATTTGACTGAAAAGACCCCATTGAAAAGGCTAAACCATACTATTTCGCGACAACGCCAAAAGCTTGAATGGGAGGTCCTTCAGCATCCGCCGTATTCTCCGGCTTTTCACCGACGGATTACCACCTTT
The DNA here is from genome assembly GCA_012273795.1 of Dendrolimus punctatus. Classification (NCBI taxonomy): domain Eukaryota; kingdom Metazoa; phylum Arthropoda; class Insecta; order Lepidoptera; family Lasiocampidae; genus Dendrolimus; species Dendrolimus punctatus. The sequence goes on from CM022537.1 coordinate 11,348,249, forward strand.
TCCGCTCCCGAAAACCATATGAGCAACGTTACCCTTTGACAATGAAGAGGACCTTAAAAACTGGCTCAACAACTTTGATACCAGACCGTACGATTTTTGGCGGAACGGTATTGACAAATTGATCGAGAGGTGGAGGAGATCATAAACAGTGACGGTGAATACATGATTGATTAATTTATTTGTTATAACTATTGATTTTGATGTTTGTTATGCGATTTCTCCGACCATTGTAGACCGATTTTACTCGAAAGTTTATTCTCGTGAGGTGGTCGCATTTTCTCCAAGTAAGAATCTGATGATTGGATCCCAGGGAAATCTAGAGTAACCCTCGAATATTATAAATTATAAGCACGTACAACGTGTTCCACGCCTTTTTTTCTATAACTATTCGCGTAACTAAAAAGTAGAAGAAAATAAAACCCAAAATCTAAAACCTATTATTTCAAAAGTGACTAAAAAGTATGAAATACTTTCTACATCTTGAGGTGCAGACTTCAAAACATAAAAAATCAATAAATTTGCAAAATATATTAATTTTTATGTTTTACTTCTTTAAAATATAGAAAAATTATTTATGCTTTATAGTTAATTTTGGACCTCAAGTATAGAATTGTGTTATTAAAAATAACATGCCGAGTACTATATATAATAGTCGAATACGCAAACGGAGAGTTCCCTTATAAAATAAATGGCACATACAGTTTTTTTCAAATTTTGAAAATCAATAGCTTCTTTATAAGCTTCTAAAAGCAGTATTCTCACCTGCTGTTTAATTTTAACCCTAGTTTATTTTGAGAGTCTATTTAAAGGTTATATAATATAGTCTTAATCTGAGATAGAGTAATTTTCAATGTTTCTCTAGATCAGATCTCTCTTTTAGAGTACCTTCTGGCAAAGCCCTCTTCCAGCTCATGCCAGTGCTGCCTGTCTAAGCAGCACGTCGTCAGTAGAGTCCAGCAGCAACCCTGATCTCGTCCTCCCACCGCTTGCTCTGCCTTCCCCTACTCCTTTTGCCAACCCTTGGTGCCAGTGCGTTATTAGCTTGCCAAAGTGGATTTGGGAACTTGTTCCTGAGCATACGTCCTGTCCATCTCCATTTCTGAGAATCAATTTTTGACAGTATCTGTTACTTTGTTTTAGCTTGTATGTTTTCACTGGTTACTTTATCTAACAGTTTGATGCTCAGGATGCTACGTTCTATGGATCGTTCTTAGTTGTTCTCTGTGAATTTGTTTAGAGATCATGTTTACATCCATTTGTCATACACATCAGAATGCAGGTATTAGATACGTGTCTTTTTCTCAGGCTTACATCTTTGTTCTTCATAATTTCTTTTAAGGTCCAATACATATTCCATCCCGCTAGAGAACGGCGGTTTGAAACTAAATGTGGCGAAGACTGAGTACTTGGCCTGCAACATTACAGATCCCACATCCGTGCGCATAGGCGAAGATGCGGTCGAGCGTACGGATCAGTTTAAGTACTTGGGATCCGCCCTTAGTGCGTCCGGGGATATCGACCTCGACGTCAAGGCCCGTATCACAGCAGCTTGGGCCAAGTGGCGTGATGTGACAGGTGTCATTTCTGACCCCAAAATGCCGGTCAAATTAAAAGGACAGATCTATAAATCCATCATTAGACCTGTCCTTTTGTATGGCAGTGAAGCGTAGCCATTACTTGAGCGACACAAGCAAGAACTGCATGTCACGGAGATGAAAATGCTGCGATGGATGTGTGGAGTGACGCGGAAAGACTGGGTCAGGAACTCCCGCATCCACAGCAGTCTTCATGTCCGTGACATAGCAGACAAACTGCAAAAGTGTCGCTTACGCTGGTACGGCCACGTTTTACGCAGACCGGCTAATTACGTGAGGAATAAAATGACTAGCCATGCCGCCTCCGTCAGGTCCCGGTCGAAGTCGAAGGCCCAAGAAATGCTGCCTTAACGTCGTGAACGATGACATGCGTGCCAATGGTCTCAAAACGGGGATGCTGAAGAACGCGCGAAGTGGAGTAGAAAAAGTAGGAAAGCGGACCCTAGGCGTCAGAGTGAACGCTCCGAACCCAACCGGGATTTAACGCTCGGATGATGATGACATATTCCATCCCGATGCTATCCTTTTGTTTATTTCTTTGCATGTTTGGTCCTGGAATGAAATAATTTTACTTAAGTATGTATATTCAGACACACATTCTATTTCGTTTTGCTGACCATAGTTACTGGTCATCACATGGTCAATACGCCGATATTTCCTTTGGATTTGTCATAATCTTTGTTTTGGATAAGTTCATTTCTAGACCAACTTTACTGCTTTATAGGGATAGTTCGTTTACCTGCATTGTTATTGTTTTTAGGTTAGAGTGATTCTCTTCGACAAACAAGGTCATCCGCAAAGTGGAGACGATTTAGCTGTGAGCCATTTATGTTCAGGCTTAAGTTGTCCCAGTCCAAGTTACGAAATATACTTTGTAGTACAGCTAAAAATAGCTTTGGAGATGGAGGGTCCCCTTGCCTTACACCACTATTGACTGAATTCTTCTCCTAAAACCTCCAATTTTATTCCAACTTTGCTGTTATCATAAACATTTTTATGTCTTGTTCTTGCAAGCATTTCCAGATGCAGCCATGGTCTAAACTATCAAATGTCTTTTTATAGTAAATGTGTAACAGTAAAGTAATAAATAAATAATATCCTATGTGTATTATTGTGTTAATGTATTTTTCTATAACTTGCTTAACAGTATGAATGCCGTCTATAGTAGAGAAGTCTTTTCTGAATCCTGCCTGCTCGAGTGGTTGGTTTTCATCGAATTTTGAGGGAATTCTATTTAAAATAACTTTTGTAAAACTTTATAAATGTTGGATATAAGATTTATGGACCTGTTTTTTCTGTCTCGCTCTTATCTCCTTTCTTGTGAAGGAGAATTATATGTGAGTTTCCCAACTCCAACAGGACCCTGTTGATTATTTTTGCTAAATTAGGACAGATCCCTTTCATCGTTCCCCAAATAATTTCATTTGTCATGTTATTTGGTCCCGGTTCTTCAATTTCCCGTGATAAGATTCCTCCTGTTCATTGAGATTCCTCAAGTTTTTCTGTAGGTATCGGATAAAAACATTTGATTGTTTTTTTTGTTATAGAGGGAGCGGTAGAAGTTTGTGGCTATGACTGTTATGTCTTTAGCCAGTTTTGAATTGCCTTTCATTACAGAAATCCATTCCTAGCTTTTGCCATGTAGTTCTTTCCATCCCTATTTTACTCCTCCTATCCTTGAAATATGCTTTTATCTAATGTTTGTATTCTTCTAATTTTTCTTTGTTTTCTAACTTCTTCCCTTATCGTTATACTAAGATCAACTACAGTTTTCAAGTGCCCTTTTTTTTAGTGTTCCTCTTTTCCGTGAATTTATTCATTTCGTTTAAGGCTTTTAACGCATTTTTACTGAGCTGTAGTGATGGTTTCTTTTGTTTACCTTTATTGATATTTCTTGTGAGTTTGTATTCTAATTCATAATATTTCATTAGGTGTTCTTCTTATGGATGCAAATGATTATAGATAGAGGGTTTTTCGGATATTAAAATACTAACTATATTGGTGTGTTTTTCAAATTTGCCTCTACAAGTTTTTGATGGAGTAAGTTTCATCATACAAAGAACCATTCGATGATTTGTTTTAAAATTATGATTTTGTATCACTCCCCCATATTTAAATGATTTTGGAAAGTTAGTGGTTACAAAATTAATTTCTTTCTTGTATTATCCGTCTGGAGATGTCCATGTCCACTTGGTTTATGATATTTCTTAAATATTGTGTTAAGAACGGTTAACTTGTTTTCAAGAACATAATGGATGAGTTTTGACGATTTTTGCTTCTCTTACCGTGTCCAAAGTTACCATTAACTTACTTTAATTAATAAAGTTTCACTTTTGAATTCATTCAGTTTATAATTTATTCCACTGATAACTTTTATCTGATGAATGAAGAATCGACCCTAAAAAACTAAATAAACACCCATGAATAACTAATGGGACTTAAATATTATAACTAGTCTTGCAATAGATACTGTTACACAAAAATTTGGATCGCGTTCACTATGATAAAACTTTAGATTCCCGGTCATTTCATATTTTTTCGTGTTAAAGCAGATAGATTTGCAGTGATTGCTTTACCCAAAGTGAGTATACAGCCACCGGTCGTATTCAAGACACTTCCAAAAGCTTGGTATCAGCATTATGTTCCGAACTTAGTGAAATTTAATAGAAGTGGTAGGACAAAATACATTCATGGTGAAGACCGGAGGAGTGTATAAAATTCTAATATGACATATATATATATATATATATATATCCGATAATCCTAGTCAGGATATCATGAAGTTACGAAATTATTGTACCATCATTGATCTTCATTACATTTATTCAAATGAATCAGACGGCTGAAAGCGAGTAAGATTGTCTTTGAAAGATTACATTACATACATACAGTTCAAGCAAATAAACGTTTGTTAAAAAACAATTGCATCTCTTAGTTCCAAGGAGGCAAGCCATTACTAAACTTTCATTGCACTTCCACTATGCCATTACGTGGTGGCATAAAAATACTTCGGCCAAATCTTATCCAGTACACTTTATGAAAAATTACTGATATAAAATATGTGTAGGCCGTTGTATAGACATGACGCTTTTATAAAAATTCTGTTGTTGCAAAAATGGTCATGAAATCCGAAAAATGTATCTATACCAGGAATGATCTTTCTTTACCCAACCTTCGCTCGGTATTTCAAAGTTCTCCGGTCAAAAAATCGAAAAATTGTATATGGGACCCTAACGTTTTCTGTTATACAAAGAGTCGATGATAAGATCTCTCGTGAAATGGGCAACAAACACATTGATAAAAATCAAAGGTCTATTGTTTTTATGATCTGTTACGCTAATATGCAAAATAAAGATTACTGGTGCCACGGCAATTCGACACCGCCACTATAGGTGTGACTCTGTGACTTAAACTAATCGTTCTTCGTACGATAAGTGAGAGATCCGATAACCCATTTCCCCTTCCCCCTATCCCATGCCTGTCTAGTTCCCCTATCCCATCCTAAAGTCTGGATGACGTTGCTTCGTTTGAGGTGTTGCGAACGTCTATAAGCGACGATAACCACTTTCCATTAGGTGAGCATCTGGGTATTTCACAATAAAAAATAAGTTCGACTGAATCATGGATCGCCTATCGCCGAGCGTTGTTCAAAATCGCAAGTAAAAACTGGATCGGCCTAGCACAATCTACGCGTCACGATCCTGGAAGGCAAGATCGCTGATCCATTAGGATCGTCCGGTATGGACCTGGTTAATTAAAACAGTCAACATTCGCCGTGGCAATAACCAGACTATAAACACCGTGAGTAACTAACAAAACCGCAAACTGCTGTCAGAACCACAAGCACCGCAGTCATGATTTTTTTACAAAATAAGTATTTGTTTTATAGTTATTGCAATCTATGACGGCGGGCGAGATTTACCCGTGGTTTAAAATATACAAGCGCATTACGACAATGTTCGTATTTGACGAAATGAACAGTTGCGAGTGTACTGTCGATCATACCCGCTTTTAATCACACGAACACACAGATACTACAAGTAAAGCCTGGTACCTTCATGAATTACGAGAATCATAATAGTTGAATTAAAAAAATATGAATACCTATATACTATTTTATAAGGAAACCCTGGTTGAGCATGTAGTACACGGCCACTTGACTAACTTTATTTTCGAAAAGCCCTGATATCCATACATATTAGCACTATGAATAAGATTTTAAAAATAGCTGAGCATTTTACTGTGAAAACCCTAATATTCAAACTCCAATATTCCTTCCTTGGTCTAGAACTATCAGTGTTTTAGGACAAACAGAATGATTTCTTCTAGTAATAACTTAGGTTTATACACAATCCATCTACTAACAAAAGATCATTACAGGATCTGATTCCATCCCAGAAGGTCTTGTTATCTTTCTCATCATTATATATGGTTTCATTAATCGATTGTGGTCAATAGCTAGAAATAAAAGTCCTTATCTGTTCTGTTGTTATTTCACTCTCTATGGATGGTCCCTGTAATCAAATCTACACACAACCTTTCTTCTCTTTGTTATGTCCTAATATCATTTATCATTTCTGCAGTCAATATTTGAATATATGAACTTTGTGCTGTCCACTTGTGTCATTTATTCTTATTTTATTTTCTTCTTGTAATATAATAATGTAAATATAAGTTGATATATCCTTTAAGTCAGGTTAAGTTTAAGTAAGGTTGCCTCGAAGAGACGGCTTTAAGCAATAAAGCCAACTTTTGTATTAGCTTGAAAGTAATGTAGATAAATAATGTGTTTCAGTATTTTTTTTATTTTCATGAAGTATAAAGTGAAACAATTAGTTATCTATCTATATATTCCTTTAGTACAATATCACTGGACTAGTTATTAATGTAATATTATTCGAATTTCATCACGAAATGTCAATCTAAAGTGCAAAAAAGTAATAAATGACACTCAATAGTAAGGTACAAATGTTACTGACACTTGCTGCGAATAACACACGCCCCACGTAATGTATAAAGACTATGTTATCTGCTTATTAAAAGTACAAAAATGTATGTAGATAGTTTCAAAAGGTATTAAAATATGGGCAGCTAAATAATGGAAATACAATTACAGATTTTTTGGTTCGTAAACTGGAACATGATTGTGTGATTAATGTCAACACAACCATATTCATCAATAGTCTACCAAATTACCTTAAACGTCGTTGTTACTTGATTTTTACAAATAAAAACTAGATACTGCAGTTTCATTTTTGATGTGTCATCGCTATCGTTCCATATACCTTCGATGTTCGTATTGTAAGTAATTGTTCAATTTTTACATGAGCGTACATGTAAACAAGACGGGAGTGTTCACCCCTGGAATAAATCCCTTAAAAGATACTTAGGCCCGCCCGTGTATCGGAGTTGTTACCCCTTGCAATTGGGTCACACCTCTAGCACAACCCTCTTGCAGGTAAGAGGTGCCGGGCCTGTTGGAATAAAATACAAGGCATTAATATTATGAATACAACACGTGAGCCATCGACTGCTTCACAGCTCGAGGCCCAACAGAGACGAGCTTAACTTATTTACTGACTAAACACATGTCAACATTGTCTATATATACCTTTGAACAGTGAGCAGTGATGCATTTTGATGGCTCAAGTGAGCTTATGTGATAAAAAGAGAAATAGTGATCCTACCTTCAACAGTGTATTAATTTCCCTCAGCGATGTAATTGGGAATCCCTCCTTCTCTTTTTCCATTTTGAGCCGTTTCAAGGCAACTATTTCATCTGTCGTTTTGTCACGGGCTCTGTAAACAACTCCATATGTGCCCTCCTCTATTCTATTTAAACATTGAAACTCTTCAACAGACCGACAGCCCTATAAAATATTGCAAAATAACATAAACATGTGAAAAACAACATGTAATTAATTAGTGAATTGCATAAAAGTGATGACAGCTGGAGATGTCAAAACCAGGTACTAAGTAATGAGGAAAAAAATTGTTACATTCAAGTGCAATTGAATTCATTTATCTTGTATAATGTATAAATTGAAATGTTACTTTGACTGATTTTCAAAACAAGAACTCTAATTTCACACCAATAAAGTAAGGGGTCCACTTTTCCTATTGCAATTTATAAGTATTATAAAATGATAGGTTTACCTGCAATAAAAACACTTCATTGATAAATATGCAGAATGAAGAATAAACTGCTGTGATTTAATATAACTAGAATTTAATTATTTTTCGCTCAAAATATGAAAATGAAGTAAACAAACCTGCAAGGCGGGATAATAAGGCGGGAGTAAATTTATAGCTTCCTCCTTTAATCTTGTTTTTTCTTCATCTTCTGTAGGTTTTTCATCCTCTGTGTTTTTCCCATTTTCTGCTGTTGGAGGGGGTGAAAAGGAATGTGATCTACTTCTGCTTTTTGATCTTGATAGTGACCTAAAAAAATATTTATTTAAAGATTACATACTTCCCAATTAAGAAATGACAATCCCGCTACTTTAATGTTGCTTGGACTACTTCATAATTGTAAAATGTTACACAAGTTTTTGGTTTAGTTCTGACATTGTGTAAATATGAAATACAAAAGATACTTATTGAGATTTAAATAGAAACTCAGTTAACAAAAGGAAAATCCAACTCAGTATATACAATATATATATATATATATATATATATACTGAGTTTCACCCAAATCGGTCCAGTAGTTTTGCCTTGATAATGGTACAGACAGACAGATTATAATATTAATAGGGATTATGAATACAAGTTTGTTTAGATATTTGTATATTCCATCTTCACTATCTATATTAGACCTAAATAAGTTATAGCGAAATTGAAATAATATTATATTCAGATAATGAACATAAGTATGTTACTTTAACACTGAGAAAATGTAGTTCTTGTGGGATAAGAAATTTACTCAAGCCCAGTGGTGTAGATAGATGGCTAACAGTTTATAAAAAGGGTAAAGTATCAATATAGCAGTGAGATAAAAAAATAGTCTATCCCTATGAATATTAAAAGAAATAACAAAAGAAATATATATAACCTTCTTGACTCATGGGATGATGGAGTTTCATGATCTGATTTCTGTGTGGGAGATTTTGATCTTTGCCTAGGTTTATCTGTAACTTTCTCTTTTTCACATTCTTTTTCCACCTTCTCATCTTCATCACCATTTTCTTCATCTTCAACATCATCATCATCATCATCAGTTTTTGATTCTGCTGCTGAATCTGATTCAGTACTTGAGCTACTTTCCTCAGTCTCACTATTTGTGTGTTCACCTAAAATAACAAATAAATCTTAGCCCAAAGCAAGTTCCCCCATCACATCCAGCCAGGATTTCTATCATTGAGTTTGGGACACATGTAGTAGGCTTTAATACTTTACACTCATTTCTTACATTAAATTAGAAATCACCTAACAGTAAGTTAATGTGAGTTATGTGTTAAAAATGATACACTTACCATCTTCTTGTTCTGAATTGCTCTTCATTTCGACATCGCTAGCATCTGATACTGTAACTACTGATTCCCCATAATTAGGTGAATGATTTGTTTTAGTCTTTTTACTAGATGCATCAGTAGGCGACACGGAACGCTTTTTACCACGACGTCGTCGTTCACGTCGAGCTTCCAATTCATTCCGTGATTCATGTTTCCTTTTCTCCATCTCTCTTTCTGAACCAAAAAAAAACAATTTATATAAAATAAAGTTCTATTTAAAACTAACAATGAATTTTAATACAAGCATTTGCCGGGACTTCATCAACATTGGTCAGGTAAATTATAGTTATTTTAGCAAAATTTGAACTGAAAAGGTATTTCTAACAGAGCAATGAATTTATTAGGCTTAAAATACATGAATTCTGAAGATTCTCATAAAAACCCGGGATAAGTATTACCCAGGATTGATTGAGTATCACTGATTTTAGGACAGGGAATTTGATCAGTGATAATATATAATCAGAAATTTTTCAACATTGTCACTTGAAACCTTTCCCAAAAAATGTCTAACTCTAAAATCTAAAAAAACCTTTACAATTTTATATTATAGGTAAATAGAAAATATAAACATTATTTACCCGCTTCTATGAGTCTTTTTCTTCGCTCCTGGTGATGTTTATCTAAAGAAGAGGACTGCTGATCTTCTTTTGATTCTTTATCTACATTATCAGAAGCCCTCTTTGAATCCTTATTTTGTAACTCTTTAGATATTCTTTTACTTAGCAGTCTTGTTCTTAAATCTTCTAATTCTTTATCACCTGATGCTCTATCTCTATTTTCTTTTTCATTATTATGGTTTGTGTGACCCTCCTCAGCAAGCATCCTTAGCCGTGATTCTATTCTATCAGTCTCTTGTTTTCTTTGCTCAGTTTCTGAGTACTTATACTGCCTCTCACGATTGATATATGGATCTCTTTTCATATCCTTCTCTTTGTACATTTCTTTCTCCCTATAGGACTCTCTTGGTCTTGTATCTCTGAAGGAGGGATTCTCTCTATACAGTTCTCTTTCCCTGTAATGTTCACGTTCTCTATATACTTCCTTATCTTTATAAAAATCTTTTTCTTTATACAAATCCTTCTCTTTTGTATCTCTCTCACGATATAATTCTTTGTCCCTCATATCTTTATATGTATCTTTGTTTTCTCTGTATGCATCTTTATTTTCCCTATATGCATCTTTGTTTTCCCTATACATGTCTTTGTTTTCTCTATACGCATCTTTATTTTCTCTATATGCATCTTTGTTATCTTTATAGGCATCTTTATTGTCCCTATACATTTCTTTTTCCCTGTATAATTCTTTTTCCCTATAGGCCATCTTTTCTCTGAAAGCCTCTTTATCTCTATAATATTGCTTTTCTCTATAATAGTCTTTGGCCATATCTTCTCTATCAGTATTCTTATTAATTTCTCGTTTAGGTTTGTCAGATTTATCCCGTTCCCTGTTGAAAAAGGTTTATGATTGATCTATAACATTCCCAATGTCAGAGGGGTGACAGACCTTAAAGCACATAATATATAAATGTATAAAATGAAAATTATTCAGAATTTATCTACTGCTGAAATACTCTTATGTCCAATTGACCATACTTATCAATTAAAAATCTAACAAAATTACCAAATACAGATTAAAATAAGTCATATTGGTTAATTATCAAGATTAGACATCTTTCTGCCTTTTTTTACTGATGTTCCATATAAAAATCCTACCACACATATTAGATAAGTCTATTATATAGATATTTCTTATTTATTATATATTTTAAACCAAGAAAAGTATATTTCTTTTTCTATGTGATATTATACTATAGCTATTCAAAAATTGGTAAATTGACATTAGAGGTTCTGGGAGCTGCATGTGTTTAGTCATTGCAGCAGACAACAAACTACTGACTAGTGCAACGCAGGAGCCCACATATTAATAGTGTTTCCAAAATAAATGAGTTGACTTCAGATCACATCAGCACTCAACAGTGAATACTAACTACTCTCTGCCACAAGGTCTAGATAGTCAACTATCACTATGCTCGTAAAACATACATTTACATAACAGAAACACTTAAACAAGTGTCTTTTTGGTATATGAATGAATAATCAACATTCATCTTATATTGTAACTAGCTTCTGCCTGTGACTACATCAAATGGAACCTAAAAAACTCCCAATTTGAAACATTCTTCATTGGTGGTCCACTCCTATTTGTCTTGATGATATATAGCCGATAGCCTTCCTACATATATAACACTGGATGAATTTTTCAAATCAGACCAGTGGTTCCAGAAATTAGCAAGTTCAAGCAAACAAACTCTTCAGCTTGATATATTAGTATTAGTTTCAGTTATATAATTAGGTATATTAGTAGATATACTAACATAGAACATAATGATTGCTCTACAAATGTCAGTCAAATACTTTAATGGATAGAGCTTAAATTGCATTTAGATTATATTTACTTACAATTAACTGTATGGAGTATTGATTAACAAGATAAGTAACTTTCATCTAAGGTTATAATTACCTTTTATTTCAGCTTAATTAAGATTAACTGAACTTTAAATTTAAACATACGAAAATGTAGAAATGTTATGAATATACCTAAAAAGATGTTTCTTCTCTTTTCGGTTGCTGTCCTTGTATCTATCTTTTGTAGACCTTTTATGACCTCGTTTGTCTCGATGAGAAGGTCGTATCACTGCTTGTGGTGGTTTTATAACCAGAGAATCTGCATTATCACGATCTTCATCTGATAAACTACATAAAAGACATTTTTAAACATATATTTTTATATGACTATTTTAATATAATTAAATTCAGAGCACTGTACTATTCAGTTGTTTAGGATCATATTTCAATAATGAGAATGCAAAAGTTTTTTTTGATGTACATTTTACTAAGTGTGATACATAAGTGAGGTTATATTTACAAAACATTAATGTTCTAAGAACAAACTATTTTCACCACATATGGAGTTGCATAAGAGGTAATAAGTCCCTACCCTCTCCCCCCTCATTACTTGTAAATAACCCGGACATATCCTTTATCTGTGTTAGTAAGTATTTAAGATTTAGGCTGTGGTTGAATGACTCTTATTTAAATTTTTGAAAAATAATGTTCAACTAATTGCCCATAGTGATACAACGTGTGTACATATTTTATCTGTTAATATTTAGCATCATTGAACAATTTCGGATCTCAAATAACTCCTAACTCCCTAAACACATTGCCATATCTGCGTGTAACAGCTCAAATCTTCACAATATCCCAAATGAAGCCCCACCTTACGTCTTAAAATATTGACTTGAAAATCACCATGAGCATGGTTTTCCACGATTGCTCTATTAAAATGAGCACGTCATAGCAGCGTGGATCAATGAGGAAGTGTAAATACATAAACATAAATGTACATTATTATGACTAATAACACAAGTTTAATTCGAAAATAATCTTTTCTAAAACCAAACAACTTACCTAAAATCCATCTCATCGTGTACAGGACTACGCGCTAGTTCTCCATCCTCACTTTGGTCATCTTCGTAATTACTCATAGTGTAATTATGTATTTCGCTTTTCGACCACTGAATTTAAGACTTTTATACACTGTTACCGCTGTGTAAAATAAAAAACTACACTTGTTCAACAACTAACAATAGAAAGCATTGAAAAACACTGAAAATTATGTGCTTCTGAAACTTCCTACGTAAGAAAGAAATGACGCCATTTTGTTTTGCAATCAGTGTGACCATAGTATTATCTATGGGTTTTAATCTCTTTTTATAATGTTTATGGCTTGGCAACTAGACTTTTAAGCTAGGGTTTTGAATCATTCACTGACAGCTAGCGTTCCACTCGTAGCTCACAACACCCAAAATGCTAAGGTAGCCATTCCACAAGGCGACCGCGGTTATTGTGATTGTGGCGAAAACGTCACTAATGACGTTCATCATCATTTTCGATCACACAACGTTCACAACGACCCATGTCAAGAGGATCGGGGTCGAATAACCGTTCCACTTGGGTTTACGATTGTAACGCCGGCAAGCAACTGCTCCGGGAAAGGTCGCGGTCATAAGCGTGGTCGTTGTAAGTCTCTGTTGGAACGCAACCAGAAAATAATAACTGTATTTCAAATGTCGAGTGAACTTATTGAATAAAATTTGGATTTGAATTGTTTAATGGAACTCGTTGAATGGCACTTGCTGATTACTACAAATCAGCTGTGGCACTCCATAGGCTTAAGAAAATGAAGAAACTAAATGTATTGCCGCGAAAAAGTCAAGAACCGAAGTTCATTTCGGAACAATTCAGCTATAGTCCGACTCTCACCTTCAACACAAACGCACGACATACGTGCTCGTGTACAAACGTTAGTTTTCGCGCTTGCTTGCTGTTTGCCTTCATACAAAAATCCTTCTGAACTGTAATGTAAAACATTGACTATATATGTGTGATTAAACGTGTACGACGCAACTTCTCTTTCATTTCTCCGTACACCGCTCAACGGCAACAACCATCATCTCATCACCATCGCACATCATCACCCCTCAGTATATCTCTACCCCTCACGCTTCATAAACACCATAGTCTTAAAAAGGTTTCAATGGTGAAAACCCAAGGCTTTGAACTTTAAAAATTTTATCTTACAGTAATCGCACAAGTATGATATTTTTTTCTTTACATCAGGTGAATGAGGAAAAGCAAAAAAAAGGTAAAAATAGATTACCTTTTGGTAGGCCTTTTGGTCAAAAGCACTAGATTACAAACAAGAAACTTTATCACATAATTTTTTTTCAACTATCTTCAAAACGATTAAAATAAAATTTAAGTTTAAAAACCAATTTAATAACAAATAGTCCTTTAAAATTAAGAGAAAAAATTATTTTATTATTATTTATAAAACATTCGAAACAATCATGATAGTCGTTATATAACCAAAGGCCTATTAAAAGATCTTAAAGTTTGAATTATGATCATTTTCACTATATCTCAGATCCATATAAAGTTTTGATGTAAACAGCAAATACAGTACATGAGCAACTATTTTTGATAAGCATATGAACACAAATCGTAGAGATTTCATGAATAAATTAATTATCACATGACTGCCATCAGGATATTGTTAACCAACTAAGATCTTGCTTAAAGGCCAAGCTGCCAAGCCAAAAACCTAAATAAATAATAATAAATACCCTCCAACCAACTGGCTTAAAGGCCTAGTTGCCAAGCCATAAATCCAATAAAAAAGAACCCACCAACCAACACAATATAATCTTTTGTAATAATTCTGAATTATTTATATTTTTTCGCTATTATCGCAGATTAGCACTAATTCAGGATGAATATATTTTGAGGTGTAGTATAATCAACATAGTTTCTTGACATGGTAAGTTTTTAATGTAATCGTCACTATACTAGCATGAGTATTTAAATATGAGAAGATAAATTTTAGATATTTATTAGATAGTATATTTATAAAAGTAATATGTGCTTAGAGGTTTAATTGTGCCGTTGCGTAGTTTAAACGTTACAGGAAAGTAATTTTAAATGAAGTTAGTAGAATAAAATTTAATTTTTTGGCTCTTAGGAAATGTTAGTTACCTGTCCTTGATAGTCAGATAGCTATGACTAATTACATGCCTGCTAATTAGTATAATTTTTAAATTAAGTTAAGCATTTTTTGTCCACAAAAATGGACACCTACAAGTTGCTCTTTGGATCTTATCATAATGCGCTAACTATTGATACTTTTTGATATTTAAAAAATCTTATAAACATGTATTAATGGCTTACCAAATAACATTTTTCTTTTTAATTACCATTATGTGCACTATTGCCTCGGGTTGGATTTACATATATGTCCCGGATGATTTCCTGGATGATTTTAATGGTTAATCTGTTTAGGAATATATTTAAGACTTATAACAACTGAAATTGGTTTTGAGTGGAAAAAATACATATTCAATTAATTATCCAAGTTTGAAATTCACGACAATGATCTGGTAATTTTGTCACCGAGACTTTTTTTACGTTTTTTGACGGGATTTATCTAAATAGGAGACATGTATCCGAAAATTTAAATATGTAGAGTTTTAAACAGTCGGTTAGGTTAGGTTTTGTGTAGACCAAAGCACCAGAACCGACTGGTAACCATTCTCTATTTATCTTATATATTAGTGAAAGACAGAAGTGAGGTTAGATTGACAAAACATTAATAACTCAGTAACTATATATTTCCTCGCCATAGGAGTTGCAGAAGGGATGAGTTTTCCTCCCCCCTCCCCCGCTCATTACTTATGATTCCGGGGACATATATGTAAACCACACCCATTGCCTCACTCAAGAGTGAGGGCAATATTGCACATAATGGTAATTTAACAATCCATCTTAAACAAGTTAAGATGGATTGTTATACACACTACTACTATCAATGTGCAGGGTTCCTCATAATGTTTCCATTGACTGTCAATATGTGGTAATCATAATTTGACAAGAATAACTGTCTAAACCCTTTCTACCAGGACTTTCAAAGATCTTGTAGTAAATAAGAGAGTTACTTATATACAAATTTATTATAAATTATGCTGTAAATAAGCTTGATACTTTTTATTGCAGAATAGTAAGATTTTGAGTACAATAGCTAATGCTATTGATAATAAGGATGAGGCTAAAAAACGAATTGAAAGTGGTAAACAGATACTTCAAGACCTCCAAAGTTGTATTCATAATTGCCAAAATCGATTTGGAGGTAAATCTGAATTGGCTACTGAGGATGACTTAAGGTACACAATGTCTACCTTTTATGAATGCAATGAAATTTTCTATTTACAGTATATTTATAATTAAAATAAAAGGATGATGATGGATATGTTTTAATATAATATTATTATATACAATGTGCCCCTTATAAAAACTGTTTAAATACTAGAGTAACCCCTGCAGTTACACCAGACATCAAGCCCTAACAAGTATTTATATTTTACTTAAACAAAAACTTGATTAGGTTTTTATACATCATGAGCAAAGCTATGGGCAATAACTAGTATGTATATAAAAATGAATGTTTATCTGTACGTCCTTTATAGAATCTTAAACTATACATTTGATCATGTGATGATGTTTAGCGAAGTTTTTGTGCATGAGCCAGAGAAGGTTTCTGAGTTGGTTCACAATTGGACCCAGTAGGTGGCACTGTTGGCATATCAATTGAAGCTTTTCCGGGCGGATGATGTCTGCCGGGACAGTATATCATAAAATTTGAATTACATTGAAGTTATTTATTTAAAACAAACAACTAGAATACACTATAATATAAACAAACTATATATGTTTCTTTGGGATTTATGTATAACTATGGGGCCGATTTCAATGTGATTTTCGCTGATCGACAGTAAATTCTTTATTTTAAAATCTATGCTATTTTTATCCTAGAAATCCCACTTCAATTTTCTGGGAACTATGTAAAATGGCCACATTAAAGAATACTGGAATTCTTATCTAATTTTTTATTGATTGACAGCAGATTTTACGTAATTAACGTGTGATTTTTTTTCCTGGGAATGGTTTGTAGTTGTTAGGGTATATAAACATTAACTTATTACATAAATACAGTTTTCACCAAAACAAGAACTTAAATTCTTTTTTAAATGCTGAGGTACTTTATGTCCCAGGAATCAAGTAACTACATTAAGTTTCTAAGGTATTAAATATTTTAAAATGTCCCTTTAATCTGTAAATAACTACCCCAATATACATTTATGAGTTATACAATAAAAAAGTTAATAGGCTGTTAAAAAAAATAAAAAGAAATGTGATTATGAAAAACACTTTTTTAAGGGCATATAAACTTTACATAACTATTATATTATTAAGTGTTATTTTTTCGTAAAAAGCCATTTATTAAAATAAGTTTTTATTGAATAACATTTTTTAACATCTTATAGTCTATTAACAGAAAAAAAGTCAATAGATAAAAGTGATTTTTTAAATGTGACTTGATAAGATGCTAGAATGCAAATATTCTTGTTAGAGCAAAACATGTATGATTGCTCAGATCCTGGAAATTCTATTTTCTTTGAATGATTTATGATGATTAGACAAATGATGGACAAGAATGTTTGTATTGTTTCCTAGTTCGTTTTTTATAGTTACAAATAATAAGACATCAGTGGAAAACATATTTTATAACTTATGACTGATAATGGTATCAGATTAAACATTATTTTCTACAGAAAATGGACCTTCGTGCATCATATAGATTTAATTAAACGGTGCTGCAATCATTAATGTTTTAAATGATTATGTGTGTGTAACTAACATTTTTCCTTAAGGCATGTTTGCAATGCCAAAATGCATGTTTTCAAAAATGCAAACCCTAAAAATTAAAATCTTCAATAAAAAATAAAAGAGTTAAAATTTTCGTGTTTAATTAATCTCTGTTTGGAGCAAATAGCTACCTATTGTCTCTTGAATATTTTGTTGTCAGCTAGTCAATTTTCAATGCTTAATGGGCCTCTCCAAGTTTGTGTGACATAATCCTGTACTTTTCTCACCTAGTCCATAATGATGACCTTGTTCAGGTTGTCACTACTGAGCTGGAGGGTGTATGCTGTGTTTATTGAGCGGTGATCTCAAATCCTGGACCTAGCTGTTCACATCTATCATCTGTCAGATTATAATGTGAACCTCTTCTATTGTTATTTTAACTCTTGTAAAATATATAGTTAATTTAAATGTTTTCTTTGTAGAATAGTTCACCTATGTGAGAACTGGGAAAAAACGTTGAGCCATGGTATTAGGACAAACCTCTCTAATTCCGCTATTCAGAATCTTGTGACAGCTGGTTTAAATTTAACTTTTAACATAGTAAATATTGGTATGTTTTTATATATTTTACTTTAGTGTACTGTGTAAAAAAATAAACAGAAGATTATTTTAGTATTTAAAATTTAAATACTAAAATAATCTTCTGTTTATTAAAATTTTAAATATATATAATACTCAGAATCTATGTAATTGCCCCATTTAAATCATAATAATAAAAACAAATTGAAATATATGGTAAATAATATTTAAGTTTATATAGCTAAAGGTGTATTCATGTTTTAGGTAACTCATTATGGAGCTACACTTGTCTGCATTTGACAAAACATGAAAAAGAAAGATTTAAAATATTAGCAAACATAAATACACCGCTTGGTTACTTCAGGGCATTTCTGCGGGCTTCTCTGAATGAACGCTCCTTGGAAAGGTATAACATAACAAGGGCAACATTTGTATTTATTTGGAACTTTGTTTTCTAATTAACTAATTTTTATTGCTATATGGGTACTAACTATATTATTAAATTTGCACAGTTTTTTGTTTATGCCAGCTTATTTTGTTAAGAAAATTACACTAATTTTACTCATTTTGTGAACTAACAACTCCTATGGGATACTTTATAAAGAGTTTTTCGATTGACGCGGGTAGATTTTGGCGGCCATTTTGTTTTGATGACATCTGTCAAATCGTTTGCTTATTTTTCAGTTACTTATGATGCCAAATCACATGGCAAATATCACGATTGTTCAAATGATAAAACCTCATTATATAAAACCAGAGGTTTCCCCGCGGCTACGCTGCTTGAAGAACAGTAACTAGTAGCTCTATGTTACATACATGAACATATAATTAAGAGTTTTTAATATGTATATATACATATATAAGCCTTCACTACTTAAGTTTAGAGATTAGTTATTGAATTCACTATAACTACAAAGAAACTAAGTAAATATTGTGTGTGTGTTGTGCACAGCAAAACATAAAGAAAAGTCGCGGCCAACCTGATTTGAACCTAATACATAATGAATGGCATGCGGGCACCCTGATAATTATATGTATTTGTTTTTAAATTACAACGATGGTTGTTTTTATTGCAATTGCAGCGCCAAGTAAACGACATCTTTTATCGGGATAAAACGTATCCTAAGTGTTAATTTCGGTTATAAGCCAGTTTTATATCGAGTTTTAATATACATTCATTTATTTCCAAAGAAGATGCGATCGCAGCGCCATCTTTTTAGCTATTTACGTCTATCCCGCAGTACCAGCGTTACTTATTGGCATAAAAAGTAATCTAAGTTACGACCCGGGATATAAGGTAGCTCCGTTTTGAATTTCATTTAAATCCGTTCCATAGTTTTTATGTGATACTTACTCTAACAGACAGAAAGACACTCCTGGTCTGAATCAGCCCCTGTGATTTATTTCACAGTCGATTCCTCGCCGTGCACAACTCTGGCTTTCTCAGACTTTGACTTAGCGAATTTTGCTCCGGGACCTAGGTCTACCTATGACCTCACCCGTCCGTCTACTGGATCCAACTGACCCAGGAGCTCAAAGTTCATGACCATTGACAACGCCGTTGGTTCGCTGACTGCTTCGAATCGTTTGAAAGAAGACGCCAATTTTGGCGGATCGTTTTTCGAAATGAAAAGCAGGGTTAACCTCTGGTGAAAGGGCTATTTAGGCATTCGAATTATTAGCACCCTCGCTACGTTCGTGCGTCAAACCATCTTGTGCCAAAATAAGTCACTTTCAACTCTCCTGTAACAATTTACTATTACCACCCACACTTATTGTAAATTGTGATAAAATTTACTTCATTATTATTGCATACTCTATTTTTAGGTACCTACAAAGTTGGGTATCCCATGGACTGTTAATGGAATATTATGAAGAGGGTTCTCTTCTTAGAGATCCAGAAATTTACAATTTGATCCCCAATATGGCGGCAGGTATTTATTGTATTTACACTATTAATAACGCAAATAAAAACTCGAGTATCACATGTACAATGGATTGATAACACTGTTTCAGGCTTATCATCAATTCTATTTGCACTATCAATTGACAGGCCAGAATTAAATGAATCACAACAAGTAACTCAAGTATATAAAGCAGAGCATGTTATACCTCTACCGATGCCTGTAAAACCTTCCACAAATGGTAAACGAAAGCCAATACGTCAAGTTATATCCTTTGACAAAAATGATCAAAGCAATTCAGCATTGAGTAAAGTCAAACCATTTTGTTCAGAAGTTGATGATTCAGTATGGAAAAGTGCACCTGCGACTTGTCTTAATTCTCCAGACCCAAAAACAACATTACCTCAAACTACTAACAGTGAACCAACAACATCAGAATACAAAAGTGGTTTGAGACATTTCTTTCCAGATAGTGTAAAAGCTATGGACACACCATCTCAAATACTTTCTAAACTGTCCGAGTGTGCAAAAGAGATCTTCTCATCTACAAATAGCATAGATGCAAATCAGATAGTTAAATCAGATGTATCAGAGTTAAGTGTAAATAACTTGAAAATATCAGAAAGTGACAGTGAAGAAATAGCAGGAAGTATAGACGGAAGTACATCTTGTCTAGAACTTTGTTTCACAGAGGACGAAAATCATCCGGATAAAGCTCTATTGATAGCGCTAGAGAATAAGGAAAAGGACTATTTAAATTTACAATTAAAATGTAACCAAATAGAAATCGCTAGTAAGGAAAAAATACAAAAGTTAGAAAAAGTTATATTAGATTTAAGCAAGTTAGTATTGTAGTTATATGCCTGGTGTAGTCTGCACTAAACTTACGGTCTACGATTGCAGGTTTAGAGCAGACAAATCGATACAAATATTGAGTGAAGTTTTAAAAATATGACAATGTTTGTTTTGCTTTTAGAGAAAACGAAAGAGTTAAGGAACAACTGAGGCATTACATGTCTGCAGTAGAAATGGGAAAAGCTTTAAAATCTAATAATAGTGATAGTGATGAATTAGTAAATATGAAAGTAAATTAGTTCAGGTATGATTTCTCCTAATATTTTTGTACAAAAATGTATATTAAATTTTCAAATATAAATATAGATTTTTAATCTTTCAAGGTAGCAGAAATGCATGCAGAACTTATGGAATTCAATCAACATTTGCAAAGAAGGTTACAAGACCTGGAGAGTATTTCAGCAGTTGAGATTTTAGATTATCCAGAATCAAATGTCAAAGCATACATTCCTTCTGCATTTCTAGTTGGAAAGAAAACACATTCCTATCATGTTTATCAGGTATATTATTTAATTATTCATCATTAATATAGAGATTGTCACAATTAACAATAATTTGTTTTATTTTGGGTTTCTTTTGTGGTCATCTGAGTCCTCTTCATGCCAGGACTTACTGAAAACAAAAAGAAAATTAAAATTAACAACCCTAATCACATTATGCATATATGCCTGCATTCTTAGATGCCAAGCATACTATTTTTCGTGATATTGTTTAATAATGCCGATAAAACAGCTTACCAATAGTATTCCTAATCCCCTTGCTACATCTAGGATAATGGTAATGTAAATGACTGTGTCACGCAGATGTAGCCAAGAGTTGAATGCTTTATTTAAAATGCTAAATTGTTAATTATGTGAAATATTGACAGATAACACATATACAGGAATAACTTTTCAAGTTGACCTTCTGGACCAAATCCTAAACTATGCGAAAAATACTCAAAGGAGACTCAAGGCCGATTTTGACCAAAACTGAAGTTGTATCACTAGATTTTTGAATAATTAATGTATGGAAAGTAGCACATTTTGATCAAAAACAACCCTTTTCATTGATTGGTTTGCAGTTTCACATACCTTCACAACAATTGATCTTTACAAGCTACTCTATGATTTGGTATATTATTTTTTTGAAAAACATCTGATTTGATTCCTATCAAGGGTAATTGATTTTTATTCACTTTAGTTTTCGTCAAAATCGGCCTCGAGACTCCTTTGAGTGTTTTTAGCAATTTAACATAGTTTAAGATATGGCCCTGTAAGCTTACTTGAATAATTCACATGTATTCACACGTTTCACATTATATGGCGATGAGTTTAAGGCATTATTTGAGATGCAACATTGTTAATGACGTTAAATACCGACAATAACGTATGTATATACACAAATGTAGCTATGCGCGAACGGCGTTATTTTTTAACACTTTTAAATAAGACTCCGCCACAGCCTATATCTTTAATACTAACACAGATGAACTCCCAACATAATCTAGCTAATCGTTAATAGTTTTATCATTGTAACTAAGACTCATTTCTGTATAGAAATGAGTTGTGTGACTGTATAGTCACAAACACTAATGCAGGCTGAGCCTTGCCCGTTAAACGGGTAAGCTGATAGAGATAATTGTGAATTTCAATAATGACATTTTCAGATATTCCTTAAAATTGGTCAAGAAGAATGGAGTATATACCACAGATACGCCAAATTCCACGAACTACATACACAATTAAAAAAATGTCACCCCGATATTGCTACCTACAAATTTCCACCAAAGAAAACTTTACGAAAGCGCGTAAGTGATATTTAAAAAAAATATAATAATGTTACGAATATGTAGGATGGAAATGGCGTTGGACTTATCACAAAGTTATAAGTACACACACGTATACATAGATTATCTTCGAGAAGTTTTTGCGTTTGTAGTACTATTTGTACAGTTAAAGGAATTCTAAACTTGGAATTTAAATTTCCTTGTATGATCAGCAAAAACGAACCTCGTTACATTTTCAAAAAATATATATTTACAATCAAAAGTCAACGGTGAAGGTCAAATAAATATTATTATTTACATTGCTAATTGTTGTGAGGGTTGGTTTTAGTTTGATGAATTATTTGATTAATTGTTTCTGATAAATAAGGTGAGATTTGTAGACTATAAGATTGACGAAATATTATTAAGACAGCATCGTCATACTGTGCTCTGTTTACCGCCATATCTATGTGCTGATTAAACCCGGTTTCTATATCTTACTATCCATTCTGTTACCTTACCGTGGTTGAGTTTTTCTTTTAACTAGTATAAACTACTAGGCAATTGAATGGATTGTAAGATAGAAAAAGCGGCTAAATATGGCTAACATGAACAAAAATCAGTGTCAAGTTAATTTTTTCAGGATGCCCACCTCGTCGAACAACGTCGGGTTGGCCTCCAAGCGTATCTGCGGCACATTCTTTTAGTGTTGCCAGAACTACGGGAGTGCACCAGTCGCGCAAGTCTCGTTGCACTCCTACCTTTCTTTGGGTAGGTATACATGAAAGGGGTAAGCTTATTTTTGGTTCAATTCCAGTAGATTCTGTTTTCTCTCTCTCTCTCTCTCTCTCTCTGGTCCAACTATGTGCAAAATTTGGCAAAAATAGGAGAGAAATTTCAACATGAGTATTTTTATATCTTTCCAGAATTTCATCAACAAAAGAAAATGGTCTCACTCATTCACCAGTAGAAAGGCAAATATCCAACGACTCTGTATCTTCATATAATGTTCTGTGATAAATTGTAACTGTTTATGTATTAATTTTATTTACGTATATGCTTCTCCATGTATCATCCATCACAACATGACTATGTACTTTCCATTCGTTAATTAAATTACGCACTGAGAAAATATATTCTTGATATCCATGTCGCAAACCAACGCTATCATGTGGCGTCTATTTATGAAGTGCATATCAATACTCAAAATGACAAAATAAATACAGAAGTGCAATTCACATTCACCATTATTGTGATATTTTAAAGGAAAAAGAAATTTTACGCATCGGATCTATAAGTACGGACATATTAATGCAATCTCATAAATGTGATGCAAAATATTTTATATATATGAGATTTGGTTGCACTGTGTGTTCAGATTTATTTTAATCGCCTGGTGATCTTTGTCTCTCTGCGCTACGATTTGGCTTGATTATTTGTAAAGGGCTTCATTAAAAATTTTGGCGGCTACGATTTAATACCTCCACTGGTATTTAATTACCACAAAATAATAAAATAAAACACTATTGATCATTGCATACACAACGGAAATAGGATAGGTGCGATTTTACAGGGGTGATTGCAGGTAAAATGAATTTTGAAATTAATGACAATCTCAATGAAAATAGTGTGTTTCAACTAAGACCAATTGATCCAAACAACTTTGAAGTTTATGAATGTAATAATAATTTTATGAATAAAGTTTTTCAATACAAGAATAGATCTTGAAATTAACAGAGTGAATAAATATATAAACTGAAAATAATGAATAATAATGTATTTATATTTACAAAAGAAAGTTGGACTGTTAAATAATATAGTGAGTGAATTAATGATTAAATACAATTTACTTTGAATATACATAATGTAATGTAATCAAAAATCATACAGTATATATTATTTAAATGAAGACGTGAGTGGATGAAGGTGATATGTCGCATATTCGGTTTTTTGCTTTTTTTGCGTAGATGAATGTTATAAGTCGATACCAAATGACTACAGACCTTAGACCATAGATATAAGGCATATTTAAAAAACAAAGAGTTGAAAAAGGTGTTAACTTCAGTTCAGTTTCAAATAAAGGTAAAACTTTTATCTCGATTCACTCAGAATTGGAATTATGCGACTTATTATTATCACCTTCATCCTCTCATGTCTTCAAATATCCTAATAATAGAATAATCGAAAATTTTATTTGATTTAAAAAGTAATAGATTCCAAATGCAATTATGATTATAAATATAGTATAATATTACTAAGTAATCTAGCAATTGTTTTTGTAATTTAAATGTACTGACACTACACATTCACATTTTATTGTATTACCATGGTTTTATATGTGGCTTCACTCGTGTATACTTTGACTATGCATTCTATGAAAGTTTAAGTTTATTCCTTTAAAATACAAAAAAATATCGTGAAGTTCTGTTTATTCCGGAGGCCGTGAAGAAGCAATAGAAAAAACTTACACGTTAGCATTTTAATATAGATAATAAATATATGGATTAAAATTTGATCTGATACGTTTTTTTGTATATTTACAGATGTATTTAAGTGGAAACGTATGACATTTGCTTTATTTACAACAATAAACATTTAATATTTGTAGGTACGTAAGAGGAATTATAGGAATGATAAAATCCTGACACACAGTTGGCGCTACCAGTCTTCTTGGCGACTGTTATTATTTTTATAGAAAATCTCAATTATAACATTCAATCAAAGCTTTATATATAATTTTTAAACGTTAATTGATCATAATTTAAAAGTCCTAATATTTTTTTGCATAACTAAATTTAAAAGAAAAATTGTATGGCTACAATGTTTAGTTCTAAGTCACTCAACGGGCTATGGAGCGAGCTATGTTGGGTGTTATGTTCTTATGGATAACATTAGAAATAAGGATATTCGTAAGAGAACGAAGGTAACCGACATAGCTAGCAAAATTAGCACGTTGAATGGCAGTGGGTCGGTCACGCCTGCCGCAGACGAGTCTTGGAGGGGATACCGCGTCTCGGTAAACGTAGTGTCGGACACCCTCCAGCCCGATGGACCGACGACCTGTGCAAGGTCGCCTGTGGGCGATCGATGAGGAAAACAGAAGACAGGGATGAGTGGCGCCGTCTTGGGAAGGCCTTTGTCCAGCAGTGAACTACGAATGGCTGACGACGACAATGTTTAGAAATGAATCAATTGACAAAAAAAAACAGATTTCTGAATAAGTTAGTAGGGTTTTAATATTTTATTTTATTATGATTTCGAAAATAAACTTATTACTACGGAATGTAATATTAGGATATTTGGCGTCTCTCGAAGAAGTAGGTAGGTGTCCTGTGGCCCAATTCTGCTATTATCTGCTGCTCTTATCGGCATATACTATCGTGTCATGGTTGGTGCCTGTGTCTGAGTATTCATTCACTTGCCATACTATCGGTTGAATTTTGAAATTACTTTAGGTATGCAACTTAAGTCATATCTTAACCGATAGTAAGGCAGTTATACGGCCAGTAAGATAATAAAAACTGGCCATCAATCAGGTTTGCCTGGTTTCAGTATTTTTTAATTCAAATGGATGGCGTGCCTATAGCAAGCCACTTTGTTGCTATTTATAAGAGAAAAGTCGCAAAATATTTTTTTGTTATCTTCTCAATATTCATTTCTGCTAACTCCATTTCTGCTAGTGGTAATACCAATTTTGTTTTTACTTTCATTTTGCCGCGACGATATTGAGAAGATATTGTGGATATAGATGCGAGTTTTTGACATTGTCGCAATGGGATCGTATTGGAATATCTTAACGCCAAGATACTTGAAAGAGCAGAATTGGGCCCCTGATCGCTGCATCGCTAAAGGGAAAAGCTTAGCGGGTTGAGGGTTTAAACCTTACAATGTCTTATATTAAATATAATACAAACAGTATATTTAATACAATATGTTTACTTCATTCCAGGCCTTATTATTAAATTTAAATGTTACTTTACCGAGTACAACGAACGAGTAACGATCTAGTTAAAGCAGATGTCTATCGGAATCCTTTCTGGATTGTATATAAATAACACAAGTATTTGTATATTGAGAGTATTTTATATCTTTGTAATAGTATTAGAGTTTAGGCGACGAAACATAAATGATTATACGGCTGGTCCGATTTTATTTTCCCAATGATAATTCTATGTAACTATTGCACTTATTTGTGATAAAACCCAAAATACTGAATTATATTCACATTGATATATATTAATTTATTTCATCGTTTAGCATCATTATTAGACCTTAGAAAAGTTTGATGATTAGAAAATTATACATATTATTCGGATTAAAATAATACGTTAAGTGAAATTATGTGAGGCTGGTTCTGCGTTAAACTTGTCAACCAACTTCATATCTGATTTAAAAAGTTGTTTTTTATCACCCGTGCGACTAACTTTGTAAGTTGGAAGTTGTACGCATTTACGCCTTCCTTATATTACTGACCATTCATTTGCCTTCTACTATCTAATATTTAAAATTCGACATTAACTCCATACAATGGCCGGCTCCCTATATCTTTTTATACTGTATACATTAGCTTGCCTTACACCATCGGTTGAATTTTGGCATTACATGTACGAAGTATATGTAAAATTTTATCCGCCAGTAAGGCAAGTGAACGCTCGGTATGAAATAGAAACCGGTAGTGTAAAAATTCAACCGATGGTAAGGCAGGTGAAATAATAATAAGATACAAGAACCGGCCATTAAAGAAATCAGTGCTATGTGTACAACTTGACAACGTTTTGCGAGTAATAAGCATAAGTAAGTTCTTATTAAAAATTGTATTCTACATCAAAATTAATTTTTTATCTATTCATGTTAAATTTTTATTTCACGTTAAAATAAAAACCACTACCACAAATTTTTGTTATTTAATGAGCAGCGTAAGAATTACATAGCATATTACTTAATTTTAACAGACTTCCAAAGAAGGTTCTTAATTCGACTAAGTTTTGAATGCTATGCGATTTTTCTGTCAATTGTAGACCGATTTTAAATTTTTTTCTTTATTCGAGTATACTCCCTAGGTGGTCCCATTGTCACGAAGTTAGGATGTGATAAGTGCATCCCAAGGAAATCGAGAGCAACCCTTGTTGAAGAGCGCCAAGCGTCTACCCTCTTAGAAAGACAAAACTTGTATATGCATGTCACTAGTGCAATTTCTACAGCCGTATGAAATATTATTTCTAAAGCTTAAGGAAGTAACAAATATTATTTTAACAAAAACCGATTTCAAAGTAAAAAGCAAGAAAAAATATTTTGTAAATATACCTTTTTTTTTTTTTTTTTTTATAGTTGGAGATCAGCAGACAGGCAGACGGCCCACTTGATGGACAGCGGTTACCATCACCTATGGACATTTGCAACACCAAAGGTGCTACGAATGCGCTGCTGCTCTCTTTAGGGAGCCTGGAACCTGGTCACTAATGCCGGAACACAACTCAAGGTTGTTATGGCGACATACTCTAGACCAGGGGTGGTAGCCATCCAGTCGGGCAAACGCCCTACCACCTGGCTGTGGGTTGTTTTGTCGCCTCTTACGACAGGCCGCCGGGCCGCAGGAAATTGTATTCTTTCTCCGTTCCTGCACGGATAATACCTATACCTATCTGTCTAATGTCACTACTAAGGCAAGAGTGAATAGTAATATCATTGAGATGATATAAGAGTAATATATAGGACCGGCCAAGACGCGGGGCAGGCAGAATAGTGTGTTGAAAGTGGCGGTGGAATTTAATGCCCATGAAGGGATATTGATAAACGTTGTCCTCCTTGTCGTAGAAGTCATACTTTTCATTACCAAAATTAAAGTATTCGGACTTAGATTATATATGCAGTGTTACCAGTAAGTACATAATCTTTATTTGAGCGTTCATTCTTTTCTAGACCATGCCAAGGAAGCCTTTCGTATCGCGTGTTAAAGTAAAAAGTATTTACGTGTCACGGCGTCTAGTAATTTTACCAGAATACTAGGATGTACCCGCGATTTCGCCCACGCTTGACCTGAAATTCCCGGAACAGAATGAACCACAGAATTTAAAAAGAATGTATATATAGTTATAGTGAAACTGTGTCGAAATAAACTAATTTTTACGCACCCGGACAACTAAAACGACTTTTAGGAAAATTCCCGGAATAAAAATGTCACGTTTTATTACATAAAATTTGCTATCGATCAATGAATCAGATAGGAATTCGAATTATTTTGATCTGGCCCTTTTAAATCATTCCCAAAAATATTCTCGCGGGATTCCCAGGATACAAAGTAGCGCAGATCTTTCGGAGAAGTGCGACCACAGACACCGTTACACGCATGTATAACACTATACATAATTATATTAGCGTCCGCCCGTTACTTCGTCTGGTTATCCTGTAAATTTGCTATATAAACACAATCGTCAACGATATATTTCTTTCTTTCCAACATTATATCAATTTGTTGTATTTAATAAACTACTTGTATCCTTAAAATATTTTTGATCCAGCCTCACAAATTTTCTTATTTATTATATTACTAGAGTTTACCCCGCGGCTGCGCCGCGGGTTAACCTCTCGTGCGTGTCTCTTGTTTAAAGAGCAAGTGCTACAGCTTATATTACAATGTTTTTATGTATTTGCCCACAGAAGATTCACTTCATTCTATATCGCTAATTATATATACTATCCCCCGTCTATCTGTCAACAAAATAAATTACAAAACTTGACCAAAAAGGCCAAAATGGTCCAAATGACCAAAAGACCACAGTGACCGACATGGCTAAAACGACGGAATAGGAAAAAACGACCAAAAAGGCCAAAATAATCAAAATGGTCAAAATGACCAAAGAGGCCAAAATGACCAAAAAGGCCAAAATGACCAAACAGGCCAAAATGACCAAAGAGGCCAAAATGACCATATAGGCCAAAATGACCATATAGGCCAAAATGATCATATAGGCCAAAATGACCAAAGAGGCCATAATGACCAAAGAGGCCAAAATGACCAAATAGGCCAAAATGACCAAAGAGGCCAAAATGACCAAAGAGGCCAAAATGACCAAAAAGGCCAAAATGACCAAATAGGCCAAAATGACCGAATAGGCCAAAATGACCGAATAAGCCAAAATGACCAAATAGGCCAAAATGACCAAAGAGGCGAAAATGACCAAAGAGGCCAAAATGACCAAAGAGGCCAAAATGACCAAATAGGCCAAAATGACCAAAGAGGCCAAAATGACCAAAGAGGCCAAAATGACCAAAAAGGCCAAAATGACCAAATAGGCCAAAATGACCGAATAGGCCAAAATGACCGAATAATCCAAAATGACCAAATAGGCCAAAATGACCAAATAGGCCAAAATGACCAAAAAGGCCAAAATGACCAAATAGGCCAAAATGACCAAATAGGCCAAAATGACCAAATAGGCCAAAATGACCAAAATGGTCAAAATGACCAAAAGGCCAAAATGAAAATTATCCCTTGTCCATCCTCAGTATTTAATTTACATACGTGCCGAATTTCAGCCAAATCGGTCCAGTAGTTTTTCCGTAAAAGCATAACAAACAAACAGACAAATATCATTTTATCCCGGAAACTATCCCATTTTTCGGGATAAAAAGTATCCTATGTTCATCCTCGGTATCGAAAATATATATATACTGAGTTTCAGCCAAATCGGTCCAGTAGTTTTTACGTGAAAACGGAACAGACAGACAGACAGACAGACAGACAGAGTTACTTTCGCATTTATAATATTAATAGGGATAGGACTAGAGTTTACCCCGCGGCTGCGCCGCGGGTTAACCTCTAGTGCGTGTCTCTTGTTTAAAGAGCAAGTGCTACAGGTTATATTACATTACATTTTTATGTATTTGCACAGGGAAGATTCACTTCATTTTATATCGCTAATTATATATATCATCCCCCGTCTATCTGTCAACAAAATAAATTACAAAACTTGACCAAAAAGGCCAAAATGGTCTGAATGACCAAAAGACCACAGTGACCGACATGGCTAAAATGACGAAATAGGCAAAAACGATCAAAAAGGCCAAAATAATCAAAATGGTAAAATGACCAGAGGCCAAAATGACCAAAATGACCAAATAGGCCAAATTGGCCAAAACGACCAAATAGGCCAAAATGACCAAAAAGGCTAAAATGACCAAATAGGCCAAAATTACCAAATAGGCCAAAATTACCAAAAAGGCCAAAATGATCAAAAAGGCCAAAATGACCAAATAGGCCAAAATGACCAAGTAGGCTAAAATGACCAAATAGGCCAAAATGACCAAATAGGCCAAAATGACCAAATAGGCCAAAATGATCAAAAAGGTCAAAATGAAAATTATCCCTTGTCCATCCTCAGTATTTAATTTACATACGTGCCAAATTACAGCCAAATCGGTCCAGTAGTTTTTCTTTGAAAGCATAACAAACAGACAAATATCATTTTATCCCGGAAACTATCCCATTTTTCGGGATAAAAAGTATCCTATGTTCATCCTCGGTATCGAAAATATATATATACTGAGTTTCAGCCAAATCGGTCCAGTAGATTTTACGTGAAAACGGAACAGACAGACAGACAGTTACTTTCGCATTTATAATACTAGAGTTTACCCCGCGGCCGCGCCGCGGGTTAACCTCTAGTGCTTGTCTCTTGTTTAAAGAGCAAGTGCTACAGGTTATATTATATTACAATATTTTTATGTATTTGCCAACGGAAGATTCACTTCATTTTATATCGCTAATTATATATACTATCCCCCCGTCCATCTGTCAACAAAATAAATTACAAAACTTGACCAAAAAGGCCAAAATGGTCTAAATGACCAAAGAGGCCAAAATGACCAAAAAGGTCAAAATGATCAAAAAGGCCAAAATGACCAAATAGGCCAAAATGACCAAATAGGCCAAAATGACCAAATAGGCCAAAATGACCAAATAGGCCAAAATGACCAAATAGGCCAAAATGACCAAATAGGCTAAAATGACCAAAAAGGAAAAATTACCAAATAGGCGAAAATGATCAAAAAGGCCAAAATGACCAAATAGGCCAAAATGACCAAATAGGCCAAAATGACCAAATAGGCCAAAATGACCAAGTAGGCCAAAATGACCAAGTAGGCCAAAATGACCAAATAGGTCAAAATGATCAAAAAGGCCAAATTACCAAAAAGGCCAAAATGAAAATTATCCCTTGTCCATCCTCAGTATTTAATTTACATACGTGCCGAATTTCAGCCAAATCGGTCCAGTAGTTTTTCCGTAAAAGCATAACAAACAAACAGACAAATATCATTTTATCCCGGAAACTATCCCATTTTTCGGGATAAAAAGTATCCTATGTTCATCCTCGGTATCGAAAATATATATATACTGAGTTTCAGCCAAATCGGTCCAGTAGTTTTTACGTGAAAACGGAACAGACAGACAGACAGACAGAGTTACTTTCGCATTTATAATATTAATAGGGATAATAATAGGGATTATAGTATAACTAGAGTTTACCCCGCGGCTGCGCCGCGGGTTAACCTCTCGTGCGTGTCTCTTGTTTAAAGAGCAAATGCTACAGCTTATATTATATTACAATGTTTTTATGTATTTGCCCACGGAAGATTCACTTCATTCTATATCGCTAATTATATATACTATCCCCCGTCTATCTGTAAACAAAATAAATTACAAAATTTGACCAAAAAGGGCAAAATGGTCTAAATGACCAAAAGACCACAGTGACCGACATGGCTAAAATGACGGAATAGGAAAAAACGACCAAAAAGGCCAAAATAATCAAAATGGTCAAAATCACCAAAGAGGCCAAAATGACCAAACAGGCCAAAATGACCAAATAGGCCAAAATGACCAAATAGGCCAAAATGACCAAGTAGGCCAAAATGACCAAGTAGGCCAAAATGACCAAATAGGTCAAAATGATCAAAAAGGCCAAATTACCAAAAAGGCCAAAATGAAAATTATCCCTTGTCCATCCTCAGTATTTAATTTACATACGTGCCGAATTTCAGCCAAATCGGTCCAGTAGTTTTTCCGTAAAAGCATAACAAACAAACAGACAAATATCATTTTATCCCGGAAACTATCCCATTTTTCGGGATAAAAAGTATCCTATGTTCATCCTCGGTATCGAAAATATATATATACTGAGTTTCAGCCAAATCGGTCCAGTAGTTTTTACGTGAAAACGGAACAGACAGACAGACAGACAGAGTTACTTTCGCATTTATAATATTAATAGGGATAATAATAGGGATTATAGTATAACTAGAGTTTACCCCGCGGCTGCGCCGCGGGTTAACCTCTCGTGCGTGTCTCTTGTTTAAAGAGCAAATGCTACAGCTTATATTATATTACAATGTTTTTATGTATTTGCCCACGGAAGATTCACTTCATTCTATATCGCTAATTATATATACTATCCCCCGTCTATCTGTAAACAAAATAAATTACAAAATTTGACCAAAAAGGGCAAAATGGTCTAAATGACCAAAAGACCACAGTGACCGACATGGCTAAAATGACGGAATAGGAAAAAACGACCAAAAAGGCCAAAATAATCAAAATGGTCAAAATCACCAAAGAGGCCAAAATGACCAAACAGGCCAAAATGACCAAATAGGCCAAAATGACCAAATAGGCCAAAATGACCAAAAAGGCCAAAATGACCAAATAGGCTAAAATGACCAAATAGGCCAAAATGACCAAAAAGTTCAAAATGATCAATAAGGCCAAAATTACCAAATAGGCCAAAATGACCAAATAGGCCAAAATGACCAAAAAGGTCAAAATGATCAATAAGGCCAAAATGACCAAAGAGGCCAAAATGACCAAAGAGGCCAAAATGACCATATAGGCCAAAATGACCAAAGAGGCCAAAATGACCAAAGAGGCCAAAATAACCATATAGACCAAAATGAACATATAGGCCAAAATGACCATAAAGGCCAAAATGACCATATAGGCCAAAATGACCATATAGGCCAAAATGACCAAAATGACCAAATAGGCCAAAATGACCAAATAGGCCAAAATGACCAAAAAGGCCAAAATGACCAAATAGGCTAAAATGACCAAATAGGCCAAAATGACCAAAAAGGTCAAAATGATCAATAAGGCCAAAATTACCAAATAGGCCAAAATGACCAGATAGGCCAAAATGACCAAAGAGACCAAAATGACCAAATAGGCCAAAATGACCGAAGAGGCCAAAATGACCAAGTAGGCCAAAATGACCAAATAGGTCAAAATGACCGAAGAGACCAAAATGACCAAAAAGGCCAAAATGACCATATAGGCCAAAATGACCAAAAAGGTCAAAATGATCAATAAGGCCAAAATGACCAAATAGGCCAAAATGACCAAATAGGCCAAAATGACCAAAGAGGCCAAAATGACCATATAGGCCAAAATGACCAAATAGGCCAAAAAGACCAAAGAGGCCAAAATGAAAATTATCCCTTGTCCATCCTCAGTATTTAATTTACATACGTGCCGAATTTCAGCCAAATCGGTCCAGCAGTTTTTCCGTAAAAGCATAACAAACAAACAGACAAATATCATTTTATCCCGGAAACTATCCCATTTTTTCGAGATAAAAAGTATCCTATGTTCATCCTCGGTATCGAAAATATATATATACTGAGTTTCAGCCAAATCGGTCCAGTAGTTTTTACGTGAAAACGGAACAGACAGACAGAGTTACTTTCGCATTTATAATATTAATAGGGATACATAACACACACATGTTCTATAGAAGGTTTGTGTTATATATTTATAGTTGGGACACTGAAATGAAAACACACCGATAGCAAATTAAATTCATAATTTTATTTTTATAATAAATAAAGTTAAGAAAACGCTCCGTTTGAGAATTTTCCATATATTAAATACATCATACAAAAGATGTCGATACAAACTAAATCACTTGGTGCAAAGGCAAGGCTGGTGTCGACGCCCGCTCGGCGTCACGCAGCAGCCCACGACCGAGGACAGCCTCTTGGAACTACCATTCGCAATACATTAGGCGTACAACCGTTTCACAGAGATACAAGTGTGCCCCACGTGGAATGCATCTTTGCAGACGTCTCTAATTTGCATGGAAAATGTATAATTTCATTTGATCATGATTTCAACATAATTACATAATGTAAAAACAGGTATGTAAAAAGCGTAATACACTTTAAAAGTGAAAAAACGAAATTTAGGTTTTCGTAAGAAATATAATAAATAAAATATAAAATCAAGTAGAATCTAACTTAGGTGTGAAATAATTTACTACAACTTTACATCTAAACGATATAAATGTATATTGCAACACATCAAGGAGCTTTGGAACCATTGAGTAATTCAGGACACCCTCTACGTTAAATTTCAGCTGGTAATCTATAATCTCAAACAAAATATAATATCTAAAACAATAGTGTGATTTCTCTTTGGTTTTCGGGACATGTTGACAGCCATAGTTCCATAACTCCTCAAGCGCGACCAGCGTCGCCTCGTCGTGACAATTTCATAAGTACTTACACAAGTTCCAGATCTACTACGAAGCTGATGAATCTTAAAAGCAAATACATAGTTAACTCCAACCAACTAATCACAAACACGGTGTTAACAAACAACCCAAGATATTATTTCATGATTTTCAAATTTAAAACAACTATCGTGTCAATAACGTTATATTGTATATAGGTGTGATTCGTTAAAATTGTCTCGTGGAATAATACTTTACTAAAATAAGCCTTTGCCGTCTTTATTTATTCTCTATTCATTTTTATTACATAGTAAGAGCCGATATTGTAACTTAACGACTAAATTACTACAAAGACGATACGATAAAGACGCAATACAAAATTAAAACATTTGCTAACAAAACATCACAGCTTACAAGCAAAGTGAGGGTGACGCGCAATATATATATGGCCAAGCGAAAGGTGATATGAATGATAACCTACGATTATGCAACAACCCTATTTTTGGTTATTGTTTTTATTCATATGTCTAATATATTATTACTGGCGTAATTAGTATTAAATATTTAACAGGGCAAAAGGTTTTAGTTGAAAGAGATTTTCGTATTCTATTAATGGGAAAATACAAAAATCGCCCACTAAAATCGTGTCGTGATTCATTCTGGCGCAAACCGTGCCTAGTAGCAGAGAACTTGCTAGTTGCAGCAAGTCGCCTAGGCACTCACGCTCGCGGCCGGCGCTACCATTGTACACCGCACACCACTCGCTCAATGCAAAACTTGACACAGTGTCCACTACTTGCCACCTGGCAATGACATGACGGAATAGTGACATGTACGGCTAAGGTGGGGGCTACCTCTGTGTCGCTGTTATCGACTGACTCATCAGACAGTGAGAATTATCTACGAAACATAAGATAGTCGACCTTAGGCGCACTTGTCAAACTACCCCAACGTGCAATCAAGTGACAAGTACTGTAACTATTCAGTATTCCGCTCATACTTTTCATATTAATTAATTACGTTATAGTTAATTTATTTGGATAAATTTTTATAATAATAATAATAACCTTTATTTCATTCAATTCACGGAACAAGGAATGGGGTAGCAAAATTGCTTTCTTTAAACGAGATGAACGGGTATTTATGGCTCGACGACCTTTTTCGTCCGTTTGTCTTAAACACGCGAACTTTCAGAGCCATAACTACACGTAATTGCACACACGTCTATCACCCGCTTTACGATGACCTATTAAACATCAAATAAAAATATGCAATAAAGACGATTAATTCTAATCATTAAAAGCATACAAAATTGTTTTATTTCTGAGACACTAAGGAAAAAAATAGTGGAAATAAACAATTACGAAGTATAATAAAAAAAATCTAGTCATTTTAAACAAGGTCAGGCAATGAAAGAAGTATATAATAATAATAGTAAAAGCAGAAAATTTACATTCAGATCTAATAGTATTTTTGCTTAAATAACCCCATTACTATATTTATTATGTTTTACATTAAGGGAATGCTGTAGGCCATAGACAATCCATTGTACATATTGGAAATAGTAGATTATATATCTGCGTTAGCCGCCGGCCGCGATTGGACCTCGCTGGAGCTCACCCTTGCCGATCTGTGCGTGTGCTGTGTTGCGAGCCATCTCGTTATCACCCATTAACACCTTGTCGACGTACGCCAAAGGGTTTCGTTTCATTTCAAACAAATAAATGCTCACATTTCGGCAATCATCGCTTATCACAACATATAAAAATATAATATATATTCAAAAAGCTTAACTACGACTACACATTTAAGATGCACACTGTATGCATTTGCCACCACACCAGAAACGGATAGCGCAGAGCCCACTGTATTTTATAACATATATTTATCATTTTTTTGTATTTTAATTTTTATGTTTTATTTGTGCGGCAGCATATGCAAGTCTGCAATATTTTCACAGCAAATTTTAAACAGAATATAAGTAAGACATATTGCATCTTTGACATCACCGTTATTTCGCCCGGGGAAGAGATGTGGCCATTTGCGGTTGAATATATCAATTTATATTCTGGTAACTGGCTCGGCATTTTTGTACTGAAGAACGTTACATTTATATAGGTAGACGTCGACCGCACTTCTTCCCGCGGCGACAGTGCGTCATGAATTTAAAATTATATTTAATTCATTAGGATAAAATGCATACTAGCACTGGAGTTTACAATTAATACTCAAGTCATTTAATAAAAATATTGGTTAATATCTTTTTATAAAATAGCAACACGAGGCCGTCGCAGCTTCGGATCTGCTCACATGGTAATACTTTTGCGCGGGCGCATTACGAGAACCGATATCGAATTTACATGAAACCTGATATTATAATAATTAGCGAAAAGCTACACAACCGGTCTATATCAACGTGCACTTATAGACGTTACAATAAGATAGCTCGAAAGATTTAAGCCTAAAACTACGATAATTTCTTTTTTTTGTATGCTGCTTACATTAGGCTTTTCGTAAACACAGTAATATAATGGATATAATTTTTTGAAGAATGATTTTTCGCCGCCCTATATTAGGTACATCTATGAAGTTTCATTTAAATTCTCTATGTGGGAACAGCTACCTCTTCAACTCTCATCTGCAAGGAACAAGAAAAAAATTAAAGGCGTCCAATATGATGTTTTTAAATCCAGCCTATTGCTTAGACCGCTTTAATGGATATATTACACATCTACATATTATAGATAATAAACATAATGTAATCCATATTAAAACATGAATGTGGAAGTTACTTCATTATAATATGTTTTTTTATTCTCACTGTGCGGCTTTTATAAACTGATAATCATCAAATTTGATATGTAATGTATGTTGATAACAGAGAGGAACATAGAAAGAAAATCTTAATGTTGAAATAGTATAGAACTACTTTGAAATTTAGACGATTGAAGCCATGGGAAAACTGTAGTATAATTATACAATTACAAATAAAACAAAATTATAATAACACATAAATGCCTCACTTGGCTTCCAAGCCAAGGTTTAGGCCTTTTAATTTTTTAGGGAGAGCTGACATTATACCCACAACAAAAGTCCAAGGTGGCTTGGCAGGTTTGACACATCAGTTACTTGACGAAGACTACTTGGGAATAGAGTCTACTTCACATAAGAGTGCTGTTCATTATTAGAATGTAAAAACATAAAAAATGTGTCGCCCCTATTATCCCCGCAAATCGCTATTGCGCCTGGCCGCTATTTTGGTGACGTAACCGTAGCCGAACAATCAGCACTGTTAGCATCACTGGCCGGCGAGTATGCGTACATATCGAGTTGCGGATGACGTCACGTGAATGTTAATTTGACAAGGTTCCAGCGCATTAGCAATTTGCGGGGATAATAAAAGGTTCAGTTTCAGATCGCCATTTTTGGGCGGTAGTCTTCAGCGGTAATGCTATTGGCCTGAGACGGTGTTATGAATAAATGGTGAATTGCGCACTCACCCCTCGCGCCGACTATGATGGACTTGCGCTTGATGTCCTGCGCGGGCGCCGGCCGCACGACGCCGGGCGCGCCGCCCACCAGGTGCCCGCCGCCCGCGCGGATCGGCTTCGCTGTAACACGCCGGACGTATTCAATCTCTACACACCAACAATTATATAGGACAAGCCCGCGACTTCGTCCACGCTTGACTTGAAGTTACCGCGAGATTCCCGGGACACAAAGTATGGCAGCATTTAAAAAGAAAATAAGCTACAGTTTTAGTAGAAACTGCCTCGAAATAAGTTTATTTTTATGCACCCGAACAACTTCAAATCCGCGGGGTTTCTGGGTTAAAAAATATCACACTTTTATTACATAAAATTTGGTGAGTGAAAAAAACATACACAAGAATTCGATGTTTTTTAATCTGCTCATTTTAAATCATTCCCAGAAAAGTTCTCGGGGGATTCCTAGAATAAATGATAGTGCAGATTTTTATTTGAGAATTTACTTCGATTAGCGAAAATCGTAAATCACATGATATGCCATCTGTTTCAAGACCGCAATTGAAAATGAGCTAAAAAAACTTACCAATCTGCGCTTGGGGTCCTCGTCGCGCCAGATTCTTCGCACGAACTGCCTCCTTGATCCTGTCCACTTCGAATTGATACCTCTTGCGGTCGCGCATAGCGCCATCCTTTGCCTCCTATAATACACACAATAAAAGAATATGCTTCAGTGAGAATTTTTAAACTATTATCAAATAAAAAAAACCAGTAAATGAAGTATAGTCTGTTACTAAAAATATTCATTCAAGAAGCCCTTTTCTAAAGAAGTCTTTGTAGTTAATTGTAAAGCTATGGAGGGTAAAGGTAAGGAGAACCATCTCAATATATTAAAAAGTGTCCACTGAAGGGCAGCAAATTAAGATGGCGCCATAATAGCAAGTGGAGAGTATTTAAAAATAGCGCCACAAATAATTAGAGTAGGATACTAGATTAAAGAAGGAAAGAAAGACTTCCTCTGTCATCGCGCATTTTACGAAAACGTAACTATTGCATGTCTCCTCATGGCGGAATTTTCAGATAATTTAGTTAGTTATCTAATTAGTGAAATAGATTTCAAAAATTCAATTGGTCAAAAATGTATATATATACTAGCTGTCCCGGCAGACGTCGTCCTGCCCGGTAAAAATAGGGGTTTGTCGCAGAGGGTTAATAATTTAGGGTTGTATGTATTTTTGTATGTTGTATCATAAAAAAATAGAAATTAAAAATTTTGTCTAAAAAAAAATTTAGGGGTGGACTACCCCTAACATTTAGGGGGATGAAAAATAGATGTTGGCCGATTCTCATAGATACCGGATAAGCACAAAACAATTCATCAAAATCGGTCAAGCCGTTTCGGAGGAGTATGGCAACGAAAACTGTGACACGAGAATTTTATATATTAGATATACATTTCAATACGAAAAAGTCTAGTTATTATAGATGGTCCTCCTTAACTCTACCCTCCATAAACTGAGCAAAAGGGGATATTTTCTACAGCTACCTACCAATGCAATTTTATAGACAAGAACAGTAGAAATTCATCAGTCATTGACATATTTTTCTTGTCTTATATTTATTTATGTAAGTGTATTTTATAATATTTTATTTACATATATCGTATTAGTATAATATTTATATTTTTATTAATGTATGTATATGATATCATGTATGTATTTATAAGTTTGTAAGATATGTATATTTATAAGATACTGATTCGATAGTGAGAATAATGCAACATATCCCTGTTCTTATCAAATTTTTTGTCCATCCAAAGGTTGTCTGGAAGAAATCGCTAATAGCGATAAGACCGCCCATTGTATTGTAAAATTTTGTTTCTGTTAACTGTATCTTTAAAACACAATAAAGCATATTCATTCATTCATGTTTACTGGAGCCCCGCAGTGCACCGCATGGACCTCCTCACCTTGAGCGCGGTCTCGAGCGCCTTGACGCGCTCCATGGTGGCGCGCAGCCGCTTCTCGAGCTTGGGCACCTCACAGCGCAGGTCGGCGTTGTCGCGCACCAGCTGCTTGTGCACCTTCGTCAGCTGCTCCAGGTTGTTCTCCAGGAACGAGATCTTCTGCTTCTGCGCCAGCGAGCCGCCCTCCTCCTCGGCGCCCTCCTCGCTGTTGTTCGACTTCTTTATCCTCGCCTGCGATTTTAACATTCATTCGCACTCTTACAACAATCATTGATTTCCTTTTTGTTTGTTAAGTATTCTTCCATAAAAGAACAACATCAAATAGTTTTTACAGATAAAAATTGAAAAATATTTAATAGCTATATTAAACGGTTGTAATTGCAGAATACGTCATAATTAGAATAGTTGTTTTAAATGAAATATGTGAGAAAGTTAAACCTCATGAGCATCAAAAATAAATATGAGTTAAAACTAGTTTATTCCGGATCTGCATGTGCCTCATTCATATTTAAGTAGCACCTTCGGTATATGGGTATTGCTCTAGGGCTTTTAATTGTAGTAGGCAAAGAACGTTAACCTTAAACCTTAGCAGACAGAACAGACCATGTACCTGGCCAGATTATACAAAGCGAATTGGTGAGCCTTATATTAAATATAGATAATTTCGAGGTGCAGGTTTCCTAATTGATAAATATTAAGTTTCCTAAGCGTTTATTTTATTTTCGTAAGTTTTTTTTGTTTAACCTATCAAGTTACTTACATATTTCTAAACAGTAAAACCCACATGAAACAAATGACAAATATCGTATTTTATATTGTGGGTTACGCAATAGTAATGTTCTGTGAGTTTAGCAAAAATATATAGTTAAGTTAAAAGTCGATTTAAATAACAAATCAAATTGGTAATACACTAGGACATTACTAATTCATCCGTCATCGAGCTGTCAAATGAAAAGAAATGCTTGAAAAGGGTATACAAATTGATAACGTTATGTATTATGATGTGG
Organism: Dendrolimus punctatus; assembly: GCA_012273795.1. NCBI lineage: Eukaryota > Metazoa > Arthropoda > Insecta > Lepidoptera > Lasiocampidae > Dendrolimus > Dendrolimus punctatus. The sequence continues at coordinate 11,389,665 of CM022537.1, forward strand.
TTAGATGAAAACCCTTGAAAGTATCGTGAGATGAGTGAGCACTGGCAACTGATGTATCTTGATAGATAGAAGTTGCTTGAATCACGCTTGTTAACCTAGACTATTTTCTACATAAGAAAAATAATAATGAATATTTTGGATCTGTTTATATCTCAAATATATGAAACGAAGTTAGAAGTTGCAACTGACCTGCAAGTCCTGTACGAACAGTTTGCGCAAATTGTGCAGAGTTTGCAACTCTTTAGCCACAGTGTCTTCGAGTCCTTTGAGATCTGCGCGGGCTTGTTCCCGTCTTTCCACACTTTGACTGTAAACGAAAAAAAACATATTAATTTAACGGAAAAGGAAATATGAGTTGAAATAGTGAGCCTCATAGCGATTACCTGTGAACAGACTCGAGTTATTTACGCCTCGCACGCACCCATCCATATACATCTTCGCTGCGTTATTCTTAGGCCAAATTCATAAGAGAATGCCAACCCCCGGCAGAATGAATATGAATGGGATACGTGCGGAACAACATGACAAAAAACAAAATAAATAAAAAATTAAGCAAACGGCGTAATAAGGTCGCGCACTACATCTACATAGTACTTACACTGATTACATATCTAAAGATCTCAGTACCATCGTCGTATTATATCACGACCGATGTCTATATAATAAAAATATTATGCGCTAAATACACGTGCAAACTATATATCACAGTATTACTAAAGACGCAGTGTGACACAATATTATTTATATGAACTCCAACAATAGAGGCGACATCACTCTTCGGCATTTTGAGTGTACCCAGACTAGAGGAAAGTGACAACGGACACTAGGATTGAAAATTAATCGCCAGTAGCTGCAACCAGACTAGAGGCAAAAATGATATGTGTGAATGATGATAATCATGCAATATACAAAATATACTTGCAACTCTTTAATTCAAAATAAATGCAAATTTTCGGAACGATTTCATGAGAATAGCTCTCTTAAATGCAATTAATACTTTAACTAATTACTCAATGGTTTCTAGTCACCTTTCTATATTATTGGTAAACATTGTATATAATTTTAAATATTTTGATTAGGCATACAATTATTTGAATAACTTGGTATGTCATATACCATAAAACTCGTACATGCAACCGTGCATATACAACTATAAGAAGAGTTGTAACGTTCTAAAATGAGCTTAATCTTTTTTATATAAAAATATTTCATTCAAAATATCTTACTCAGTGATTCTCTATACCAACAATGACGTTTATATACAACCTATATATTTACAAAAAAGAACTCAAATATTTCATCACATCCATATTTTCATACAAGCATTTTTTCTTAAAATTGCTTGCATATTGTTAAATCGATAATATTCATAGAAAAATATTAAGTTAAAAATTACTGAGTGAAATAGCAATATATGTAACGAGGCAGTGTTTCAACATAAAAATATATCTATTTTTCCCGCAAAAAAGTTAGCAATTTCGTTTTACATATTTAATGCATAATATGCTAGATAATCAACAATCGAATATATTTTAAATAATACTTTGGACCCTACAAACATACACTACGATATCAACAACACTTCTCTATTATGCATGACCAAACATTTGTTATCTTGTGTACTCATTACAATCAACTAACGTAATCAATAACCTATTATTGCAATACATGAAATTGTTACTATTTATTTATAGCCAAAACACTAAGAAAATATTATTACTATTTTCTGTGGAATTATTTATTAGTTAAATTGAACTATTAACAGTCTATGAATTAATAAATGCAAGCAGATTCAACTGTAACATGCCGTAAAACAAATATACCAAATGCTATTACGAACAAGGCACAACTAAAGTTCTACTCTACGACTTATTCACTTTGCAAGAACAACAAGTGGTGATAGAAAAAAACTACGATAATCCACATATAACTCGACACCTAAGTCCGATTTAGAAATAAGGTAAAAACATTTCTATTTCCGACGTATTTAGGTACCACTTTAAGCAATAAGAATTGTCTTTTAATAACCATAAAGATCTGTAATAACATCCTTATGAATTTTGTCATAATAACAATGATAAAATTCATAAGGAAGTTTTTCAAATATACGTTTTCCTTTATAATTTGCGCGTAGACACATCTTATACTAATATATAAAGCTGAAGAGTTTGTTTGTTTGTTTGTTTAAACGCGCTAATCTCAGGAACCGCGGGTCCGATTTGAAAAATTCTTTCAGTGTTGAATAGTACATTTATGGAGGAAGGCTATAGGCTATATATCATCACGCTAAGACCAATAGAAGCAGAGCAGCAATGAAAAATGTTTCAAAATCAGGAAATTCTTTTAACTATTCAACGCGGACGACGTCGCGGGCACAGCTAGTAATATAAAGGTATTTTTAATTTTTTTATTAATAAATGATTCCATTTATTTACAATAGAAAGTTTTCGTTAATCATGGAAATCCTTTTTTTTGTCGTAAGCCAAATACATACATACTGTAATTATAATTTCGCCAATTATATCCTACTTTATACTGTTTCTTTACATTGAAACTAAATTTTATGTCGAGAATGGGATATAGTAAAAGAACAATTTCTTTATAATTGATATATAAAATTATCTCGAAAATATATATTCGCCCTTCGAAGTACCGCGGAAATAGAAATGTTTACCTTAAATGTAGTTTGGTTTTGTCGCATTTTCGATTGTACCTAAGTTACTCTAATATGGCCTAACATCGATAATAATATCATAAGAGTAAGAAAAAAATGACTAGGGACATAATTTCACATTATTTTATGTCGTAGACGACAAAAAACTTGTTCATATTAACATCGCTGGTAACGATTATTTGTGCGAATAAACAACGTGATTTAAAACCAAGCTGTTATAATATGTTAAATGACGAATTCAATACTAATTATTACTGATTCATCACTCAATAGAGCTCGAAATATAATTATTAATTAAATAATAAAACATGCAATTAGGGCTTAAACTATATAAAACATAGCAATAAGCTAATAAAATAATAAATGCATATTAAATGCTTCATGGACTAGAATAATGTTAATTCTAGCACACTTAGGAAAACCTACAATAAAATATATTTTTTTGGTATAAACCAATTAAATGCAAATCATTTGCATTGAACACGATATCTTTGTACTAATCTCATAACTAGGCAACCGAATGAAGTTTATGTAAATAAATTAATATTTTTGTAAACATGGATTTCATTAAAACAAAGGTTAACACGGCCATTTACGCAGAATTATATTCAGAAATTGCCAATTATTTATATTATTCAATTTTTGCTATATGAAACTGGTACATAACATAACGATAAAGCTAAGTAGTAATATGTTACTTTTAAATTATAAATATTAAATAACAATAATCGGCATAAATTGTAATATAATTCTGCAAAACTGGCACTACAACCCCCTGAGCTCTATACGAATTTGAAAAGGCACTGCAACTGATATTGTCTAAGGTGAAACCCATGCCAAATGACAAAAAGAAAAAAAAACTTATACCAAAACAACAATTTGTGGATAACGATGCGTTAATAGGATCATTGTGACGGATATAAGGAGATGCAACTGAAGGGGATGGATGTTGCAGGAGTGTCGGGAGGGCTTCGGGATTGCCGAGAGTGACTTCTCCTCTTTACCCAAAGGCTTTTCTACGTCTAGGCCTGAATAGTCAAAGAGCCTCTTTTTAGGCGATATTATAAAATCCCTCAAATTGTTGGACTCGCTCAACAAAGTATGTTGATTGACCACTTCCTTTTCCGCCTTTTCGAGGTTTCGCTTTGGCGATCGGGACACTAACATGAGCTCCTTGAGTTTGGCCGATTTGTCCGCTTCCTCGCGCTTCAGCTTCTCGTAGTCGTCCTGGAGCTGTTGGCGGGCCAGTGTCAGCTCCTGGTATGTGCTGTTGACAAATATAATAATTTTAGACTCAAAATTTAACATGTTTTGTAAGAAAGTCTGTCAATTGCATAAACACGTATTGCATAGTAAGAGCAACTAAGTTTGATGGAAGTCTGTATTCACAATATTTTGACATGCAGGCGTATCATCTTTGGCGTATAATGAAGTTTTTTTAATATGTATTTGTATGTGGCAGAGCTTAGCTGGAATCAGTATCTAGATTATAGCTCTTAGCCGGACTCGTTGAGTGTGATACCACACTCACAGTATTTGCGCGTGAAATGGTTAGACTTGTGCTAATCGTTTTTCGTGCCGCGAGTAAGAGTTCCGATAGCCAATTTGCCCCTCCACCTATCCAATTTCTGTTTCCCATCCTAAAAGCTGGCAACGTGTTGCGTTGCAAACTTTTATAGGCGACGGTAACCACTTGAACCTTGAGCCGGGCCGTCTGCCTGTTTGCCAGCTTGGTTGACACAATTATACAACAAAAATAAGTGATGTTATGTTTATAAATTTACAAAAAAACCTCCGGACCTTAGGGGTTGTAGTGTGGGTAAGTATACCTCAACCCCTATCCACTACTTAAAATTTGTGTACCGGACTGTTAAGTCGCAGCCGCCAGCTTCGCGACAAAAAGTTCTGTGTGTGTTGTATGTATGCGTGCACTTACTCCTTGAGCTCCTGGTGGTGGCGCTGCAACGCGGCGAGCTCGTCGCGCAGCGCCGCCAGCTGCGTGGCGTGCGCGGCGCGCAGCTCGCCCAGCTGCGCCTCGAGCGCGCCGCGCACCTGCGAGTCCGCGCGCTGCTCGGCCGCCGCCAGCTGCACGCGCTCCGCGGCCTGAGGCGCAGCGCACAAACGTTAACACACGCAAAGCGCAAACAGACGACCAACAACTCACTTTTATACAATTTCATATTTATAGTGTATTATAAGTATCTGAAGTATAAGATCCAAGTATATGCGAATAAAGCTGTATAAACCATGATCCTTAATGTATTGTATGTGTTCAAAAACGAACATGGACTATTAATCTCAAATAGTGATTATGAGCAAAATAGCACTGGCCAAAGTTACATGATAAGTTCTACTGATTCATTCAATACTATGAATAATTGTGGAAAGTGGCTCAAACAAATTCATTTATTATTTTATTTTTCAATAAGAAAATTTACATTTTTAAGTTAGATAATTAAAAGGTACATCCTTTTAACTATCTAGGCACATAAAATACTTAATTAAATATGTAAATAAATTGGAAAATAACTTATTCAATGCAAATCAAATTAAGACGGAATACTTGTAAAGTGACATTACTTTGACTGAATTCACTTTTGAACTGACTTAACTCACTGAGCCAATAGCCTTGCAAAGGGACCAACCTGCAAACGGGCGCACTCTTCCCGCAGCGCATCAGCAGCCTCCTCGAGTTGCCTCTTCTTGTTCTCCGCTTCGCGCATGGACTCAGCGAGCGAGGCGCACCTCGCCTCGTGCTGCGAGATCAGCAACCGGCACTCGCCTAGAGAGCGTTCGTACTCTTCGATCTGCCAACGTACAACATCATGATGTATAATAAAGTCAACATACTGAAGCACAAATACTTTATGTGGAGGAACAATTCGCACTAAGTAAATTAGGAACTTCTCAGATATTCATTTTCAGATTATTTTTCTCACAACTCTTCCACCTTTATAATTTCGAGAATCATCTACTTCATGTAGTATGTCTATTATTTATATAAATAGTTATTACACAATACACATTATTATGGTATGGCCTTTATATCAAATACAATTATTGCGTGTAGTGCTTGTTTGTGTTAGTATAAACAATAAACTTCTGTGTGTAAATTATTATACCCTGTAAAAACAACCGTTTTAGCCATGTAAAAAACCTATTATTATTCCACTAACAGTAACCTCTGTGACATATTTCATTGATTTTTTTAAATTCACATAAAAATCTGATGTTTTTTCTGTTTATTTTCAAAATAACAAAATATAGAATTTAGCCTTATAATTTCAATTAAAACAGGTGAGTCATAAAATACGTTAGATTACCTTCTGATTGGCGTCAATGTTAGCCGATTCAAGGGAATGGCATCGCTGTACGATGTTCTTGACTTCGCTCTTCATCTTGCTGATGTGCAAACGGGCGACGGTGAACTCCTCCTCGAGTTTGCCAACAGTGTCCACGTTCAATTTGAAGTCCAATTCGGAGCCACCGACGGCGGCACCGATTTCCGCGAGATCCTTTAGTAGGTTTGTCAGAAGCTCAGCGATGCGCTTGCGCTGGTGAGCTGACAAGTCGCGGAGTTGCTGCAGTTCAGATGTTGCACTGGCCAAGGCACTCTGTATATAGATGTACAAAGTCAATAAACAATATCAACAATTAACAGTTTTACACAAGTAATAATTTCTACCGATGTATCTGCACAGTAGACCAATGTCAGTAGCGGAGGAAACTAAGATCACGTGTAAGCGGAAAAAAGGTGGAAATGCATAAAACACAACTCTTACCATTCCTACTTAGCAATAAAGTTCAATACATGTCGAAAACTGGTGTGCACTTTTCTGCGCAAACGAATATTGCCGATCGGGATTGTAACTTGCGTAAATAGATGACAGTCTAATCAATTGAGACTTTTGAATTATACGGTAACTTTTGCACATTACTGGCGTGGTTGTGTGAACAAGTAAAAGAAACCACCCTCAAAAACTTTCTTTTAATAAGATAAGATTCATGGAATACCTGTTTGGTCTGTAGTTCTTCGGAGAGCTGGTCGCACTCGCGGCTCTTGCTGTCAACCTCCTGCGACTTCTGGTCGTAGTTGACCGCGAGCTCTTCGAGCGCTTGGAGCACTTCTTTAACCTCCTCCTTGGCAGCCTCATTCTCTTGTTGGATGCGATTCATGTCACCTTGCAGTGCTTCATAGTCCCGCCTGTATTATAAATTATACTATCAATCTAGATCATACTCCTAAAATATGAATCAGATGGTTATTAATAGTGTACACATATTATAATACTTTTTTTAAAATAATTCTTAACATTTGGTCATGAAACCCTAAGAAGAATTTAATCGAAAATGCCGAATATTTCAAAGAACTACTCATTCTATCTTAACTGCACTTTTTCTAATCTTATTGCTATTACAAATTTCAGTACACCATAGATAATAGCCTATCCTGTGGGTCCTTGCATTATTATAACTCATAGTTTCCGTATGCGGGACATTGTAATGGGCATTTTCCTCACCCCTCGCTTCACCAGTATAAACTGGTCAAGTGAAGTCATTCCAGTTTCTGATGCTTTCGGTTGATATGAATTAAATCACTCAATCAATTGTTGTAATTTTAAACGCTATACTCTAAACTAATTTATTAATAATAGATTAGAAGGATATAATATATACATAATATGTAGAATTATTAAATATTATAATTATAATATAAAATTTATATAAATTTTTTTACTATTAGATATATTGATTGATTCAGTGCATTTTTAAAATTTATATCATTAGATATTTTTAATTGAATATGTATTTCTATTATGATACCATTCTAAGTTAGAGGATGGACTGTTATAATTTTAGAAGCGTCAAGTCGTTCTAATCGTGGTTAAAAACATTTAGCAATTCCATATGATTTATGAGGAATAAAAAATTACAGTAGATAGTGGACATGCATGCCGATTTTAGAGGGATTCATTTTTCCATATTTTTTTTGCAGTTCAGCAGATAGGCAGACGGGCCACTTAATGGAAAGCGGTTACCATCGCCTATCGACATTTGCAACACCAAAGGTGCTACAAATGAGCTGCTGCTCTCTTAAGAAAGAAATGGCAAAATGGCAATGGTAGGAAACAACTTCATTTATCGAGATAAAATGTATCCTAAGTGTTAAACTTGGGAAGCCAGCACTATGTCGAGTTTCATTCATATACGTTGTGGTTCCCAAAAAAGATGCGATCGCAGCACCATCCTTTTCAGTATTTTCGTCTATCCCACGGAAATGACATAATTTATCGAGATAAAAAGTATTCTAAGTTACGCTACGGATATAAGCTAGCTATATGTCAAGTTTCATTTAAATCAGTTCCGTTCTTTTCACGTGATGCTCTAACAACAAACACACAAAAATTCTACACATTGTATTTTAGGAATCTGCTGGTCCAACTTCTCCCCGTTTTTTTTACATCTTTAAACACATCGTAAAAATTATGAAATTAGTAAGAAATTAGAAACATTTACAGATTTACTATAGCATATAGATTAGATAACATATATTTTTATACAGTTTATAAGTTATAAATTTTCTATAGTAACAGTAAACACTTGTTCAATAAATCCCTATGAATATAGACAAATATGCACAACAAAACAAAAATTACAAAGTTATGATGACTATGTAATCACGATAAACTTTATCTATACATCATATAATTAAAAATTAATGACTTCCATTGGTAGCGTCAAGAACTTTTTTTATTTTTATTAGTGGTTAGAGGAAAATTTTGAGTGTAAGGAATAACATTACAAAGGTTTCCAACACACTTAAAGTAATAGGATATTTGAAATTGTATTACCTCGTGCAAGCAATGAGCTCCTCTTGCTCCATCATCTGTTCCTTAAGTTTCTCAACCAGTTGCGAGTGCTGATTGATCTCCTCGTCTTTGTCATCCAGCTGTTGGTATAGAGCTTCCAGTTTGCCCTGCATTGCGGCGTCTTCCACAACACTCGCAACTGCGACTGGTACGGGCTACATTTAAAAACACATTACTTATTTATGGTATTGCTCTTTACATAATTCAATCTTTTATTGCCGCTTCAAAATCACTGGGTAAGGACCTTGCGTTTATGGGGAATGGCTGGTATATCTGCTTCATATCCGTGACATAGCGGACAGATCGCAATAATGTCGTCTATGTTGGCCACGTTTACAGAAACAGGCTAGTAATGTGGAGAGCAAATGTCGAACATGACAGGATGACATGCGTAACAATTGTTACTAACTAATGCTCTTACAATACTGAAGACCACGCGAAATAAGAAACGGACTCCAGGCTTCGAGGCAGACGCTCCGAATGTAACCGGCATTTAACGCTAGAGTGATTACAGACAGCCACATTTTTGTAATACGAATTAGCAGGTACAATACGATAGTGATCACGACGCGTAAGTTTCATCACGATTTATGAAAGTCCTTCACCATCAATATAATATTCATTTCACTATGTATTATTTTATTTGTAACTAGCATACGCCCGCGACTTCGTCCACGCTTGACTTGAAATTCCCGCAGGATAACAGGGACACAGAGTCCCGCAGCATTTAAAAAAGAATGTAAGCTGTCGTTTTAGTGAAAACTATGTTAGATAAACCTTATTTTTAAACACCCGAACAAGTATAAGCGACTGCCGGACAAAATTCGGAATAAAAATATCACACATTTTACTACATAAAATTTGCTATCAATCCGTGGAAAAAATCGCATTCGAATTCGATTTTTTTTCAACCTGACCATTTTTAATAATTCCCGAAAAAAAACCCCTCAGTTTTCCTAGTATAAAAAACGCAGATTTTAATTCTAAGAATTTGCAGTCGATCAGCGAAAACCTGATCTAAATTGGCCCAGTAGTATTTACGTGAATCCCGAACAAACAGACAAGTAATCTAAAAAAAATGCTTCGTGTTCTCCGTTGTTTATATAGGCTATTCCAGTTTTTATTTTTAAATAGCTTCCATATACAGACTCTGCATAGTTAGAATTCTATAATATTGTTGACTTAAATTTTCCTAATGAAATATAGAGAGCTATGTACTATCTAATACATACCGGTGCTGGCGGTTTCTCCTCAATGAATGACGTGACTGGGGTGACGGCGTCGATCTCCTGCAGGTTGACTTGTTCCTCCAGGCGCACGGTTTCGCCGGAACGCCAACGGTTCAGTTCAGCCTCCAATTTCTCAACCTAATAAGAACAAAAAATGCTCTATTATAAACCATGAACTTTATTCTAGACAATACACATATCGTATAATAATAATAATACACATACATACCTATACTATTGAACAATGCGTGGCATTATGTACTACATATATAGTATATTTTTCACTAGGAACTAGACTGTGGCATATAGCATTGCTATGAAAACTGAATACAAAGCTATTAGAAAGAAATAAACACAACATAGAAATAATTTCACCGTTGCTACAGTTAACTTTCAATATACAATTATAAACAACACAATATATAAATTATATTTCGAACTGGACTGAGCTAATGCAAATTATTCTAGATCAAGATATTAACAATAATGACGGGATGACATGAACTAAGAAGGCCCCCATACACTTTATGAATTTTTTTATAATTATAAAGAAACTTGCCTTGCCCTTTAGCCTAGCCACCTTCTCCTTTTCTCTCTCATAACGACGCTTCCATTCCTCGGCCGTAAGCTCCTCATTGACACAAACGACATTCTTGACGGTTTTAGCTCTGCAACCGTGAGATAAATTTAGAACATTTACTGCATACTACAAATATTTGAAGTTTGCAAGTCCACTACTGCTACGCGTCAGTTACGACAGAAACGCATGAAAACATGGAGATTATAATCCATAAGAGTTAAAGCTATTTTTGAAGACAGACATTTTGCTTTATACATCGATTTTTTTCTTATTGCTTGATGTAGGCAGACGGCTCATCTAATGGAAAGCTATCACCACCGCCAACAGAGGCGCCGCCAACGCGTTGCCGACCTTGTGACACAGAGAGATCGTTATCTCAAGCAGAATAATCATACTCGAGGAATCTTAATTTAGAGGGATTGTTATATCAAGCATGGTTTTGCGCATTACACTATTGTTATAAAATACGAACTTAAAAGGTAATGAAATAATAACCAATTTTATAATATAAATAATAATCCCTAACACAAATATAATTTTTATATTTTCAGAAAATTCACAATTGCACGTATATGTTTAAAGTATATATGTTGGGTGATTTGAAAGATGTATCTGAATTCGTTACGTATGCGCCGGTTTTGTATCGAAGTGGTAATAACGTTAACTCTAGGGCATACAGTTCTGAAATTAATAAGATTTAATTGAATTTCAATGTGTCCTAATTATATTTTAATTAAAGCCGCGTACTCATCACCGTATCTCTTATCGAGGGGAACGCCGACACTGATCTTCGTTTTGTCGGCTCGTTGTGCCGCTAGCTTTGAGCCCGCGTGCAACGTACATAGTATCATTTTTGGTTACAGTAACTACAACGTTACGGTTACGGCTCGCAGGCGAGTACGCGACTTTAGATTAACAGTCATGAAAACCTACAAAACAACTAGTAAAAAGCATTTCCATTCATTGTTACAAAACGAATCATACACGTGAGGGGGTGGATCAAAAACAAAGTAATTGAATATACCTTTTGCCGAAATCGAGTGTGCTTTTGGTCTCACTTTCGTTGAACGACGCAGGCGAACAACATATCACAATAGTAGTCCTGGCGTTACCACCGAGTGACTCTTGTAAAATTCGTGTCAGTTTAGAATCTCTGTATGGTATGTGTGACTTGTTGCCATCAGCTAATGCAGATATCACATTTCCTAGGGCTGATAATGATTTGTTGATGTTTTTGGCTTCATCAAGCACAGTACCTTCAGCACCAGTTTTAGATACCTGTTATTAACATTTTAAGGTTATTATTATTTACTTGGAATATCCACGATGCTTGACTTGCATATGCTTGGAATGTATATCCTCTTATTTCAGGCATCTGAAGTATGTATATGCCACCAATTATCACTGTTCGATTCATAGTGCATATTTGTTTAGAATCCCTATTAATATTATAAACGCGAAAGTAACTGTCTGTCTGTTCCGTTTTCACAGAAAAACTACTGGACCAATTTGGCTGGAACTCAGTATATACCTATATATTTTCGATGCCAAGGATGACCATAAGATACTTTTATCTCGAAAAATGAGATAGTTACCGGGATAAAAAAATTATTGTCTCTCTGTTTGTTATGCTTTTAGGAGACTATGAACCGATTTGGCTGAAATTCGGTACATATGCAATTTTAATACCGAGGGTGGCCAAGGGATCCTTTTTATCCCAGATAATGGGATAGATTTATGTAAAGGCTATCCCGGAAAGCAGGATAGGTTTTGTGTTTTTTGTAATTTTTGTCCAATTTGTCATTTATGTAGTTTACAGACGGCGATGGGATAGTTTGCGATATAAAATGAAGTGAATCTTCCGAAGGCAAATAATTGTAATAACATCTTTAAACAAAAAGTATACACTAGAGGTGGCCCGCAGCGCAGTCGCGGGATAAACTCTAGTCTAATATGTTGGCAAGATTACACAATCACTTAAATGTGCAAGTTAAATTGTTGTGAAAACTCACTTTCACAATTATATGTTAGTATGGAAGTATAGATAAGTTAAATAAATTACTTGCTATGTTTTACGTTATGTTCGCATTATAATAAATTACAAAAATTCATTACACTATATATATTCTGGACTAAAACTGATAGTTTTGAGATAATAACTTAATGTAGCATTGAACTAAACTATTAACATAAATTACAATAAATTCAATGTTGAAACTAAGAAATAATTTTATTTATCTGGAAAACAAATCTACAAGTAAATTCCATACAAGTACAGATATTAAATGGGATGGATGGTATGGGAGATTTTGAGAGCATGTCACATTTCCAACAAATAAGATTGTGGCCCCTAAGTCAGTGTCTGGGTGCCTAGCGCCACAGGGTAAGGGTGGACTTGGCCCTACCTTTTCATCACATACATGTAAAAAATTCACAACTTCATATTATACAAATAGAAGTACAAGTAATTGAATTTACCTTCTCAGAACCAGCCAAGTCTACAAGATACAGTTTCCCAGATAGTTTCTTTTGATTTTCTAAGTTTTCCTGTTTCACGTTTATCAGGAATACTGAGTGAGATCTTGATGAATGTTCATTCATGTCTGGAAGAGACAATATTTTATTCACGACGATAATTATTAAATTATTTTGTTTCTTAAATACAGTCAAACTAAAGCATTAATAGATTTAATCTAAGAAATGACTATAATTGTGATAGTAACCCTATCTTTTAATGCAGAGAATTTGGTTAATTTATCCATGTTGTATGGCACCAGCTGTATTTTTAATCAAATTAATCACACTTGTAAAATATTAAAAAAACAAATTAAATCTGCCAGACTGCTTCTAAATTGATGTGGTAGTGAGGACTATTAGTGAACTTCTGCATTTTTATTGAGTTTTTTTTATGGTCTGAATTCGTAGATATTCTTCCTAAGGATGTTATCCTCGAATGTTCAGAAGGAAGAAACAATAGTCTATTAACATATACCGAAATTTTCAGTAAAATTACAGTGATGTAATAAAAAAACTTGCAAAACTTGAAAGGTCTGCAAAGAAAGACAAGGTGAATCATTATATTTTGGGCATGTAACCATTTATATCTAATTAGTGTTTGTTCAATCTTCTTGTAATTGAACTTAGAAACAGGGCTAATAAATAACTATACATACTTGTGACTGCTATGTGCCTGTTTGATTTACCCTCTTCTATAACTTCAAACACCTCCTCTGGACTTGACACAAACCTCTCAGTAGCACCTTTTACAAATGGGACCCTATTTTTGTCTTCATGAACACTTAGGTTCACTTTCGATACTAAAAATAAAAACAACACCACATACAAATAAATTCAATTAAACTTAAAATATTTGTCACAGTAGTGATTACAATACTAGAGCACAAATTGACATAGTGGTGGTTAGTTCACATATATCCACTCCCTTAGCCAAAGACATGTATAGGTTATGACTACTCTAGTTGTTTGACCCTATTATAATTTTCTTACCATCTAACAAGTCCCGGATTTTGTCCATATAAATTTCAAAATATGAAACCTTTATGTGAAACTCAAGGTTCTCTTCCATAGCATAAATGTGGTTGAAAATATCATTTACTATTCGTGGAATAATACCCTGCTTTCCTGGATCACCTGCAATTACAAATTAATCAGATAGGGAAAACCATATCAGCTGTAATTTGTTTATTGAATCCGTTCAAGTAATAATTTACCTATGACACCTTCCATAGTATGTGTTTTGCCGGAACTGGTTTGACCATAAGCGAATATGGTGCCATTGTACCCAGCCAGTACATCAGATACAATGCTCTTTGCAGCCTCATTATAAACCTTTTCTTGTGTCGCATTTGGTTTAAATACTTTGTCAAACAAGTATACTTTACCCTAAAATGAAATCACATTTATTAGTTATTAGAAACAAAATTATAATATTAAAATACACGCCTATATATGCTTATTCTCTTCCCATTACAACCCATATAAGTAATTTAAGTAAAATAAAACTGCAAGACCACACCATATTTTTTAACAAATACTTTCTACATCTTGAAGTCCTGCCAAGTAAAATATAAATAAAAGAACAACAATACAAAATTACAAAATATAGTAATTTTTTTGTCTTCATTGACTTAAGATGTTGTAGAAAGATGTCACTAAATATTCATTTTTTGCTTTTTAGTGTAGTGTTTTGCTTTTGTTAAAAAAAATTTTTTGTTGCTCAAATACTACAACAGCTTTGCCATGTTGCTTGCCATCCCACTCTTCGGTGTATATGCTCTTCAACAAGGGTTGCCCTCAATTTCCTTGCAATCCACTAATCAAATTCTGACTTGATGACTATGGGACCACCTCAACAGTATATACTTATAAATAAAGAAAAAAAATTAAAATCAATCCACAAGTGACAAATATATTTTATAACAAAAAGTCGGTTAACAATTTTCGAGGATATTCTCAAATTCCCTAGGACCCACTCATCAGATCCTGACTTGGCGACTATGGAACCACCATTGAACATGTTTTTCCTAGAAAAATGTATCTATCCCAGCGAAATGACGAAACAGTGATTTTAACAAATCCCCATGGGAGATGATCTATTCATCCGAGATGTTACAATCACAACTCTGTGGGTGATTTCCCTAAAAAAAGTAAGTGGTTTGATCAAATCCCTGAACTGTTTTAGTGAAAGAATGAAATAATATTTTACCACAACTTTATGTGAAGTGCGATTTATTCATTCATTATTTCACAAAAATACTTCAGGGATTTGATCAAATTACTAAATTTATTCAGAGAAACCACCCACAGAGTTGTGATTGTAACATCTCGCGTGCATTTGATTATCATACTAAATACATAACAATATATTATAGCGATTGTTCTGTGCAAATCAATTTGCACAGATTTACCTATAGTGTATGAGAAATCTATGAACATTATCATTCCTGGTGGCAGTTGGATTTCCATCAAAGTCCATTGCATTTGCAGTTTTAGTGGGTACTAAAGCCAGTGGTTAGTGTTTTACCTAATACCTGCATACCTATGCAGGAGGCAATTATTCTTAAATAGTTACGCCAATCTTGGGGAGTGAGATTCAACGATTTAGTGCTATGTACAGCATTAGAATTGATAAATCATGGTTTTCTACGTTTAACGTTTAAGCGCGTAATTATTATTAGGTTATCGAGTTTCGGCGTTCTCATCGTTCATGAGACAAGATGACATTTGTCGAATTATGTCAAAGTTATTCAGTACCCAACTTGCATATATTAGTTTAATGTTGTGGATAAACTCTATGGGGCCTTCAATATAATTACCGCGCTTAAACCGTTACGATTTTATTATGTGTACAAGTCACGAAATTAGAAAATATCATGGTTTTTCATTAATTATCTTTGACATATGTATGAATAATATAAATAATGGATCAAGTTTACTACTAGCAATAATAGATGCAATTCTACTTTCAAGAAATGACTATAGAAGGTTAAAGTAAAAATGTATGAAAGTAATTTTAATATATAAATAATACATCTTTAATATTGCTATAACACATATTTCAAGAAATATATTCCAACAACATTAATTATTACAAATACATTAATTCTCTCAGTTTCTTTTATTAGCCTAGTTATAGATTATACTTTCTGTAAAGATTAATGTCTGTAGTTATTTATAATATTACAAAATACTTTTCTTTCACATTAGGATTTTACAATAATTCGAATATTTAAAGAAAATCAAAATTAAATAAATTGCATTTAAAAATATATTAAATGAAATTAAATGGATGTCACATTTCTATTATTGGATAATAACTCTTGTTCAAAAATTTACTTAAATCAACAATTGGTTAAAAATTTAGAATTAATTCAATGTCAGTCATGAAGCCATTTCAATCCTTTCTTTGTTGCTTTAACCAAGGCCTTTGCAATACATTTAAAGATTTATTGCCTAATGACTTATGCTCTAAAGAATTTCATGCTCACAAAAGTTAATGTTAAAAGAATGTTAACAAGACATTGTGCAGTTTTAGTAGCATATATGTTACTTAATGTCTCGATCGATCTTAAATCTTAAACAAATTATAATGTTCAAAGAAACTGAACCATTATGTAATAAGTTTTTGCACATATAACTTTTTACACATATACATAAAATGTTATTACTAGAGATTATGTTTTAGATACTTTAATTTTATAAAATAGAATACATTTACAGTGAAAATGTCAATTGTTTATTATATTGGATAATTATTGTATTGAAATTTAAAAGTTGTTTCTACCAATATTCAGTAATTTGAATATGTAAAAAAAAACCTCTATACAGAATTCATCTGAAACTTCTATTAATTAATTTAGCGATGAACATTTTCATAGTAAAATATATAATCAAATTGTATTCTATTTAGTATATAAAAAAAAGCTTTACTGAATTTTTTTTGTAAAATATCCCATAGAGCTAAAAACTACCATGATTAATTTGACTTTCACTCTGTAATAATTATGATGTATTTAATTATAGTCAGTATGATTTTGATGATACTGAAACAATAGATGCCACTAAAACAGTACTAATAATGTGGGATGATTCAGGTTCCACCTGTGACATCACCACCTAGAAAGGCAGTAAACCAATTAGGTACACTGCAATTTTAAAACTAACATTCTCTTATTTATGATGTTGAATTTAATTTGCTTCATTACATAATTTTGAAAGACTCATACAACTAGAAGACATTCCAATTAAAGCTAATAAAAATTGAAGTTGGACACTTAAAGTGTGAATAAAACTGCTAAAATTAAGAATACTTGAGTGCTTTGGTTGTTTTAGAAGATATTATTTTTGTACATATTCTAATGTAAATATAAAACCGACATACATACATTTTATATTTTCTAACATCTGCTACAAAAGGGGTTAGTGAAATAGAAGTGAGTATTGTGTCACTGAGAAGATAATATTATACATTAACCGAGCAGCTTCTCGGAGAAATATAATAATAAATATATAAACAACAATACTATCACACAATGTGAAAAAATCTAGCCAAATTCTTAGGTCAAGGTCGAGGTCTTATTTGTATTGATTTTCAAGAAAACAAAGGACCTTAATCCTAATAAGTCAATATTCCGTCACATTCTTTCAATTTACGCGAATATAATCATAATCATCGAAGCGGAATGAAAAAGAAAGGCTATTTCATAGCAGGTGAACAACTCGTAATGTATTAGTCATCATGATCTAATTTAGGGTGATGATACGGGAAAGCAAATGAAGTCATTAAATTAAAGTCCACTTACCCCTATGGAAATGCAATTGTCATCAGGCCCAGAAGGAAATTTCACAATAAATTTCGACCCAGCTTTTTCTTCGGAGTCATTCAGTGGGCGAAATCGGCATACCACTCTGATGCTGTCTTCGGCAGCAATCTCACGATCAGCTGCCATTTTTAACAACAAAATAGCTTACACTAAACACCGTCTAAGAAATTAAAAAATAAAACGTTTGGGGAACATAAAACCGTGCATGAAGAACTACAAAGTTAAAAATTTGTCACTGAAAAATCTTCATGACAGCATATCAAAATGTCGGCCATATTCTTCGTAGAAGAAAGGCCGAAATGTTTTCTATTGGTTGAATGAATTGAGAATGGCCAACATAATAAAAGAAAATCGATTTGTTCTGAAGCATTCCACTACAGAAATGAAAGACTTGGAGCATTAATGGTCGACCATGTAATGTTATCTGTCTACGATGTAATGTGTGGGCATGTGGTATAACAAGATAGGATTCTCTCATTCTCTGCTACGTAGTAATATATATTACATACATTGTCCAAAGGCGATGGTAACCGCTCTCCATCAAGTGGGCCGTCTGCCTGTCTGCTGACCTCCTGCAATAAAAAAAAAACATACGGGACGTGTGTAGTAGTGTAGTGTTCACTACTAGTGTAAAGTATTGCAGGCTTTTGTATATAAGGTGCACTACAGTCGTATAGAGTTCTCTCAAGCACTTCTAATAAAACAGAGGTTTCATTTCAAACACCCGTTCTTAATTAAATGTTCCCGCTGACATTATTGGGAGAACACGAGAAGGGCGTTCACAATAGCATTTTTTTATGTTCTCGCGAGAATATGTAACAGCTTGAAAGATAATTATTCTGTGCGCAGTGATGGAGCAAAGAAACTGAGTTTTTGGCGGGAACAGAAAGAACATGTTATGCTGTGAGGTTTTATTTTCTCAAAATGTGTAAAATTACTCTAAAATAAACAATATTTGTATCCCACAAATATTTTTTGTGTCCTACAAATATTGTTTGATAGTTTTTGAGTAATAATCATGTATTTTGTTAGAAATGTGAACTATACAGTAAAATGTGGCCTTTCGAGTTGTCATAAGAACTCCGTTGAATGGCACTAGCTGATTTCCTACAGTTTAGCTGTGCTACACATAGGCACAAGAAAATGAAAAAACTAATTTTAAGCTAAGTTCTGGCTTTAAGGCCTAGCTGCCAAGCCATAAACCTAAATAAAACAAAGAAACTGAGGTTTAAAGACCGAATGATGAGTAATTTATTATTCTGACTCATTCCTAGTGTACATTTTTGTCAATTTTAACAGATGATGTTATTTATATAAATTTCTTTTAAAAACCTTGGTGAAATGAAATAAAACTATTGTATTTTTGTATATTAAGAAGAAATAATAAGACTGGTAAGTAAATACCAGAAATGTGTATCATAATATATACTCTAATCTTATTTTCATGCGCTGCCCATCGGCACCCTATTTTTATGTATGCTGTAATTTATATATAAAATTTTATTTTGATGTGTTATAAGTTTAATTTATTATATTGATTTAATATAACCTTTCAAATTATGCCAGCTTTGACTGTTATTGACACTTTAATGTTTTTATACTCCAATATTTTCTACTGTACGTAGTATAAGCGATTTTTTCCGTTAAGTGAAAATTGCAACTTCAGTAATTGCCTTACAATAAATAGACCAAATTCAAATAAGTCATCAAAAATAATTTGTTAGTTTATAAAGTTGTTTACCAACCATAGCATGCATAATGTTGTTTAAGCAAGAAACAGACAATGGATAAAATATTATGTACATTCTGCTGAAATGTATACTATGGTCGTTTGAGCAAAAAATTTTTTATTTTAACATAACATTTTTGGTTCGGGCATATGGAAAGAATGTATGATGAAAAAATGACTAAACAGATATACAATGCAAAAGTGGATGGATGCAGAAGTCGCGGAAGGCCACGACACACCTTCCATGATCAAATTGATCTTGTATTAGCAGAAGGTGATGTCAGGAGCCTTAAGAACAGACGAGCGTGCATGACAAGAGCTATGAATGTCAAAGAAGTAATTGAAGTGTGTAAGAATAAGCCTGTATGGCGCTCTGTTGTTCGTGCCTACCCCGCAACGGACCTAGCGTGAAGTTATGTATGTATGTATGTATAACATTTTTATAATTAGTAGATATTATATTGCATATAGTTATATTTTTAAATAGTTGCACATTATCACCATATCTTGTATATGTATATAACTCATGTGTATATTTGTATATATAGTATAGTTATATATTTATTATTAAAATCGTAAGTAATTGTACAATAATTATGTATACCACCATCGCCACTCCTAATCAGAATATTCTTGCCATGGGTTGTCTGGAAGAGATCACTTTTTACTGATAAGAACACCCTTGGTACAAACTAGAATAATACCAGTGTGCTTGTGCTAGACTGCGTCATCACTCAACATCAGGTGAGACAGTGGTCAAACGCAAACCTATACTCCCATAAAAAAAACAGTAAGTTTTTCTGTAACGGTGGACAATAAAGTGCTATCTATCTATCTATAACTTTACATAACAACACAACAGACTGGTGACTATTTAATAATTTTTAATTATTTGAATGATGTTGACCAGTCTGTTTTAGTCTTTACTCTAAAGTCTAACCTAACCCACAGTTCTAGTTATTGATTGTGAATATTGACTTAAACATAGAAGCCGAGCAAGTGAAGCAAGCATGCCATACAGTGAACACGGAATGTCACAACTGACTTGTAACCATCATATAAATTAATAATGGCTAAATGGTAATTAGTCTGTTCTGGCTTTGGTCTACAGACTAACCTAACTCACCATTCTAGTCACTGGTCATGACTTTCGTCCACACCTTACAATCTTAGTGGCTATAAATAAATTGTAAGTATTGCCAAAAATTGTTATGGCGGCAAATAGGGATGAAAGTAATAATAAACAAAGCATAAACATTTTTTTAGAAATAAGTTAGTAGTGTATTTTTAATAGACTATTAATTAAAACCTCCAATATATATGCAAAAAGAAAACTATTTCCTATTTAAAAATTGATACTGTTGACATATTGATTTCTTAACTTTTATCATAATAGCATCTTTATAATTTAACAAGATGTAAGTAAAAAAAGTCGCAGAACCATGATTTATTATTATGAACTTTAAAATTATATAACTAACTCATAACTTGTTTATTAAACTAAACACTAAAACAGTTTGTTTTATACACTAAGCATAAGTGTATTCTTAAACAGAACTCAGTAGGAGTTGTAATGAAAAAAAAACTGACTTCGAAAACTAAAAAGTACGCAATAACTTATTTCTAAATCTATTTTTAATTATACCATCTTATTTTTAATATATATTATCTTAAACCAAACTAACATTTTTACAATTTTTTCTGTCAGTATGTTCCGCCTAATCTCTGAAATGGCTGGACCGATTTTGATGGGACTTTATTGGCAGTTAGCTGATGTAATAAGAAGCAACTTAGGCTACATTTATTTAATAAAAATTCTTTTGTTTTGGAATTATGACGATTTTCAATCACCACGCGGGAGAGACCGCGGGGCGCAGCTAGTTAATGATATATTTATATAAATGTCATTTTCAGGGATAAAAATGTTCATATCTGTCATTTACAATTAGGTACATTTAATATGATAAATTTTAAGACTTTCATGGGTACGGAACTAAAATTAAGCCGCGTGGTAAGATATAGTTTTGAAGAAAGTCAGAAATTATTAGTTTACAACATTTTTTCTTCACGACGACGTAAGAAGAAAAATTTAAACTAACATTGGATGTATGGTAGGTATGCACTGCAGTTGTAAAAAAGTGGCGTCGTTGTGTCCGTAAATCGGGAGCTCGGGACGGGTCATTGAACTGCCCGGTACACCCCTCAACCGTTATTGCCGATATATGGAAACCCACCGAAGGCCTTTTCCCAGATTACTCAGCTTCAATGTTTTATTATAAGTGGGTTTCAAATAATCGATTTACTCACAACAATAAATTCGGAAGTCGTGCATCTTAGAATGTTGTAAACTTGTAATAATTATGTTTCTAATTTCATTTAATAAACAGGAAAATGATGACAAGCCAATCATAGCCTCATTATGGTAACGCGACTTATTAATATTGTATTATTAATATATTCTAATTATCATACTCATGCATATGGTTATCGAGTAGAATTCTTTGAAGTCTTGAACACGAAACTTAGGTGGTATATAATGCGTACGAATGATAGCATACGTGGTTTGAATCATAATTTTCTCATGGTCGTCTGCTGATGACGCAATTCTTGCGACCTACAAACAAGACGCTTTTCGGGTAAACTTCATCGACACTGGGGCTAATGAGGTCTATCTTGATTAAGGTTTAATGTTTTTGATGTGATTTCAGAAACTTAACATGTATTTTTTTTACGACGATATTACAACGATTTTAAATATTGATTTTTTTTAAATTTTACGATTTTTCCGAGGGTAACTTTGTGTGGTGTTACAAAAATGGATAAGGTCAGAAATACATAAGGAATTAAGTGGATCTGTAAAAGTTGCACCCGTGACTGAAGAATTAAGAGGAAGATTAAGGTGGTATGGGCATGTTATTAGGAGGGATGAAAGTCACGTGACAAAAAATGTTAAACTGCAAGATTTATGGGTTCAAAGATAATGGTGTAGACCAAAAAAGAGATTGATGGGTGTATGATGATTTGTGTTCTGACAAAGGACGTATATAAGAATAGAGGAGTATGAAAGAAGACTTATTGTGCCGATCCCAAATTATTCGAAGAAGGCGAAAGCAAAGAGAAAAGTTATTGCCTTTTATAGGATTAAATTTATTCAATATTTCTTCGTTACTTAGGCGACTTACCAAATTTTCTAAGAAACAACAAACATTCCAGGTCGTAAATAAGAAACAAAAAACATTCGATAATACTAGATAAATTTAAACACTTCACTTTTGCGTTTGTAATAATATAATTGGTTTGCCAGATTCACAGTTAATAATTAATTACTCTAGTTAATGCAGTTTTGATTTTTACGCAGGGAAAACGGCAATAAGATGAAAGAGTGAGAGAGAGATAGAGATATGGATATATTCATGCAGAATAAAATGTTAGTACGTCATGTCATTATTATAACACTTTTTTTATTTTTTATTATGTCACCATGTCTATCTATGATTTTTGAGTATGCACTGTTGTAGCACACAGTGCATACTCAATAATCCATTCCATCCATTAATTCTTTAAAAGTAATTCTGTAACATACTTCTGTATAAAACTTCTAAAAAAAAGAACTTGAGATATAAATAAAATAAGAAATATAAAGAAAATCAATTTTTAACTAGATGTGTTGCTGGGGAGTTTCTTGCCGCTTTTTCTCCTTAACAGCAATAACACGTTGCGAAGAAGTGTTCATAGAATAGGAAGTAAAATTAAATTTTAACTTATATGTATGACCTTCAAAAAGTGTTCTTCGGCGGAACTTATTTTGAATAAAAAGTTCTGAATTTGAATTTGAGTGCAGGCACGAATACAGGCATCTCTTACGTAATCACATTTTAGGACGATTACAATGCGAATGTTGAATAAGAATACATGCTCTTCGAGTTTCTATCATACATTATCTCGTTCGTCCGTGGATGACCTAAATATCTATTTAACTGTTCCGATTTATGCTTATTTCTGTATTATTTCAGTCTCCAGAGATATCTGATATTTAATATTAATCGTAGCTTTGTAGTTTGTATGCTTCTCCATTCACTTTTGATTCTTAAATGTATTTACAAAAGTTTACAATATAATATTGACGGACGATGTTTGGCATTGACCTACTTACTGTACTGTAATAGATACAATATTAACTGCTTAAATGGATAATACGTTTGCTCCTCTTGAACTCCTCTGTTTTGTCCTTTAACACGAATGTATTGAGTATTGATTCCAAGAAGAAACGGTGACGGCTCCCGCTGTATCACCGCGCTGACGAAGTTATTTTCTGTACAATTAGTCACGCCTGTATCCGGCGCGGGCGCAGGTCGTGTGCTGCACTGCTACATATTAATAATAAAGTAACTACTGCTAGTACACAAGCGAAACTAAGTGTAAACTCTTGCCTATATTTTGTTGACTGGAATTATTTTAATACGATTATAGCAATTTGTAAATCACGTTCGCTGTAAGTTATTGCGATTTGTGAAATAATTATGTGAAAGAATATATTTGTGATATAATAACGTATTTAAAATAATAGTGATTTTAAAGTGATTGAACTCACAGTTCTGAATAAGTTGCATGAGCAATAATATGGGGCGAAATGTTCGTCAATAGTGATAAGCGAAGTTCATGATTATTTTTAAAGGAATCGAGATATTCCGTGTATCATTTATGACTTATGCTGTATGTCATCGATTTTGTATTAAATTAATTTATAAAAAGAGATAATCGTTAAGGTTTGTATAGTTGCTCAAAGTAACATACTATTTTTCTAGTTATTGTCTATCTGCCGTACTCAGAGCCTGATAGTTGCTTATTAACAATAAATTCCAATTTATCGTTTTACGTAAAGTTTTATCTTCAGTTAATCATCCTTTAATTTCTCTTGAGTTCGGTAGAATATTGTCATTAGTAGGCGCGTTAGTTTTGTGTTGCTGTATTAAATACATTAATATTTATCATGTACTTCTAAATGGCGCTCTGTTGTTCGTGCCTACCCCGCAAGGGACCTGGCGTGAACTTATGTATGTATGTATTCTTACATTCTGTTAAACTGTTAAGTTTACGGCTCTCTTTGAAGACAAAGTATATGATGAAGGAAAACAATACATCCTAAATAAATATGAAAATAAGTTTGTGTACTCCTTCTTCATGGCATTGGAAACTACCCCATTGTCATCTATACTATACAAAATCTGTAAATAGTTCGAGTTTGTACAATGCGTTTAAAAATGTGGAAACAAATCCTGGGGGGTAAATTCGATTTGGAGACTCTGAAAACGCAATTTTCAGAATTTTTGTCTGTCTGTTAGAGCATCACGTGAAAACTACTGAACGGATTTAAATGAAACTCGATACAAAGCTACCTTATATCCCAGGTCGTAAGTTAGGATATTTTTTATCCCGATAAATTTTAGTCTTTTCTGTGGGATAGACGAAAATAGCGAAAAAGACGGCGCTGCGAACACATTTTTGGAAACTACTGAACGTATAGGAATAAAACGCGACGTGCTAACTTATAACCCAAGTTAACACTTAGAATACTTTTTATCCCGATAAATAATGTCATTACCATGGAATAAACGAGCAAAATAGATAGATTCAATTCACTAATAAATACGTATATTGTCATAAACAACATCAGTCACTGTATCACTTCAATCATAAGTTTAGCTGAGACTCAACTGTTTCGCTGCGCAGTCGTGTAGACTATAAGGACTTTTTTAGTTATTGTAGTAGTATTGTAGTATTGTACTTATTAACAAAAAATAGTTAACTTTTAGGGAAATCCCCTAATTAAAATTATACATACGTAACATATAGGAACTACCCAGGATTATTCTCGCAGCGTAGCCGCGGTGGTAGTACGCTTTATCAGGCTACTTTCGATAACACATATAAACGTAAAATACGCCTATATTATGGGAAAGGGGACATTTTCTTCTATATAAGCAAAGAATCTGGAAGAGTTATCCAATTAACATGGAGTTTATAATTTATGGTGATTTACTTCTAATATAAGGAAAATTGGATAATAATTTTGGACCGAAGTTTGAAATGAGCGAATGAAATTGAAAGAATATGTATGTGTAGTAAAGTAACAAAATTCATAAATCTTTCTTCTCTAAACATTCACTCGTTGTTGCTTTAAATCTGGGTTGAATCTGATTAACTTCAGAGAGAAATGATCAAACTGATTTGTCCTTGTAACTGTGCACACATCATCTCTACTTTTATCATATAGCAAACAAAGTTTGATGTGTTTCTTATGAGTTTGCCGAGTACACAGAGATTATATTGATGATAAATACGAGTACACATAATGTATACCTATGGGTGGATTTTATATCTTTGAAAATATACTATTAAGACTATTATACAAAAATTTATTATGCAATATCCTACATTTTTACCTTATATACTAAATATTCTTTTTTCACTTTTTCGAAATACCTTTTATCTGTTACAACCCACGCACATACATTTTATATACTTAGTATGTGAAAAACCTTCACACAGTCGCTAACTGCAACTGTATAAAGTTTGAATACACTTTATTGAATAATACGCAACCGCTTAAGAAATAAAGAGAGACGCTCGTAAAAAGAAGAAATAAGTGTTTTGTCATCTGAAAGTAATTGCCATCGCTCACTGGTGAAATAAGTTGGGCTCATGGCTAAACATTTGTTTAAAAAACAAATCAATGATATATAGTATTCATTCATACTTTTTGTTGTACATGTGATATAGTTATTGCTGTTTATTTTTGTTACGATATGTTGTAATGGAAGCAAAGCGCGGGTGGACCCAATAGCGCGCCCAATGCGCGTGGGCAGCGAGTGCCCTTTCTCACTCGCCGCCCACGGTCAGGTGGCAGTCTTCAGTCTTAGTTATGGACTCAATAGGTACATCTAATAAAAATGATGACACTTGCAATTCATATGAATTCTACGTATGCGGTTTTATAACATTGGTTTATTTAGTCTTTTTGGTATTATTTATGTATGCACTTAGCACTAAGTCGATGTTTCGTTTTGCATTGTTTTACTACAGCATAGAATATTGCTTTTATTCAGGCTAACATTTTGAAGAACATGTAGCTGATTTTTCCTCTATTCCAGCAATTAATGACACGTTATTATAACGACCTTTAATTATTTCCTAAAACTAAATTACCACAGCCCATGCAGTGGTGACAGTGTAATACAGACGTTAATATAGGTTACATTGTATTCAATTTTTATGTTAGTACTATTTGCCGCCGGAAGATTCACTTCATTTGATATCGCAAACTATCCCATCTCCCTGCATGAAAAATATTGATATCCATTTTCGGTATTAACATTACATTTAAACAAAATTACAGCAACACCGATCCAGTACTCCTAGTAGTTTTTCCGTGACAGCTTAACAGATAGACCGATTGAGTTACTATCGCATGTTTTTATAAATGATGAATTTTTATGTACCTATAAACTTGAGAAATGATTGGTCTCCTATACAAACTTTCATATTCTTTTTCAACCCGTTCTAGTTTTATCTATCTGTAAACTAAACTACATAAATGACAACAATGGCCGAAATGACCGAAATGCTCGAAATGGCCGAAATGGCAAATCACAAACTAAAATATCTATCCTACTTCCTGGGATAATCTTTACATAAATCTATCCCACTATCCGGGATAAAAGTATCCCTTGTCCATCCTCGGTATCAATAATACATATCGAGAGCGTCATAACAAATGGGCGTACAGAAAAAGGTGCAGTTTTACACAAGGGACAAAATTGTGAATAAAACAAAACTAGTTGATTGTATAAGGCTTAAATTTGGAATAACCTTATATTTGAGTATACTTGCATAACGATAAGATTTTCTAAATTGTAACATACATAGATTTTAGTAAACTACAAAAAATTACATTTCTGCGTATACGCCCATTTATTATGAAGCCCTCGATATACACCGAATTTAAGCCAAATCGGTCCAATAGTTTTTCCATAAAAGCATAACAAACAGAGAGACAAATATATTTTATTCCAGAAACTATCCCATTTTTCGGGATAAAAGTATCCCATGTTTATCCTCGGCAAATATATAGGTAAATTAATAAGGGATTGTTGTATATTTTACTGAAATGATCATGTAAATACTGCTCATGTCGTATCTTTTTGTTTGTTGAGATCAACTATTGCATTTGAATGCTTGTCAAGGATTAAATATACACGAATATGGATTTGAAATATTATTTGTCAGTAACTCTATATGGTAAATAATTTCTTTTTAATAAAGAATCATTATGTAGGTTTATCTATCTTCATATTATTAAATATCCTCCTAGCATGACTTAAGATCATGAACTGTTTTATGCATTGAGGGCATAAAAGGATTCATGTAAATACGTGGTATGTTAGAGAGGGCAGCAAAATGTACAACCTATTTCGTTTCATTGATTTATAACTGTCGTTTTATTTGTTACAGATTTGATCTGACAACCAAAACATACAAAATGTACACATATCGATCGATATTACGATTGTGCGTGTGGGCGGGGTTGTTTGCCGTGTGCTGGGGCCAGCGCGCGGAGCAATTGCTCGCTCAGAACCCCTGTTCGAGTAAAACGACGTGCAGCGATTGCGTACGCACCGCTAGCTGCGCCTGGTGCTTCGCTTCCGAATTCAATGGACCGAGGTGTTTTAACCCTGCGATGGAGGGCGGCACCGCTGGCTGCGATGAATCTTACATATTCAACCCCGATAACCAGCGCTCAATAGACCCTAGATACAATCTTGAATTGAGTAGAGGTGAATATATACTTTAGTTAATTACACTGGTCTCCAATGAAATCCTTTAAATGTTTTGACATAAATATGCTATGTAACTATGTATGGGTGGACATACGAATGGTGCCGCGCTTCTTAAAAAATACAGGTCCCAAGAAACGGGAACAAAAAAATGATCGTAAAATGAAATCTACTGGGCCAAACAATGACAAATTTTTAGGGGACCACATGGCAGCTATTCCGCGTTGAACAAAAAAAGAATCACGTAAATCGGATCATAAATCACGGAGTAGTCGGTGAACATACATAAAAAAAGATCCCGACGAATTGAGAACCTCCTCCTTTTTTCGAAGTCAGTTAAAAATAAATTTTAGCGAGTTGTAAGAGAAAGAAGGGAAGGTGACAAAATAAATTAAAATGTATAACTAACATTTTGTGTATTATTGAACTTTTCTAATACTTTTGACAGAGTAGAAGGATGATGATTATTTTATTTACTTGTGATGAAAACAGGTGTTGTTAGTAAACTTCATCATGCAATAAAAACACTAAGAATGATAATTCAGTAAAAGACAAAAGTTTCTAATAATCCATATAAGACTTCTGGACCGTCGAATTGTAGGAGAAGTCGAAATTATAAGTAACAGCATCTTATGATGGGCTGTATTATTAGTACAAAACGTGCTACTAAACAGTGAAAAATGTTATATACATTTAATGTAATGACTTATTGTTCGCAGCCAAGGGCAGAATGGGAATGTCGGCATCGGGATCTATGTCTCACGAGGAGTCGATGAGTAGCAAGGGGTCGTTTTCGGCATCAGGTGGCGGGAGTTTTGCCGCTGCCGGCGGGCTGGGGCAGCTTAGTCCAAATGAAGCCACAAAGGGTCAAACTGCAAATGAGAATGAGTAAGCCACATTTAAATATATTTTGTTTTATTGTTAAATAATTAAGTTAATATTTAGTGAATATTTGTAAAATTCTTTATCTGTTTTGTTACTTACAAAGTAATGCGGACGATGCAGATGTACAAATGTAAGTTTTCCATTTGCATGTTCTTTCTTATCGAAGTATTAGAGATGAGCCGAAGTTCATGAAATATATTGTAAATGCCAAAGACGAGATGAAAATTCGTTGGAGGTGATTCGGATAAAAACAAGTATTACTGTGGGATACAAAGCAGAACAAACAACTGATAACTAGTTATTATAGTGTCCCGAAAAACGAAAACACCTATAGTTTTCGAACCCGTGTCTTTACGAAAACAATCTCATTTTCGTGATAAAAGTATCTTATGTCATGCTCTTTATTAATTATAAAGAGAATATATATAATATATAAATTAAAAGTATATATTTATTTTTCGTTTTAATATGTTGGGTAATTTTCCTTTGCTTGTGTATTCTCGGAATTGTATCTTGGGGAAACTATAATATTATATTAAGTTCCCTGATAATAAGTACACTACATATGTCGTCTCCGGTTATCGAAACTTGATGCATACCAAATAAAGTTAACCACGAATAAGGGTCAGTCCCTACATCTTACCGATCGTAAAGCATGTAAATGATTAGTAAGATATACTAAATAGTGGGAATACTTATGACTTGTCTATTCATGGAATTGAAGTGATATTGAGTCCTATTATTTTTATAGGGCAATAATAGTGACCGTTCTATAGTATCATATAATTTATATGCGATGACTGATGTTTCATTAGTTCATTGTGTTATTAGATGTATTATTCACCCTGCCTTGCACATTATGCACGATGGTAATCAAAACGAAATTGAATGTAAAGTTTTAACTGTGCTGAAATTATATTTAAGAAAGGTCTACTATACCTATACGTTAAGAAAATTAACTTAGTGTGACAATAATAAGAGTTTAAACCGTTTTGTAAAAAATATGAAACTAATGGGTGTCCATTAATTAGGCGTTCTTGGCGATTTCTGACCCTCCCCTCCCCGCTGGTGAGATATCTTGAGATTTGGGATTAACCCCTTCCCCCGGCCCCCAATCTCACGTGAAATTTTTCGAAATGTGTAATTCTAGTGTAATTGCATTGGATTTATTCTATAAAAATATAATTTGCTTAATATTTTTATTTAAGACCAATAGTAGGTAATGAGATAATAAAATACTTAATTAATCTAGTCTAATTTTATGTGTCAAAACATGTTTTTTTGTACAAATTATGTAATATTTTCCGAGATGTATCGCGCCCTCTCACCCCAATGTAAGATTAGATGAGATTCGCCACCACCAAAGCCCAACTGTTTTGTAAAAAAACTTTCCGTTATTTACTATAGTCTGGGTGTCTGGAATCGACCTCAGAGTATTTCATTATATGCTACCTATAATTATAATAGAAGCATACTTGCTTAGGATATATGATACGTGTATTTGTTTGCCGATTTAATTAAATTAAATAATATGTCCTTGCAGATGAAATGCAGAAATTGAGTTTCGCCTATTCCCGAGCTCAAGATTATCCCGTCGATCTCTATTACCTCATGGACCTCAGTAGGAGTATGAAGAATGACAAAGAGAAGCTCAGTACCCTCGGCAGTTTGCTGTCGGCCACCATGAGAAACATGACCTCCAATTTCAGAATAGGGTTCGGGTCGTTTGTGGATAAACTAGTCATGCCATATGTATCTACTGTTCCTAAAAAGTAAGTGAGAATTTATTATTGTATAGACTAACTTTGACATAAAATTTCACATACTATAATTGGTAATAACACCGCGGGGCTCATTTGTTAGCCTATAATTCTTTACAATAAATGGACTTACAGTTATTACTGTGTAAGGAATTCTTTGAATTGATCGTCATTTATTCTGGTCTGTAAATGTTTTGTTAAATAAATAAATTTTGTCATGAAATATTACAAATCGTTTTTCTATACATTTTATTTTTAAACTCGTTTATTCTAGTTTGATAACTCCTTGCGAGGGCTGTGCTGCCCCCTATGGTTTCCAGAACCAGATGTCACTTAGCAACGATACCGACTTCTTCGATGTATGTATATTTAACACTTAATAACTTTACTATCCATAGAGTTTACTTCGCTAGTTTAAGCTTTAAGATCAACAGAAGTTTGGTTATATTAAAACTAGGCTGTGAAAGGATTTGGTGGTATGTAAGTTTACACATAGTTTCATGAAATTTAAATATGCTCTCTATCTAGGAAAATAACTAAGAAGCTATACTATGCTGCGTTGTAATACCAGTGATGTTTAAATTTTTAATTGGATTTGGAAACTTTTAGTGAAATTGAATTTATACCATTTGCTGTTAGATCTGTTTTGACTAATTTTAATATTGTATGATATAGCCCTTTTACACCTTGCAAATTTCTTCTTTAAGTTTTTGGCACTATATAAATAAAATTTGATCTAAAAGTATATATATATATATATATATATAGTGTGTGTGTCTGTATGCCGCTATAGTTGCTACCATATCACTTATGAATGAAAAAAAACTATTTCGTAAAGGGTTTGTCTCCTTGTAATTTTGTAATATAAGATCGCGTGCAATAACATTGTGTTGTGTACGAACGGTAGCAAGCCGTCGCCCGCGCCAACGTGTCGGGCAACTTGGACGCGCCGGAGGGCGGCTTCGACGCCATCATGCAGGCGGTGGTGTGCAAGCGGCAGATCGGCTGGCGCGACCAGGCCCGCCGGCTGCTCGTCTTCTCAACGGACGCCGGCTTCCATTACGCAGGCGACGGCAAGGTGACTAAAACATATTTTGGAACTTTAACAACTTAATTAATTCAAAATAACTAAACCCGCTACGATTATAAAAAAATCAACATAACAAAAAAAAATATTTCATTCTCATCCCTTTACTCACTCAGCCCAACATAATGTATCAAAGTGTATATGTCTCCTTTCTACTATACCATACTAGCTGCTTCCCGCGGTTTAACCCGCGTTGTGATGGAAAATCGTTATATGGTGGACAAATCACATTATATCTTTAAAAATTATAGCCTATGGGTTTCTGATGTGTGAGCTATATTATTGTAAAGTTTAATCTATTTTGATGGATTTCCATTCAGTAGTTTTTTCGTGAAAGAGTAACAAACATACATATTCTTACAAACTTTCGCGTTTATAATATTAGTAAGATTTATATATACACACGTGTAAACCATATAATATTAATAAAGTAATACAATAAAGAATACTTAATGTTAAGAAAACCTCATTTGTTTATAATTAGTTTCTATCTATTTTTAAAATAATATTATTAGAATACCTAGTCACTTCTAGGGGTATGGTACCCAAAGGGTTTACCACGCTGGATCACCATACTTATGTTTTATCCTATGCCCTGTAATCACTCAAGGAATTGATGAGCCATTTTGAAAGCTCATTGTAGAGGCTCATGGCCTCAGGACCTCGCGGTCCATGTGTCTCAATAGCAAATGGCACATACAAGAAATTTTCATTGACATAATATTGTTTGAGTTATTCAACTGTTTCCGCCGCCGAAGCGGCTGAGATAATTTTATATATATTATAAACTAATAGAGACAAAAGAATGATATCATACATTATTTTAGCTTGGTGGAATCGTCCAACCTAATGATGGTGAATGTCATATGGAGAACAATCAATACACACATTCAACGTTACAAGACTATCCCAGCATCTCACAGATTAATCTCAAGGTGAAGTACAATTTTATTTCTTAATTTATTATAGCAAAAACCTTTTTATAATAACAATTAATTGCTAATCAGAGAGCTTAGTGCGATTTTTGTACTACGTAATCACGTTCTAGTTGACGTAATATTTACGGGAATACATAGCGCCATCTCGGGTCACGGAAGGTAAAGCTATATCGGGCCATACAAAATTCGTTAACTTGTAATCGAGAAGTAAAAAAAATCGAATTAAGCAGACACAGTTTCTCCTAAATAACAATGAGATTTAGACCCAAGTTAATTTCTTCGTACTTTATTATTCCACTAAACCATCACCTGTTATTAGCACAAGTTTTTTTATAGTCCAACAATTTCAGCACAATTTCAATTCTCAAAAGCTCTTAAATTATATCTTCAAGAGTGCGCCTTAAATGTTTCTTGTCCGGCGTTTCGATATCGTAGAAGCTTTTGGAGTTTTAACCAATATTTTATCGTTTAAAACCTTTTATATCATCAAATTAAAATGAAACGAAAATTATTAATATTTTAGAATTTTGACTAATTTAGTCTAAAAATAATAGTTTTAAGTAATAGAATATTGGTTTAATGTCTCGTGTTTTAATCAATTAAAACACAATACAACAAAGATCTGTGGCAGCGCACTATCGACTACGTGAGTTTTTAGAGTACATAATATCAGCATTATATTTCAGACAATACTGACATATATTTTTTTACAAATTGTCAGCTGTATATCTCCAAGCCCGCTTGTGTAATTGGTAATATTCAAATTCAAACACCGAGAACAGAGTAAATAATGGAAAGTTCGTTTATGACATTTACCCTGGTGAGAATCTCATATGCAATTATAATATAATAAAACGTAGTTTTATTATGTGTACAAGTCGCGAAAACTTAAGAAAATATTATGCAATTATAATAATTTCTTTAAATGAAATCAATCTTTTTCAGGTGAAGAAACACGCTATCAACGTAATATTTGCGGTGACAGCCGAACAGATCAGCGTGTACGAACAATTGAGCAGACACATAGAGGGCTCCAGCAGTGGTATCCTGAGCGATGACTCGGATAACGTCGTTGATCTTGTCCGAGAACAATATAACGTAAGCCTCCAGTATAATCTTTAAGTTCATTAAAGTATTACTTTTATGCATGTATGTCATAAGACCAATAGTATTTTAGTAACTACTTTGATGTTACAAATGTTTATAAAAATCAGTCATCATCACATATACAAACAGGCATAGTGGGTATGCCCGTTTGTATATGTTAAACATTAAAAAATATGTCAAAATGTTAGTAAACAATTTAGATATTCTTTCCTAAAGGATGCTTAATTAAGATATATGTGCACTAGATATTCAGAAAAGATGTTTTCTTTTTTTAGAACATACGCAAGTCTTTAGTGCAAATGGCTTGTAACCCTAACTATACAATACATTAAGACATTCACTTTTGATTTATAAATAAATTAAAAATGTTTTTTTTTTTTTTTTATCTAATGAACATATGTAATATGTTGTACTGCAAAGGTCTTGAAATATTTTTTGTAAAGAATTGAATGCTCTTCAAAGAATGAGGTCATTTTTTGATAAGTAAACTTGGGCAAAAGTTATTCGAAGTCAAATTCACCACCAATTTCTCCAAAAAATCCTAGATTTTTTGGTTTAAGGAGTTCAATATGAACTACAATTTCATATATGGCAGTTTTAATAACAAAATTTTCGAGAATCATAGTTATCGTTTATTAGTTAATATCTGACTGACAACTATGTATTTTTGAAAAACTTTATTATCCTTAATTTAAATGTAAGGTTAATTTTTTTTTGCGATTGACTCCACCATTGGGTCAGACTTTTTGTTTGGTCTAAAATATTACAAAAATATCTGAATATTTCTTAAATTTTATTTATAGAAAATTACGTCAGCAGTTGAAATGAAGGACTCATCAAGCGATGCTGTGCAAATAGTATATTACTCATCGTGTATAGGCAAAGACTTGGTGCAAACAAACAAATGCGATGGACTTAAGGTAAATAATTCATATCCATCCAGATTAATAATTATAATATGTATATTCGTTTTAATATGTCTGTGTTACGTTTGTATGATATTGAATATAAATTAATTATCTTGTGGTGTGTAATATGATATTATAAATATCTATAAATATAATAGTTGGGATTGCTTCTACGGAACATATTTTGAGTTATAATGTGAAAAGCAAACAAGTAAAACCACATAAAATCTTACAAAATAAACCGTTTATTCTATGAAATAAATAAATTATTACATATATTAAGTTATTTTATGTTTTATAATATATCGAACGAACATGTGTATTTAAATTTATTTAATGTTCGACATCTTTTTTTACCTTAATTCTTCTTGTTTTAGGTTGGAGATGTCGTTGAGTTTACAGCTGAAATTACTTTGAAAGAATGCCCCAAGGATCGGAAAAAATGGAAGCAAATGTTTGAGATCTCCCCTGTGGGAATATCTGATAGTTTAGTTGTTGAGCTGGAAATGATCTGTGACTGTCCATGTGAACAACCCGGTCACCATGTGAGTACTTTTGATCATCTTAAATAATAAATTCCCTCCAAAGCAATCTCAATTTAGCTGTTTTAAAGTCAAGTTATCCCAGAACATTCCAAAACCAATATTGGCAAGCCCCAGCTTATCATCAGATATTTAAAGTTTTAACAAAATAGGCAACATATTTGCTCTTTATTGTGTATGTCCATGGATCACTATAATGGCTTGGAATCAGGTGGACCATTAGCCAGTTTGCTTACAAGTGAACAATAAAAAAGGAAAATGGCTAATTTTGATGTAAAGGCTGATTTACATTGATCCAGCTACTGACTTGGGGTGCGGACTGACTTCACAATATTCATTCGGGTACATTGAAGTTAGTCACAATTGTTAGCTCTGTACTGACTTCCAATCAATTTATACGACGCCAGTATGAAGTCAGCGCTGGACTCCTTCTAATGTGAAAACAGTAGCTGGATCGATGTAAATCTGCTTAAGTTATTAATAGTGATATGGGGTGGTTTTTTTAAAAATAGGGATGCATATTCATTTTGATTTAGGTTGTAATATTTTTGCATATATATATGAATAACATTAATTAATTTTCAAACAATAATTAACGCGCTATTTGGCTCCTTCTCTTGTAACTACTTATGACGCCATAACTCTAGGTACGCTCGTACAAAATCTATGCGGCTGCGACGTTTTGAAGTATCTCGGTTGTTTTGAGTGTCCGCTCCCGTGCTGCGCAGGCGTACAACGCGTCCCCGCTGGTGTGCAGCGGCGAGGGCGTGTCCGCGTGCGGCGTGTGCGTGTGCAACCCCGGCAGGTTCGGCAAGCGTTGCGAATGCAGCGCGCAGGGCGGCGGTTCCTCGGAGCAGGACCGCGGCTGCCGGCCCACCAACGCCACCTCGGGGCCCCTCTGCTCCAACCGCGGCACCTGCATCTGCGGCGTCTGCGAGTGCAACCGGATGGACGACACGTCCAAGGTATGCATACGCACGCTGCTAACCAAATGCGCTTGATATTCAACCAAGTAGGTGTTGCAAAATCCATAGATGACAGTAACCATTACATCAGATAGCTGGTTTGCCTATATTAAGTCAATAAAAGTACATCTGATAGCAGAGACAATGATGTAATCGCTTTAGAGAGATCTTTCACTCCACACTGTGCCATATAATTCATCTATCTATCCAAGACGATACAGTCATGTTACAAATAAATACTAACATTATTTGCATAAAAAAAAGGCTTTAAAATGTCTTTTTATCATCTTACTTTTAAAATATACTGTTAGAAAGTATATTAATTACTGTTTGAAAAGTAATGTTTAACATGTTTTTTGACTCATTTTCCTTGTACAAAATGACGTTTACAACATGATAAAAAGTGGTTCAATTAGTTTGCCTATCATCCACCTTATTAAAATGTTCAGGTGATATCGGGCCCGTTCTGCGAGTGCGACAACTTCACGTGCGACATGAACAAGGGCGAGATCTGCTCGGGCAAGGGGCACGGCGAGTGCATCTGCGGCAAGTGCCACTGCACGCCCGAGTACACCGGGCCCGCGTGCCAGTGCCTCAAGGACCAGGAGCCATGCCGATCTAAAGGTATCAATCATTTATTTTTCAAGGGTTTATATCAGTGTCATACCCTAATCAAGTAATTATAAGTTTTTAAATAAACACATTTACACACTACTCACACTATTTCATTTGCGTAAAGTTATATCTCTCGTTATAATTACATTCCTATAAATCGAGAAATACTATTACTGCATTCAATTCTTTCTGTAGTTAAGATTAGCGTCTTATTTTAATACTAGATATGTTTCGTACATAAAAATAATTCGTTGTTTTATATATATAAACCTTCAATACTTACCTTACCTTACCTACTATACCTTTAGTTTCTTGTTAAGTTCAATACAAAGAAACTAAGTGATACAGTGTTGACAACTACACAGCAAAACTAAAGAAAAGTCGCAGCCAACATGATTTGAAGTAGCTAATACTAAATGAATGACATGTGGGCAACTTGATAGCATATTTCTTACTGAATTACAGCATGGTTATCTACATAGCGACTGCAACGCAATCTGTTTATTGGAAATGACATCATTTATCGGGATAAAAACATCATAACTGTATACCACGTACTCGGGTATAAAACAGCTCTCTGTCGAGTTTCATTTAGATTCGTTCAGTAGTTTTCATGTGATGCTGTAATAGACAAAAATTCTAAAAATTGCATTTTCGCAATCTCCTGATCCGAATTATTTTTTACATTTTTAATGCTTTGTATAAACTCGCTATTTGACAGATTTATATAGTACTAGCTTCTGCCCGCGAAATCGTTCGCGTAGAATAGTTTTTTTAAAAAAAGAAACATTTTTCATTGGTGCTCCGCTCCTATTGCTCTTAGCGTGATGGTTTATAGCCTATAACCTTCCTCAATAAATGGGCTATTTAAAAATTTCCAATCAGACCAGTAGTTCCTGAGATTAGCGCGATCAAGCAAACAAACAAAGAAACAAACTTATCACCTTTATATATTATATGTATAAGATAAAACTCTCACCGACACCGTACTCTGTCAAAATCTCCGCTTCTATTGTGTTATATTGCAGAGAATTTACTTTCAGTTTATAAGCTGTTTAAGTAATTAAAGCTTTTTTAACTATCCCACAGGAACTGTTTAATTTTTGGGGATCAAAAGTATCCTATGTGTTGACCAGGGATATAAGCTATTACCATATAAAATTTCATGTAAATCGGTCCAGTCGTTTCGGTGATTAGCCGGTACAAACATACAGACAAACATATAAACAGAGAAACAAAAATTAAAAAAAAATCTATATTAGTTTTATGTCATTTCTTACATCCCCTGACCCGGTTTTTAGCATTTCTTTTCATTGTACAGAAATTCGACCTCTACAATTTTATTATATGTATAGATATAGTACAGATAAGGGTTGTGGTAGCTTGGTGACTAAGGATCCATGTCATCCAAACGGCACTACACTACACTTGGGCAGTATATTTTAATGCAACCACTGATACAATTATGTAAGCTATGGTAGCTTAGTGGCTAACACACTTGCGTATCAAAGTTATATTTCAAATTAATTAATTACGAATTAGGGTTACATATACGTGTTTATATAGTTACAATTACTATTTGGAGGTAAAGGATAAAATAGTTAAAAAACTTCTATATTGAGATGACGTATCAATTATCCTTGCCTTAATGTAGCATTAAGCTAATATTAGTTATATTTCAAATTGTACGACCTATATCTCAATGTAAATATTTTGCTAATCCATTACAATACTCAGTTTTTTTACGTAATGTATGTACTAATATGTAATTTGTATTCATTTTCTTAGAAAACAACGAGATCTGCAGTGGCAATGGAAAATGCGTGTGTGGTCAATGCATGTGTAACGTGGACAATGATAGGCATTATTCTGGAGTATATTGCGAACAATGTCCAGTGAGTATAGTAAT
The DNA here is from genome assembly GCA_012273795.1 of Dendrolimus punctatus. NCBI lineage: Eukaryota > Metazoa > Arthropoda > Insecta > Lepidoptera > Lasiocampidae > Dendrolimus > Dendrolimus punctatus. The sequence goes on from CM022537.1 coordinate 11,428,640, forward strand.
AGTTGATCTATTTAATAAAATATAAAAAAACTTAATATTATAAACAAAAATAAAAATAATTTTAGTGTCTGTTTTGTGTATACTGAGTGCTTCTGAAGTCATAAAGATTTTTCTGACCTCTAAAATTTTATATAACTGTGGAGTGAAAAGTTCTCAAAAAATTCATGGTATAGTTATATATTTAAAAAATACTTTTAAAAGAAATTTGATTTGAATAAGATGTGTCGAATAGTTTTAAAGATTTGGGGTTGGGGTATTTTCGATAAAATCTTTTTCTTCTATGATCAATCGACAAAAACATTAGATGTTTCTTATCACTACCCTTCATGATATTGGTATGTGATTTCTTTTTTATGAACAGACTTGCCCTGGGAAGTGTGGCGAGTTCAAGGACTGTGTGCTGTGCGAGGTCCACAAACGCGGCCCCCTGTACAACGAGAAGGACGGCACCTGCGGCGAGTGCGCCTTGTCCCCCATCGTCGAAGAGGGCAAAATCGAAGGTAAGCTCCATGACACAAACTCAAAAATTGAGACGAAGTTCCTTATCGCACGATAACTTGCCGGATGAGAGCTAGACGAAAAAAGTGTACGTGAAACTAAAAATGCTGACCGCTATATATTATTATACAACTTCGAATTTTAATGCAATGAAAATAAAATCTAAAATAAAGTAATATCCATCCAGTGCATTGTACGGTGTTTTGGTATTCAACGGTTTTCGATTTTCGATATTTATTAACAATTTTTGAAACATTTTGAAAATTTTATTAATTTTATTTTTAATCAGGTGTACCAAAGACACTTCATTATTTTTTAATTTATTTACTAATATATATGATATGCTCCTGTCTTCGTCCAGGTTTGATTTGAAATTCACGCGGGATTCCTGGAACACGAAGTACCGCGGTATTTAAAAATAATTTATGTAAGCTATCGAAGTTTTCACATATTTATTTATAATCTTTTGTTGATAAAAACGTAGCAATTATTAAATTTCGATAGGAACTAATAAAATCAAAAATATAAGTAGGTGTAAAGGTTTGGTGTCACACATTTACTTTAGAACTGGTGAGGCCATGTACTCATAGTGCAGCAAGCTGACGATTAGTTATGTGTCAATTTAGATCTAGTTGGACTGGTAAAATACAATGCAAACACATTATATATGGAAAAAACACTTATGTGCGCACACACCATTTATTTTTTGTTATTACATATTTAATTATATTGCAGCCAACGAATCTCGAAACGAACACTTGTGCAGTTTCTATGATGAAGAGGATTGTCTGTATGTGTATGTGTACACTTACAATGAGTCCCCGCGTGTCGTTATAAGAGCGCAAAAGGAACGTGAATGCCCAAAGAAAGTAAGGAGCTTTATTTCTAACTATATCAGAATCTCTGTTTTATCTAAATTACTATTTAATAGCTTATGTATTTCACATATTTTTGTTTCTTTGCATTGCTGCCACCACATATTTCACAGAACAACTACAATAAATTAAATGTCGGAGACGAAATACTACACAGTGAAACGGAATTATGAAGGGTCACACAGTTTCATAATCATATAATAATTCCACTAAACTCCCTTTTTCTTTCACCATATGCCAATTAACTGGGGTCGGCACAAAATGTCTTTTCCTTCCACACTCCTCTATTCTGACATATATCTTCTGCCTAACCACAAATCATCATATCGTCCTTCACACAATCCATCCATCTTTTTTGGGTCTACCTTCACATTTGTACCCATCTTGTAGTTTAAATTCTTTTTATCACCTGTCTTTATATGCCTAATACCTATTTAAGCTTTTTCCTCTCAATTTTTCAGTCACATCTTTAAGTAAAATTCTACAAACAATTTTTTCAGATCAGATCAGTCTGCAACATACACATTTTTTAAACCATCTTAGTATTAAATTAAATTAAAAGTGGGTTATTTTAAAAATTTTGGTTAAGATGGTTTAAGAAATTTTAAAATAGTAAAACATGTTTTGAAATTCTAATGGAGTTTTGTTATATCAAAAGGCTAGACAAGAAAAAAATTGTGACGCTCTCTAGAAATATAGGATTTAAGGGTAGCGATGGGTGTCCACCCGAATATTCAAAAACAACCATCCAGCTAATGCTAGTTCAATAGCCGGTTAGAAAACCATGTATTGGCTCGCTAGCAGTCTGAAGGCAAACGTGTCATTTTCGGTTTTATTCGACAACCATTAGCAGTCAGCTGGCGAGTTAATCGACAACCTAGCTGTGACTGTTTTGTAAACAGCTGGTGTTTACCTGTTTTTTACAATAGCTACTCATATACATTTCCGGGCTTTGTTAGACCTACATTTCTTATTGAATCATTGTCATTCGTTGTATTGTTGTATCATCCATGGTGTCACTGTGCCCAGGAGCATAATTGTCATTGGGAATGTGTCATAGGTGCCAATCCTGGGCATAGTATTGGGCGTGATAGCGGCTATAGTGCTGGTCGGGTTGGCCCTCCTGATGTTGTGGAAGATGGCCACCACCATCCACGACCGGCGCGAGTTTGCACGCTTCGAGAAGGAACGCATGATGGCAAAATGGGACACTGTGAGTTCGATAATTATCAACAAATTCATACTTAACTTTTTCTTAGCTACAATCAGTCGCAACACGATTATGAATGCATGAAATCTGCGGTTATTAATTATATATATCATACCATCGTTCGCGTCAAATGCAGGTTGCATCTGAAGAATCCATTTTAGAGTTCAGATTCTGCTTTTTTAACTCTTTGACTTTATATGGCGTTCAATGTCGTCGTCAGATAATTCATTTAGGCCGAAATACTGTTTTACCAGAAATAAAGTATTTATGTAGAGAATATCCAATCTGAACTCTGTAAAGGAGATAGGCTTTGCTCCATGCATATCCCGTGGTAATTCACACTTTACAACATGAAACTTATCCAATATTCATCTTCATTTTTAAAAGTAGATAATGGTAAATTTTATAAAAAAATACTTTATTTATATGGACTTGTGTTTTCACAAAGAGGGAATATCGAAATTTGCAATAACGATATCCAAATAAACAGATGAAATTCACAAGAAATCTCTTACATAAAATCTCGGGCAAAACAAATAAAGGATACCATACCATTTTCTAGATAAAGTAGTTTTCGTATATAATCTTCTGTTTTAATTTCTAACACATCTTTATACCGGACGTCATACAAATATTCAAACTAACTCAATTTTATACTGATTAACAGCATATTTAAAGCATCAATATTTTTTTATATATAAACAATGTATTTTTCCTTAGGGTGAAAATCCAATTTACAAGCAAGCAACATCGACGTTCAAGAATCCCACATACGCAGGAAAATAATCTCATGTAGTTTTAGTAGTAAGTGATACTGTAATTTCAAAATATATGCCATAATGTTCTCAGTTGATTAAGAAAATAATATTTGATAAATTTGTATAATTTTACACTTGACAGTAATCAAATATCCATTTTAGAAAATAAAACCATTTTAGAAGCGTTTAATGAGAAATTATTAGTATGATGCCTTAAAATTGTGCCTTTGATGAAATGTTGAAAAATTTAAACCAAAAGTTGTTAAAATAATACGATTTGTTTGTTTGTGTGATCAAGATAAGAATTGGAACATGACAATGACATCGACTCGACTTGAAAATAATAATTCGCAAGAAATATTAGTTTGCATATATGACTTTTTATTTATTAACTTTAATATGTTGTTAAAATATATTGAATTATTTTTTATTTATTTTGTAAAATAAATGACTTTTAGCTTAAATGTAATACGGCGGAAAATCATTCCTATTCTTATTTTGACCGTATTATAATTGAAGTTTTTTTTATTTCCTTCTTTATTTAAAACGCCAATGTAGAGGTCTGCTTTAATCTCAAGATATATTATACTTTTATGTACTTATGTGTTGTTTAGGTTGTTTTTTTTAACAAGAACGTAATATAGTTTAATAGGTATTTCTTTAAATTTTTGTGACCATTATTACACATTATTAAGATGCTTTTGTAAATTGTTCTTTCACATTTAGTCTGTTATCTGTTTTCCCTAACTTTTCAGTGATCAACAGTCACAAAGAAGATTTAATTGAAATTGGTCTAAAATGACAAAAAATTGGTTTTAATGACGAAACTGTCCGAAACGGTACGAAAATCACCAACATACCTTACAAAATCAAGTGCCTATTAATTATTTACTGGTTGGTATATAATACACAGAATTTCATAAGTGTATAATTTTGATGACATGTAGCTTAATTGTTAACATGCACCAAAATTTAAGGCTAGAACGTCTCGCCTCTCAAAATTTTACTCGTAAAACTGTTACGTTCTTAAAAGTTAAAAAGGCCACTTTTGCAATATCATATTAGATATGCGAGTGATTTTATTAAACACTTAATATAACCTCCAAATATAATAGTTCTTGGCCACGACCATTAAAATTTACCGACTTATCAACAATGTCATATATTTTTATGCCTATATTGCAAATATTGAATGCAAAAAACACTTACTAGGTTAAGAAATATTAATCTGTTCTTGAATAATACTTGCAGAAGTGGCCATTTTGGCTATCTAGGGCTGTATGTTAAATGTCGGTTGGCAGAGTTTTTGGCGGGAACTGAAAGGAGATGTTGTGCTAGGCAGTTAATTTTCTAAAAATGTATAAAATTACTCTAAAATGAGCAAAGTTGTAGGATATTGATAGTTTTTGAGTAATGATTATGTGTTTTGTGAGAAATTTGAACTGTATAGTCGGGTGTGGCGTTTTGAGATGTCACAAGAACTCCGTTGAATGGTACCAGCTGATAACCTACAGTTCAGCTGTGCTTAAGAAAGCTTGCTTGTGCTTAAGCTTAAGAAAATAAAGAAACTATGTTGTAAACTAAGATCTGGCTTAAAAGCCCAGCTGCCAAGCCATAAATCTGAATATAATACTTGTCTGTCGACAATTTTAATGACTGTTATTGTTATTCGAAAATTATTTTCTCAACAACTATAAGAATTAGTGTGTAAGCAGGGGTTTTATTATTACTGTTTTATTTAATATTTATAAATTATGTTTTCAATGGCGAGTGTGAATCGCTTATTAAGCTAATATGGCAAATCTTATATCCGATTGCCTTCGAGGAAGACTTTTGGTGTCGCGAATGTCCATTACGTGAACGATAATCTGGCTACTTATCCAGAAGAAACTGTACAAAAAGAAGTTTAAAAAAAACGACTACATACTTGCACGTTTATCAGCTCCTTTACAATTTATTTATTAATGAAGTGTCTAATTGAAATTATTACAAGATAATTACACAAATAAATAATTATTTGTTGTCGATGATAAATATTAAATGGAGCCTTATTAACTACTATTCATTGTAGTCAGTTGTGTGTAGGTATGATGGATAATTAAATAATGTATAACTTATAACTATTTTATGTAGAACCTAGCGTTAACGAACATTACTAATGATGGCTAGAAGTATTTGTGTCGTTTTGAATGTGTGTTTATTGTCTAATCACTGCCACTGTTTTCTAACGAAATATTTGTTTATTTCTTACTACAGCTTTTCTTTCACTGAAACATAAATACTTTTTATATAACGGTTCCTTTGGACTCTTCTTTCACTTATTTTTGGATAAATATTGTTTATATTTTGTGACACTAAACGAAGCAGCTACTTTTATATAAAAAAATGCTAAAATAATATAAGATAGTAGAGAATTCTGAATATAGTTATATAAGTGAGTAAATTTGTGAATAAAACAGTACAACACCGACAGAGTCTACAAAGTATCAATGTGCATGCTTTTTTGAAAGGCAGTGTTTAACCATAGACAATATCTTCTATGGTTTAAATAGCATTCTGACATATTTAGGTTAGTTCCTTATAAATTGTGCCTTCAAATATAACTAAATTAGTGCCATCTCTGTGAGAGTTTATTTATTTGTGCGCAATTTTGTATTTATTTATAACTAATATCCGCGTACAAATAATGATCAATATACTCTTTATTGCAACTTAAAATCTATATAATAAATGAAAACAGACAATAACAAAGACTTGTAATGTTGCGTTGCGCACAAATAAGTGAATTTGTGTCTTAAACTTAGATTATTAATATGTTTATTAACCTTATAGCATAGAAAAATCATTACGTATACATTTGTATGAAGTAGTATGGATGGAAAATATATAGTATCAGTGTTGTACATGGTATAGGAACCTAAGAAATATGTGGTCAATTTTATATTAGTATCATTTAATTTTATATTGTATACAAAGAACAATAATTATGCATTTTATATCTATATTTTAAATGTTTTATATGAATTGACGTTGCACAATATTTGGTGCTGCTTATTCTATATTAATTTTAATGATCTTAGTTAGGCTGCGTTTATGACCACAGCGGTGAAGGCGGCGGTGGCGGGAGCAACGCGGTTAAAACATATGTGTATTGACACATATATTTTCTTCTGTATGCGGAAATTTTAGTAATAAGGCCTTTAAATAGAACCCTTTCAATAACAGAATGGGTCCACTGCCCCGCGAATTTGAAGCAAAAATCTTTGCATTATAATTCGACGATATTTACCAAAGAAAAGCCGACATGATAGGTTTGTAGTGGTTAGTTTAGCTTCTTTTATGGCCAGTTTCTATATTGCAAAACGATTCGTTTTGTTACCGACGGTTAGATTATTACCGCCTGGTAACTATACTGGTGTTTCTATAATGAACTGTTCGTAGTTGGTTACATATGAAACTAGCAATTACCGATGTTGCGAAGCAATACAAAATCGCTCCGCTCGCGCTACCTTCCCGCACAACGCTGTTGTTGGCAACGTAGCCTTAGTTGTGTTTATTGTACATATAATTTGTTTTAACATGCCAATTTTATTTTAATTAATCGGAGCTTCAATGAAATAAATTAATATAAATACTATAATTTTATTTCATTTCTAATCTATCGGTTGTTGTCACATAATTATCACTAAATTATAGCTCTGGGATGTACCTGCTACGCCCAAAAATTTCGCTTCAGTTATGTTTTACAGAAAATTGGTCTGATACCGTACCACACAATATGACTAGCAAAATACACATTTAGTCTGGACAAAGGTATTTTTCCTCTACCAAATTTCATTTGTTTTGTATGTATATATATATATATATATATATATATATATATATATATATATATATATATATATATATATATATATACGTATTCTTTATTTCATTACACAATTGGACGTGTACGAGTTGGACTAGCATATGAAGGATTCCGCGTATGTAAGATGTAAAGTTTTAATTAATGCACCTTTTGAAAATGCAAATGGTTCTTTTAAAATAAGTATAGTTTTTTGACCTTTGCTCATGTGTTGAGAATGTTTTACGGTTCTTCCTACAAGGCCTTTGAACCACTAACGACATAACTGAGCTTTAACTAAATGGTACGTTATTGTCATCAATTAAGGCAGTTATTTGCATGCAAAAGTATATTTCATAGACGTGTGATGAGATTGATTATTACAAATAATCAATATCCTACAACTAATACATGAGTGTGTAAGAATCCGTGTGCCTCTGTTGTTCGTGCTACCCGCAAACCTCGTAAGTATGTATGTATGTACTACATTGTTATTGTAACAACATGCTACAAAATATTCTTCAAGTTGTCTGTAAAACCTTTTAACCATATTTTATGAATAAAATTTCATATTTTCCTCTTAAATTTTGCGAGGATAACGATAAAGCTTTAATTTTGCAGGCCATAAAAAAATACAAATCAAAGAAAGCTACAATGTAATTTAACTTGATATTGGTTTGCTAAACCGATGTTGTAGTGACCACTATGTGTTGTGAGTACTAGAATTCTACGAATATTACTATACTAGGATTGCCCGCTACTTCGTCCACGCTTGACTTAAAATTCCCACGGGGTGCCTGGGACACAAATTAGTTATCGTTTTAGTGGAAACTGTCGGAATAAGCTAATTTTATGCATCAGAACAACTTCAAACTAAAATTCCCGCGGGATACCCGAAATAATAAATATGACATATTTCATTGCATTAAATCGATCAGTAAAAAAAAACCACATCGGATTTCGAATTTTTAAATCTGGCCATCTTAAATCATTCCCAGAAAATTTCCGCGGGATTCTCAGGATAAAAAGTAAAGCAGAGTTTAAGTCTAAGAATTAACTGTCGATCAGTGAAAACCGTAATCGAAATGGCCCAGTAGTTTTTACGTGTATCTCGAACAGACAAGAAATCTAAAAAAATGCATCATGTTCTCCATCGTTTTTATAGCTTATTCCAGTTATTTTGTTTAAATATCTTCAGTGTACATATTACACGGCATATTTAGAATTTTATAATATTATAGATAGATTAGCTCGTTGGCATAATGGTATGAATAATAATAATAATAATAAATAAATCTTTATTGCCGAAAAATCTAATACCAATAACTAACACTGAATATATAATCCCGTTATTTGATGTAACTTGAGAATAATATATGGAAATATACATATTGTAGGTCTGTTTGTTCTTGGCTCACGATCTGCATAAAAAAATATTACGCCAAGTTATTTTCCTATTTCAAAGAATAAGACGAAATTAAAGTAGCATTTTTAATTAAAGCAACGGACGTTTTGTACGCGACGTTTTCTTTTAGTTGCACCTCTGGCTTCCGCAAAGATTAACAAGACACTCACTTACTCTAACACCGCCCCCAAATACGCTTTCTTCTTAAATTAAGAAATATGTTCCAACGGAATTTTTGAAGAGTTCCTTTCATGAATATTTTAGTTTCATTATTACAATCAGTGTTCACTGAATATATCTTGAGGTGAGGATTTCATCAAACTGTACGTACTTGTTTATACAAAATTCAAAACTACATTTTAAGAGAGCTTTGTATATTTAAGTAAAGTTACGTAAATTTTTTATTTATAACCTAAGCGAATAACCCCACATTTTCTATAAAATATTTTATTTTAGCCCCTTTATCGAATATATAATTATTATATTTTATAGCTTCATCCACGTAAACTTGGAAAAAGTTATATCCTGCGGAAACTATCCTATTTTTAAATAAAAAAATAATTTGCAATGTACTAAAGTTCACGACGATGGGTTCACTTTTAAAGTTGTAAAGTAAGTAAATCCATACAAATGTCCAAACAAAGCACTTTTCTTTCTTTTCACGTTTATACTTGCGGCGCAGGTCAAAGTCTAGTGCGTCCTCTTGTTTAAAGAGCAGGCAATACAGGTTACACTGTATTAAAATTTTATGTTGGTGCTATTTGCCTTCGGAAGACTTACTTCATTTTATATCGCAAACTATCCCATCTCTCGGGATGAAAAGTATCTATGTCCATTTTCGGTACTCGCATAGACAGATCGAGGTACTATCGCATTTTTTATAGTTATGAATTTTTATATCTATAAACATTAGAAATTATTGGTCAATCATACAAATTTTCATCTCCGATTTCAACCCGTTCTAGTTTTATTATTTATCTATCTGTAAACTACATTTTTTATCTCTACTAAAAATTAGTAAACATAAACTACCAAATCTATCAAAATGACGAAAATGGCAAATCACGTACCCTATCCTACTTCCTGGGATGACCTTACATACATCTTTTCCAAAATCTATCCCACTATCCGGGATGAAAAGAACAACCCTCGGTATTAAAATTACATATGTACCGAATTTCAGCCAAATCGGTCCCACAATTTTTCCGTAAAAGCAGAACAAAGAAACTAATATATTTTTATCCCGGAAACTATCCCATTTTTCGGGCTAAGAAGTACCTTATGTCCATCCTCGTCATCGAATATATATATAAATATACTGAGTTTGAGCCAAATCGGTTCAGTAGTTTTTCCGTGAAAGAGCAAGAGACAGGTACTTTCGCATTTATAATATATTTTATTGTATGAATACCACAAGCAAGAAAAAGAACACCGTATTAAAGTTTTAGATAGCTCGCTCGCTTTTTATTATTCTAATTTAAAGTGATAATTTTTATGAAAACAAACTGTATAGTTCCCTTCAATCAAATAGTAGTTAGTTTAAACTGATTATAGAAAGCAAAAACGCATTAGTAATATATAGAAAAGGCTCCGCAGGTGGGTCGACGATTAATCACAGCATGGTGTTGAGGCGTGTGGGGCGGGCGGCTCCGCTGGGCGGGCGGCGGTTGGGCGCTGGCGGCGGGAGCGGTAGTGCTGCCGCGGATACACGCTGCGCTGCACGCCCGCCTCCCCGGTCCCCGCCACCTACCCACCACGCGCGCACCCACGCAACATTACTACAACACGTGGGGTCGCAACCAAACTGAATTTCCACGGGCGAATCGCGGTGCCGATGGTAAGTGTCTTCAATGTTGTCTAACTTACGGCTACCCGCCATTTAGTAATTAGGAGCTCATTAAAAATTAAACAACTCCTTTATATTATAACGTGATGCCTTTTACACTGTGTAACAAATTTAAAGTCATAATTATTGCGTGAGCTTATAGCTAAAATGACAGCAGTCACGACGTCACGAGTAACGTTACTTGAAAAACTTTAGAATTATAAAGAGGAGTGGAAGACCACCTGTTGAAGGAATTCTTTTCAGTTTTACGTTCTTTGATTGTTGCAGCTTTACAACACAAACAGGCAAAGTGGTTTTCTCTTATATTTTTGACTTGTTAATTCCAAAAGTGGAATTGTATAAAATCATATTATGTTATAACATCCACATGTTTGGGTCAATCAATACATATAAAATCGATGTAATGATTTATTACATTATGTCCACGCTTGAAAGGATGTTTGATGTTATTAATCACATTCGTTTCAATGATTTATTGAAAGACTACAATTCTCCCCGTGGTTACGCCGCGTAAAAAACTCAAGTGTTTTACCTAAAACTTAACTGTTTCTTGTTACGTAGTTCACTACAATAACAAAGCAGCTAAGACCATATAGTCAACACAACTATGTGTGCAGCAAAACATAGTGGCGAGTCGCAAACAACCTGATTTGAAGTAATTAAATAAATAAGATGTTTATGAAAACGTAGGTATTTGTTAGCGAATTGAAAAAATGCAGTCTCAGCGCCATCTTTTTCGGTATTTTCTATCTCACAAAAACGACGCTATTTATTGGGATATAGAGTACGCCCGGGATATGAGCTAGCTCTATGTTCAATTTCATTCAAATCCGTTAAGTAGTTTTCACGTGACAGATAGACAAAAAATTTAAAAATGCATTTTCAGAATCTCCTGTTTCGAATTATCCCCCTGATTTTATTCATATTTTTAAACGCATTGTACAAACTCGAACCGTTTACAGATTTATTATAGTATAGTAAACAGAACGGTTCGGCAAACCATTATATATAGGTATACTTACAATATTTTTCGTAGAATAATTTTGTATTGTCAAAATTATTTATAGTTTGGGGTGAGCTTAAGGAAAGATGAACTTCAGAGAATTTATATTATGATATGATATTTATATATTATTTTTTAGCTTGATACTTAGAAACTATCAAACATACTAGATAGTAAGAAATTTTAACGTTTGTTTTGTTTCATATTTATTTAATAAAATTGGTTATATTTAATTAACTTGTTGAAGAGCCACGGATTATTTGCGTTTTTAGATTCTTTTGAATGGGATTCTACTTGATGGCTGCCACCATTGGTCTAGAGGTGAGAATTCGAGTATGCCGCCATAAGAATCTTGAGTTTTGTTCCGGTATCACTGGCTAGGATACCGTCCCCCGTGGAGGTAGGCAACATATGGTAGCACCTTTGAAGTTGCAAATGTCCATAGCTTTCGGTAACAACGGTAGCCTGTCTGCTGTACCATCTATAGCAGTAAAAATATAAATAATAATGATTGGTTATAAATATAACTTTTTAAGAATATGTTTTTATTATTTGAAGGCAATTTTTTAATATGTGGTAACAAGTGCGGTAATGTTCACTTTAACGACAATTTTAATTAATTTGGTAACGGTTTAGACATACAGTTTGTAGTCACGGCCCTATGAATGTTAAATATAGTTGGGTAAATATTTCAGTGTTAAATGTTGTACCTGTGTAGTCCGATGGGAACGAGTAGGTATTGTTTACGAACTTGGTATGCGTGCATTTTAGCTTCCGGTAGGTCTCAATCCGTTTGGCTATTTACATATGAATTTTGAGTTTACACTAGAGAGAGCATCTGATGTAAACTCAACTCATATGTAAATGTGTAATTATAAAGGTCATCTTTGGTTTCTATGTAACTTTTAATTAATTAACTCTAAATAATCCAAACCTTGTTTAGTTTTTACCTAATGCCAGTATCATGTATTCATATACGTTCAAGTTTTTTCTTTTAGCATAAGATAGGGTTGTGACAGACGAGATCAAATTGTAAGGGAGGTGGGATAGGGGAAATGGACCATCGGAACTGTCATCTATCGTACGCAACATGATTCGCTCGAGGCTAATAATTGCACGCCGATATTCGATATATTGGTATCACATCGATCGAACCGGCACCAAGAGTTGTAATCATGGTATTGATCCCAGCACGGCTCTATCAGATCAAGCAAATTTGCACCAGGCGAAAGCTGGACTAAATCCTCAGCCAAATAAGGTTTTCGACTGACTAAACAAAATGGTCCTTGTTGAAGCTCTAAAAGAAACATTTCACTAAACAGTTGACTCGAGATATATTGTTCATTTTTAATTAATATTATAATTTACTTTTAAATAATATTTTTCTGACGAGCTATTTGGTTTGGTACCTACGTCGCCATTTTACCACAGCACTGCACGCTGGCGACTGGGAGATCATACACACTTCCTTAACACCTGGCAGTTACCCAGTTTCAGTGGCACTCTCTTCTTTTTGCCATACGTGAGCATGCTATGGAATGAGCTAACTCCCGCGGTTTTCCCAGAGCGCTACAATATGGGGCCCTTAAAAGGGGCGTCAACAGATATTCAAAGTCTCAACGAGGTAGGCAATGCACCGGTTCCCTCAGTGTTGCAGATGTCCATGGGCGACGGTAGCCACTTGCCATCAAGTGGACCCGTCTGCCTGTCTGCTGAAGTCATGCAAAAAAAAACGATGTAAAATATTGCCTGTCTACATTACTTATTAATACCCTTGTTAGATTTGATTGAGTCAAGCCGGGATTGAGCGAAATATTAATTGCTATTTGAAACGTTTTCGGAGAATCGACGGACGCTGTGTTGTTAAACATAATTGCGTAGGTCTCACTGGAAAACCCTTGGTTTTGTTCGGGTTGATTAAATAAGAGTCTTACGATGGGTTCAAATGTATAAAATATTCTACTATATAAGCATCGTTAAAGAAAATGATCAAGTGCATATTAATCCACATACAGTGTAAAGTTTCGTAAACGACAACTTTTTGTTTCTTGTCATTGTGCTACAGTTTTAAAAAAAGAAAATAATAATTTATGCACCATATCCTGAAAACTACTTACTATAAACATTGTTATGATTTAGAAACTTAAGGGAAAAAACACGACTATTATGTACTTACTAAATATTTTCTTTCAGCCCTCTGTTGCATGTAAGGCGGGGGGGGGGGGGGGCACCTCCAAATTTTATTATTTCTTGTAATTTTATGCATAATAGTTTATCCGTCAGATCCCGGTAAAAGGTTTATGTGCAAGAAATACCTCCTGAGGGATAATTGTTATAAGTACATACCAATGCAACTAACTATCTTTCAGTGATGCCGAGGAGCTTATGAAGTAGAGAACAAAAAATAGGAAAACGAGACCCGGGCTTAGCAAAGGAAGTTGCGGATGCAATCTCTATTTAGTATTATAGCGATAATCAAGCATCAAGACAAGTTAATATTTTGAAGTTTATATTTATAATATAGGTATTAACAATAAAATGGCAAATGTGTGTGAATTAATTTAGCGCAAATGCAAGCATATGTGGACTATGCACTTTAGTGCGATGTAGTGCATTGTTGATGTAATGATGTCGGCCGTGATTGTGCTGGACCAGTGATGCATATCGAGGTGGCTGGCCTCTCCGCCCCATCCCTTGCCTTTCACTTCCCCTTCTACGAGTACCATTGGTACCTTAGCACATATCATCTTTAATAACCTTTAACCTGATTTAGCTGTATATTTAATACTAGCAAATGATAAGATCGCTTTGAAATTCATGTCAAAAGAACTGGCAAAGTAATCTCGTGTAATCTTACACAAGCGAAAAGGTAATACTTACGCGCGGCCTTACGGTTTGTCGTTACGACGTGGACCATGCAATACTAGTCTGTGACGTGGACTGACTCGCTCCTCCAGTACTCGGCTACGGGCGATGTTCTGCGGTGCGTCGGAGTTCGTAATCGCGAGAACAACCGAACACTTATATTAATGATGCAGACGTGTCAAACACAAGTCCAGATAGTCTAATTTGGGAAGCTTTGGGATGCCTTGTTTACTAAAACACGGAGGTCCCGGGTTCGGTTTCTAGTAAATAAAGTTTATAAAACAAACTTTCTATTATTTATTCTGATTTAGGTGCCTGTGATTAGCCCCAGAGTTCTTTGTTTAATAATTGTTTATTTGGTATACTTAATAAAAATATATAGATACGCATATAAATGCCAATATATCTTTCTGTTATTTGTGAGTAATTTTGCTTACGAAAAACAAGGTTTATTCAGACAATAAATATATTAATAGCCTTTTAAAATAACTTACAAAAATAATAATGTACATTTCAATTTCCCTGTTTCTCCGTATTTTTAGTGTTCAAAGCGTTTGACCCTTTAGGGATGAAAATCAGATGTTGTAATGGGCCTTGTTATGAATGAAAAAAATATGAGACGACTCAGGGGTGCACTATAGTGCCTTTTTAGTGAGCCCACTCAGCTCGATGTGGCCGCGCTTCCGGCCTGCGCCCCAGTCCATTTACGAAATGACAAACCTTAACAACTCTATTGTTTATTATTTTCATTAATATTGATAAAATCATCTCATGCTTGCCGAATATAATGCACGCTATATGGCTAAATTACAAACAATTATAATTTCTTAAGGCGTCATCTTACGTATAAATAAACATAATGATATAAGCCAAATGCTAAACTGTTTACGCCAATTTTTAAAACTTCTTTATGTAAACTGTGGAAACATTTATTCCGTTTGCATCTGCTGTTCTTATATTTGTTACATACTATGTTATCCGAGTTGCTTTTATATTTATTCCCCAAGATTTTTTAACATTTTAAACGAAATGTACAATCTCGAACCATTTACACACTTATTATGTTCATCGTAGTCTGTGTAGATACGAGTATGATACATATACTCCATTGAAATCTTACAATTTAAGGGCCGAATATTGCATTTGTTAGAGGACGCAATTTTGTTTTTGGGACATGTGTGGGGGGTCAATAGAAGCTTAACCTCAAGTTTGTGGGGTTGCCACCCTTGTCCCCCGGCCGTCATCTTGGAAAAAGGGGTGAAAACACTTTTTTCGCGATATCTCGGAAACTATCTTACATGTGAATCATATGTAGCAATTGTTTGCCTAAATATGTCATATAACTATTGCCTAAAAAAATTAAAAATAAGCAAAAAAGTGAGAATTTTTTTTTCATTTAACTTTTTTTACAATAGAATTACAATTAATTATCGAATGTAACTAGTAGAAAGGTCCCGTTTCTCGCCCTATGAGGTAGATCATAGGCGTTTTTTTACTGTATGTGCTACTCACATTTTTTTTTTATATATTTTTTATTTTAGTTCTTATCATTTTTTTGATGTCCAGGCTGTGTCAGAATCTAATAACGTCAAATGAAAGTTGAGAATCACAGATAAATGATCATAGTGGAAGTTCATCTTCAATTATTTTCTTCATAACTGATATCTCATAATGTGGCAGTCGCCAGATACATAAAAAACGCGCATACGGACTCTACCTCATAGATGGCGGGGAAAACGGGGACCTTTTCTACCTGCTTAACATTCGATAAGTTAAATTTGGTAAGTTCTATGGTAAAGAACAGTGTTAGGAATGAATAAAAAATTCTCAGTTTTTTGCTTATAACTTCTTTAATTTTTTAGGGCAAAAGTTACGTAAACACATTTGTAGGCAAAACAATTTGCTACAAATTATGACTTCACAAATTTTTTGTAAGACGCATAGTTTCCGAGATATCGCGAAAAAAGTGTTTTCACCCCTTTTTCCAAGATGGCGGCCGAGGGACAATGTTGGCGACCCCACAAACTTGAGGTTAAGCTTCTATTGACCCCGCACACATGTCCCAAAAATAAAATTGCGTCCTCTAACAAATGCAAAGCTCATGTAACATTTCAATGGAGTAATATATATAAACCATATTTCATTTAAGTATTAAAATTAGAAAAAAATATAAGTTATTCTTAAGGTACACAACACAACACAAAAATCATATAATTAATGTCACACATAATAACACATAAACAATAAGCGTGTATCAATTCAAAAAACTAACAATAATTAAGTTGTAAAAAGGGTACGGGAATAGAGTCCGTAGATTAGTTAATTTAAAAAAAAAACATATTTCATGATCATTAATCTGATTAAAAGCTGTAAAGAATACCAGATGTTTGCCACACCGCTAGGGAAATAGAGTAATTCCGTAGATGCTTACCATCGTTACGTTCATTCCGCTCCAATAGAGTTGGCACGTTAGCGGTGGCAAGTGCCCACCGTAACCGCTTATGTAGACGGCATTGCGGCGACGACACTGGCCACCGCGCTGATATTACTATGTTCATATAAATGATGTTCACTTTCATATCGTTACCGCTGACGCCCATCTGACAGTGTAAGTGCCGCGGCGGTGTGGTAACTCGCCTACTCTACACGATATGTTGACGATGCGACGGCGGGGTAGTGGTTTCATGTTCACACTACAAACGCGCTAGGTGGGTGACATGACAATCTACCGGGTACTACGATCGGCAGCAAAAACATTGTCGTGTCATGAATCGGCTACTTCTGTCACACAGACAAATTTATGTGGCACATATAATATACGAGTTCCTAGAAGCAAGTTTTATAATTAACTTTTAACAAGTTTTAATTAAATGACTTATTGTAATCATAATTGTACCGGACGACTGAAACCAACAGGGCTGTTTATTTAATCACCAGAATTAAAACCGAAAAGCCGTTTTGCAATTTCGGCAGAAACTCTTATGAGACATCCATTAGCGTTTCTGCTGTTTGTTCTGTCCTGCTACTAATTTACAGCTAGCCACACTACTATGTAACATCGGAATTAGGCACATTGGTTCAATACTGCAGAGTAATGATGATATATAGGATAAGAATAAATGTAGCATGGACAGTACGACATGTGACAAAGTATCTCCACTTAAATTCTTTAGTATATATAAATGATGATAGTTAGTATCTGACCCTCAGATATATAAAACTGTATTATAACCGGTCATGGTATACCTACCGTTCCGAATACTGTGCCAGTAAAGCGGTGGCCCAAAAACGCCTCCACTTAGCTGAGACGACAATGTTGACATGAATCTGTGGTCTTACAAGGATGGATAAGGTGAGAAATTAGTACAAAACGGACTCTTTGAAAGTTGCAGCCGTGACGGAAAAAATAGAAGAAGAGGTGGTATGATCGTGCAATAATTAAAGTCATGACAGAAAATTATGTTAAACTGGATACAAGTGGAGAATTAGACCAAAAAAGAGATTATATTGTATGAAAGGAGAAATATTGATTTGTGGTGTACATACATCAGTATAATATACTCTGTGGATGAAAAACAAGAAAGAGCACTGTAATCACAGAATTATAATGCAATAGGAGACTGTATGCGCGATTCTTTTTATTTCCGATCAAAAGCATTATTTCTTATCTAAATTCTGTTATTGATTTAAGCTTAGCAAATATACACTACAGCAATTAATTATTGCGTTTTTAATTTATGAAAGGTTGTTCGATACTAATAACAATGAAAGGCTTTAGGCGTTTAATAGTTATGTTTCAAAATAACTTTACCTCACGATTAATTAAGTTGTATAAAGTAAATACGAGAAAAGCGAGCTTCATGCATTGACTTTGTTAATATATTGTAGGTAAAGCCTAAGGGGTTTTACAACTATTAATTATTAAAATAAATTGTGATATTGTTACGAGTTAGCAGGACTCGAATTAATTAATAATTTAATAATGCCGTTAGAATTATTATAGAGTTTATTAGAATTATAGAAACACGTATAACACAGGTACAAATATAACCGAACACAACAAATCCAACGTAATGCAGAATGTCGTAATTCAATAAAACTCGCAAAGTCCGTCACTATTAGATTCCCGAATATACACACGTCACGCCCGTATTGTAATCTTCTCGCAACTGCCCCCCCACCCCCTTCTCTCCATCATGCCGTCGTTTTATACTTCACAAATGCAAAATAATCCGTAACACCGGGCTAAGGATGCCAATGAGCGAGTACAATAGGACAATAAGCTACTCTCCACAATAATTAGAAAAGTATGCCAATAAATAAGTGAACAAAAGAAGACGATCAAAAAAGGATTACAATTAGTTCAAATGCCGTAAGGTAATAAAAATGTGCTTCTACAGATCTGTACGTGGAATTTGTCCGTGTCGGCGTCTAGGTTGTAACAATATACAAATATGTACTTACATAACAATAGAATGTAGATATTGGGAGAAGAACAATATCAATAGCAATCGTCAGATATTTGTTTTCATGATATTCCCATTACTGTTGTTATTGTTATGGAAAACGTGAGAGAAAAATATTGACTTTCAACCAAATGAAACGTCACACACAATATTAAAACGAAATAAATGAATATCTAATATATAAAATTCTCGTGTCACAGTTTTCGTTGCCATACTCCTCCCAAACGACTGGACCGATTCTCATGAAATTTTGTGTGCACATTGGGTAGGTCTGAGAATCGGCCAACATCTATTTTTCATCCCCCTAAATGTTAGGGGTAGTCCACCCCCTAAATTTTTTTTTACCGGGCAGGACGTCGTCTGTCGGGACAGCTAGTTAAGATATAAAAATGTTTTTCTTAAACCAGGATTCGCCTGCGACTTCGTCCTCGTTGGACGGAATAAACTAATTAATGTGCCCTTACTTGAATCCACTCCCAGGGAATATTCCGCAAGATTGCCGAAATATAAAGTATCACAGATTTTATGACAAAGAATTTGCTATCGATCAGTGAAAATATCACATTGAAATTAGATTTTTTTTGACCGGGCCTCTTTGAACTGCTCTCTAGAAAAATCCCGTGTGATTCCCGGGATATAAAATATCCTAGATTTTAAGTCTAAAAATTTGCTGTTGATCACCAAAACCTCATCAAAATCGGCCCAGTAGTTTATACGTGAATCTCTAACAAACATACAGGAAATCTAAAAAAATATCCTCTCGTAAGCTATCGTTTCAGTGGAAACTGTCAGAATAAACCAATTTGTATGCATCCGAACAACTTCAAACTGCTCCGGGAAAATTCCCGCGCAAGTCTCAGGATAAAAATATCACACATTTTATTACATTAAATTTACTATTGATCAGTAAAAAATCACAGGACAGAAAACTGCCTAAGTGGTTAAAGTTTATGCGTTTCTGCCGGGATCTAACCCGCGCCCTTTATGCAGAGATAGATCAGTCAAATAGCTAGCTAAATATAACGTACATACAAGAAAAACAGAATAGTGTTAAAAGAAAGTCACAATAATAATCGGCACACACACCGACAAAGGCACCGACTTCACTTTACTTTTTGGTTACTTATGTGGTTTCTTTTTTGTTTGTAAATTCTTATTCTTAATTAAAGTAATTTTATGTGTATTTCTGATATTGAAAGTATGTGTATATCAAAAAAATGCCTGGCCTTAGGACAGATTTTGCTTCTACCGACTGTATAACGGGGACTGTTCCGAAGAACTGTTTAGAATGGTGCCTTCGTCCTCTTTCTACCATCGCACCTCTCGCCATCAGATGAGACTTTACCCCTACTTCCTTGAGCCGCTTCGCTCATGTACGCAACGGTTCTGTATAACGTTTCTCTTGCGTACCGTGAGAATTTGGAATGAGCTCCCACTCCCAGCCGAGGTTTACTCACAGCGCTACAATATGGAGTTTTTCAAAAAGGGTGTCATAAAATTTCTTCGAGGTCGGTAGCGCGTTGGTGACGTTTCTGATTTTGCAAACGTTCATAGGCGACGATGACTGCTTTCCATCAGGGGGGTCGTCAGCCTGTTTGCTGTACTCCAGCTATAAAGAAAGGTGTAAACAAGATTCGAAGTAATTTACATATTTATACATTGCAAAAAAATATATGGGAGTATTTATTTATTTTGTGATTGTATCAAAGTAAATGTTGCATGCATATGTCTACTCCTCAGTGTGCGACCGCCCTAATGTTGCGTCTACATGAATTGCTTATGAAATAATAAATATTATGTAATTACTTTCTTGCGCTTACATTATGTTTTTACGAGTCACTTGTCAGCTGGTTATGTTTTATTAAGCACAAAATTAAACTAATAATAGCCATGAAGCTTAGCTCCTTGCCTACCTGTAATAAAGTCCAGATACGTTTATTATTATGCCGTCACTTGAAATACTCGTAAAACTAGTAAGTTTATGTCTCTGAGTTTAAGTACCTCCTATCACTGTCCTACATAAAGTCGATGATTGTACTTAAGTAAATATAGACATAATAGAAAACTGATATCTTATTTTATACCATTACACCTTTATTAAGTATCATTTGAATCCATAATAAGTTGAAAAATGAAAAAGTAACTACTAACTCAGTTTGTTACCTTTCATGACTAAACAGCTGAAAAATTCTTAATGAACTGTATCAAGGATATATTAGTCAGACGTGGTGAAATAGGAAACGAAAATTTATATAGGTAAACCGTTGTTGTTAGGAAACAAAGAATGAACTATAAAGAGGATCTTAATTATCAGAATTTTTACCTAATATTGGCACCAGCTAAGTACGACATAATGCTTTGTGCGCATTTAGAATATTTTCGTCTGTTAGTTCATTGTAATACAACAATACAATAAGGAGCTATGTGTTTGTCTAGATATCTATAACTTTAAATTGTCCTTTATACTCCTGGGCTACGGAGCTGTAATACTTTAAGTGAAAATGGAAAAGAAGGAGGCTGAAATACTTAACATAACTCTAAATTAACCTGAATGCCAAGGGAGATCCTACAGCGGGCTTCTAATTTTTTTAATTATTACAATCTCAAGTCTGGGAAGACTTTAATGTTCAAATTTTACTTGCAATTTATATAAGCTTTCGCGTATTCATATTTAGCTTAGTAGCCAAAGTATCAGTATCTCATTGCAAAGACCAGAGTTCATTCGCGGCCTAGACCATGCACTGCTTAGACATTTTTTAACCTAGTATTTAGTTGTAATCATCGGTATTATGGAGATGTGAATCCTTCTAATGTGCCTTAGGCAAGTGTAATGGGTTATATAGATCGATACCTGTACCCGTTAACCCACTATAACTGACGATTCATTTTCCCTAAAATGAGAAGCGAGTTTAACATTGAGACGCTTATTGCTTGATATTATTTTATTAATTTCAATCTTATTAATATTTCAAGCAATTTATGATCATGGTGAATTGACGGTATGTAGGATTACATTGGTGCATTAGCACCAAGGTACTTATTTTGTAGTGTAAGTACAAAATAAGTACCTACTACGAAAAATCTTATGCTATAAAGGAATTGCAGTGTGATGATGAGATTATCAAGTTATCTAAGCATTAGTAAAACTTAAGTTGGATATTTTAGAAATAAAGGTCACACTCAGGGTTTTAACAGATTTTAACTTAGAACTTATTCATAATAAAATTTGTAATGTAGAGAAATATTCAACGCTATCTTTGTACAATAGAAGCAAGGCAAGCAAAACAAATCACCTAAGACAGAATAGTAATGAAATAGTTAGGCCTTCCTAAATTAAGTAGGTCATATTTACAGCGGGCAATCTGTCTGTAGCACTAATCTGCCAGTTCACAGAGTTATTTAAACGAGCTTGGTGAATTGAGTGGCGTTCTATATTGAAGTAAGTTATAGGTGCCTTAATAAAATAATCTGTCACTCTTGTTGAAATGTTAACAAAAATTCTATCTACGTCTTGTCAAGTTTGACGATAAATAATTAAACTACAACCGAGTACATGTTTTTGATAGGCTTTTGCTACTTGAAATGTTAGCGATGATAAATTTTAACTAAGGTGAAAATGGATGAAACAGGTATAGCCTGAAGCACTAACAGCCGGCAAGCGTATCCTCACAAGCATAATATAACTGTTTTGCATTCCAACAAAACAGATATTATGTGTTGAAAGAGACACACAGTGTTATTGAAGAAAGCATGTAAACATTTGCCTTTTATTTACTATTTATAGCTTAAAAACTTACCATCTTTACCATGGTTTTATACCTTTCTCTCTTACTCACCAGCATGCCATCTCTTTCCTTAATGTGGCAGATGTGACAGATGTGACATAGCTGTCAATTCATATAGTCTTCAATACACCAGCAAGAGACTTGCTCCGACACTGTGTGTCTCTTTCAACACATAATATCTGTTTTGTTGGAATGTAAAACAGTTATATTATGTGTCCTTCCGAGACACACAGTGTTATTGAAGACCTGTTTGGTATCTGCTGGTGAAAACATAAGTAATACAACGCATATGATGATTAGAAATTTAAAAAACTTCTCAAAGTAAATCAGCTTTATTTTAAGTATTTTAATCAGTCTGAACATTAAATTAACAAATTTATAGGAACTTCTTAATTAAACAATCATATTTATTGACCTTCTTATGTCCCATAATTCTTAATCATTTGTTATTATGATAAAATTTAAAATCAAATTAAAATACAATAAAAATTAAATAACTCTTCATGAGATCAAGGACTTCTGATAAGAAGTTTAAACAATTTCTCTTTTCCTTTACATATAGGTATCTCTCTATCTAGAATAAGTAGCATAGAAAGAAAGAGAAATAATAATAATAATTGAATTAACACAAGAAAAAATAGAAAATAAAATAAAAAGAAACTAAAACTTTTAAATAACTTTCAAGTTGTTATATAATAAATCTTTACTAGATCTGATCTCTCTGACTGGACGACAATAAAATCTTCTGAATGTCTCCATGCTTTTCCAGTTTCCTCTATCTAATATTGCTTGTACTGGTCTATCTTCTAACCAGCTTCTTAAAGCGACCGCTGATCGAATACTACCAGGTGTAGCCTCAATCTTGGCTTCTTTAAAAATACTACGTGTCCAACCCGCAATCATTGTCCTTGAGGCTGGCTTTACTTTTCCAGATAGTGAAATAAACAAACTTGTGACATCTCTGTCTAGGCTCCTTCACCTTTCAGATCTTTTTATAAGATCTCTAATATGTTTGACGGGGCATACACGATTATCTGGATGTTTCTGTAACATCCAACCCGATTGTCGGTGAGTATTTGAATCTGTTTTTGAACCGAATATGGGCCACAAGCTAATTGTGTCTTGATTGTCTATTAGACCCTCAGGGCTGCTATCTAATAAGGTGAGATCATGAATTCTCCTGCCAGAAGCCAGCAGTAGTATTACAGCTGTTCGTCTACTGATATCAAATAGTGATCCAGAATTCTCTGTCTCTTTTATCCAGTTAAACAGAATATTGGTGTCCCATACAGGTAGTTTTCTTATGCCAGGCCTAGTAACCGAAATTGCTTTCAGTACTTGATGAATAAAGAAATTTTTTGAGAGATCTATTTTAGATGTAGCGCAGTATGTAGACACAGCTGATTTATGTAATAATATAGTTCTGTATGCTAATTTATCTTGCAAAAATAATTTTGCCAAAAATCTAGTGACCTGTTCACCCTCAGGTTCTCTAGGGTTGACTCCATTAGTCTTACACCAACTTAACCAACGTTTAATTGGAGCTTTATATGTTAATAAAGTAGATGATCTCCAACTATTTTTCAATAAGTTTTGTTCCCCTGTTGTCCAATGAGAGACCTGATCGGCCCACCCATAATCTTCCAGGCAAAAAGAGTCAACCTGTCCACCTGTGGAGGGCAGCTGTTTGTCGTCAAATCTACTAAGACCTTCTTTAGGTTCTGAATCGGAATTGGGTCTGTTATGGTTCTTGCTTTCAGATCGGGTATCCAAAAGCATCTGGTCCACTCTGGTGCTATTAGGATGAATATTCCCTTGGCACTGTTCAAGTGTGCTAGTACTCTTGGTATTAGGTTGGGTGGGGGAAATATCCAACCCAGCTGATAATCCCATTGTTGACTGAAGGCGTCGCAGAAAACTGCATAACCATCTCTGGAGTCTAAGGTTGCGTACTTTGGTACAACTGCGGATTCTCTGGTTGCGAACAAGTCTATTTCTGGGACGCCCCACTGTCTGAATATCTCTTCCGTGGCTTGGATTCTGCGGCCTCTTGACAGGCGATCTGCAATTCCGTTTAACCTCCTTGGGAGGTAAGTGGCTGACAGGGTTATGTTGTATTGTTCGGTAAGTTTCAGTAACTTGGCTGTTAATTTTAATAGGGCAAGAGATTGTGTCCCTCCCTCGTTTCTGAGATATGCTACCAGAGTCCTGTTGTCGGATTGTATCAGAATGTGGGCATCTCTTAAAGTTATCCGATGACTGTTTATTGCTGCAAACACAGCATACATTTCTTTCAAGTTTGAATGCCAAGGTGTTTGATAAGGAGCCCACTCTCCTGATAGGCAAGTATCGTTTAGCTGAGCCCCCAGCCTGCAACTGCTGCATCTGTTGTCAAATAGTGAGTAATGCTCTTTTTGATTATTGGAGTTGAGTTCTGATTGAGTTTCATCAACCACCATTTCAGATCTTGTTGAACTAGTAAGGGTAGACATCTTCTCTCTCTTGGTTTGTTCTTTTTGAAGGATCTTAGGTGTATTTGCATATAGCGACAGTGAAGTCGACCTCTTTGAATTGCATAATTGGCAAAATTGAGTAAGCCTAGTAGAATCTGAGTCTCCTTTAAGGAGCTGTCTCCCTTGTTTAACATTTTTGAAATCAAATTTTTTATCTTTTCTATTTTCTTGTAAGGTAATTTTAAAATGTTTTGTCTGGTGTCCCAAATAAGACCTAGGTATTCTATAGTTTGTGATGGCTCTAAGACTGATTTCATGTAATTTACATGCCATCCTAGCATCTCTAGTATTCTCAGTGTCTCTGTAACCTGAGAAATAAGGACAATTCTGTCCTGATTGGCTATAAGAAAATCGTCTAAATACACTACTACACGCAAACCCTGCCGTCTTAGGATCTCTGCGATCCAGTTCGTTATGGCAGCAAAAATCTTTGGGGCTGATGACAGACCAAATGGAAGAGCAGTTAATTGGAGAATCTCTCCATTGTAAACCACTCGGAGGAATCGCCGATGAGATTCTGCTATTGGCAAGTGGAAATATGCCTGATGAATATCTATTTTCACTAGCCAGTCGTCTTTCTGTAGAAATTCTGCTACATCTGTTTGTGATATGAGGTGGAAATGCTTTATTGTGACATATGAATTGAGACCTCGTAGGTCGAAGATTGGTCGGAAACCACCATCCGACTTTTTTATTAAAAACATTCGACACAAAAAACTTGGGTCTACTCTTGATGGAGTCTCTACTATGTTTGTTGATTTTAATTGATGAATTGTGTCTGTCATGTCCCTTGTTATATTGGTAGCATATTTCCTTAATATTTGATTGTTTGGATATTGTAAAGGGGGTCTCTTTGTGAATGGAATGCGACAACCTGTTATCAGCTTTAAAATATAGTTGTTGGTTCCCAGTTGTTTCCATTGTTGAGTGTAATTTTCCAGACAACCCCCCCTGAAAGTCTTGGCCCTGCAGTCAAGACTGTTTATTGTTGATAGTTGTGCTACTGGAGGTATGATTTTTACGAAAGGGCTGTTCATTATTAGTCTTTGAACTCTGTCTCCCCTGTGGCTTAAATCGTCTGTTTTGGGACTTATAGTCCCGTCCCTGTGATTTAAAAGATTGTCTCTTTTGGAATTGAGACACATTAACTTTCTTTTCTTTAATATAATTGGGTGTATTTAACCACACCTGAGAGCCACCCAATGATGCTATAATAGGTTGCAAAGCCTCACGACTAAAAAGATACTCCTGACTTGGTGGGATATTCCTAAGAGTGTTTTTTAAATTTGGATTTGTAATTTCTTTTAAAATACGCTCTCGCCTAATGTCAATGCATTCTGCCCTTTTTCCACAAATAATCTGCATAGCAGTTTCGGATTTTTTGAATGATGTGGAACCTGGTCCAAAATTTTGATTGATTTTTTCAAATAATGAGCTAACATCTAGATGTTTGATGAAGCCCAGTCAAGAACTTCTTGTAGCCCTGTTTTCAGTAATTGTCGTTGTTCTAAAATATTATGAGACAATCCTGCCAGTAAATGCTCTGTAGAAGCTAAATAATCTTTGGTCTTATTGAAATGACATAATTCTTCATTAAGTTTGAGACCTGTAAAACCAGGACTGGCAAGGCAAGTTTGTAATGCCTTCTTGTAATGAACACTGTTCCATGCAGGTGTACAAAATTTTTGAAGTTGAGCTAATTCTTGTAATAACTCCTGGTTTGCTTGTGGGACAACTGACCTTTCATCAAATTTTGTGTCTAGTTCTCCTAGCGAGAATTCGCAATGTGAAGATGAAGTTGGCATATTTAAAAAGGGGGGAGAAATAGGAGTATCGTTATGTTTGCAAGAAGATTGATCAATCTCGCTATATAATTGTGGCATTTGTGCTTGTGTTATGTACTGAGTTAAAAAACTTACCTGTTGCATCAGACAATGGACACGTGGGTCCGAACCGGTTTGAACCGGTTTATATCTACGCCTCTTGTTCGGCGGAGGTGAAGCAAAACCCTCCTCAACCTCCGAGGATGAGGAAGATGATGATGATGATTTATTGGATCTAGAATCCCTCGAGTGCTGATCTTTATCCAAAGCATCAGCCTTCGAACTTTGTTCGCACTCTTCAACATTTTGACGCCCGTCATCTTTTGAACTTATTTTAATACTTTTAGCGACAAGTAGTATGTTTCACAATGAAGAAAACGATATTTTAGGCACTGTGTGATTTCAACAATAAAAATTTCTTTAGACTTTCTTTAGTCTTTACACTTTAAATAATTTTATAAATTTTGCGATACCTTATTGGCAAAAATTTACAACGCATATGAATTGACAGCTATGTCACATCTGTCACATCTGCCACATTAAGGAAAGAGATGGCATGCTGGTGAGTAAGAGAGAAAGGTATAAAACCATGGTAAAGATGGTAAGTTTTTAAGCTATAAATAGTAAATAAAAGGCAAATGTTTACATGCTTTCTTCAATAACACTGTGTGTCTCGGAAGGACACATAATATTAGTATATTGGCAGAACACATACTAATTAATAAAGTTATTAGAGCATCTATTCCATAGTATATTAAATAAAATAGTGTTTATTTATTTGTTTAATTTTAGTAAGGCTTATGAATAATTACAATGATCTCTGTTAATAAAAGAATTGCTAATTACAAGCCTTTAGGTTTTTTTACTGCCTGAAGCTGGAAAACAGGCAGACGGCCCACTTAATGGAAAGTTTGCAACACTTGGGGTGTCGCCAACGCATTGCCAACCTCTAAGAAATTTTATAACGCCCTTCGTAAAGAAGCCCATGGGGGAATCCGCGGCGGGAAGTTCCCTCCAGATCATGGTATATACCTTTAGGTAATATAAAGTAACTCAGGTACAATTTTTATAGTATTTTACAACACGTAGGTAAATGTAATAAGGGATCAAAATACATAAAATAAGTAGAATTTGTAATGAAGGTCTATTCTTCATTGGACAATCTTTCATACAATACATTTAGAATACTCGTGATTCTAAATGTATTGTAATTTAGTAGAAAAATAATATCTAAGTTTAATTTCGGTGCTAGTTGTGATACGAAGAAAGTGTATTTATAGATGCAAAAGGTATGTGTAATAATTTTATTGTCAATCCAAAATGGATGAGGACATGTTCGTTATAATATTACTTTGTCAAGAAGTATATTTTGATTTTTTTACAAGGGGAAATCCATTTGCGGACATCCCGCCATATGCCGACGGGATGTGCGGAAGCTTTTCTTCCGAGAGCCTACCACACCGGGCAGTCCTCACCTGACCTGTTATTGCATCGGGAAAGGTGTGCGGCTGCTCCCTTTCCCGTGCCGCCGGCTCATTTGCGGACATGACGGCCTTCCTTGCAAAAGGAGGCGAAGGCGTCCCATCCGGCTTGGCCCCCAACTATGGCCTTAATCACGGCCGGCAGCGACAAATCAGATCCGGTGGTGGCACCGAGAATACGACGCTCCTAGTTCCGGGTTCATCAGTCCTGGAGAGTGTGCAGTGCCGTGTCCTTACCGCTGGCATTGCAGTGATGGCACCCTGACGATGTCTCATGTCCTATTCGACACAGGTACCGGTCGAAGCAGCCGTGCCCGGTCAGTACCTGTGTCTGGTGGAACGTCAGGGTGGCGTACCTCCGGTCAGTCCATTGTGGCAGAACGGGCCTAACTACCTCTACGAGCATGTGGCCCGCGCTGAGGTGCCTTAGTCGACTCCGCCCCTTAGCCTCGATTTCCCGAGGCGCAATGTTTTGCATGCCTCAACTGAGGCTCAGTGTACAGAGACAAATATAACTCATAAGACCTCCTACTTTGAACTCCACTTATTGTAATGTAAAATACATAAATAATAAAACTTTTTAACGGCCCCATAAACCTCGTATTATTTATATTTATTATGAATAAGGGAATTAAATTTAATCAGAAAGCAAATTACAGCTATACAAAATTTTGATAATAAAATAAATTCTAATATTTTTTAAACATAAAAGAACAGACGTTAAAATAACATCGCATCAACTTGTAACTTGTAAAATAACATAATAGAAATTAAATAAATAATTTAATTAATGAGATATTTGACTCCTTTTATGTTAACGTACCTACTTATAGCATCATAAGAGCGTACCTACACGCTCTTATAAAGTCTACGAGGATATGACGATTAATATAACGTCATTTTATTTAAAAAAAGTATGAGAAGTTAATATTAATCTAAGTTGCTGAAGTAAAAGCCATGTTAAACTGTTGGCGCGTGTGCTTGTAACCAACTAGACTAAAACTTTTGTCATTTCTGGTAAGGGCAACGTTCACTGGGCACGACCCGGGCGCGGGTGGCATATTCCATTTCAATAGCAGCCTTTTAGTTTGAGTACCGCCCATAGTCCAAGGGTATGCTATGAGTTCACACCTGCGTTTGTTTGTGCCATATTGCTGTTTATAATATGTTATTGGCTTTTATTGTTATTTGTATGATTATTGCTCTATCCCAAACGTTAAGCTACATATATACGAATTATTTTGTCTTTTATAAGTTTAAGATCATTCATTTATGCCTTTAGAACTTTCATGATACGTAATCCTATTTGGTAATTGTGTTTTTTAGAAAAATTATAACTTTTAACATGAGAAAATGAAAATGGATGCAATCTGTCTCGTTCCAATGACGTGGATTCGAATCCTGATCGGGAGATATTTTTAAAATTACTACTAAGTGCTCATTCATCATCCATCTATTCATCGAGATATTCGATGCGGTTAACGCACCAGTGCATCTTCTTTTTACAAACAAACAGGTGGCTCACTTTAGGAAAGTAGTTACGTTGTAGATGAAGGTCTACAAGAAATTGTATAAAGATCTTAAACAAGCTTGAGTCGTAGTAGTGCAATTGGAAAACCTCGTCTGAATATTCCCTCCAGGTTATTGTTGTACGCGGAATATCTAAAGAACGTGACAGTGAATTCATCAGTATCATACATCCATTTAGAAATGGGGAGATACCGAGTCCAGCAGTGGGTCATTAAAGAAATGATATTTTTCAACGGTGAAAAATCACCAGAAGTAGATACAAATATCTTTATTGATCCCAAGATAAAATTTTACTTTCAGAAAAATATGATTAATATTTTCTTGAAAGGAATATCTTTTCTATTGAAAACAGTTCCTCTACGTTTGGAGTCACAATAACATGATGCGGCAAGCGGCCTCGTTTATTTAAAAGCCCTGTGTTTCATTGTTAAGGAAACTCCATGATGTATTGTCTGCACTGCTAAGTCGACTTAAAAAGTAAGCTCAGTTCAATTTATAATGGACGGTAGGTTTCACTCTTATTATTAGTGTAAACAAACTTTGTTACGCTTATTTGTTGTTTTCAAAAAAGAAATATAGAAGAAGAAAGAATTGTTTATTTAGGACATATAAACACTTTAATAATACTGAGTAACATAAAATAAAGAAACAGTGAATGTTCTTAAATTGGAACCAGACTCGGCGTAAATATAAAATATATAAATCAAATAAAACCTTTAATGGTCAAAGCGTAAATACCTTCAAATAATGCAATATGAATATTATTTTTCAACAGTATAATAATTATGTGAAATTGACATTAACATTTTAAACTGGTATAAAAGTCTAATACATTTTCGTGAATTGCACACAAAATACAAGTAGATATTTTTTTCACAATGTATCACATAAGAATATCACTTCTGATTTTAATTTTCGGTAATTGTTAACAATACCAGTATATATAAAGTACTCTGTGATTAACAACTCCGAATATGTGAAAGGAAGTGTAATTTTTACACATTTTTGGATTATAGAACGCACGGATAAGATCTTTTAGGGTTTATTTATACCTATTTATTTATACGTGTTGGAACCTTAACTTAACAATTTAGAACCTGTTCTTTATATTGCCCGGTTGTTGAAAGTGGCACTGTCTTCCTAGCTAGGTTATAAAATAACCTGTGTTTTGGTGGTATAGATGTTGGATGGAATAAATACGATTTGTTTGTACAGAGATAATATATTAATTTTAGTTATTTTCAATACAGTTTCACTGATTCAGTCAGTTGTACATAGACAATTCTATATTTAACAGAAACCAGCCTCTGACGAACTAAAAAGTTCTCAACACTTCCCCTCAAACAACATTCGATACCATCCATCTTCAGACATATTAAACTACAAGCCAAACATGAGACATTTACATCGTACTTAAGATGCCTAGGCTCAGATCGCACACACACTTTTAAATTTGCAGCGTCTTAATGGCTTTGTTAAATTATCTGCTGGACTATCTTCCGGGCATATCAATCCAGACGTACAACGTTCATATACAGTCACGGGCATAATGCACCCTAATTTCTATGTGTTTAGTACGCCCATGCACTACAGGGTTACATGCTAGCTTGATGCCATTCTGGTTATCAACATACTCGTATATACAAATAGACAGATTATCACCTCGAAACACAGATCATCACCTCACAAACTAATTTAGCTGCCGCAAGTGTACAGCCTCTTTAGTTGCCTCTGACCACGCGACATACTCCGGTTCAGCCGACGACAGTGCAACACACGTTTGTTTCCAGCATTCCCGACTGATCAGACTATTTCTGCATCTAAAAAGAAATATGAAATTTGATTTCCAGCCTTTTATATTCAATGACCTAATCAGCAACTGTAAACTACTAGTCTTGGCAGGACAAGAGCTTACCCTCCTTCCCTTCCGCCAAGGCTTTAGGGAAATCCATTACCATCGGAGTTTTCACTGTTTTGCATTCGGACATACCATATTCTTCCAAATCTTAGAAATAAACCTTTCTTGACTTGAATATAGTTCATTGTCCGTCCTAGACAACACAATACCCAATACTTGTCTCGCTTCTCTAAATCCTTTGTCTTAAAATGCTTACAAAGATTGTCCAATAACGATTTCTTTTGCTGTTTGTCTTTATAAAATAATATAAAATCGTCCACATATAAACCGATATAAAAATTATTTTAGCAAAGACAGTTTTCAAAACCACAACGTTTGAAATTTATTGACAATATCACTTCGTTTACTTTTTCATTGTAAGACCGTGTCCGCTGTGAGTCCGTATATCGCTTTTCTAGAAAGCAAACTTGTTCTTTACTTTGGCTCCAGGTGGCTTATCGATGAGCTTCCAGACTTTATTTTCGTACATAGAGTAGATTTGTTTGTTTATGGTCGCCTTCCAGTTATCCTTATCCTTTCGATTTAAGGCTTCTTTAACTGTCAAAGGCCCCTCCTGCTCTTTTGTACAGCATCCACGTCCTTGGGAATTTCCTGTACGAATCCTATTCCGAAGAGGGTAGTGACATTTAGCTATGTCTGGCTCTTTACCGTTAACTGTGGAACTCGAACCTTGAGAAGCGCCTGCACTAACAGGTAATAAATCTGACGTGCCTTCTACCTTTTCAAGTTCCCGGACTGTTTCATAATCCTTGTCACCCCAACAAGCTGACTAATATACCCTGAAACATCTGTCCGATCTTCTTTATGTGCTTCACCTACTGGAAAGGGTAACCAATGTGTCTTCCCCTTAATACCGGTTACACAAGGATCCGTTA
This sequence comes from Dendrolimus punctatus, assembly GCA_012273795.1. Lineage (NCBI taxonomy): Eukaryota > Metazoa > Arthropoda > Insecta > Lepidoptera > Lasiocampidae > Dendrolimus > Dendrolimus punctatus. The sequence continues at coordinate 11,461,335 of CM022537.1, forward strand.
CGCTCTTTCCATACTCCATACCAGGAAGCTTACGCAAATCCTCTTATTTACGTGTCCAAGCCGCCGGTGCCACAATATCAACGGGTTACCTGCTTCTACCGTTGCCAGCACAGTCCCATTTACAAACGGATCACAATCATCATGTCTGTATAAACCTGAGACTTCACTTGCGGTAGCCAAAAACTCACCCTTGAATTGTTGGAATTCATATGGTGAATTAGCCTACATCCCTCTCTGTCAAAACTCACCTTCCATCCATTCTCTACTAATCTAGATACTGATAATAAATTAACACGCAAACCAGGTACATGACATTCCTCACAGCAAGCATGTCACCTTTCATACTTACCATGATATTACCTTTACCCGCGCATTCTATCCTATCATTATTTGCACATATCACGTCATTCATACCGACATTCATAACCAAATCAGTAAACCATTGCTTCTGGAAAGACATATGAGAAGATGCTCCGCTGTCGATGTACCAGCCCGTCGGATCAAACGAGTTACCGGCGCTGAACGAATGCAGACTCACTACCGCCGCATCGTTAGCTTTGGAGGTCGATTCCGTCTCCCTTCGTGCTGGACAGTCTGGCTTCTTATGTCCTTTTTTTCACACTTGAAGCATTTTACTTTGGTCGTATTCATGTCCTTGTTCCCATTCCTTTCTTTATTCACTGTCATTGCCAAGTCCATTGAGGATGATATGCAACCTTGACGTGAATCCTCCTGTAGTAACTTCTGTCGAACGTTTTCTGAAGTCAACTTCATCCCAGAGTGCTCCAATGCCATCTGCATAGGCCTGTACTCTTCAGGTAGTCCCCTCAGTAACACGACAGCTACAAGATCATCGTCAAATCCGGTGGCTAAATCCTTCAACTTTTGAGCATGAGACATAACCGCAGCTACATAGTCGTGCATGGACGTATGCCGTTCTAGCTTTTCGTCCAGCAGTACGTTCATCAGCGTTATCCTGCGATTTATACCTTTGTCTCAAATGCTTTAGCCAAGCTATTCCAGGCGTCTTTAGCATGATTTGCTTGTTGTACTTACGCGTAAAGTGTAGGTTCCACATGCAGGCAAATCAGCGCCAGTGCCTCTCGGTCTTTCTCAATGGCAATAGAGTTTTTGGAATCCGGGTACTCCGACGTATATTTGAAAAGTTTTTCACGTATGAGAATCATTTTCATTGCGAATTTCCACGTAGAGTAATCATCTAGCCCGCAGAGGTTTTTGATTGCAAATTTCGTGGAGAGGGCCATAACCTTTTGGTGGTATAGATGTTGGATGGAATAAATACGATTTGTTTGTACAGAGAGAATATATTAATTTTAGTTATTTTCAGTACAGTTTCACTGATTCAGTCAGTTGTACACAGACAGACTATATTTAACAGAAACCAGCCTCTGACGAACTAAAAAGTTCTCAGCACTGTGTTAAGGAGAAACAGCATACTAGACTCCGATAGAATGATACGCCTGATAAGCTTTATTTATCTAAACCTGCGAAGCGTACACTATAATCTCCTTTTAAGGAGTGAAGTTAGCACCTCCACTTGTTTAACCAACACAGTGGCCGATGGGAGCTTGACGAAGATGTCTGTGTCAATAAGATAAGTCACACCATTTTTTATTTATCGAGATACATTACGATTGCGAGATGTACAATTGTGTGCTTTTTTTAGTTCATTTTTCGTATATTTTATATATTTTTTTGCATTGTTTCAGATATGAACATGTCACAATCTTATACAATAAAAAGTGACCACATGTTGGCAACCTTAAACGAAGAAGTTAATGATTTTCTGATGAATTCAGCTTCTGTAGACTTGTTTGTAGATAACGCTTAAAGCACAGTTGAATATTACTATGTTCCTGTGAGATTTTTATCTGTAGAAATATCTACTGCCGCTAAAGAGATTGACTTAACTTTTGTTTCAAACGCCGATCTATAATTTCAACTCACACAGAATTTCGTACATCGGGTTTTAGTAAATGAGGGCGATTTTAACCTGTCTTGGGAAATATTCGTCACGGTAATAATGGAAATATTCGTCACGGTAATAATGGACATTGTTCGATCAACTTCACACTTGTAATTTATGAACAGAACACGATTAAGAACCAAAAGAACCTTTGAACGGCAGAGCATTCATGAAGTTATTCAGCACAAATTTAGTCAAGCGTTGTATGGAAATGGGACTGGAAGCTCCAACTTGAAAGATATTATTATAAGAAAACAGATGTTAATTACTTCAAAGCTTGATGATTTAGGATAACTTCAGATAAGAAAACATGAACTCAAATAAGTAGATACAGTGCTGATCACTCCTACAAAACAAATAAACAAAATGTCATATTTGATCGAAATTGGAAAAAAATAGATATGACAAAGCTGACCTCACAACTTTATGACGCATATTTGATTAGTTTGTTATATTTTTTTATAGCTAGAGTATAGCAGACAGACTGATAGCCCACATGATGATAAGCGATTACCGTTACCTATAGACGTTTGCAACACCAGAGATGTCACCAATGCACTGCCGGCCTCGAAGAAATTTTATAACATCCTTTATGAAAAACTCCATATCGTAGCGCTGTGGGATAACAATAATAAAAATCCCCAAAGTACGTAAGAGAAACGTTCTTGAGGAACGTGGTGTATATAAACGAAGGCTCAAGGAAATGCGAAAATAGAAATGGAACGCCCAGCCAATGGCGAGCGATGCGGTAGTAGAACATAGATAAAAGCAGCATTCTGAATAGTTCCTTGGAACACTGTCCGTTGTATAGTCCGTAGAATACGCAGAGAAACGTGAAATCTCTCCGCAGGCCTAGTGTCTAAACCTTTTAAACGGGTACCCTTGCCCACAAGAGTGAGCAGTACTACATTTGTGACTTTACCTGGGCTTTACAAAGCACAAGGCGTTGCCGCGGAATGACGTACTACTTGGACCGATTTATTACTTCCAGCTTCTTGGAGGCAAGTTTTCGTTTGCTTTCAAGATAATCTTGAACTGCACGTCGTTCGCGATGTCGACGCCTAGGATCCAATACTCTTGGAGGTGGTAAGGAGAGTTTCTAGGAACTGACGCACTAGTACGCATGAAATTTTCTTGTAAGTGTAAAGTATAGAAAATGCAAAGAATTCAATATTTTGAGAGTACAAAGTTCATATTTGTGTAGATCTTTTAAAGACGGTCTCTATGGTTACGCGGCCTAAGTCGTAGCCAACAAAGCTCGCTAGAACTCAGAGGCTCTGAGTTCGATTCAGCATGATAAATTTCGTAAGACGAACTTTCTATTAATTGTGGTCTGGGCGTCTGGGAGCGGCCCCAGACTGGTACGTTGTATATTATCCATAACACAAGAGTAAATTGCTTATTTTGGGCATATACAATGTGTGTTTATTATTATTGTTATACTGGCGATTATTTATTACGATTGTTTATTAAACTATAGTTAGTAATTAAAATCTGATTACTTTTAATATTTATCCTATGAAAAAGTAAATAACACTAAGAATATAAAATTATGAAAAAAATATATTAATTGTTAACTGATAAGGGGATTATTAATTCAATATAATTTAACCTTATGTTTTTATTTTAATTGAAAAATAACTGTGATTATAAATTTTAGGTATAACACTGAGTTTTATTATTTGTTTATATCCCAAACTTAAATTTCCTATGAAATGTAGGATAAAGGAATGTATGTTTAGGCCTACAGGTGGTTATTATTATATGTACGCCTCTGAGACGTATGTTAAGGCTTTATGTAAGTAGATTAGACTTCTAGTGTTATTAACGTATGTTTTTTTGTTGTAAAGACGTAATTACTAAACTGAACCCAAATAGATTTGGTATGCGAGCAACAATCTCACCAAAAAGGATAATAAACCAATATAATGTAACTGAAATTGCTGAATGGCAATAATCCGTGCAGGAACGGAAAAAGAATACTAATTTCTATGGCCGGGCGGCCTGTCGCACGAGGTGACAAAACAATCCACAGCTATGTCGTAGGGCATTTGCCCGAATGGATGACTACAATCTGCAGTCTACATTAAGTCGCCATAACAACCCTTAGTTTTGTTTCGGCATTAGGGGACAGGTTCCCTGTTCCCTGTGCGAGAAAAACTATTTTAAGAATCTTAAAGAAGCTTATAACCTTGCTCTAACTTTTAATATGAATAAGATGGCCACTTTTTTCACATTATTATAATCAATAAGAATTCGAGATAATTATAATTCGAACACAAAAAAGTCCACTTTCCATCAGGTGAGGCGTGGGCCGTGACGCTTTGAGCCTATCTGCTCCAGCAATAAGGGCCGCTTGCATAAGGTTGCTTAAATTTATTTAAGAAACCCAAAACGTATTTAACACCCTTAAATGCAATTAGCGTCTTGCACAACGCAACATTTGCCGCTAAATATGTTTAAAGAACTGTCAATACGTTTTGTGTAAAACGTATTTAGGCAGCTTAATATGATTAACTATAGTAGAATTATTTTGTCCGTGCAGTTTGGGTCATAAAATAAAGCGAGTATTTCGCTCTCTCTTCCACTCACGGGTCTTATGGGGGGTATAGTGATGCGCATTATTGTTGTCGATAAGCGTTATCGATAGTGTATTTCGTTTTGTCATTTTGTGGGTTAGTTATAAAAACGAAAAAAAATAATAGATACACCAACGTATTTATTAAAATAAGAATAATAATGACTTATAATAAATTATTAATTAGGTATCTATGTTAAAAAAAACTATAAGTACAAAAGTTTAGAATGTAACAAGTTATATTAAAAATAAATATAAATACTTATATCTAAGTTTAAAATTAACAGCCAAAAAGATAATAATGATTTTTATAAGATTGATAATCTTTCTTTGATAAGAATGAGCTTTTATCGATAATGGCGTTGCGCCCGCGCAACACGCTTACCTCCTTAGCCGGGATGAGGCCGAGCTTGATTTATGACCCAAACTGCACGGACAAAATAATTCTGCTATAATTTTATTTGAAAGCGATCGTCATGCAAGCGGCCCTAAGTATTATATCCAAGATCGTACCAAATGATAAAAATGTATCACGAAAAGTAGAACTTATGTGTTAAACAAAAGAAATTAAGTTCAAATTCAAGCTATTAATAGCATCAACTTTCCTGATGTCATTAAATAATTTGTTTCTTTTTCTCTTTTCGTTTTATCACTGACGAATTGACGATGCATTTTTTTTAACAAGACATCTCTTGTATATTTGTCGGTTTGTGTGGTTCTCTGTGTATTCGAGATTCACGTAAAATCTACTTGCGCCGATTTCGTTGCAGTTTTCACTTATCGCCAGCTAATGTTTAGACTTAAACTCTGCGCTATTTGTAACCAGGAAATTTTTACTAAGGATTATTTGAAACGGCCAGATTATAAAATATCGGATTGCAATGTGATATTTTCACTGATCGATAGTAAATTTTATGTAAAAAATTTGTGATATTTTTCATCCCGGGAATCCCGCTGGAATTTTCCCAGGAGCGGTTTGTAGTTTTTCGGGTGCAGAAAAATGTGCTTATTATTGCTTATGAGTCACAGTATTCTCTAAAAAGATATCTTACATCTTTTTTAAATGGTACGGTACTTCGTCGGGAATATCAATTCACGAGTGAACAAAGTCGCGGGCATATAATAAAGTGTATCTATATACTTTATTTTGGTACTTTATAGCAGCTGTAACTTGTTTTGTGTGTCAAAATAAATACATTCTGAACCACACAGTTGAGCGAATCCACGACAAAAATTCTAGTTAGTGTATACAGTATAAGTAGCAATATTGAATGCGTGTGGAAGTTAATATTGCAGGGCTTTACAAGTTTTTCTTATTATTTTCGCTACACAGGAGAAAGTTAAGGTGGTGGTTATTGACAGGCTGGAAGGTGTGGGGCGAAGGGGGAGCAGGTGAGCGAATGAGCGGTCCCCCACCTCGCTGTATATTCACTTTGTATCGCCTCACTCAATTGAACTCTGGTCACACCATTAATCATGTCGATACTATTGTATTGTTGACTGGTTTTATTAAACGTTCTAAGTAAAATACATTCAAATAGCAAAAATGGCAATTTTTCAATAGAGGTTTCATTAGTGATCCAAAGAATTTGCCGTTATTGTTATCGAAATATATTTTCCCGTCGCCTGAAATTACTGCTTTCTACCAGCTATTAAAAACTAATTATGACTTGAGGTTTACTGAAACGACGACCAATTACCTTGTCAAGAAAATATCCTAGCCACGTATTCATTGTTGTAGTCGTTTTCTTTTTTATTATAAAATTGGGCTAAGTACTCCCTCAGTCGCTGGAAGTCCATACACAATCATGTGATCTGTGATACACAAGTGTCCCGTGGTGGTAACAATCGTCGACTGGTTTTGTTATTTCGCTACAGTAGCTTAAAACAAGTGACCTTGTCAGATTCGCATTTAGTTGCTCCCTATATATTCAAGGATCTTATAAAACTCTTGTGGATATTAAAAGGTTTTCAATGATTATGAGTCCGCTCTTATACTGACCGGCCGGCACTCAATACGGCATGGATTTTTTCATGCTAGGGGCTATGCACTTAGATCTACACTTTGTATGTTAATTTTGTTGTTGTAAATCCCTATTAATATTATAAATGCGAAAGTAACTCTGTCTGTCTGTCTGTTCCGTTTTCACTGAAAAACTTTTGGACCGATTTAGCTGAAACTCAGTGCATATATATTTTTGATGCAGAGAATTCGAACATAGGATACTTTTTCTCTCGAAAAATGGGATAGTTTCCGGAATAAAGATACATTTGTCTCTCCGGTTATTGTGGAAAAACTACTGAACCGATTTGACTGAAATTCGGTATATATATAATTTTAATATCGAGGATGGACAGCGGATACTTTTTATTCCGGATATGGGATAGATTTATGTAAAGGTTATCACAAAAAATAGGATACGTTTTTTTTGTGATTTGCCATTTTTGTCCTTTTTATCCGTCCTTCTATAAAAAATGCGATAGTAATCGGACATGTCTTTCTGTTAAGCTTTCACGGAAAACTACTAGGAATATTAGATCGGTTTTGCTGTAAATGTAAATGTTTCGTTTAAATGTAGTTTTAATACCGAAAATGGACATAAATACTTTTCATGCCGGTAGCTGGGACAGTTTGCGATATAAAATGAAATTAACTATAAAACAAAAATTTAGTACAATGCAACCTGTATTAACACCTGCTCTATAAACTAGAAGCACGCACTAGTGATTGATCCTCGGCCCAGCCGCGGGGTGGACGCTATTGATTCATAGAATGACATTTGTACAAAACCTTACAAAAAATTTAAACACAGATATTATTTTACATAATATATAGATAATTATTTAATAATTAGAAGCCAAATAGGCATACTAAGAGAAGAATAATCGTTAAATACATATACTATACTATTTTCTCCAAAGTTATAAATCATTACACTGATACTTTCAGTTAAAATATATTTAATTGAGGAAATTACAGTCATCAGGTCAAGGATCGGTAGTATTTTACTAGAAACTGAGGAGCGATTAACTAGGCACGGAAATAATAAACGTGAAGCACGCGAGTTGTGCACACTTACTGAAAATTTTATGTAAGATTGGTGACTGATATCCATTCATCCCTTATTCAGGTTATATACATTTTAACTTGTCATGGTACTTCTTATAAGTAACGCTTAATTCTTTTATCTTATCATTGGCATGTAAGACATGTAGCATTCCTGTTTCATTTCCTTACTAAAAGACTAATGAGGTGACATGGTTGTAATGTTCATTTTAAATGTTATTCTTCATTGTATTAAATTCGAAATTATACAACAATATAGCGGTCAGCGTTTCTCGTTTCGGTTACATTTTTTACGTCTAGCTCTCATCCATCGAGTTATTTTTAATTAAGAACTTTGTTCTAAAATCCGCGTTACATATGTAGAGTTTATGTTAGATTAGACATTAGGCCCGGCACTGTAAAAAATAAAGCCTTGAACGCAATTGCAGCACCTCCTATCGGGTCCAATAGTGGATCTAAACCGTCCCGCAACCCACGCAAACACTAAATTTAATCAAAATAGGTCATATCGTTTTTGAGTTTTAGCGAGGGTAATGATGTTCATTACCCTCGCTAATTTATTATATATTTATTTTTTTATGTATAAGAAGAAAACGAAGATTTTAACTAGTAATAATATGTATGGATACCAAGATATATAACAAGCGGCTCAGTAATTTATGTTCATTGTCAAGTTTAGCAAAGTTTATTTAAAACACTCACTTGTGTAAATATCCTGAAGTCAAATTAGCAGGTTCACTATATGCCTGTTACTTAGCTTTTGGCAATAAAGAAAAGAGAGAAAAAGGACAAATGAAAATATAGCACTTGGCAAAATTGGCCCTGAAGCAAATGGGTAGGCAACCTTCCGAAACGTTTGGGCATTTACTATGCTTACTTATTAAGGGTCCTTAGTCAAATGGTAAAAAATGGAGCTTTTCTACATTTGTCATGTCCGTCCGTTTGTCTGTGTAGTGTTACATCTGTTTATGTTTACAGTATGCATCTTCCTCCAATGCTGTTAAGGTCTTGGTTAATGGTAAACGATCGAACGATGTCTTCTATAATTATGCTGCTACGTACTGGTGAAGTCACATTAAAAACCAAAAAATAATTTATTAACCGACTTCTTTCTACAACAAACAAGTAAAACATAAAAGAACAGCAAAAAAAATAAAAATATAGTTATTTTTATGTTTTAAATCACACCGACTTTAAGATGTTGTAGAAAGAAGTAGCTTGACTATTTCTTTTTTGGTTTTTAATATAAAGTTGGCTTTGTTTTCATCGAAATAATATCTAATATATAAAATTCTCGTGTCACAGTTTTCGTTGCCATACTCCTCCGAAACGACTGGACCGATTCTCATGAAATTTTGTGTGCACATTGGGTAGGTCTGAGAATCGGCCAACATCTATTTTTCATCCCCCTAAATGTTAGGGGTAGTCCACCCCTAAATTTTTTTTTACCGGGCAGGACGTCCTCTGCCGGGACAGCTAGTGTTATATATAATAATAAAAGTAATAAAAATATATAATAATAAAATTAAGCGCCTGTAGAAAATGTAATAGCTACACGCGTATACAATATTTTCTCTAGAATTTAGGCGCATTTTTTTCATGTACGTTGCAGATATCCAAGGACAGAGAACGATAACCACACATACAAATGGACAGTCTGCATTGAATCTGTTTGCTTGTCTGCGAATACATTAAAGTAAGAAATATATTTATGAAACCGCAACCGCACTTTAAAATTGATCCCTAAACCCAATTAAATTAAATCTAAATTTAATACTATTCATTTCTAGGGAAATCCAATTTGCGGCCGGTTAACGAAATCGCTCTGAAAAGGCAATTTTAGGGTGAATTTTTCAAATAATTCAGGGCAGCACGCTATCCGTCGTCTTTGTTATCTTCGAGCCCTTAAATAAGCAGTATATTTAAGTTCGTTTATCTACTTAATCCACGTTCAATTTTAGCCTACACTGTGTTTATTTTGATCATAGAAGAAGACTACTAGGAATACAAATAACCCATTAAAAAAATAACCTTCAAATAGTTCTTAATAAGTAAATACTTCAAGAATGAAAATGCCGTTTTCTTTATCTCTAGACTAAATCATTAAAAAATGAAGACCTTCAATTCTTGACCGATTTCGTCTAAAAAATATACTTTCTTTACAAAGTATAAAACAAAGTTGCTTTCTGCGTCTGTCTCTGTATATCTGCTAACTCATAAACCAGGCAACAGATTTTTAAGTGGTTTTTATCATCAGTTAGATAATATGTCAAGGAAGATTGATATATTTTATAACCTGTTGCCCGTGGGTTCAAACGCAATATATAAAAAACCTCAAGTTTTTTATATAAGTAGATAACAGAGCTATATTCCAAGGTATTTTGACTCTAGTGTTTAAAATAATAAAACGTCCAGAGAAGATTAATTAGCCTAAGAAACATTATTATTTAAAATTTAGGTTTTTGTCAACGTGAACGAAGCCATGTGTTATAGGACTAATATTACACCTTATTCAAATGCTGGGGCTCTTAGAACATTCAACTAACTGGGGCTGCACCAGTGATAGGTTTACAATTATATGCCCTTTTCTTAGGTGTAACGATGGGTGTAATATGTTATTTGTGATGCGATTTTTTTTAAATCGTTAATGACGTTACATATTAACAGACTACGTATGTATATACAGAATATACACTAATGTGGCTATTCGTTAACGGCGTTATTTTTAACCCTACAAATAAGACGCATTTGGCCACAGTCAGTAACTTTACCATTATCACAGGTGCGGCGCGGTCCCAGTATTGTATCAAAAACTTTACGTTTTCGCTGTACTAATATTTAAACCATATAAAATTTAATTACGTAACGCGATGTGGGATAAAATCTTTTAACCTTAAAGAATATTTGAAATAATTGAAATAATTTCGTTTACATAAGTAAAATTTCTACACGCCGTATCTAGAGTAATGCGTGTAAGCCGGTGTACGAGCTTTGCTTGTATAATTAGTAATTAGGTAATCTTTTCTTTCTTTGAATTAAATTTTGGTTGCCTTTCGATTGTCATAATATTGTTGGTAAATGGTAACATTAATAGTACATCCTAGTTCGGTTATACTTTAATGTAAGTGATAAATTATTAGCTTTTGTAAAAAATGAAGGATCGGCCGTTGTGAGTTCTACACGCCCTTCGGTTAGGTACGTCTTACCTGACCTGGAGATAGGGTTCCCGCCACCCAAGAAGTCCCACCAACGCAGCGCTGCAATCGCCATACTTAAAATCCTGCCAGAGTAATTATATGCTTATCCGTAAATCAATGTAGGCAAGTACCTACTGAATAATGATAAACAAAAAATATTTCGTAGTTGAATCTGTAAATTTATTTCCTGACTAATTTAAGAAACAAAATTCTAAAATATAACAGAGCCGTCACTTTTAATTCCTTTATTTTCCATAAGACTTAATTTATGGCACGGACTCTAGTGCGTAAATACATTTCCCAGCTTAAAAGAAAGAAAAATCAATCTTAGTTTTTATTTCAAAACACCTATTGATGATTAACAAGAGGTAATTAACATTTATTTATTAAGCAACAAATTAAAATGGTGGCTAAGTCATTGTCGTTGCCATGAACACGTTTTGTTAAAGAATCACAACGGGTGGCGCCAAACAAACACGATCGACCTCAGGAACAGTAATTTTTTCTGGACGAAAGCTATTCTTTGTCCTTTTTGTATCCCAGAAAACGTGTATGCAAAATTTCGTGATTATCTATTGATATTACGTAGTAAAGGCGTGAAAGTGTCACAAACAAGCAAATTGACGTTCCCATTTATAATATTAGTCAAGACTAGTAGGTGTATCAGATAGCTGCTGAAACAAAATTTGTTAAGAAAGCTGGCTGCATTGCCACGCTGAATGGTAATACTAATTCACTGTGCAAAACTGACTTATTTCGCTGATGAATCTCTGCTGATCGACTCAAGGACCCATTGTTGCAATCCTAAGCAACATAAGTATGTAGCCCCTTTAAGGCTCCATATCTGTGACTAATTTATTTATATAAGGGTGTTTTCTAGGTTGTCTGTTTTCACGTTTAGTTGTCAACAGGGTTAAGAAATCGCATCTCATTCTACCAGGGAGAGTTCGAATATTATTAGGCAACAAGCAGCATGAAGCGGCACTTTTTGAAAGTGAAGCAAAACGTCGTGAGGCTACATTTACATAGATCGATATCACCGATGTCTGTCGTTAAATTGTGAACAGATCATAAAATTTACCACTGAAAACAACTTAATACAGCTTTCAATATTTTATACTTTGGCCTAGAAAATAAGTCCTAATAAAGGATATTTGTAAAGTCTTTGGTCCTAACTAATAAAACCTCCAAAAGCCAGTGAAGAATTGTCTGTAACACCACTAGGCTGGGCGTATTTAGACGCCTTTTTACGTTATTAATTTATTGGGCGGTATTCATTCCCAATATTCTTCTTCATATTATCGAAGTTTAAGATTAGTCGCTTAATAAAGTAGAACTAAAATTACAAACTTCAAACAAAATCAACATATAATTATATATTATATAATTATAACAACTACAAGTGTGTTTGTTGTTATGCCACACGCTCTAATTAAGACTTCACCCAGATGTAGCCAAGGTTTTAATGCGTTGTTCGAGATGCTATAATCACTTCAAACATTAGCCTGTAGATTATTCAGATGCTTGTTGACGAACCACTCTAATGTAGTTATTCGTTAACGCATTATTTTTAACGCCATAAATAAGACGGATTTCGATACAGTCAGTAGCACTAACAATCAAGATATAAAAGCATTAGAGACTAGGAATTCAATGATAGTGCAGATAAAATAGACCTTTGTGACTATTGCGTCATTAATAAATTTAAAAGCATTTAACGCAAGCAAGGTCGCGTAGCGCAGGGTGGAGACGAAATGCTTGATGGCTGTGCAGTGTCATGGCTTCAATTTCCGGAACTCCTACGTCGCGGTATCAACCATCACCTTGTGAAGCATTTTTGTTATAATATTGATAACAAAATCATTTGGAGGCGTAATAATGTGTTAATACGAAATCAATTTCTTAGAGAAATAAATTTATTTATGGCGATTTAACACGTGGATTCTCCGTCACATTTTTGGTATATTTATCCAGCAAGACTGAATTTTCCTGCAACTGACTGACAAACATATTTTATGGCGTCTTAGGCACCTATACTAGATGTACCACCTACTTAACGATAAGAAATAATTATAGTATAGTAGTATAGTCTAAAGTTGTCACCTTTCTTGTAATATTTTATGGTAACTGGTAAGCTGCGTGAGTATGTCCTGATGGATACACAAACTTTTGTATATATTTAATTCGAATTTAATATGGGAATATATAAAATTTATATAAACAATTATAAAATTACATACTATTGAATATAATGTAAGAAAACTTAACTTATTTGTATTGTATTCTACCCATAGTCCCTCAAGACTATAAGTAGAATACTGAGCCCAGATCACCGTCTATATGGGTTAGGTGCCCAGAAGGCTGGCTACGTTTCCTCGCTGGATCGCCATACTGATCCGTTGGCCGAGGTAGGCACCAGCCCTCTGATCACCTGAAGAGTCAATGAGTCGTTTCGATCAATTTTGGTAGAGGCTCATGGCCTCAGGACCACACGGTCCAAGCGTCTCGACAGCAAACGGCACAAACGTATATCTCTCACTGAGGGTTGCATATTTGCGCCGCTTGAGTGATTCCGCTGTTTCCGCCGCCGAACCGGCCGATCTAGATGTGTTTGGTAAATGGGATGCGGCCAACGTGTCTACGCAAGTCGCATCCCACACCAAAGGCTTGCCACGCCGCCAGGAAATTAGAGTCATTCCGTCAGGGCGCCTACCATCGTCACGTGCTATACCGCTCGGCTCCAATAGAGCCGGCACGTTAGCGGTGGCAAGCGCCCTCCGTAACACATCATTCAGGGCGGCGTGGCGTGACCATCTGCCGGCACTGCGGCGGCAAGAAAGACCGTGGTATCCCGGGTCGATTACCTCTATTCCACAGACACATATGCGAGAACCTAAGCGCAGATTTAGAGCCAAGCAGATTTAATATTAGCATGAGTGGCTGACTTTATGTAGTTTCTGCCACTGATGAAGTTACACTTGAAAATATATCATGTAACAACGAACATCTCTCGTATTCTTTGATCAAGCCTTCTTTGCCCCCAACATATTCAGTGATATATACCCAGTTTATCATAGTTGTTGGAAAGAAGTATATAGTATATTATTCTGATAAATTATTAAAATTAGCCAAATGTGTGACAGTCTATGAACTGTGAATGGTTCGATAGAGATCATGAACCTCAACAATTTTTGTTATTTATCTATTAAAATTCGTTTAACAAACTTATAAGATTTAATATATATATATAATAAATCGACATGTCTTAAAGAAATTTCACTTCGCAAGTTTTTATTTATTTTATTTAAAGTCTTACATTTGAATTAATATTTGAAATGAAATCTAAATAATACGATGTAATAAATTTTTGTTTTTTGGAATATCCCTGTTAGTTTGAGCGAGTAAGGCGATGATTTCAGTTCTTAAAATTGGAGTTAGTATTGAAAAGAAAGAGTATTCCATTTTATTAATTTAAAATGGATTCACTAATTATACATATTCATTCAAGACTCTGTTATGGCAACTTTTAGATTTATTAATAAATATATACTGCTAAAGAATATAAGCGTATGTTTAATGCAGATCGCATACTGGCAGTTCGGATATCAGAAATTATGCTTTTACGCCACAAGATAGGGTAGAAAAGCCGGAATTCACGAGTCAAACACAAATATAGATAATTTACGCTCATTTTATTTTGTACCACAGATCAAGTATTGATTTTTTAATCATAATCTAAATTCCTTATTTGATATTGTTTATGGATTTTTAAAGGATTTCTCGGATTTAGGTTGTTTGTTTCTTTTAATTCCTATAGGATGTTTTATATACATTATTCCAAGTTACGTTTTAGAAGGATTTGATTTTAGCATTTTTTAATTACTAAGAATTACTGTACAATTCTGTACATCTTTGGCATATCTTGTTGAATAATTATGGATTCTGTATCCGTCCATCCAACCAACAAGAACAATAATATTATACTAGTATATTAACATTTTACTACATGCTTTCTTCATTTTAAGGCTACTAGGCAAAAATCTTCATTCTTCTTCAGCCAAATTAGCTAATAAATGTTCACTGTTGGACGTAGGACTCCCCAAGTATATATACGCCACATACCCTGGTCTCCTGCCTCTCTCATCCAGCTCTTGCCGGCGACCTTGCCCTGGTCGTCAGTCTACCGGGCTGGAGAACGTCCAACGCTACCTTTACCGAGACGCAGTTACCTATCTAGGGCACGAGTACTCTATCGGACATCGATCCTGCGACATAAAATAAATATATATACTTAATATATAAAATACACAAGCTTAAAGACTAATCCTAAGAGCACATAATTAAGGACATACATTGCCGCGAGCAAGGGCCTTTTTAAAACGTCTATAAAAAAAAATGAATGTTAATTTTGTATTAATGACTGAATACGCAATTATTTCTATTTTATGTCATGTCGTTTCTTAACAAATATTACATTGTGTGTACTTAGTAAATCAAACATATTGTGAGCAGTTTAAAATTATTAGAAAACTACGTTTTAACAGTTTTAAGCGCGGTAATTTATTAAGTTTTGGTTTATCCGACGTTTCGGCCGCTTTTCAGTGGCCGTGGTCACGAACGACAAAGGTGACATTTGTCCAACAAGTTCTCTCATAAATACTCTTCAACAAACATGCCTAGTTCTAAATTTCTTTTATACAATATTAAAATAGGTAGAAGGAAAAAATAAAAGAAATAATCACCTGTTTGGGATCCGATCATCAAAACTATTAAGACCCAAACCCAGCAAAATCCCTGCCAGACCTCAGGACTCTGTGAGCTCTTTCTGCGTATAACGGAACGAATAATCTCTTGCTTAAGAGTTTCTTGCGCCGCTTCTTCTCTTCAAGCCACAACATGTTGTGAAGCGGTGGTAAATTAGATTAGGCTCCCACAGAGTAAATAATAACCATAAACAAAATTAAAACTAAATAATTAAAATGAACAAGTTGGCGGTAGGCTAAATAAAACTTTTACAATACACGTTAGACAAATGTCATCTTTGTCGTCCGTGACCACGGCCACTTTAAAGCGGCCGAAACGTCGGATAAACCAAAACTTAGTAAATGACCGTGCTTAAAACCGTTAAAACGTAGTTTTATTATGTATACAAGTCGCGAAAACATAAGAAAATATTAGTTTAAAAGTAATTAAAATATAATAAAATTGCAAATACTTTGACAGTTTTTACACCCTAATCTTGGAAAACTCTACTTCGATAGTACCTTAAGCTATACGCTAAGAACCAAAGGAGCAAAGCAGAAATGTAGTACAGGTGGAATTGGATATTTGATATATATATTATCTGAATACATACCGGAAACATATTGTGATTGTGACATCATTGTGATAATTTCTCGTAGGTTCGTTGCACAGGTAGCAAAAGCACAATGCGCTACGAAGCTACGATGAGTTATTATGAAAAATTATCCTAGTGACGTCACATGCGCGCTCGGGTATGTTCGGGAATTGTCGGCGTGCTTACGGTGCTTAGGTAGTTTGGGTCCAAAAAATACTTTTAATTTGTTATATTTTTTAAGCATAACAAAAAAATAATAGAATTCAAATATGTATATAATTTCCCATTTATTTATTTTTTTAAATTGAAATACCCAATTTAAGAACAAGACAATTTATACCTAATCGTTAAGTAATTCAAAATTTGAAAATCGAATACATTTTTCTTATTTTCACAACAGTGTCGATCCTAGGTTTTAAAGATTTTCATTTAATTTTTTAAATTATTATTATTTATAATTGACTGCTACTTTCACATCTATCAAAACAGTAAAAAGTGTTATCATCTGATCATTTTTCGAACTTAGTAGTGATGAATTATAAGTATCTATTATTATTTGAGTGGTATCGAGAGTGGGAACATATAAACACAAGTATTTGGGTATGTGTGAATTCGTGTAGATTTAGGTATAAAAGTTATAACTTATATGTAGATAAATTATTTTTTGTGCTAAAATATTCATTTGAATGCTTAAAGATAATATTATACAATTATCTGTATTTGTTTTAAATAATCTGGGATCTGCACAATGTTTTGCCATTCTATTCTATTTCATGATAGAATAATGTCCTCTATCGTACCATAAATTTTCATTTGATTCTTCATTCGTCTCATTTTATTACCTATTTTTAAACAATCTTTTAGTTAATTTTCTTATTGTCACATGATATTCAGAGAGAGACATGAACGTAGGAGAGATCCGGCATTCATGTCTATACACCTTTAATCGTCTTCTTTCAAATGACTCCTTATGTAATCTTTACTTATTCATTCTCATAATACTACATATCCTCAACATGTTATTAACAAAAAAAAACTAAATGAATACCTATAAGACAAGTTATTTTACGGCATCAATGGTTGTTTTCCACTGCTACAGTAACAATTATCAAAGCAGGTATTATTCAAAATCTAACTACGATGTAAAATTAAATTTTACCTCTTAGCCGATTATCGCATGTATGTTTAAATTTTCATTATTTATATGAAATTTAAATAATTGCAATCTACAGGGTTTGTTTGTTCAATATGACTCGAACGTCACGTTAAAATATGAAAAAGTAAATCAGTCCTTATTCCGGTAAAAGGTAATTTTAACCATATTAGTTACGAAAATCTAAGAATTTAGAAATGTAAAAACTGGTCAAATATTTAAGTAGATGTTACTCGACATCTAGCGGATGTTTTCTTCAATAATGTCTGTTCAACCATACTACTATACAAATGAGGTTTTCTTCCCTCCTTATTAATTTAATTTTTTCATAATAATTGTTCGCCTTTGCTCATGTGATTATAATTGTAGGTTAAGTATGTATATATTAAGGTTGGAAAGGGTTTATTGCTCGTAGGGCGAAAGCCCAAATGGGGCAAATATAACAACAGTCCTTATACGACATAACAGATGGCGTTAGTAGGTTTTTTAGTACGAAAGTTTATAACTTTAGAATCTATAATTTATTAGACAATTATAGTTATAACTTAATACAGAAGTACACCATAAAACTGTCAGTAAAAAAAGTAAAGTAATTAAAATATTTCTAATGTATCTGTTATAATTACGATACGATTCAAATTGAACTTTTATTTCGGTAACTTCGTGATTAAACAGATCAGTGTATATGTTAATTAAACAAGTTGATGAGCAAGCAATATGAACTCTTTCTTCTGTTTTTAATAACTAGCCCTTCGCACAGATCGTTATCTAGCAATTGCCATAATTATGTTGTAAAAGTTTTCAAGCAGACCCTGCCACACCAGCCTTATCCATATTATTTTTCTATAATTGATGCCAAATCACATCACAGAGTTCTTACAGCAATTCGATAATTAAAATTTTTACTAAGCACTTCAAATTTTTGTGAAAATCATAGTTCTTGTCTTTTTGTTCTCGTTTTTCGATATTACCATTAGTAAATGTGCGTTCACAACCCAACTTCCTTACCCTGTATTTGTACAACACAACGACTTGGGTCTGTTACCGATTCGTATTAAAAATAACACGAGTTGCAGGAATGGGCATAAAGTTAAATTTAGGTGATAAATTCTTGTTCAAGCTAATTTTATGCCGTTATGGTAGAATAGAGTTTTTGAATCCTGCCATATGCAGACTATGAGCTGACTAGGTCTAGTGTCTAAAGCAACCGCGTTCTTAGAATCGTAAAGAGTATGTTAAGTATAAAAAGTTGAGTTTTATACTATTTCTTACACCTACAAGTACATTACATCTGAACACGTGTCAATTTTACTAAGCGATTCTCCAAAAGTGGCTGCATCAGGCCTCTTGAACTGTGAAATTTTCATCAATTGAGCGACTTGCTTACTCATTTGTTTGTAATAAAGAAATTACACAACTGTCGTCGCTGTTATTTTTAGATAATCGGCAAATGTGCGTTGGACCAACTTGGGGTACGTACACTGTTTGTCATTTGGTTAAAAAACTTTAAAAACCGTTTCGAAAATGTGGGATAGGTATTTCTTTAGGTCTCAAAAACTATGCAACAGATCTTGTTCAAACCAAAAGTCGTTGAAAGTACCTACTAATAAATGAGTAAACCAGCTAACTATTTATATAGCACCGTTAATGCTTTGAACCACTACAATAAAAATTACTGCGGAAAAAGTAGGTACCGCAGATATTTTATATTTAACTGTGAAAACTTAATGAAATCGGTTCATATACAGGCACGACACTTCAACAATTCTATAATATTATAGATGTGGGTATTACAAAATATTATACCTTTACTATATTCAGTTTACTGCCGCGGCGTTTACATTTATTTCTATTCCCTAAAGTACACACTTGACTGATATACGCGTATGCCTGATTTATGGAAATGAAAGTTTTCAAATGTATTTTAGATAAGGTAAAATCGAAAAAGTATGTCGTCGATGCAAGAAGTCCTTTATATTCATGAACAAAATCGTTTTAATATGAAAGTACATAGGTTTGGCTACAGACTTGTTAAGTGTATAGTCAAAGATACAAATTAACCTAGTATTTTATTACTATAATGTATAAATCAGGTACCGAATTATTTTTAATTAGAAAGCTCCTGTTAATATATTTAGAGCAACGCGATACAATACATTTTCATTTTTATGACAAGTTTTCATGCTGGTAAGTGGTATATATTGTTTAAAGGTAGCTAAAGATAGGAACACAAGGCTGTTGAATTCTTTTATTATGTTATAATTTATTAATAATATACTTATTTTCAAATTGATACAAAACTATTCCCCTTATATTTGTTGTATCAACGATTTCTTACTCACAGTATAACGTAAGTAGGTAACGAATTATTCAGATATACGTATTATACTCGTTTCGGTTATAATTGTTTGTGTCCTGCCCAGTACTGACTGAGTCACCACTTAAAAGGTCATTAACCATTAGCCGCTAAGTAAATTAAATTAATCGTGCGAGACGCACAAATGAGGAGGCATTTGTTCTGTGGTGCTCTCGACAGTCTCTAATAGTTACATTAGGTCATAAACATAATATTATGATCTTATTTCAAGAGATTCAGAAAAGAAAAATATTGCTTACATTTAATACCTACTTAATATAAGTTTTAATAATTTTGGCACTGTCCCATCCCATAATAATATTGGTATGGTTGGGTTTTCATCTAGGCTGTAGTCATTAGTAGTTAATGTTGTAAAATGGAAAAAGTGACGCTCCCTTAAGCTTCTAAAGGTAGGAGAAACCAAAAGATGGATGTTTGCATAAAATAAAAAGGGACACAAGATTAAAGCAGCAAGTACAGTAGAAAAGATGAAATGACGCTGGGCAGACTACAGTCTACAGGGGCCAGGGAACGATTCATTGATCCGAACTGTTCTCGGCTGTAAGAAAAGGATAGAGAAACGACGTGGTGTTGCTGTTCGTCGTGATTTGTAGTTTGTAGGATTTCTTTCTCTCTCTCATTTCTTTCATAAATTATTTGTTGCGTTATACACTGTAAACAAGATAATAATTATTTTGCTGATAAGTAAGAATTACTAATGGGACTTGTGTATTGATAGCTGAAAGATCCGGTCAATATCTATTAATTACGTTGTTTTTTTAGTATTTATATACATTAATTAGGTACTTTTCGTTTGTTTAACTATTTTTTTATTAGTCTTTATTTAACTGTGGACATACACGCTGTTTTTATTTATTTAAGTTATTTAAAATATGGGCTGAAGAATGTAATAGTAAAATATATTAATATACGAGAAAGGGGCCGAAATATCATTTGTTGCACTTTAGAAGCCGAAAATAATCGTGTACAGTGTACAGTATTTCATCTCTTTCTCGCTTAAAGGTAACTCCGAATGAGACGGAGACAGGTTCGTTTAAATTCGTGTAGCCACGCGTGCTCTCGCTCGTCGAACGTCGTACGTTGATTCGTTGTTGCACATCGACATCAACCGCTTTCAGTGCTAGAGCGCGTTTCTCCGCGCTATATCTACATAACCTACAAAGTCAAACAATCCTGATTGTTTTAAAAGGAATCCTAGGAAATACTCATGACTACCTCGAATTTATAATTAAGTGTTGTGAAAACTTACGCCTGCGTAAAGGGCGTACGTTGTGTGAATTTTTGTGCAACACAAAGTAAATACAAACGGCAAGCTGTGGGGATCGGGGGCCTTTTTTTTGCCGCCGCAGGGGATGTACTATCCTGTAAGTAATCTATTTTTGGTATTATTTAGTCATTTATTTGTTGAAAAGTGAACATTCATAAATAATATGGAATTAAAGTCTAGGAATTAAGATAACCCTAACAGACGAAGGGAAGTGTTATGGATTTCTGGCGCATGGCGTTATACCTTAGAAAACAATTGCTGCTTATAATAAAGATACAGTAGGCTGATTAGAATGTTATATTTAAATAGTTCAAATGTAAGTGGATAAAAATTGTAATCAAAACGTATAAATTAAAATTATGTAGCCACTGGTCAGTGACATCCATTGTTGTCAATTTTACTTTGAATGAATTCATTGTCTGTCTTCGTCATTGCCATAGTACTTAATTCCCCTTGTTAGAGCGAAAGGCAAGATGATACCTATTTATATAAAAGAGATAAATTAATTACAGCCATATTTTAATAAAACAAAATAAATGATCGCCGACTACTTTTATAGGCTTTTCTGAATATGTTTGGTAATCACCCAGCAGTGAGTAAACAATTTAACTCGTGATTTTGTTGTTATTTTGTTATCAATTAACACATTTGTTTTTTTGCTGATTATTTTAATCATAACATAGGTAACCATAGTAATTAGGTATGTCTGGTCTGAGCAACGATTTCAGAATTTGCTGAATGTTAGTTCAATAGTTGTAATTAATTTTATTGATGAGTGTTTTTTTTTATTTGGTTGTGATACTATAAATATAAAAAAACTGGTATTCATTATTATAAGACAATTTTGTATAAATACCTACAAGACGTAAATTAAAGAATATTTAAAATATAAATTGGTATTGTGATTCCTTTTAAAATATCTGAAAATATTTAACGATAATTATCATTGGTTTCTAATTAACTGATCGTTCAAATAATCCAAGAAGTTTGTGTTTATACTACATCCGTACAGGAACGGAGAAAGAACACTAATTCCTGCCGCCAGGCGGCCTGTCGTAGGAGGCGACGAAACAACCCACAGCCGGGTGATGTTTGCCGGTCTGCATGGCTACCACCCCTGGTCTAGAGTATGCCGCCCTAACAATCTTGAATTGTGTTCCGACATTAGTAGCCAGGTTCAAGTCGCAACTACGACTCCGGCAGCGCATTGGCAGCTTTAGTGTTGCAAATGTCCATAGGTTACTGTAATAACTTTCCATGCTGTCAGCCTGTCGGGCGTATTCCAGTAATAAACAAATATTATCTGCTAAATCTACTGTCTTATCGGTACAGGAATGGAGAAATAATACAATTTTCTGCGGCCGAGTGGCCTGTCGTAAGAGGCGACAAAATAATGCACAGAAACACAGGTGGTATTTGCTTGCCTGCTATAAAATTGTCGTGTGTATCCGTCCGTCTTTATATGTGACAGTAATTTTTCTCAGAAAGTATCTGATCTACATGGATAAAATTAGACAGAAAAGAGTAATTCAATGAGATAAAATACATTATGAATGGCCTTTAAATAACCTTCATACCCCCTCTTCTTGGGGGAATTGTAGGGTCTTTGACTGACATTAAACAACTAACTAAGAAAATCACTTTTAAATAAATATAAGGTTTCGGCAAAAACAGAGAATTTTTACTTGAAATTTGTGTTGTTAACTAAACTAACCGCTGCGGATTAACGACCCAAAATGAGTCCTGGGCTCCGAAAAGAGAATACTCCATTCCTTTCTGTTCATCGCTGTCTCCTGCTAGTCACATTTTTGGAGTTTATGTACATCAGCCTCCACTGAGTCACTTCAGCGACATCTAAAGCGGTCGGCGTCCAGTCGATCGTCTATTTGAGCTTTCTTCAATTCGCGAATTCTGCCAGTCTTCTTTGTAGTTCACCAAATCGTATGTGCCTCATATAATATTGGGCCCATCCAATAGTTCTTTCGCCATTTTAACGTCTCTATAATGTATATTTTAAATATAAAACGTTACAACAAAATACAACCATTGACGTTCCTGTGAAGATGCTGTGATATACCGATATATAAGACTGGCATCTCGGGACAGACGGCAAAATACGGCAATCCATCGTGTTGAACTTCGTCCTACTTGGCATTTACATCCTGCCTCGTATTTCGAAAAATATCCAAAATTTTATTTTTGCACAGGCCAAGGTCTTCCACAAAACTAACAAGACTTCACAACGCAGACTTGCAATATTTTTCTCTTAGAAGTGAAGGAAGAATAAAGGAATATAAAAAAAAACCTTACGTTAATTATCCGTGCAGGAACGGAGGAAGAATACAATTTCCTGCGGCCCGGCGGCCTGTCGTAAGAGGCGACAAAACAACCCACAGCCAGGTGGTAGGGCATTTGCCCGACTGGATGGCTACCACCCCTGGTCTAGGGTATGTCGCCATAACAACCTTGTGTTGTGTTCCGGCATTAGTGACCAGGTTCCAGGCTCCCTAAAGAGAGCAGCAGCACATTCGTAGCACCTTTGGTGTTGCAAATGTCCATAGGCGATGGTAACCGCTGTCCATCAAGTGGGCCGTCTGCCTGTCTGCTGATCTCCTGCAATAAAAAAAAAAAAAAAGTGAAGCGTTTTTGCGCCTTTTTATATATACCTCCTTCTTTTTTAATATGTGGCAAGAAATATCTAAAAAAGTGTTTAATTTTTGAGCTCAAAAATGTTCACTTTACACATTTTTTGAGAGAAAAATATCTCGTAGGACTTCTCGTCAGAAGTGAAAACTTTATATCTGAGAGTGACTGGGCAGCGAGTTTTGTGGTTTTGCTTCATACCAAAAGTACCCAACGTGCCTAAAGATACTCTTACTTCAAAAATAAACGTGTTAGTAGATTTAATAAACTATTTTTAATGAAAATTGGTTTGGTTGTAAATAGTACGTTGAGGAGTTATTGGAATACGGGGTATTTTTGATCACAACCTTTTTTTAGAGATTCGTGGCCAAATTACAAAAAACAATGGACATATTTCTCCTGTACAGTCATTTTTTTTATCAAGACACCGCGTATCACATATGGTGCTGTTTATTGCTGTCACAAAGTTGTGTACAGGATGCAACTTTACTAACGGTCTTGGAGGAACATTATAATCTTTTTTTGCAGTAAGATCGCCGTGGTATCTTGATGTTTATTTTAAAAACACATGCATCTTGCCTCATATTGTCTACCAAATATAAATCGAACTCAGTCTCGGAAAGGGAGATTATCAGAACTCGTTTATTTCTCAAGGTGAGCGCGAGAGTAACCAAAGACAGTAATAAGGACAAATTATTCGCATACCGACCCTTTGTTCATATCTCGAGTTCATGGATATATTAACTAAACGGCTTTGGATCGGCTACCTGGCCGGCTGCCCCACAATATTCAGGTAGCAGAAATCTGAGCCCTTTTTGATTAAGGCTGAAAGTACACTACACAAATCTTTTGTTCGATATTAACTATTCTTCTTACAAAAAAGCAATAAGATACAAAAGGGATGTTCTCTGTATACCTGGTATATCTGACAAAAAATATACATGCTGCAGGTGTGTATAAGATGCCAGCTATTATTGGATGCTAAAAGCTACTATGTGATGTGTTGTTGTAAACTAAACGAATGCGTTTTAAGTTTGTACAGACAAGTAATCAAACCGTTTTAAATCAATTTTAGCGTCACCTCTATCTATTTCTCGCAATAGATATACTTTTTCATTAGTGACAATGGCTAAGTAATAGACAATTTGTCATATAACATTAGGTCTTGCGCAGCCCTTTGCATCTAATCAGAAGATGTTATCTTTTCTTTATTTAAGAATCACCAACAGTTTTTTTACATAAGT
The DNA here is from genome assembly GCA_012273795.1 of Dendrolimus punctatus. Taxonomy (NCBI): domain Eukaryota; kingdom Metazoa; phylum Arthropoda; class Insecta; order Lepidoptera; family Lasiocampidae; genus Dendrolimus; species Dendrolimus punctatus. The sequence goes on from CM022537.1 coordinate 11,486,186, forward strand.
TCGGGTACAATAATGAACTAAAAATGTAAAAGTACAAAAATGTCCGGCGCGGATTAAAAACATACTAGCTCAATGTTAGAACCAGAAATAAAGAGCAATGGTAAGCGTACATAGCAATAAAAATAAGTAAAAATTACCATTGCGCAGGATTTTAGGTTCCATTAATTCAATTATTCAGTTCCCAAGTGGTCTAATAGCTGACTCCTTTGTTGTAGGCGATTAAAGAAAGTTACAAATTAATTTAAATGTTCGCAACACGGTCGGGTTTTGTTAAAAACATAATTGACTTGTTTCATTTCAAACATTTCATTTTTCAAAGTTAGGAGAGAAAAGAAATTTAAGTAAGTCGCTTTTAGTCTCTTAACCTCGAAAAAATTGAATTGAGTAGATTTACAAAAATATAAGAGAGAGATTAACAATGCAGCTACAGTATTTTATTTGGGCCTTTTTTAGATAATTGCAATTCGACTTGTCTTAATATTATTACAAATAAAAAAATAATAGGTAACGAACTTACTGCTATTCAATTCTCAGTCATGTTATAAATAGCAATACTATGTGTTGTAGGTAATATTATGTATATTATTATAGTCTGCGCCAAACTTCGTAGACGTTTTTGGTTTGCAGTGCTTTGCGTGCGTATATCCCTATTAATTGGAATTTCACTTCAATATTCAATAACATATTTCATGTACATTCACTAACTCAGCAACTTGCAGCTAATATAGAACATATACGGCAATAAGTACAGAGCAGACGAATGTGTGCAGTCTCGCAGAAAGACCGCGTCAGGCATTGCCACATCCGTGGCAGCGTTCTTATTTATGATCTAGCAGATGAACTGGGGAGATGTTTACTGCCAAAATTGTAATCAAAATAATTAAGCGGTGATGATTTCTTTGCAAATATATGTGGAAAAATCTAAATAATTTCTGTTCTCGCGAGAGTAAGGAGACAGTTTGTTCGTAAAGAAAGGCAAATAGATTTCCGTACCGTGTCCGGCGCTTTGAGGAAATAATGGTTCCGTTTATGTTATTCAAATCAAATATTTTTACTGGTGAATTTAACGGCTGTCATTTGATCAATTTTACTGAATTATTTAATGTGATACTGCTATAGGATGGGCAACAAGCGATTTCTATTTATTTTCTTTTCAATACTGAAATCACAGATAAACCGACTTTGTATTTACGGGGTAGTATAGTAGATTAATATGGCTTAGCAAGCATAGCGAGAGTGTTAAAAGTTCGAGTGCCTAAATAAACCTTTCACCCGACTTTAACAATGTTTTTTATTTCGAATAAGAGGAAATTAATAAAAGCTAATTATAATAGAACAACTACTTCTCCAGGCATTAAATCCATATCTAAATCTCATGAACTCATTTAATACGTATAAAATACAGTAATAGACACATATGAAAAGTCGAGTATTTTTTGTCTGTAGCACCAGTCAGTATTTTTGTGTGATGATAGTAAATATTTAGCTCAAATTTATGTAAATTAAATAAACATTTAGTGAAAAGTAATGTATAAGTCGAATTATTTATATTTTTTATTAAAATTTATGCCGCGACACAACAGTGGCTGTAAAAAAGTTGTGATATAAGTCGAATGTATGCATTATCTATAATTCGCATTGTTTCTTAAATTTTTTGACAGCAGGCAAAATCATTTCCCCCAGGTGCGCAAAAGTACTGTTTTCATCCCTGTGATCAGGCAACGCAAAGCGTACTTTCATAATATGAGAAATGAAAAAATCTTTACTATTCTAAACGGCGCGGCGGGTAGGAAAGTTTTTACCACAGAAAATGTAGCTTGATGCAAACGAAGCTCAAAGCACTGATGTAGATATAAAGATAGATAACACTTTTTGCTTACCAAATAAACAATTATACGCATGTACGATAACTATATTGTCATGGTGAAAACAATAGTCGCCTTGTCGCTTAAAGCAATTTCTTCCAGCCAATTTATAACTTAAAGCACTGATGTACTTGACTTCATTGAATAAATTTTCGAAAAGTGGCTCCATGTGCTACGTTATATAGCTGCATGTTGAGTTGGAAGTGTTATATTCATTTAAACAAGAAAACAAACAGAAACTACTATACCTAACTAGAAACAAAAAAAAAACCTAGGCAGGAATAAGTTTTATTTGTAGTTATGGGTTAAATTTCTGGATTGTATTGCTTGGTAATAGTTGTAAACAGTAATAATTTTCTCTGTAACTGTGCTCTAGATTATTATTGCATTGATCAAGAATCAAACAGGTAAGACTAGAACTATGGTTGCCTATGTTACAGTCTAGTAGAATTTCTTACTTGGTTGTGCTTAACGTTGCATAACTTAATATTGAGGCCTTATTCTACAATACCGCACACGTCCGTGTTTATTAGGTTTATAACTTACAACAAAGCAGAGAAAACTCCCCGGTGAGTAGCTCTATTATACTTAAATAAAAACTGTTATATCGTTTTTACATCGGGAGTGAAGCCGCGGGCAAAAACTGTGTAAATAAAAACTTTCCTATAAAAATATCTAAGTGATAGTGAAAACTGCTTAAAAATCCTTATGCTTTGGAAGGAAACGGATATTCAGACAGATAGATGCGGAAAGCAAATTAAGTGTATGTTTGTAACGTCAGAATACAACTACTTATTAAATGCATATGAAAGTTTATAAGGGTATCTATATAAAAAAAACAAATTATTTTTTGTGTCTGAATCTTCTAGCTAATCTTTCAAATGTCTGGACTGATTTTGACAGAACTTTCACTGACCGATAGCTAATGTTATAAGTACTATCGTATTGCACGCTTAGCATTCCAATAGAAAAATCCCACATAGTCGAAGTCGCAGGCACAACTAGTATTTTATAAATATTTTATAAACGTAACATTTATTAGTGTTGATAGTACTTCTTACTTGTACACGTGTAAGCAAAAGTCGAATTTAAGATGACGATCATTTTAATTCCGTGAGTGTACATACATAAAGATGGATCTTTGCGTTTTATAATACGATCTTAATATTATCCATCTAATTATTAAATATTGTTTCGCACAGTTTGTGTACCTGGTAAATCTCAAATAACCATGCATATTCCAGTTTTAAAATTATCTTCTTAACAATATGCACTAAGTGGAAGCAGGACTCATCTAATCCTCTACCCGTGCCTTAGCCAAATTGTAGATCTTTGACAGACGCGAAACAAAACAGTTCTTGGGATAATTCCAAAAGTCGTATTTCAATAATCAATCTTTATCGTCTTCTTCTATCTATCGTTCTTCTCCTATAACTGATACATACATAATTGGGATTGTTCACTTTTTTTAATCTAGCTATTCTATTTACCATTTCGAGGAATAGTGTCCCTAATCATTTCTGTCTAGTTAAAATTTCAAAAAATGTAAGATCTTGTATTTTGTAAGAAATGTGTTTGACCTTTATTTGACGTCTGCCTGTTTGCCTGTTTCAGGTGTTAAAAAAATCTAGCTGTACATTATTTGATTTAAGTTCTGTAACATGGATTTTTCCCTAAAGATCACTTTAAAAAAATTTGACGATACCTATAGAAAATAATAATGGTTGAACACGAAAAAAATCAATGTAAACTTGTCCTTTATGACGTCATCGGAGAAATAATTTTAAAATCAAATTATAAAAAATTAACACTTAAAATACAAAAATATTCAAATTAGTATCTTAAAATACCCTATTTTACGTAATAAAAATATAAAATCCGAGGGTAATTTTTTGTGAACAATCCCCATTGCAAAAATGTTGCTTGAATACAAAATTATATAGTCAAACACGCATCATCGAGGCTGCAAATAAAACTCTTATTTACTTGTAATCAAATCGGTTGACAATTACTAGGAATACCAATTATCTTAGACTCCTTTGTTTTCTATATCTACATTAATAATTGAAAATGCAACACGACGCACGGTTAATTAAAGTTACGGCTTCATTTTCTACTATTGCTTATTAACATGCTCATAAAGTACGAAAACAATCAATATTAAGAATGTGTACAAATATCGATTCCTATATTAAAATATCCAAAAATTTAAACATAAATATTTTATTTATCTACATAATCTCCCTCCAATGCAATACATTTAGAATAAGGCGTTTTAACTTCCTTATTCCTTGCGAAAAAAAATGTTTTTCTTGAATCATCTCGAAGAACTCCTCTACGGCAGCCATAACCGCGTCATTACCGTGAAATTTTGTTCCACATTTTTTTTTTGGGTATAATTGAAAATCACTTGGGGCAAAGTCTGGAGAATATGGTGGGTAGTCAAGGAGATTGTAGCCAACATAGATTGCGTTTAGCGCAAATTCCCATCGATGAGCGGGAGCGTTATCGTTAAGAAACAATACGCCTAACGACAGTGTTCCACATTTATTTAATCGCTTTACACACTTTCGGAATTAAATTTACCTAATAGGGTCCAGTAATCGTCTGCCTTTTGGCATGTAATCAATAAAAATAATTCCTTTACAATCCCAAAGCACTGAGGCCATAACTTTGCCAGGGGTAGGAGCAACTTTCAGCGAAATTTCTTAATGGATGGAGAGGATGGTCGTTTCCAAGACATACTTTTGTTTCTTAGTTTCAGAATCGAAATAATGGACCCACGTTTCATCGTTCGTTTCAAACGAACTGACAAAAATAAGTGACAGTTGGCATAAATATTGTGTGAGTCCAAAGTTCGTCGCTCCCGACAGGATGCCCTTGCTAGGGGGGGCCTGGTTAAATGCCGGGCAGAGTAAAAAGCGGTCAGAACGCGGGAAACCGCGATCACGATCCAAACCTAGTCAAGAGATTTAGAGACGCGTGAGGTCGGCGTTGCCGCAGTGGAGGCCGTGCACCCTCACCTGTTACGATGGATCACGTGGAGACATGGGAGCCTGACCTTCAGGATGACGCAAATACTTAGTATTAGCATCAGATTGTGGGATGTCTGCCTTCCCCTCAACGCCATGTGTGCGTGCCACACTAGACACTGCGTTCCATACGCTGGTCGAATGCTCTGCGTGGGCACCTCAGAGGTTCGAGCTCGAGGCCTTAGTAGGGCTGATCAATTCATTGGGTAGTTTGGTCTAGCCCATGCTACACAGCGAAGATCATTAGGTAGCGGCATCGGCTTTTTGCGAGGCAGTAACGTCTCGCAAGAAGGCTGCCGGACGATTGAGAGAGAGAGGTGCGCGTGCGACTGACGTCGACGTCAGTCCGGTGTCTGGAGGCGCAAATATGCGTAAAATCTCCTCCCGTGATTCCATCACAGGGGTCCATCAGCATTTTGGGATGCGGTAAATCTAACCTCTGTTGGTGAAGTGGGTTACTCTGCTTCCCGGGGTGATCCAAGCCTTGATGAGCGGGTGAACATGGATGTAACTACGTTCGAAACCTCATTTTCTTCCACTTCAAGCGTGGTCACATGGGACGCAGATTCAGGTTTAGTGGAATAGTTGAGAACGTCTGTATCACAGTCCCACACAAGCTGTACAGCGCTTAATTTCGCCTCCTATAGTCTAATCCCCATAAAGGGCCCAGTATTGTATGAAATGTATATCCCCTGAGTCGTTAAACAAAATATTGTGTGATTGCCTCTCTTTAATTTGAATATCGGACTTCTCCCAAAAAGATTCTATATATGCACTTCGAAGAACACCACTTCTCAAGTTCAAAAGACATAATAATTCATCATCTGTAAAAAAATGCGAGAGTAATTCGATCTGTCTGTCTTTTAAGCGTTCACGGAAAACTACTGAAGTACTGGATAGATTTTGGTGTAATTTTGTACATATGTAGTTTTAATACCGAAAATGTACGTAGATAATATTTATCCCCGAAGATGGATAATTTGCGAAGTGAATCTTCATGGGGCAAATAGCACTGATATAAAAAATTTAACACATTGTAACCTGTAGGTATTAACGCTAACGCCTTTACGCCAAAAGGCACGCACAAGAGCACAACTTTAGTGACTGTATAAATTAGTCTCTCCTAGGTTAGTCATTTTATATGATGCAAACGCAAATAATGATATTATAGCATGAAAAGTATTTATGTCCCTTTTCGGTATTAAAACCACATTTAAATAAAATTACAGTAAAACCGATCCAGTAGTCCTAGTAGTTTTTCCGTGAAAGCTTAACAAACAGTCAGATGGAGTTACTATCCCATTTTTTTTATCGAAGATACATTTTTATATGTATAGAATAACTGAAAACTTGTTAATTAATATTTTGATCTGCCTAACGATAGTCCATACGGCTGTATTGTATATATATGCATAATACTTTTTTAACTTCAGTTATAAGTATGCAGCCACCCTATTTAATTTTTGCGGTTTCATTATACCATTGTATGTACATTGTAAATTTCTATCAATATTTTTTCTGAAATTTCATATTTATAGCCCGAGTAATTGCTGACAAAATGATATTAAAAGGGTTCCGTTACTGTAAAATTGGTTACGAAACGCTAAAAAGGGTTTTCTGAATGTTATTATCATGTACTACTCTCTTATGTTTATTTATGGAAGTTTGTCAAATAAACGGGATTTTAATTTGAATGGAAAACGTGCAATCCCAGAAGTGATTGGTTAGGCGCTAAACATGTTTTGCGGTAAGGGTTACTGTATTTTATCTTTCGTTCAATTATTTGCTTGACATGTTTAACACGCAACGTGAAATCTTATTTACGGTTCTAATGGTGAAATGTAAAAAGGAACTTTTAAACCCCTGTGTCTCTGTACACTGCACAGAGAGAGAGGAGAGATACCGGTCACCGTCACAGCTAATTGTTTCAGGAACGGATATAGCAAAAGATGTGAAATTATTGGATATTATCTTGCTTGTTCGTCTTGTGTAAAATTTTCAATTCTTTTACGTGGGCAAAAAACAGGAATTTGTAATTGAAAAAAGACTAATATCTGTAATCAAATGTAAGAGCTCTTTTAGCACATTCTAACTCAAAAAAATAATTATTATAAGGTGCTCTGGGATAGCATAGTTTCGGCATACATATTTCTAGATAAGTTGATAAAATGCCTATATTTTTATTTTAATAAAAAATGTTTAAGTCTTATCCTAATTGATATAATTTTTACTTATTAACATAACATACATAGCCTGACTATTGAGATAAATTTTATTCAAATGTCCTTGGGTGTATTAATACAAATAATTCAAAAGTTAACAATTTTTTATTATAGTTGGGTGTGATTCCGAGTGTTATTTCCCAACGGAATTCTAATAATCTAATTAAGTTCATACTGAACTCTACAATCTTTTACATCCTACTTTACATCTCTGTTAAATGAAATCTAACAATAATATTATTTAAAATATACTTCAACCAACTAGTAAATTTTGTTTTCGAAATGAGCCTCCACATAATGTCGGTAGACTCGGTTGCCTACGAAAGTTTGGTTTTCTACGCGTACAACCTTTATAAACTATCTGGCATAAGTAAAGCAAGGAAGGTATATAAAATAACGAAAAAAGTTGTGTGTTCATATTATAATATATATTGGAATATCTCTATTTTGAGAATTACCCCAAAGCACATTAGTTGATATTATTCAAGTTTTTTCGAGTAATTAACTAAAATGATCGATAATCAAGATAAGAATATGCCGTCACATACTACGCGATTTGTATTTCTGTGCATTAACTTCTAACTTATTGACATGTTTATAGTAATCTATCTTTACAATGTTTTTGAAATTCTTTTAGGTTAAGTTGGCTGGAGTCCAACAGTTTAGATATCGGCTCTGAATGTCGCGGCGTTACACGAATGTCGCCGACTGGAGTGAATCATATGTAATAACATATGATTTACATATCCCGATATTAATTTAATGTAGGCGCGTGCACCTAGATTTAAAACGAATACGTCAATTCGAAATATTTCATTCTATCGTTCTATTAAAATTATTATTGAACGACGCGCGAAGAGCTCAAAATGATATACGTAAGAAATATCTTTTTATCTCTTGAATATTTTTAGAAACATGAAAACATTTCAAAAAAGTTCTAACAAGTTGAATGGTAGGTGGGTGTAACGGCGGTAAAATGATAGAATTTCCTCGAACCGTCAGGTAATCTTCAATAGTGAGAAGTACTTAAAGTTTCTTGTAAACGGACTGTTAAATTATTAATAATATTTATCTACATAATAATAAGTAATTATTTTGTGAACAACTATTTAGTTTTAGTTAAAAGACTTAGACGTTTTGGCCACTTTTAAATTAGATTAGACACCCATAAAGTAAATAATAAAAACAAACAAAAATTTAAATCAAGAAGTTGAGGGCTACATACCCTACAATATTAACTTTAACATTACTCATTGACACTTGACATTTTTGTGTCTTTCGTTAACAGGAAAATGGCGGAAGCGTCGAAATAAAAATCTTAAACGTCTAATTTAGTTATACATAAATTCAAAAAGATTGATTTATTTTATCGAAGACTATTAATTATGTTAGATAGGTATGTGTTATTCAAATTTTTGTTTATTTACGTCATGAGTTGACATTGACATACTTTGGATACTTCAACTAAAAACTAGTAAAAAATTAAAGAAGCTTTGTCAAAAAGCGAGAAAAGAAAAACCTGTGGCGCTATTTAATTGTGTAGGAATTAGGAGTTTTTTGTAGTCACGTTATTTATTTCCTTAGCGATTATCCAGGTATTCTTGTGCCATGATAGTCATATTTGGATGAATATACGGTTTTTGGGGCTTTGGTGTCTCTCGTGAAAGGTTAACCCTTTTAATTTAGGTTTCCTTATTTTACTAGTCAAAAATGTTAACTGCTCAAAAATATAATAATAGTTTTTTAACTGTTCATTTAAACAGTTAAAACATCACTTATGACAGATACAATTTCGTGGTCATCTGGAAGGCAAGGCCAAATTTGCCTCTAAAAAGCTTGATGTGCTAAACCGGTCCAAGCATTACTTCACCCAAAGCATCAACTTGCGCTCTACAAAGCGCAAATCATACCGCATATGGAGTACTGCTCACATCTATGGGCGGAGCACCCGCTTACCAGACTGTCCCCCTCGACTCCATCCAGCGTCGCGCCCTTTGTTCATCGATTATCTTCTAATAACAAGCGATTTAAAATCGCTTAGTCTTCGGAGAGACTTTGCGTCCTTCTGCTTATTTTACTGATCTGGCGCCAACACTTCACTTCTATAACCGCACAGATCGCCAACGTTCACCTCCATTTCTTTGAGCTCCCACGCTCGGTTCTCTTGAACATTTATTCCACATAGAACAATGATCTGAGGGGAACTTCCTGCAGTGGTTTCCTCTTTTCGCTATGACATTAGGTTTTTTAAGAAGGGGCGTTATAAAATTTCTTAAAGGCCGGCTACGCGTTGGCAACATCCCTGGTGTATATCGGATAGTTATGTAGCTGGAAGTTTCCAGCATAGGCACCCGAATTTTCACCGAGGACGGAGGATTCTCCAAATCATTTTAAGTTGAAAGAGAACTTCGTGAACCGGGATTAGAGGTAGCCCCCTTTCACATACTGTTCGATTGCCTGCTTTTTGCGGTTGAAAGGTATAACGCAGAATAAGCCTTCAGATCGGAACGCAGGAGAACATACCCAAATTTCTCGTGAAACGGCTGCGAGAGGACTACGCTAATTTCGGGAAGAAAATGGTAACAAAGGCAGTTTGAAAAAGAACCGGTCCAATAACAACGCTGCAGGCGTATGATAAGTATACGCAGCCGCTAGCATTAATTCGAAATAGAAATAAAACCTTTATCTTAACCTATAATGGAGGAAGCTGAAGTATAAAAAACATCCCTGGCGTTGCAAACGTCCATAGGCAATGGCTGTCCATCAAGTGGGCTGTCCGCCTGTTTGCCTGCTTCAAGCAGTAAATTTAAAAAAATATTGTAATGGTTTATTTAAAACAGTGCCAGGTGAGTGACATAATCACTCATAAGCAATAAAAACAACAACACGCGTTTATATTATCTAAAAACAAATATAATACAAGATAATAGAATAAACAATCAATTATGCAAAAGTACAATTACGCTGTAAGTACGTACGTACTCTAAAAAATAAAATATTTTAGTTACCAAGGGTAATATTGCAGCTACTAATTTTACAAGATAATTTTTTGACAAAATAGCGACCACGGACGCGTTGTTATTGAAATTTTACTCGATGATGCTAGTTTATTGGTGAGCCTATTTAAAACGCATTGCATATAGTCAAAGCTACACTGATTCAGAATTTGATATCAAATTTTACTCTTATTTTTTAATTTCGCCAGGTGAGGGTGACACTATCTTGTGGCGTCAAAACTAAAGACATAATATTTCTATTATTTAATAAATACTAAACATTCTTATAGAATACAGTTTGATATTTAATTCTCCATTTGTTTGTATTTTTGCAAAAACGTTATTTCCATGATTTAAAAAAATGTAGTACTACTAACTACAAATGGTGTAGCCGGTATACATTTACTACTATTTTTATTTATTTTAGCCTAAATTGAATCAGGTGTCGTAAATTGACCATGTGAGCCAAATAAAAGACAATATTTCTTATAGTGAGTTTTAAAAACAAATAAATAATTAATATAAATAATTTTATATAATATTCATTGATGGGTTGGTTTCTTGGAAACAAACCAAAGAGCATATTATATTCATCCATTTTTATACCCTCTCTCTGTGCGACCTGGATTGTCCAGCTTGTTGATTTTTAATTATTATTTTTCCTTATATATCATGTCTAACAGTTTTTTTTCTATATATTTCCTACATTTCAAGTTTTAGACTTTATTTTGTATTCTTGTCTTTCTTATTCATTATTCTATATATGCTAATTGAATAAATAAGTTATTATCTACCTGATATATTATATATTATTAGGCATGTTCTTCTTATATATATAATAATTTCCACTTTCGTTAAATATCTCCTATTCATAATAATTATGCTTCGTTAAAAAAGAGCATTATGAAAAACACTTAAACGAGCCTATAGACCGCGTATAACTATCATGAATAAGGGGTTTAGAAACAGGCTGCTTATCAAATTTAATCTCGAAACAGGTGGATTTTAAGGTGTTTAAGTTAATATAATCCGACAGGAGCACCAAAGGAGGGAATGCGAATTTACGTAAGATTATAAACGGTATACGGCTTAAAGCGATAACTCAGAGACGAGACTTATTACAAAGTTAATCTCTGTGCTGATATATAAGTGTGAAAGTAAATTTGTTTTTTTACATTTTAATGATTTGGAACTAAAATGTTTGTTTTAAGTTTGGGACTTAAAATACCGAAGATGGAGATAGATAATAAAAAAATATTTTAAATAATGCACATTTCCGCAGAATATGCAACTTAAATCGAACGGTGGTAGAAACCGCCCGCGTAAGTTTTTAATTTGCCTTTAAATCTGTTTATATATTAGTTATTATACTTGTAACCATATTTCTGTCTATCCAAAGGTTGACTGGTATATATCGGTCCCAACCAGAAGACCGCCTTTTACTTTTTAATAATGTATGCAATAAATAATAATATATTCTATTAAATTGTTTTATACGGTTTGTTTTTGGTAGCATTTGCAAATTCTTTAAAGAAAGTTATCAAACAACAGATGCTTACTGATAATAAGGAAGTATAGCTGTCCATAGACTCCTGTAACACCACCAGCCATCTATGTTACAATTGGTTGTGCGTGTATGTATTTGTATAATTATGTGTGTGTATATATATATATATATATATATATATATATATATATATATATATATATATATATATTGTTTGTTTTTTTTGTTTGTTTGTTATATATATATATATATATATATATATATATATATATATATATATATATATATATGTACAATGTACATAATAACCGGAGATGCGCGGAGTCGACTGCTTGACCTTTTTATAAGTCATGACTTGTGTTTTGATAAAATGTCTTTCATATATAAATGTGTGTGATAAATTAACTAGATTTATTACCAAGAGTCGTGGCAATATGTTCCTGTTCTACTAGCATCATTGTTCTTCTATTGTAAGTTGTTGCGTGTTGTTTACATACAGATAATGAGGTCAACATTTATCTATAGATTAATTATACGTTATTTTTATTTACACACACATTCCACGTACCTACTTAGCGCAATCTAACCTTTAGAGAACATTTCTCAATATAATTCAGGGTTTTACGTACCTATAATGACCAGAATAATGATAACCGAATGATGTATTTCGGCCGAAGATAATAAATATCTCCCCATTGTGATGAGAGAAGTGAGAAGTGAATTCATGTCCAAACGTGCTTTGACATAAAACTTTATGGTATGTTAATGTATAATTTAATTTTTTCTTGTTTTTGTTCTATTAAAAACGATTGGAAAAATAACACGCAGTAACATTATAAAAAAATTCTTTTAATTCTTTCCATTTTCGCAAATTCTTAGACTTAAAATCTGCGCTACTTTGTATTATTTTTACCCCTAATTTTTATTTTTTGCAGATTTGACTATATCATTCTATAGCGATCTATAAAACGCTTTTTAACTTTTACGTAACCTTAGAAAAACTTGTTATATATATATATATAAAAATATGCATTTTATACCAATATAAATATTTGTTTAAGAATATTTAATTTTAATTTCTTTTAGAAACGTTCATAATCGAAATCATTACATTTATTTACCAAACAGGCCGCATTAACATTTTATTTTTAATAAAAGCGATTAATTAAACCTTGCCTTGTATGGTGTGTTTTGGTATATAATACAACTTGTACCTCTACACCTGTTTTAATAGTTGCTTGCATTCTGGTTGTTAGCGAGCTTTGATTGCGCCCACAGCCGGCCGAGCTCGCTTTAAAAATGCACGGGTGAAAGGAAGTGTTTTCAATGTTTTCCTACCTATAGAACCTTGAGCGAAATGAGGTGCATTTATACCCACAGTATTTTGCCTATAGAATATCTTATACACGTCTCCTGTATACATACGACAACGGTTGTTTACTTCTTACTACGCTAATATAATAGATTTTACCGTGTGTTTATTTTATTTTACATCATAGCTCGATGTATGTATTTTTTTTAATTATCACTTATAATACACCAGATAGATACCTGTCCAAGAAAAAGCGTATACGCCAAATATATTGAAGCAAAATTCAGAATCAGAGACAGCAAGTGTTAAGAAAGAATTTAAGTATAACATAATCGGATTCTTAAGTCCTACTTGTATATTTTCTATAGCAGTAAATGGTCAGTGGTCTTAATGATTTAAAAACTCATATATCATTACTGTAATTAATTACCAGTCAATGAACAAATAATAGTTAGTTATCATGAAAAACAAACAATTAGAATACTTAGTATATCGTTTCGACATTACTCAGAAAACTTACATTGCAAATAGGTAAATACTTGTCTTATTGTATTGGAAAGTTATTTGTTTGAATGAGATTAGGTGTGGAGTTTCGGGATAGTATCGCATTCGTTTATTCATTATTCTATTAATCACTAAGACTGACAATAATTCAACAAAAAAACGCTTTAAAATGCATCTCAACATCTTACATATGTCATACAACTTCTTTCGCTGTTTGCATCAAAATTTTTTAATCATTATGATATAATTATACTATCACACCTGATTTCTACGGGTATAGATAGGCAAAGGAAAAGAACCTTGTTATGATTGTGGCGCAAACGTTTCGCTTCATTTACTTTAATCTAATCGCATCAGTTCTAAGTGTTTTCTTTATTCTCCTTCCATAGTCAACAAACAACAACGTCCAAACAGTCACTTTTACATTATTGTATGTAATATGTATTAAGGAGCATCAAACGTAAGTTACTTTGGATGTTTGTTCCTTATTTACAACCTTGGGAATAACCGATAATCATGAAATTTGGTGTATTCAGTCGCTAAAATAGAGATGAATATAGAATAACGTTTTATCTTTTTTATAAGCGAATGAATTTGATTTTATTTCCAACTATAGAAAAATCTACGAAATATTATCAATATTAAAGTACGAATATTAATGCTTGGTATTCGTTATTCTTCAGAAAAGCTTGTGAGATTTTGTATCAGCAGTAAACTGAAATATTTGTATCAGTTGTGCCATCCTGGTCAGGTCATGTATAACATGAACACGTCACTCACGGTCTTTAAAACGACTTGTTTTTATTGAATTAGCATAGCGATAGGCGACTTGTCGAATACACAATATGTTCATAAACTATGCATAAGTATCGTAATATTACATGTTTCGTGATTCTCATCTTGTTCACCTCCATAGTCTAAACTTTCTCAATAACTGGTTCTAACACAAACAACGCCCATTTACGTCGTAGGTACTCACTTATTGGAAAAGCCAGAATTTGCCGCGAATGCCACAGTATATGCCCTCTCCAAGATATTTCCCAGAACGATTTTCCCTTGATGAGTACCGAAATATTTTCTAAGACTCCACAAATAAAATGGGTAATTGGGTTTTGTTTGATTGTTGCCTTGCTGTATTGGCAATGCTATACCGACTTAGTATAGTTATTATTATACTGTCAAATATACTAGTTTCATTTTGAACATTTACAATTCATTGATAACATAAATCTATCAGATTGATACCAAGCGGTAGAATCAGTCAGATGAACCACTGACGTCACATACTCGAATCAAACAGATAAGCGTTACACCGCACAACGTATGTATCGACAGATATTTATAGTTTGCAGTTATTGAGTAAATAATAATGTACAATAATTATTTATAATTTGTGTAGATTTTCCATCGTCAAACCAAGATAGATGTGACATTCAAATCCTTTTCTATTATGACGTTATCTGTTGCCACATAAATTGAAAGCGATATTTAACGTAGAACGAACTTGTTTACCAATTCAGGTGAATAGGGCAACTTATCCCGGCGTAGAGAAAAATATTTGGCCGACTGCCAATTTGGTTCGAATCGCAGTCGATGGCCCTGGCGTCGGCATCGGTGGCACTTGCAACGAATCTCTACTCAACCGCCTACCTCAATAATATGACCAATAATATACCGTTTACTTAAAATTAAAATGCATAAAAGTCATGCGAGCCTAAAGAAGTCGTCTGGGAAGATTCATATAATGAACATGAGTAGTATCATAATAAAATGGAACTTTATGTTGTCTTACAACTTTTAGTATATCTAGACCCATGTCAATTTCACTAAGCGATCCTCCAAAGGCTACCGCTTTGGGCCTTTTGGTTGTTTAATATGAAATGGTCAATGTCTCTTGGGCTATATCTATTATACCTATCTTGAAATTCTTCGTTGGTTTCATACTAAATGCTGTATAATTTAACTTTACAGTGATAATCATTAACTTCTAAGATATGTAAATAACTAACCAATGTCAAGGCAAATTCAAGTCCAGGCAAGCTATATCTTTGGCGCTCACGTAAGAATTTAGTTGAGAATTTGCGAAATAGCCTTGGCTGGAACCCACTTACAGGACTGCTATTTTGGGCAAATCTGACACATTTCAAAAGGTTTAACAGATAGGTCGCAAGTGAAAACATGAGAATATTTAACAAAATCAATAATGCCTGCTTTGAAACTTCCAATTTTAGTGTTTCTGGTCTTGACGTATTAATACAACGTGATAACACTATTTTTATGGGCAAGGTCGCGTCAATAATTGAATATATCACGATATTCACAGGCAACTTGTGTATCAAATGTTTTGTTAAATCTCTGCCAAGTATGTGACAAACTCGTTAACGCTTCTTAATACCAAATTATAGTATACATTTTAGTTGTGACATGTTAAAAAATTGTCGACTTGTCTCGGAACAGAAATATTTTCATCTCGACACCTAAACACTATTTTAAGAATATCGTTTTAATTTCCTACTAAACATATATCATGTCCGAAATATAAATTTTAAACAATTGCCAATTTAACATTTGATGCTGTTATTTCTAATGTATATCAATTTTTTTTCCTGTGTAGTCAAGGGAATACCCCTGTATCTAAACTAAGTTAGTATTTAGCCAGAAGGCTAACTAACTTGTTTAACGTTTAGTTATAAGGTACATGAAGTAAAATTAGTTTTAATATGCTAATTTTCTTTATTTCAGGTGAGTAACGGCAATGTCATCGACACAGGAACTCCAACGTTACTGGTATTTACGTTTTTTTGTTTACTATTTAGAAATAAAGCATGCATAAAATCTATCTTATTTACAACTAATGAATTTGCGGCACGCAGTTTCACACATGTTAAATAAATTGCCTGTTTTAGACGTTGCATGTTATTTGTCGCAAAAACTGTTTTTGAAATTAGTGTCACCATACGCACAAATAATAGGTGCACAATAAACACAAAGAAAATTTGTTAGGTTTCCTATACCTAAAGATAAAAAGGAAGCCTACATGTTTTCACGCCGTTATCTCTTTTTGCTTGTGTGGTACTACTCTGTCTGGACATAATATGTAATTTGGTATGCCTATAGAAGCCTCGCATACCTATAAATATGTAATGTCTTAACGAAAATACTTTTTTAGTACTGAGAAGTGATCCCAAATGAGTAAGGGTTCAAAGGAAACGACTCGTTATCCAAGTTTAATATTTTGCGAAATTTCATTACTTCGAGTTATAATAAAAAATAGGGAAAAGTTATTCCAGCCTCCTCCTTATCATTCCCATTTGATCTATCTTTTTACAAAGAATGATATTATTATTTATTTATATGCAACAATAGATTTTATAAAAACCGTATACTTAAATGTTATTAAATTTTATATTGTTATAAATTAGGGTGAGTACAATTTCACGAGTATTTTTGAGCATAATTATTTATGAAATCTAGACATAAAATATAACATTCAAACGGTAGGTTACAGTGGCTTTTTTACGTACCGTTGTGCTGGTCGCGTGAATGCAGTCAAGATGCGGTTGTTAAATTTAACTCGTAATTATTCTAACTTCAAACTGAACAAACTAAGATTTTAAAATTATTATATTTTATAGAGGATCTTTCAGTGTGCGAATCCAATTCACATACAAGCTCGCATAAATTTCGAAAAATCTTTCAGTATTAGTTAATAAATTTAAAAAATTAAAGTAATAATTACGGCAAATATCAATATTTTTAGTAGGTACAGACGAGATTTATTTTCGTATTTGTAGATAATATTAGTATGGACTTACATTCATATTCCATTTGTGGTCTTAGGGTAGTTTCGAATGTGATCATATTTAGTGCTTATAGAATTAATTTAATGTGTAATGTGCGGCTATATAAAATTGTGATTAAATCAATCCATTTTTTGTAGAATACTGTGCTCGCGACATCGTCCTCATGGTATTTGTTTTCAAAACCCCCGATTTTGAAACATTCTTTATTGGTGATTCGCTCCTATTGGTCTTAGCGTGATAATACTCGTATATAGTATATATATATATATATATATATACGCTGCCTCGATAAATGGGCTATCTAACACTGCAAGAATTTTTCAAATCAGACCAGTAGTTCCTGAGATTAGCGCGTTCAATCATGGCATGTTATAGGGGTTACGTTTTTGCCCTGTTCTGTCTACGGAACCCTAAAATTAAATAACGGTATTCTACAGTGTTATATAAACAAAAGTAAAGCACCCAATTCAACCCATGTAGAACAAGTATGTAAAATTGAAGTGTCCCCCGCAAAATAAACCGGGTCTCTTTCCGCTGAGCGTACGAGAATCAGCCACTAGGAAACCTCCCGCATGTCGCTTTGGCTGGGTTATTTTCTTGCTACCATGACTACAGACATGGAAGGGGTGGTTTTAGCGGATAAGTATCCAACAGTCGTCGCGAGTCTCACTACTCCACTGTTTGTCTTCAAGCGGTGAAGTACGTGAAGGCATTATAGTACGAAAAAATAAGGCGCTGTTGGATTTCAAAGGCACAAGTAACCTTATTCACAAAAGAGATATGCAGGCGGTGCGGTCATCTTGTTTTTTTTCCATTGACTATATAGAGTAAGTACCTAAGCATTTATCAAATAAAATATCTATTAAAATACATGTCTAATTAGATATTGTTTTAAGTTTATTTTCATCACAATGTTCTAATAAAAAAACCCCCAGCGTCAGAATTAATTACTTTAATTAAATGTAAATAACCGTCCTGACATGTATGTATTACATTAATTTGCTCGTATATTTGTCTAAACTCGAATATAACAATATTATGTAAGATTACATTAATTACACGTATTTTAATGGAAATAGTTGGCGCTAAACATTGACGGTCTCATTCATACAGAGTTAGAGTAATTTTCAACGATTATTTAAGAACCATAATGAAGCGTTGAATGTTACTCTAACTCTCTATGAATAAGACTATATTACTATATTGTATTATATCCGAGTAGTGTTTCCAAGCATTTATTTTACTTTTGACGTTTGCACGTCTTTAAAAAAAATATTATCCGATATGCTTACATTCATAACACATTAGAATCTCTATCTATCAATTTTACTATATCTAGTCTCTCAAGGTACATGATACATATGACATAATTGTCGTACTTTATTGTTGTGGGTGACGTTCTGAGAGTCGTGTAACGCATAGACTAATATTGACAATCGACACTAAAATAAAACACAAGGAATCGATTTGAAAATAAAAGATGTTCTACTTTAAAGACAAATAAAACCGCAATTATTATAAGTGCCGTTTTAAATGGCTTATTTAATATATGTCAGATATGTTCATTGTAATGTGAGTTTATTTATTACATGATATAGCGTTTTTAGCAAAAACATATAATTAAGTTAAATTGATTAAAACATATTTATAACTGAAGTCGATTTTTATAACAAATCGAGTCGGTAAGGCATTAGGACGTCACTAGCTGATCCAAGTATAAGATAAAAGAACAACAACAAGTTTTACAAAGCAGTAATTTTGTTATTTTACTTGACACCGACTTCTAGATAATATGTTGTAGAAAAAAGTCGCTTAACTATTTATTTTTTGGTTTTTAGTGTGAAGTCGGTTTCGTTTTTGTTAAAGAAAATATTATTTACTTTTTAGTTGCGCAAATTCTTGAATAGCTTAGAAATAATATATAGAGCACCTGTAGAAATTGTACAACTGGCACGCGTATACAAATTTGCCATCTCACTCTTCGGTGTACATGCGCATCAACAAGAGTTGCTCTCGATTTCCTGGCGACCCACAAATCAAACCCTTAAGAGTAACTCTCTATTTCTCTGGGATCCACTCATCAGATTCTGACTTGGTGACCATGGAATTACCCCGGGAGTATACACTTACAAGTCATGAAAACAATTTGAAAATCGGTTTACAATTGATGGAGATATCGTATTACGAAGAAGCTGCTTAAATTTTGTTCTGAGATTCAATAATTTCTTAGGATCCACTCATCAGATACTTACATGGAGTGGTACTTCGGGAGTATATAACCTTTCGATTGAAAGAAAAGATTTGAAGATCGGCCCACAATTGACGGAGAAATCGAATAACAAACTAACCAAAAAACAAATATAAAGTAATTGAGAACCTTCTCCTTTTTTAAGTAGGTTAAACATACAGCAATTCTTCCGAAAATTGTATAATTTTTAACAGTTATGTTAATTTTTCGTATTAAGCTAATCTGAAATATTAATAAATTCATTAATTATTAAATTTAATGCACTAATTTTCGTTTAGTTGTACTATATTCATCAGTAACAAAATATTGTAATCAAACATCATTTAATTTGCTAACAAAAATACTTTAAATGACAAAGCGTTGCTGTACCTAAAATGTTCTAAAAAGCGTGTAGTAAAGAAGCAAGTCGCAATAAAGAAGTTTAATATTGTTTGTAACCTTTGAAAATTGTCATGCATCGAAGTACCATTAAGGCCTCGCCTGGATCGGTGCCAGAGTTGGAGTATTATTAGCACGCCGACAACGACTGAGTTAATCAAACTCAAATAAGATCAATATTTTCCGTAAGTGATCTGATAGGCTCAGGGTTGGGTTCTTAACGTCCAGTTTTTAAAATTAGTATCTGACTAAATGTATATAGGTATAGAATACAACTACTGTATAGACATCGTGATGATAGAAACCTTTCTTTTTTTTTACATGAGGAAATGCGTTGTCGCATCGTCAGCCGCGCGGGGGATCTGCGCGGCCGGTATGTGGGGCTCCCCGACGCCGATTAATCAATACGACCGGCGCCGGTATACCCACTAAAACCTCATGGGAGCCTTCTTCCGCCTAGCGCCGCGGTCACGGTACATGCGCGAGCTTAACCCGCAACCCCGGCAGCGGCTGGCCGCCTCGTAAACAGAGGCGGCCTCTCCTGTGTGCGGGCCGGGGAGTGACGTTTCCCCGGCCCTGAGAGGGACGCGCGGCTGCCTCGCGGCATTAGTGCGGGCGGAGGTCCTATTGATCCCCCAGACCTCGACGCCCGCTACCGCCCGCCCGTGGCTGCCAAGAGTCACGGGCGCTATCCTCCTTCGGTGGGGGAGGGGGAGGCTGCGAGGATCGCTCCTGCGCCTTCACCCCTCCCTCTCCTTCCTCCCCCCCTCGCCGCCTCGCGCTCTCAGCAGCGTCAGCGGCGGGGGGGGCTTCGCGATAGGGGGGAGGGGGCGGCTGCAAGGATTGCTCCTGCGCCATCACCCCTCCCTCTCCTTCCTCCCCTTTTCCCCGCCGCCTCGCGCTTGCAGCCGCGTCAGCGGTCGGAGTCGGGGGAGGCCACCTAACTTCGGAAGGGAAGAGTGTTTTGGGAGGAGGTTTGGAAGGAAGGGAAGGCTTTTAGGATGAGGAGGCGGAAAGGTGGGACACCACTGTCACGGAGTGAAGAGGGGAATGTGACAGTGGCCGCTCGGGGCCCCGGGGACGCGTCCCCTTGTACCGCTTCCTGGACGGAGGGGAGTCCAGGGCGGCACCCCCTGGGGGAGATGATAGAAACCTCACTAACAATTATTCTACTTACCTTAAGTCACTATCTATACTAATCTGTATACCATAGAATTAAAAATAGATCCACATATGTGAACTATTTTTTTTATTAAAGGTGGAAATACTTTTAGGTCATCTCAATGCCTGAGAACAAGTAGTGTTGAAACCGTAGTGCCTGTTTCGAACCCAAGAAAACCACCGCGTACCGCTGCGTTCCTCTCGCCATAAGCCAGGACAGAGGTACAATTTAGTACGTTCTAAAACATAAATACAATTCCACAAGGCATACCCTCAGAGTTTTTTGTAGTCTTGTAAACTATTAAAAACAAAAGGGCATAGTGATTCAACCATTTTTTTTAACACGCCAGATGTGCATTCAAAGTTCTAATTTGTTTTTTAGACGAATATGTTACTTACTCAAACGTACAATATATAGTTGCAGAAAACTATTTTAACCAATGTTATTTATTACCACTAAAAATCACATTCAGAAAATACTTTCCATTTGGCGCTTGGCGTGACTACCCTCGTGAGATAGCTGCGTGCCAGCGCGAGAAATGCTTGCTTGTGCATAATTAAAAGGAATTGTCACATTACACTTAATAGATACGATCATAACGATGATTATTTAAAAATAGGCACGAAATACGTAAATTATTAATTCGAACACTTTCGCATGCTGAACTAAGTATATAGAAAAGGTTTTAATTACCAGGATCACCGAACTGTAAAATAGGGTAGTCGGGTGCAGTTTTAAAGAGATTGGTGCGGCGAACCGAGAGAGCACCGCCAGCCTGTCAGTCCCCGTACCCGTGATGCAACGTCAACGTACTGTGTTCCACCATTATAGCCCGCTTCACTGGTTTACTTCGTATCAGCATTAGCGTCTACTTTTTTATACATACACTAGCTGATACACGCTATTTGGTTCGCTTTTATTTTTATACTTGTTGTTCCTTAACAATCCTAAATATTATTCATATCTCTTAAGTAAATATGCTCTGCCTATATAATTTTATTGTCTATTTCACCTCCTTTAATATCATTACGAATTTGTAGGGGATTTGTAGGATGTAAATTCGAAAATGCCGTTGGGATTATCACAAAGTTTATTAGAAGTAGACACACGTATTTCAAAGTTCTTATAGTCGAATACAACAAAACCAAACCGTATGACAGAAAATAGTTATCACATCAATCGTGCAAAGTTGGTCGTTATAAGATACTCGCTCCGAAAGTACACTAGATAACGCCTCGTTCGCAGTCAGAACAAAAGATTTAGTTAGACTTAAGCTGTCTTTGAAATCGGTTCAGAGACTTTTGATTTTTGCTAATTCATATACCACCATATATAGTTTCGGAGTTTTACCATTGGAGGCCACGTGAAAAATTCACCTCTATATAAAATTACTCTTAAAATAATGCAAAATAAACTCATAGAATCAAAATTAAATTCATCATATTATACAACGACATAATGAGAACATTCTTTCATTTGCTTTTAATTTGTACTCGTAATTTAAGTCACACAATAATAGGAGGTTTCAGCCCTGAAGCGGCATGTATTCTTTATTTACAACTAGGGTATGCCCGCTACTTCTTCCACGCTTGACTTGAAATTCCCGCGAGATTCCCATTTACAAAGTACCGCAACATTTAAAAAATAATGTAAGCTATTGTTTTAATGAAAACTGGCGGAATTTTTATGCACCCGAACAACTACCGCTCCCGACCAAATTCCCGTTATAAAAATATCACAAATTTTATTACATAAAATTTACTATCGATCAGTGAAAAAATAACATTGGAGTTCGATTTTTTTTAATCTGGCCATTTTTAATAATTCTTATAAAAATTCCCGCGGGATTTCCAGGATATAAAGTAGCGTAGAGCTAAGCCTAAGAATTTGCTGTCGATATCGAAAACCGCTTTGAAATCGGCCCCGTATTTTTGATGAATCCTGAACAAACAGATAAATCGACAAACAGACAAGAAATCTAAAAAAAATTATCGCATCGTGTTCTCCGTCGTTTATATAGTGTATTCCAGCTATTTTTTTAATAGCTTTAATGTATAAACTTTATTGATAAAGCGGAATTGGCTTTTTTGATAAAACGGAACCCTACTGAAATCATATTAAATTCATACGCTATTCGATTCCGTTCAATTATGTTCAAACATAAAGTATTGCGATTAAGAATAAAACAAAATGAAATATTCTACATATACATTAATTAATAGTAGTGATCATAACCGACATGTAAAACAAGTTTTCTTCGTTAATTACAAATGCAGGCAAGCAAATATGTGAACTAGAGCATCGAGTGTTTCTTTATTATTTGAATAATGGATAGATTCGCCTAGTCTTGTAATCAATGCATGTAATTACCATATTTTACAAATAAAATCATACAAGTGCGTATTTATTTACGTACGGTCAAGGGATCCGTAATGGTGACGAAAGTCTATTGCTTTCGTCATTTGGCTACAAAACCCATAAAACCTTTTAATTACAAACATTCTGTATACCAAAAACTAATCAACGTATTTTGTTTCAACCAATTTACGTTGTAAGTATTTTTAAATGCCCACCACAATGATATCGAGCATTAGACCGCTTTCTGACTTGTCAGTGCGGGAACGTTGAAAGTTCATGAGCCGCAACAAAAAGTCGGCAATTAATATTATTCCCTATATAAGGAGGACGCCAATGACGCTTTCTTTTTTTACGTAGGCGATATACATAATAAGCACGCCAAAATATCGCCATGATTTTATATCCAGAACATACCGATAAGTGAGCAGCTGAAGGCAACGCGGTATCGTTTCGGTACAGACCTTACAGATCCCGCACCACTCCCGCACCGACAAGTCAGAAAGCGGCCTTACCCGCCACTTTATCGTAAGTGACTTGTACCAAAATATTATATTATTTTGTTGCATATGACATTTTCAACTATTCAATTTTTGATTCAGTAAGGTTTAAAATTGTTAATAACTAAATTTGAAAGTCTTAAAATAAATTAACAATTTAAAATACCTTTTGCAACAAAAAATTGTTTAGATACAAATGACGCTTGCGATAAATCGGCGGTGATAGCTCGATATTTACAGAATGGTTCGCGCCCAGTTCTAAATTTTGATGGCGGACACGATGTTCGAGACTAGAATATAATAACATCTCATCATCTAAGTAACATTCTTACGATTTTTATATACTAATTGTTTTTGTCTGTCAGCTACATATACGAGTATGGCGACCAGCACTGATTTCAATTATGTTGCGAATTCACTACAGCACTTTGCAGTGGCTTATAAATGCACGTTCCTAGCCAATTCCATCGAGACAGACAGCACTATTCCATACAAAAGATTGAGAGACAGACTTAACAAATAAGGTTTCATTTTTTTTGTTATAATGGGGACGGAACCCCGGAACGGTATATTCATACACTACTCGATTTATTGTTTTTAAAGATAAGGAATAACGTAATTAAAATATAATTTATTTCACCTCATCGTACGATTGTCGGTTCAATGTTGTCTGTACTTATTTATTAACATACCCGCGACTTCGTCCGAGCTTGATTTGAAATTACCGCGGGATTCCCGCGATACAAAGTACTGCGGCATTAAAAAAAAATATGAACTATCGTTTTACTGAAAACTATTTCGGAATCAGCGAATATTTATGCACCCGAACAACTACAAACCGTATCCGGGGACAAAAAGTAGCGCTTTTTAGTGTCGATTTTGAGTTAAGAGTTTGGTGCCGATCAGCGAAAATTGCATCTAAAATGGCCCAGTAGTTTTTACGTGTATCCCGAACAAACAAAAAATGCAACGTGTTCTCTATCGACTACGTAACTAATATTTTCCTTTTTTTTAAAGCTTCAGTGTACAGACACGGCATGTTTAGAATTTTATATTATATATAACGAGTAACTATCAGTGCTCCTACCCATATCATCTGCAAGTTACTTGGACTATATTATCGCAGCTTATGAACCCTGCCATATATCGAAATGAAACCACGAAATTTTAAGATGATATTCATTATTTTAATTAAAATTGGTTTTGGGCCCTATTCAAGACGAGCTTCCAAAGACATACTGACAGACGAAAAGTTTTCAAACAGGTCAGTTATGGCGGGCATCGTATAAATATCATTCAAATTTTGACATTATACTTAAAATCACAAACAGGCTATTTAGCTTTGTTGAAATGGACTACTCATATAATGTAAGAGGTATATTTTTAACCGACTTCGAAAAAAGGAGGAGGTTCTCAATTCGTCGGGATCTTTTTTTATGTATGTTCACCGATTACTCTGAGATTTATGATTCGATATACGTGATTTTTTTTTGTTCGACGCGGAATAGCTGCCATGTGGTCCCCTAAATATTTGTCATAGTTTGGCCCAGTAGTTTTCATTTTACGAACATTTTTTTGTTCCCGTTTCTTGGGACCTATATTTTTTAAGAAGCGCGGCACCATTCGTCCACACATACATAGCTAGACACTAAAAAGTAACAAATAAAAAATAAAAACTCCGTTTAAAATTTTTTCAATATATAGTAATTTTTATGTTTTACTTTGCACTGAATTCAAGATGTTTTAGATAATATATATTAATAATAATAGCTTTAGAAATAAGTTATTTTATACATTTTAGTTTTTGAAGTCGGTTTTCTTAAACGAAGTTTTTATTTTTAAATTACCTATACTGTCATTTTTCAGCTATTCAAAGTAAAAACTCCTCTAGGCTAAATCCTTTTAATTATTTAGCATTCACACGTTTTGTTCCACTGGTTCTTCTCATAAAATGTTGATAAAATGTAATCAAATATTTATTGATTTCGGTAATTCGCGAAGGGCGGCGTCCGCGTAATATGTGTGGGAGGGATGAGGGTAGCTGGGAATTATTGATGGCTTACTACGAGCGTACGGACCAATCCTCAGTTGCCTGTAAATGCACAATAATTGGGCGGTTTTTGTTTTGTCCGAAATACTTTATATACATTGTATGTTTTTTCAGCCGACTGCCAAGGAAGGGTTAGTTAGGTTTTTCTAGCGCATCTTGTGTGTTTATAAATTCATTTGTTAATAAATCAAATTCAAAAGTTTAAACAAAAATCCAATTTTTTAGTGGGTTTCCCTCATAGGTAATCTCAAAGTACAGGTTTCTTCATGACGTTTTCTTTCAGAATTAGCACGTTCTCATTGTAATAATTGCGCACATTAGGTCAAAAAACAAGCTAACCTTCTCTGGTAGGAACAATAGGTAATTTGGTTTTCTAAACGAGAGAAATATGGTTTCTCTTGTTTAGCAGCCTAACCCTATCGATTAAATTAATATGAAATATTAAACAACTGAGTGAGCACATTTTCCAGTTACAAAACTAATTATGATTGCCGGTAGGCGAGATCATCCATATGCATAATGCTGGGGCAGATAAGTATTCGGCCGGCGAGGGTTGGTGGCGCGGAGACTGAGGCCGCGCGCTTCGCTAAGCACTGTAAACATTCCCTCGGTCACGTCGTGCCGCTGCTAACTGTTGAATATTAATACGATATAATATTTAGTAAAAGAAATCCCGCTGAAATGTAAACTGAGTTCGTGCCTGAGTGGGCGAAATACAATAGCAATGAGAGCCGCCGCCCGCCCGACCCACTTAAACTGGAGAAAATTAAAATTCGCACTTAAGCTGTGTTTTGTTAATTATAAAAAATATATGTATGTTACTACTGCGCGTCGTCACTCGTGTATATTTCGGATCTCTATTTTGCTGGAAATGTAATATTTTGCGAAAAAAGTATTTGTATATACTATTAATGATAATCGGTTTATATTGCTTTCCCTTAGAACTCTACTCTCTAAGTCAATGGTGGTGTTAGTCATAATATTATGTTCATCGTCGTTATGAAAAGTATAAGTAAATACATAATCGATTCAATTCCAAGGCATTGATAAAGCAGAAATATAAAATTAAATAAGTCAGTAGCAATATGTTATCATGGGTTACTGTTTTTTTAGATAATTAAATATCTTGTTGAATTAATTTAAGGTATAACTGTTCAGTTTTCAAATTTCTGCAGGTGCTTAATATATTATTTCAAAAGCTATTGAAATATTTGCGCAACTAAAAAGTTTTTTTTTAATAAAAACAAAACTGACTCCACGCTAAAAACCAAAAAATAAAATATATTTAAGCAACTTCTTTCGACAACATCTTGAAGTTCGTGTCAATTAAAACATAAAAATATATTTTGTAAATTTGTTGTTCTCCTTTTATGTTTTACTTGGCACCGATTTCAAGATTTTTTGATGTAGAAATTGTATAACGGGCACGGGAATACAAATTTGCTCACTCTTCGGTCTATATGCTCGTTACCAGGGTTGCTTTCGATTTCCTTACAATTCACAAATCAGACCCTGACTTGGTGATTATGGGACCACTTCCGAGATTAAAAAACAATTTGAAAATCGGTCAACAATTGACAGAGAAATCATGTAACATTAAAAAAAATAAGCGCCTTTGAAAAGTATAATACTGGCGTATGCGTATACAAGCTTTTTTGAAAAATGTAGGTTCGGCGTTTTTTAATAATCTCGTTTTTTCTGGGATTCATTCATCAAATCCTGAAGTGGTGACCATGGAATCACCTCGGGAGTTACATTTAGGAAATATTTACAAATAAAAAAAATCAAAATCAATCTACAAATGACAGAGAAAACGCGTAACATGCTTATAAAAAATGGAACGCTTGTAGAAAATATAATAGCTACACGCGTATACGTTAGGCGCACGGCGTTCTTTAATAAGTAATGGTTACTCTCGATATCTCTGGACTCACCATATTCTAACTTAGTTACCAAGGCACCCCCTCAAACGTATAGACTTCCTATTAAAAAAATATTTGAAAAACGGTTTACAATTGACGGAGAAATCAGAATCTCCTCTTTTTGAAGTCAGTTAAAAAAATATGATCTTCATTCAAACCGACATACACGTGACCTGAAAATGATCAGTAGATAGATAAGTTTTCAAAAATGATAATGACTGCTCGGTAATATTTTTTATTTAGTCGTCGTAGGTAGCGAGACATTGGCTTTGAAAGTCCCGAATGTGTTGCTTGCCTCCACCCCCCCAATTCCTCTAATATTTAGAGGTGGCAGTTGAAAAAGAATTGTAACCACAATTGGTTTGAACAAGATCCATTGGGTTGTTTTTGAGATATAAAGTATTTTCTGCTTAATTGGGGTTCTATAGCGCGCAAAAACAGTAGACATTCTACACCTCCTACAGACACTCGGTGTGCGTCTGCAAACTACAGGTGCAGGTGCTACCTGTGGTTTGCAGACACTATGCTAAATTTTACTAGTTATACCAATTAAAGTACTAAATATAAATAAACGTATTGAAATAATTGCGAGTTTCATTCAATGTGAAAAACATAAGTACATATGTATTAGCAATTCAGGTAAAACTCTGTGAAGCATTCAACAATATTAAAATTATTTATTCACGCAAGAGTAGCACTAGAATGATTATTGGATGTGTAGAGTGAAAGCCTAGACAATTATGCTGTTTTCACTACTGTGTAGTTTTCTGCGATACGGTTTTTATCTCTGTTGTATTATATGATAATCGCTTTCTATCGACTGTGAAACATTTTTAGCGTTTCCTTTAAATAATTCGTGTATACTGTATCTACTAAAGCCAGCTATGTTTATTAACGCCATGGTATAAGTTTATCGTATCTTAAACGGGCTCTGTGTTTGTGTTTACAATGCTCGGCATCTGTTCTGATCCAGTTTCGTGGAGAGAGGGTGGCGTAAAGATGTTGGGCGTATTTGGAAAACATATCTCGAGTCAACACTTCATTGTGTTGTATTAGGACTTTTAAAATGAAGAACTCAGGAAGATTATAACTTTTCTTAAAACCTCGGAGTAATGTCAGCATAAAAACATTCCACTGCTATAGATAGATTCGGACCCATTCAAAGAGCACTTACGCTATGCCCGTCGACTTTGTCTTAAGATAAGTTGGCGGTTTTCATACTCCGGTAATTTTGATGTCCAAGGTTAAGTTGACTCGTAATGTTTTCCATCAATGTTAACATGCAAATTGAAACTATATGCACATTTGATCAGAAAATCTGCCTAAGCAGTGCATGCTTCCTGGCTAGGGTTCAATCCTAGACCATTAGATTGGATATGTAATAAAAATAAATAAAATTCATTTATTCATAGCCATAGTACATAATGCGGATGCGGATAGTATTGTTATTTAGCTACCACGCGTCCAATACAGTTTCAATTTTTAAACTTTGAGCTAATAAGACTGGAGAAGTATATAAATATTTATTACTAGCGTTTTCCCGCGGCTACGCCGCGTGAAAAATCCTTGGCAAAAGCTCTATGTTACTTACACAAAAACTTAATTAGGTTTTTATATATATAAAACATAAAAATTGCACTTTAGTTCATGGGCTTTTAGCTTATGCTACTTTTTCTATCCGGGCTAATGTTATAGTTAATGAACGTTTCACATAGTTGTAGCCATGAGCTTAATGCGTTATTTGTGATGTGATATTGATATTGATTGTTAATGACGTTAAATATTGACAAGTAACTTATATGCATACACTAATATATATATGATTTTTAAGTGTTTTCACCATCAGAGATAAAATTTCATCGAAGGTTTACCTATACATAAATTATAAATACCGAATTAAGTTTTTATGTAAGTAGCATAGAGTTACTACCAAGGGTTTCTAGTTATCGCTAGAACTAAGCATTGGTATATTATCTATGCGGTATACCCGTATACTTAATAGATACGATTCAATTTGCAATTTGGAAGTAAATGCGTCTCCTATTGCTTTGCCTTTTTTTTAGTTCTTTATTTGTAGCCCTCATACTTCTACATATTACCTTATTAAAAGTAAAAAAGTAAGTTGAACTAATTACGATATGACCTTAGTCAGAATTGTGTAATAATTTCTAATTTTGTGTTTATGGTTATTATCAATGCCCAAAATCGGAATTCAGTATCCAATTAGGCATGATTTACACGTAACCGGGTAAACAAAGTGTAAATGAGGGTAGATTTTGAAACAAGTAACGGGGGTGAGCAATAGCCGCCTAAAAAGAGGGTTCAGGACGTGGAGACCTCTACATGTTTCAATGGAGTATCATTACTTTCCTTCCATGGCACCTGATAAATTTTTGGAATATTTGATTGACTTAAATTGGTACAGCGGATTAGGTTCCCGTTTGCAAAACCCACTATATTTATTACACAACCCACAATTTCATATTAATACAAGGCTATGCCCGCGACTTCGTCCATGCTTGAGTTGTAATTTCCGCGGGATCCCGGGACACAAAGGATCGCAGCATTTAAAAAACAATAAGCTATCGTTTAAACAAAAACTGAGTCGGAATAAGCCAATTTTTATACACCCGAACAACTTTAAACTACTCCCGAGAAAATTTCCGCGGGTTTCCCGAAATATAAAATATCACATGATTTATTAAATAAAACTTTCTATCGATCAGTGAAAAAACAGCATTGGAATTCGATTTTCTTTTATCAGTCTGGCCCTTTTAAATCATTCGCAGAAAACATCCCGGGATAAAAATTTGTGCAGATTCTAAGTCAAAGAATTTTGGCCAGTAGTTTTTACGTGAATCCCGAACAGACAAGAAATCTTTAAAAAATGCATCGTGTTCCTCGTGTTGTCATTTCTGTTTTTTTAAATAGCTTCAATGTACAGACGCGGCATGTTTAGAATTTTGTAATATTTTAGATGGATATATAGATTCTCATTTTCAGAAAGTGCTTTTAAAGTAAAATACACATTTTTGTTTATATTATGTATGTTCAGACCGGTTGACTTCGTGTGAGATGTCAAAATTAGACTAGAATTAACACTCTTCAAGCCTCCACCGATATTTAGAGAGGTACTCGCTAGAATGCAGAGTGAAGGGCCTGATACTGAAGACTAGTAATGTATGTCCATACGGCTGCCTCTTCTTCTGTTTTTGTGTCATAATTATTTTTCTCATAAACCATAAATCTATATATGTGTCTGAAAATATATAGGAAGGGTTAATCTATATCATGTAACTAAATGCTGTAATAAATCTGCGGTAGATTAGGGGTGGCCGCCGTCCAAGTAACTCAGGGATGACAAAAAATATCGTTAGACATGTTTTTAAAAATCATACGTTGTTTCTTAGTAGGTAATCATTTGGTGTTTAAGTATGTGTTTCTACTCTAATATCTGAGTTTAGATGATCCTCAAGTTGACTAAGATCATTAATAATTACTGTAATTACTGTTAAAAAAAAACAATGCATGCATTTGTATTATTATTAAGTGTGACCTGAACTTTGCAATTACGGAATGTAAAATTTATGTAAAAATAGCTTTTCAACATAACTAAGTACAGTTATGTTATTTAACCAACTTTCAAAAAAAGGAGGAGGTTCTCAACTCGTCGGGATTTTTTTTATGTATGTTCACGATTACTCCGAGATTTATGATTCGATTTACGTGATTCTTTTTTTGTTCGACGCGGAATAGCTTCCAATTGGTCCCCTAAAAATTTTACATAGTTTGGCCCAGTAGTTTTCATATTATGAACATTTTTCATGAAAAAAAATCCTTTTCATTCTATATGTACAACGATTACTCTGAGATTTATGATTAGATTTACGTGATTCTTTTTTGTTCGACGCGGAATGGCTGCCATGTGGTCCCCTAAAAATTGACATAGTTTGGCCCACTAGTTTTAATTTTACGAACATTTTTTTGTTCCTGTTTCTTGGAACCTATATTTTTTAAAAAGCGCGGCACCATGCATCGCTTGACACTAAAAAGTAACAAACAAAAAATAAAAACTTCGTTTAAAAAAACCGACTTCAAAAACTAAAAAACTAATAATATAAAATAAATTATTTCTAAAGCTATTATTATTAATATATATAAAACATCTTAAAGTCGTTGCAAAGTAAAACATAAAAACTACTATACTTCGAAAATTACTAAGCACCGACTTTAGTTTTTGAAGTCGGTTTTTTTAAACGAACTTTTTATTTTTTATTTGAGGATTAAAATAGTCAATCATCTCTACGAAACTCTTATTTGTATGTTCTTACTGA
The DNA here is from genome assembly GCA_012273795.1 of Dendrolimus punctatus. Taxonomy (NCBI): domain Eukaryota; kingdom Metazoa; phylum Arthropoda; class Insecta; order Lepidoptera; family Lasiocampidae; genus Dendrolimus; species Dendrolimus punctatus. Next base: position 11,518,376 of record CM022537.1, read on the forward strand.
CATACACTTGGCCTTTCTATTCGCTAAGAACATAATCCTTCGTCAGTTTAATGGATGTTAGGAAGATTAAAGCGTTTCGTAAAAAGGTAAAACTAACGTTGCCTAAACAGTCTGTTTCTTTGTACTTGTGCTATACTAAAATAGAAGTCGTTTGAACTATTCACGTACTCAATCCTTTGGTTAATTGAAATGATTAATAACATAATATACAGGTTGGTAACTTTTGCGGGACAGTAAGGGAAAGTACCGTAGCCATTGCAGCTAAACGAAAATGGTCATAGGAGACTGACTATCTGTTTAAACAACAAAAAAGGTACGGTTAACAAGATAAAAAAAACTTCGTTTAAAAAAACCGACTTCAAAAACTAAAAAGGTTAATAATAATAATAATATCTTTATATATTTTTAAAAAAAATGTAAAATTTTTGATAATAAATAAATACATGTATAATAATAATAATAACATATTTCTAACGGCGAATACTTGCACAGACATAACCTCGTAGCCAGGATTATCCACCAGCAACTTGCCCTTCGATACGGTCTTGTGGAAACGGAGGTGCCTTATTACCAGTACTCGCCGGAGCCAGTTCTTGAAAACAGTCGTGCCACGCTCTACTGGGATCGATCAATTATTACGGACAGGACTATTGTAGCCAATAAGCCTGATATCGTGATAATAGATCGATCTGCGCGACGAGCAATACTCGTTGACATCAGTATCCCACATGACGATAATCTCGTGAAGAAAGAAAAAGAAAAACTAAGTAAATACTTAGATCTTGCTCACGAGGTTACCGCTATGTGGCGGCTGGAGTCAACGAGCATTGTGCCGATAGTTGTAACCGTCAATGGTCTTATAGCGAAAAGCCTCGACCGTCATCTAGAGCGGCTTTCGCTGGGAAGCTGGGTGAAGGGCCAGATACAGAAGGCAGCACTCTTGGACACGGCACGAATTGTGAGGAGGTTCCTGTCTCTGGAGCCCTAACCACCGGTAGTTTGGACCCCAGGCCCCGCTGACGGTGAAGCAAGATTTTATATTTTTTTATTGAATATGTATTTTATTTTTTTATAAAAAAATATCTTTATATATTTAAAAAAAAATGTAAAATTTTTGATAATAAATAAATACATAAATAATAATAATCTTTATTGCCAAAAAATGTGATACAATAACATATGGAAGTCCCTAACTCCCGAGCTAGGCATGTAGCCTGTGTTTCGGGAATCAGTGCCCTCTCACATTCGTATGTAGTTTTAAACACAAACAAATACAGATCGGTAACAGAGTGTTTATATCTAATGAGTAAGCGTGTTGTGTAGATGCACGTGAGCGCGCGCCCGCGTGCACATCGTATGTGTGGTGTGTGTGTGTTGTGTGTGTGTGTGGTGTGTGTGTGTTGTGTGTGTGTGTGTTGTGTGTGTGTTGTGTGTGTGTTGTGTATGTGTATGTGTGTGTATGTTTGTAATTATATATGTCCGGTACGGTTACTATTAAATAGATTAAAACAGTGGTGGTTCGGTGGTAGCGTAGTCAAGGCTAAGTAAGGTAGAAGAAAGAAAGCAGTGGGTTTTTTAAACGAAGTTTTTTATTTGTTACTTTTTAGTGTCTAGCTATGTATGGGTAGACCTACGAAAGGTGCCGCGCTCCTTAAAAAATATAGGTCCAAGAAACGGGAACAAAAAATGTTGGTAAAATTAAAACTACTGGACCAAAATATGTTAAATTTTCAGGGGACTAAATGGCAGCTATTCCACATCAAACTGAAACTATAATAACGTAAATCGGATCATAAATCTCGGAGTAATCGGTGTACATACATAAAAAAACATACCGATCAAATTGAGAACCTCCTCCTTTTCAAGTCGGTTAAAAATGGCTATTTTATACCAATTGGTGTCCAATGTGAAATATCAATGTTAATCCATGCTGTTCCTGATACTGATCAAAAACTTCTAACGGACCAACCTTCGATGGTGTACTGAGTCTGAATCGCAAAATCTTTTTGACTTTTTAAAAATGTATGGGACATTTTTAAAAACAAAAGAAAAGAAACCATTTTTATAGAGCAGTTAATTTCCAACAAAAATTTGTATTGCGCATTTTGTAAAAGTCATTTATTGTCGAGTTATAAAATTCATAAACAAAAATGAAATTTGTCTTAAAATAATCAAAATTAAATCCTTAATATCTTTCAAATGGTGAGGTTTACGGAAAAAATATAAGATACCTTTTTTGTAGAGCATTAAATTTCCTAAAAAATTCTCTCGGAACAATTTTCTGTTCAATCGATAAATGATGAGGTATGAATTTTTTTCTATTGGACTGAGAAAAAATACAAAACTGCGATGCGGAGGATCTTCCTATTAAAATAAAGAGCTCATGCTTGGTGAGAATTTTTGTAAGGTGTCTAGCAAGCGATTTTTCCGTGTCACTTGTAAAAAAAAATTGTTTTGACCCACCCTAATAGATATACGTTAAGAGTCTAGGCAACGTATCTATGTTAAGCAGTATATGCCTTAAACATTGAAAAATCTAATACCAAGACATATTATATATATATAATTTGTAAATAAATATCATGGTCATTTTGAAAGATGATAACTAGTAGCTCTATTACAGACATGTTCTAGAAATGTGTCGAGTCCAATTGTATTTAATCGGTCTTGATACACGTGATTACATAAAATTAACCAACACATTGCTAGCACATTGTTCATCATGTACATCTGGTGTTTTGTACATTTGGCCATAGGCGATTAAATTAACTCAGTCTTACTTGTATTGCTTGTTGTTTTATTTGATATGGTTTATTTTACTTAAATACTATATTAAGTTGTATGTAGATTAATAAGATACCATGTCACATTGTTTAGAGAACCTTTTAAACTTTCCTCGAGTTTTGTCTTTATTTTTTCACGGCCTTCGAATTGAACAATTTTGCATATAACTCCTTTAAGAGGGCAGCAGCGCATTTGTGGCATCTTTGGTGTTGCAAATGTCCATAGGCGATGGTAACCGCTCTCCATTAAGTGGGCCGTCTGCCTGTCTGCTGAACTCCTGCAAAAAAAAAAAAGAAACCTACCAAATAATTTAAAATCAGCAGAATATTTATTTTGTTTACAAAAACGTAACACATTAATTTCAATAACAAATTGAACACAGAAACGACTTCTTTAGGGATTTCTGCGAGAATCGAAAGCCACAGCCAGACGGTTGAGTGAGACGGATAACAGGCCCACTCTATAAAAAGTTAGTTTGTTTACACGATCCCACCGGATACGACTGCTTGGAATGGGAGACGGTTCACCGCATGGTCATTGTACGACCTTAGTAACGTTTAAAAAACAGAATGCCATAATTAGTTCTTTATTCTTAGATTTAAATATTGTTTTTTATTCTTAGATCTAAATAATACTGTAAATTAATTCCAAAGGTTGGCAAGAATGTAGGTTGGTAAAAAAAACTTCATGATGCTATTAAGTACAACATTTAACGTAAGACATTTTGAGTCAGGAAATATTATTAAACTGTTAACATCACCAAGTTGATTTTAATAATATTATAGCCGTAGCCGATGTATTTGTGACTGGAATATTTATGTTGCTACTTAGATGAATATTGTTAACGCGTCGCGACGTAGTTTCTTGCGTTGTTAAATAATGACTCATGGCTATTGTGTCGTTGTGGTACCATAAATAGCAACAAGATCTGGAGGGTGCTAAGGCAACAAGACGTGAACTAAATTATCGTACGGAACGCCTCAGGGCATAGAGCAACGCGCGAAGCGCCACTCGCAAGCTCGCGCCAAGATTGGCGGGATGAACTCGGAAACATCAAGAGCCATTATTCCTCGAATACAAATGTAGTACCAAAACTAAGTTAGATTCTCTTTATGTTAGTCAGCTGTTGTTATGATTATTATATCCGTTTTTCGTGTGTAGGTACCTACTACCTATCTATGTTGTAAAATAGTTCTTTATTACTAGCGTACTAGCTGCATGCATACTAAATGAGAGGAGCGGGCCGTACTGACTAACCAATTGTAGCCAATAACCACTTCCTAATTTTCTCGTTTCCGGCAGCCTACTGTGTTCTGCTTATGTAGTTGACACTGTTGCATGTGTACTATTTCACAAATTGCTTGTTTGTATTTATTCAACAAAATGTTAAAATATTTTATCGTAAGGCATGTATGTGATACACAAATAAATAGAATTAAATACATATTAAACAACACCAGGGACATTTGTAAATATGTATGTACCTACCGGCGATATGTTTTTGCCCAAATGTCTATTTTTAAGATAACAAATCGATGAACTACCTGAGATATATACATAAGTATTATATTGATGGCCGCTGTGCCCTAGCTAACGAATAGTGTATCATCTATGTTAACGAACTTGGTTCATTAGAACGCAGAGGACCCGGATTTGATTCCCAGTACGATAAATTTCCTTACCCTGGATTTTACGTTACTTAGGTTTGTTTAACCTGCTTTTTTCTACGATATAATAATTATATTGCAAAAGTGGAAAGTTGTATAAATGTTTATTTACTATGCTCCAAGTACAGTGCGAATGGCGATCCGATAATGATCGTTTGGGCTGCGATCAAATGAATCTTTATCACACGATATTTCAGGGAATGGCTTTTGTGAACACTGCACAGTATCAAGGCGACACGCCTCGTGTGTTGGCACGAGTTCTTCGTGTCAATATTTCGATTCGCAGCCCAGAAACGTCAAATAGAAGCGCGTTTATTTATTACGACAGAATTAGTACATAACCTACCTAAGCCGCATGCCTGAGACGAAATGTTTTCGAATTTTTCATTGAATAATCAACTATAGCACGTCATTAAATAAACTTGCTATGGCCAATTGTGTTTCAATTAACATAATAATATGTGGTTTCAGCGACGTAATTCATTAGCTACAAATTCTGTACTTGTACAATTTGTGTTTTTAATTTCACAAACTGTTTAAGAAAGTTTTCAAAAGCTAACGTAAAAAGCTCTTTACTTTTATATGAATTTAAGTTGTTAATCCTAAATGTATAACAATTCCAGCACATGGTGGGGACGGGTATGGCGACCCCGTTCCCGACGGCGGCGGCGGCAGCAGCAGCGGCTGCCCAGTTCGCGGCCAACGGGGACACGATAGGCAGCGTGAAGGCAGAAGCCGGGGGGCCAGCGGCGCCGCCGCAGCCGCCGCTCGTTAAGAGCGAGGGGCCGCCCCCGCCCGCCCCCCTGCCCCCTGCCAACTTCTCACCTCAACCACCTCCACACCCACATCCACCGAACTCAATTGAAAACCAAAACAATAATTCAGTAAGTAGAAAAGTAGAGATTATAGAGTTATTTAATAAAAATGAGATAAAACTGTTTTTAATTCAAAAAGAATTAAACTAAGACCCTTACCAGGGCGGAGCGTTGCACAAAGATTGACTGCGTTATCACTTTGATCGATAACGCTAATTTATTCATTAAGATAAAAAAATAAGAGACAGTTATTTAGCTTGAATCAAACTTTTTATAAAGCATAATGTGAAAACTAAGCGCTTTTTGGTACAATGGTTAAATGTTGATTTTATAGGTGACCAGGTTTTTCCCAAGACCCTACATAGTAACTACCATATAAATTACTTACATAAATACTTAATTATCGCTTTATTACATATATAAACCTGCTATGAAAATTTATCTGTTTGTAAATGGCTTAAAAATCCGTTGCGTGGTTCAGGAGTTAACGGAGGATATACAGACAGATGCGGATAGCGACTTTATTATATAAAGAAGATAAACATGTACGAATAATCTGAGTAAATTAAGAGGACTGAAAGATCTGCTTAGAAACAGGAACTTGATAACATTTATAAACCTGTATTTTTATTACTTTAAATAACATATTTGGTTATAGGAGGTTATTTTCTGTAATTTTTAGACCTAAAATTTTACTGTTTCCTGTACAATTCACTATAATATCAAATAACTAACTCAATATAGTCTAAACAACAGTAAGTGCACAGCAAAACATAGAGATGAGTTAAAGCCAACCTGGATTGAAGTATATACAATGAATGACTAGTTTTGTATGACCACGCAGGTATTAGTTAGTGAACTGAAAAAACGCGATTGCAGCGCCATATGTTTATATTATGGAAACGACATCATTTAATGAGATAAAAAGTACCCTAATTGTTACTTCGGGAGGATATATGACAGCTTTGTGTCGAGTAACACTCATATACATTCAGTAGTTTTCAAAATGGATGCTACCATAGCGCGCACTCTTTTTCGATATTTTCGTCTATCTTCCCGCCTAAACGACGTCAAAGTTACGCCCCGAGATATGAGCTAGCTCTGTCTCGAGGTTCATAAAACCTTCCAGTTTTTTCACGTGATGCTCTAACAGACAGACACACAAAAGTCGCATTATACAAACTCGGACCATTTACAGATTTGTTATAGTATTGTTGATGACAATTTTTTTTCCGACTGTAGGCGGCAGTTTGGCAAAGGGTTCACCCGATGGTAAGTGGTTACCGTCGCCCATGGAATTCTCAAAATGGGGGAGCCCAAGCGTTAGCTACCTCGTTGAGACTTTAAATATATTTTAAAGAGCCTTATATTGTAGCGCTTTGGGATAAATCACGGGTTCAATCTATCGCTTACACATATAATTATGGCACAGAGGATCTTAATGCCTATTGGTGTCTGTTTCAGCAAAGCGAGGCAGAGTCAAACGAAGACAGCACACCGGTGAGCGTGGCGGCAGTGGTGGCGCAGCAAGCGGCAGTGGCGGTTGCGCAGCAGGCGGCGGCGGCGCACGCGGCGGCCGCCGCTGTCAGCGCCGCCGTGGCCGCCGGCGCCGCCGCCCCCACTGACAAAAGCTTAGTACCAGTCACGCAAGCATCACAACCCAAAAGACTGCACGTCTCCAATATACCTTTCAGATTTCGAGATCCCGACCTCAGAAATATGTTTGGGGTACGTACACAGAGTTAATATTTATTACATGCACATTCACAGCGTTTAAATTGCAAAAAAATACCATTAACTTCTCCCGGCGGGTTGAACTTATCTTTTATGATTTGCGTTTCAGCAATATGGCACAATACTAGACGTAGAAATAATCTTCAATGAACGAGGATCTAAGGTAGGAATTGTTCTTTCTGACTTCATACAGTCAAGTAGCTCCCTGAAGCTCTACCTAGAGCTTCATTGCAGCTACTGTTATCTTAAAATATATTTCTCAGGTTTGTTCCAACACCCCAATCAAAACATTTGACACAAGCACTCTCTAAGTTTCCATTAGTAAAACGAATACGCATGCGCGTGACAGTTTACTGACGATTTGAAACCGTGTTGGAACAGACCTATTATAATTTATATAATGGAAGAAGTAAACATATTAGAAGAGAATACTCATTTATAGTCTCGGTCATCTGAACGTTAAATCCCGGTAGCGATCTCTTCGACGCTAAGGTCTGCCAGGATATTCAATTATAATATTTATTTTAAATCGTTGTCTCTATTATAAGTTTCATATAATATGAATGAGTGTTTTCTCTTTAATAATGTTTATTACATCCTATTATTACGGATTAGATAAATTGTAACAAAGGACAAAACAACAGATTTTGCCATTCAGTTCGGGATACGAGGAAATAATTCATTTATATTTTGTGTGCGTAACGTGTACAACTATTATAACTAACATAACCATTCATTTTACTTGTAACAATTTCTCTAATCCAACGATTCTTACTGAACTTCGTAGCTATTGTTGTCTTTGCGTTGTATTTCATAGGCAGTATTAATTTGCCACGTCCTTAATACCTATAATAATTATACTCCAAATGAAACAGTAGCTAAGAGGTCCACTAATATAGTAACTGCCCAAACCAGAGTAACCAAAGATTATCTGATTCTCCCTTTTTGAATAAACTTTTATTATAATGTTTTATATTATTTTAATAAATACGATTTATTTTAGTTAATTACATATTACGCTTAACAACAGTCTAAGGCAAATGGGCTTCGTTGAAATAATCATAATATAATTGTGTTTTACATTATAAACTTCTTTCTCATAGCATTTTCTTGAATTTAATGTTTGGTGCAGTATTTCTAATTGCATTGTATATTGTCATTTAATAATATGATGTTCTATGACACTTTATGAAACATTTTATACCTTTGACATGCTTTGCCTTTCATTTTTAAAAACCCTTTAATTTGTTCACAACTTACAGTCACAATGTTATATGATTATCATCAATGTATATCAAAATATTGTTTCAATAAAAGTAAGTCATTGGTATAGCTAAAATTAATATATACAATTGAAATAATAAATCGGTACTCAAAAAACAACTCATTGTAAATTTCGGTCCTCATAAACTTTTACAAGTAACTATCAAAATTACCTTTTTTTAATAAATAATTGATTGGATTGAACGCTTTTTCGTGTTTACTGCTTTCCTTGTGTCAAGTTGGTGACCGCCCCTACAGTAGTCCATGCTCGCTCATTTCAAGAAAGTATTTTACTCTTATTAAATAATAGCTCCGAGTTATTTTTATCTTCAAAGCCTCACGTTGGAATATGCAGTATTAGAGAATGATGCATCGTCACTTTAACAGCTGATCTCCTAAGTCATATTTTCTGGACAGCTCTATTATTCATCACTAATGAGCCTCTGATTGTCACTCAAACTATTTCTGTTCTTAGATATTTAAATACTTGTAACTGAATTAAATCTAATCACTATGCAATTCATTATTTTGGCTGCAGTAGTCATGTTTCAAATTAACTTCGCAAAGTCATGATAATATACTGATAATAATATGGTCAAAATACTCACATAATAGTTTGTCTGATAAATCTATTTCAAGCAATAATAATAATTTTCCGATCATGATAGTCAAACTACTCTCCTGGTAGTTAGATTCACCCCTGGATGTACTGAGTTATATTAATAATAAGAACTTTTAAATCGTGCGCTTCTTAACATGGGGTATTATTTTCTGTATGGAATCAATAAAACCCTAACCTTAGTCGTAGGCATGTACATATTATGCTAATCTCTTATCGAAGGTTTTAAGTTAATAATAATGTAGTTATTGATGAGAAGGTGTCACTTGTAGGTGTTATGTGCATCGTTTAATTTGGAATCAATTCTTGTCATGTGTCGTCTTTACCTGAGTCGGATCGATTCTGTGTCATCTGGAAGCTTGCCCCGCGATCGCTTTACGTCTCGGTCGCCATCTGCAAGTGCGACAGTGTGGCTTGAACCGATGGGCGGTTCCTCGCTTTTTTATCTTTGTAATCTGCCACTGTCTCTCTCCGACTCTCTTTCTCTCTGCCCGGTTTACATTGTTTATAAATATTGCACTCAGTATGGTAATAATAGAGCTGTCATTGCTTTTTATAAGTGTAAGCGATTTGTACAATCAGCAACTTGTTTGCCACTTTCACAACTCGTCTCTTCCACTGTATTGTGTGCTGTGCTAGCTGCTTTTTGTATCTATGGGTTATCACCATGTATTGACAGTAGTTTACTTGTCTTAGCACGATGTATTCATAAAAGAATAGTCAACTAAATATATTTTAGAATTGAGTTCAGAGAGTACACTAAGGGTTGTATATTACAACATTAATAAATGTGTTTTTAGCGTCATTAAAAGTGTTTAAAACTTGTCTTAAGATTCGTTTTTAGTATTAGCACTGTAAAGTAACTGCACAATATGTATTATATTGTAAAAATATTTTACTATACTTTAAACTGTTCTAGGACGTTTAGTGCAATATGATGTCAGTGTCAGTGTCAGTTATAAAAGCGACTATATCGACGTATACTTTGAGAATCTATAGTTAGTATATGAAGTGTGAGGCAAGAGGTGTCAACAAGAAATTAGCATTTGCCTATAAATCTTTTCTCAGCTAATGTAGTCCATTATCGTTAATGCATGTCAGATGATTTTCCTGCATAGAACAAATTGCAGCTAACATTTCACACAATAAATTGTCATTTTGATTAAAGTAGTGTCTATTAAATTAGCATCGCAGGAAACTGAAGATTCGTTCACATTGTACAGTGACACAGACTCCGAGCCAATAGTACAGACTACTAGGTCGAGCGACGTACATTCGATTATTTAACTGTAATCCAAACGCTTATGTGTACCCAATCAGCTAGAAACGCTCAAGTATCAACGTACCTAACTCATACCGAGTGAATCTACAATAATAATATACTCTCCTTGTTTCATTAGGATATGTATTAATTTAAACAAAAATATGCAATGCATAAATGTTAATTTTTGTTGCACGTTGTTTTTTGAGCGACGCTGTTTTTAATGCATGTTTTGTCTGTCTTGCATGCAGGGATTCGGTTTTGTAACATTCGCAAATAGTGGTGATGCGGAGCGAGCACGAGAGCGTCTTCACGGCACCGTGGTTGAGGGCAGAAAGATAGAGGTGTGCATGAATCAATGATTACCATCCGTATCCGTAGCACTCTGTAACTTAACATCCCGCTCCTAGGCCCACGCCGCGCCCACGCCCACGCCCAAGCCCAAGCCCACGCCCACGCAACTGCGCTCCTCTGCTCTGTAGTTACTGTCATGCTAGCGCAGGAGGCGACCCCCGCATATTATTAGCACTAAGTATGCCCACGGCGGATTTAATCCAGAAACAAACCTTATTTATTTTATCCCTTTACTCTCTAGACGGTCATTTAATATGCCGATCGATTGAGAGAGTGTCTCACAGAACAATGTAGAACGAACCGTACCGTCACGATGCGGATGAGGTAAGAGTACTACACAATAGTTCCATCATCATTTTATTACAAATCTATCATTTTGCTATTTATGAACATAACAAGGCGTCTGAGGCATCCGAACACCGAATAATTGCAATCTTAATAACCTTTTATTGTATTTTGAGAACATTGCCCTCGATTCCCGTTTTACTATTTAACGCATATAAGGTCATTTTAATGTCTGTAACTAAATTAAAATCAAATGTGTCTAAATAATCAATTCATGACTTAAATTTCCAATTCAAATTAATATATGAATTACAAATATTTACAAGTTCCGTAGTTAATTATTTCTAGAACGAGATACAATATACTCGATTCTAAGTTATAGGTTCGACTCCTATTACAATATTTAAGTTTGTTTTTTTTTCTTTTTGTAATAATTACATTTTGATAAAAATATGTAGATTTTGACTGTATATAGGACTGTTCATTATATTATTGTAAAGACTTGTCCTCACATTATTTTAACTGTCAAACCAGGTAAATAACGCGACAGCCAGAGTACAGACGAAGAAACCACCGACAGTACCCAATGGTAAGTTGCTATATATATGAATATCAAAATAAGGCTAATTTGTGATATTTTCTCAATTTTATCTTGTTCCCCAATCAGATATAATATATTTCTTATTAATAAATATACAAAGACATTCAACCCCTCAGTAGTTTATTTTACACAACATCACCAACACCTTGTGTTTTATTTAATTTCGAATATAATGCATCTTCGAATTTTCTGTTTCTAATCCATCCAGTTATTCTGGCTAGAAACGGATCAGTTCCCACATTAGGTGAGAGGGCTGAATATTTAAGAATCAGTGTTGTCCACAAATAACTGTACTTGTAAACTCCATGTTGGCTAGTTCCGTTGTCTGAATGCAATTAGGTGAATGCTAATTAGTGAATGACAAGTGTCAGCAGCCGGAGACAGTCCTCTAGGCTTTAGCTAGCTACATGCACCGTTAAGTGTCGAGTCCTGTATCTTAACGACCGTTCTTTTGCATTACTATCGATTAAAATTTGACATAAGCCCTTTACACCAAATGTCTAAATCCAACCGATAGTAGGGCAAGTGAATACATAGTAAGATACAGGAGGTGGCCATAATACAAGTCATAACATAGACGTCTTACTTGTTGTTCTGCTATTAGAATATTACTGACTGCACTTTATTTATGACGTTAGTCTCAACTACATGTACTACTACTGCGTTTGTTGGGCTGTCTCCGGTGTTTGCCTGTTCATATTTTTAACAGAATGTCTATTAAAGATTAACACCAACATTAGTCAGCTTGTTAGTTTTGAACCAAAAACTTTTTCATCGTCAGAGGAACTTGTTTTCGGCATTTGTTGGAATGCAACATCCGCCTTGCACTAACTACTTTGTTTAATATACCTCAATTCCAATTTGTAGTGGAGAATGTGTTTAGGTTTTGTCTTCTTTGTAAGTACTAGTTTCTAGTTACAAATAAACAGAATAATCTTACCGTTAACTATTTTATATGTCTTTATTTGTTTCAGTGTGTGTCCAGTGGCCGGAAGGTGAGACAAATTTTTGCATTCACACTGATTTGAAATACTTAAGCTTTCGCGTTTACATTATCATAACATTAATTCGAGCATGATCTTTATTTACTCGATGTGGTGGGATGATGCGGTTGATTAGATCTATTGCTCGATTAAAATTTGTTTGTCCAAAATTGAATTTACAGCATTTGTATATTCACCTTAATGGCCATGCTTCTTTAGAGCAGAAGGTGGAAGTGTATGATGTGCCAGTTGAGTGTCGTGACACCCTATATTGTCGAATGCGAATTATAGCCTCATAGAAGTGATTATGATCGTGCTGTAACGTGGCATGGCCCCTTTAATACCCCGATATAAATGTTAATAATTAATTGAAGAATTTTAGCATCGTTTTTGAAATCGCATTTTAGTGCACCATATAATTTCTTTAGTGACTTAGTTTCTCTAACTGGGAGATTAACAATGGGGACGTTGAATTGCAATTGTAAACGTCAAGTGGAGGTGTCCGCGTCCCGGAAGGTGGGCAGCGGTGTCCTGATGCGGTGGGTATCGGTGTCGGTCCGTCGGTCCGTCGGCCCGTCGGCCGCGGTCCGCTTTGCGCCCCATAGCGTGTAGTCGCGCGGTCAGTGTGTGTGTAGAGGCGCGGTGTGTGCGCAGGACTGCGGGTGTCCGGTGTGACGTGGCCGTGGCTGGGCGCGGCGCCGGCCGCCACGCCCGCGCCGCCGCTCGTGCTGGCGCCGCGCGCCGCCCAGCGACGCAGGTAACCCGCCCCGCCCGCATGTTAGCACTTTCCCCCGCTGTGTGTTGCATGTAGTCCCCGGCGGCAGTCCGCTGCGCGGCGCCCCCGTGTTGCGCGGCCGATCCCCGCGCCCGCCCCCGCCGCACCACTCGCCCGCCCACGCCCACGCCCTCCCGCACGCCCACGCCGTCCTGCCCCGCGCCGCCGCCTACGCGTCGCCCATGCACGCATATGCACCGTGAGTACTCACACGCACCGCACCGCAACAACCTGCACCGGTTCGCATTGCACCCCCACCCCGCTCCTACACACATTTAAAACTAACCTTACCTTTTGATCCAACAGGCCTCCACTTTAAGAAACAGATACATAAAGGCATCAATTTCAGTTTTGTCTTAGTTATAGCTCTATTGATGTAATGATATCTACTATAATAATAATAATAAGTATAACTGATGACATAATAGTTGTAGTAACATAGCTCTGTTCACATATTGTAACCTACTTATAAGGTATTTTTTATAATGAAATTGGTAACACTTTCTTTTTTATTTTGTTTCTATTGATAGCTATGATCATAAAGAAAGTAGGTAGCAATTTATTTTTATGACGGAAACAGAAAACATATAAAGAGTTTGATTATCAAGTTATAAATTGTGTGACAGAAGGCGAGCCTCACTCCTCCGGCACCGTTATCCCCACCCCTAATCCTGCTCGTCCCAAGTCCTGTTTACTTACATTGGTACGATTTTTTATTAACTAGTTAACAGTTTATGTGCTAGATAATGTACTTTAATATCACAACTAGCATCTTCTAGAAAGATATTATTTCACTTTTGCAACTAACATAGTTTTTATAGTCGCATCAAGTGTATGCGTTAGAATTAAGTTAATACTGTAAATAAGAGCTTTTTTCGTATATTATGTAAAACTACTAGTTCGCATCAAGTAGTTTAAATACTCTACCTAGTGCACTCTTAGTAACTTTTTAGTAGTCGTATTTGTAGAATACATAAATAACTATTTCTGTACATTGCATCAAATAAAATATTTCATTATTTTGCCTCGTATAACGCGTTTTAAATTATCAAATATATAAAATTAAATATTTTGGCGTTTTACTATGGAAATGTGATTTATATATGGGCTTTTATTTCAGTGTCTATTACGACCCATTCTTAGCTGCAGCAGCTACGGCTGATTCCAATTACAGACTTCAGGTAAATATGCTTTATTACATTACAATTTTTCACCAAAAAAATTATAAACACAAGAAGTGTGTTATTATAGTGTACTTTACTTATTTAGACTACGGTATTTAAAATGAATGGCGCTCGCAGTCGATAATAAATACAAATATACTGTATATTTATAATAAGCAAACCATTATTTAAACATTAATTCTTCGAGGACGAATCAGGCTCAAAGGACCATAATAATAGAATAATAAAAAAAATATTACTATAGGTAACTGATGTTATTACTATGGGTAAGTTTTTGTAATAGAAAAGGGTTTTCAACTAAACTGAACCTGTTAGTACTGGCTACTTATATAGTATTTGCAGGTGTTAACATTTTCAATTCTCAAAGAATGCTGTGTATTTTCGACAGAAATCCTTTATTATCTTTTACAGAGAGATATTTTGAATTTTTTATGGAAATTAAATTAATAATTTGATATTTTAATTCTTAGAATGGATATCCATTATTCTAGCTTCCTAAAAATGAACTTATTTGTGAAAGTTTTAATTGTTTATCTTGCCAATAAAAATTCATACTTTAATAGTAGTAAATTAAAATTCTGTTGTTTTGTTTTATAACGATTTAATTGTTAAATTGATGAGAGTGCTTGTACTTGCCTCGGAAAGTGGTGACGGTGCGTGTGTGTTGTTGCAGGCGGCGAAGCCCGTAGTCGAGGTAACCAACACGCCGTTATACTCAAATCAGAACGATTCAAGACTGATTACATACACATTTGTATCGTAATCGCTTTCTAATACACAGACCATCACACTAGTAATAATTATGTATAATATTCATTGTGGAGTGACTGCTGGGATTTGTTTGCCCCTTATATTTGGTTGATTAATCCACCGTAATGCGGGGAGCACCGTTGTTTGTGGTAATCAAAGTGAAAGTGCGCGCATGCGTGCGGCCGCGGCCGCTCCGTGCGCTTTGCTTACACTTGACTTTTTGTCCTTGTTGGTTGATATTTGGTGATTTAGATTTGGCGATAGCTGGAGCTATGAATTATTACTCGATGAGACGCTTCTTATGTATATCATGCTCTAGTAGAACTTTGAGCCCACAATACTTGAATGCAACTTATCGAAATTACTAACAATCACTCAGTATATAGCATAGTTTTGTCATCTTTGTTTGAATTTATTTCAACGTCTTATTTATTTTGTAATGCATGTTCGTCAGTCACAGTAACACTTTCTTGCATATTTTTATATCGATCGAATGCATCAGAAAACACGGTAGGAATTTGCCTCAAATATGTGTATAACATAATACTTATAAGAGAAGTATATCAGCAGAGCCACTATCTTTATGTAGACTTAGCTTGTACCTTTGTTTACACAGTAGTCCTGAATTTAACAAGCTCAAAAGTCAAAGCTGAGGCACGTCATCGGTCAATTAATTATTGCTGCTATGAGGTAACCATTGCTCCCAAATCCTTCTAAACGTTTTATTAATAGAACTTATAATTGGTATGAACCTCACGACCGCGCCTTTTGTGGGCTCATCGTTCAATTTAGAAAATTGAATTTCGAATCGCGAGTTGAATGCGCATGTTCCGGTTGCAGGCAGCAGCGGCCGCGGCGGCAGCTGCGGCGCCGTTGCTTAAGTCGCCGCTGACGACGGCGCAGCACGCGGCGGCGGCGGCTGCGGCCGCCAACTACGGCGCGGCCGCGCGCGCCGCCGCTGCCGCCGTCAGCGCCGCTCCCGCGCCCACGCTGGCGCCACTCGCCGCCACGTGAGTACCTCTAGTCAACCTCTGCTCCAACTTCAAGTCGGTGGCAAACTAATAAATAATATCTCTATCATTACAATTGTACATACAACTCTCATTTTCTTAGTTATGCTGGTACTAGTTACTAGTTGAGAAATACCTATTTTTTATCAGATATCATATAAAATGTGTTTACTGGTGTCGTTTTTTATTAACATAATATAATAATGCAATTTTAAATAATTCCAGATACGGTAGGGAATATGCAGATCCATACTTAGGACACGGCATCGGACCAGTGACAGGCTACGGAGTAAGTTTTAATATTTCTTTAAAACTCAATAATTCATTACATTCTGTGAAAATAAGTTCTACGTCTATTGGTGTTAGGGACTGTATGAATTTAGTAAGAATATATTGAAATAATACGCTGGTCAACGATGGTGAAAAATACATGTATATTTGGTAACTAAGATAAACAGAAACGTCACTTTCCTAACTAACACACTATATTTAAAAATAAACACGAAAGAGTTCGTAATAATTGAATTTGAACATTAAGTCGCGCAATGTAACGGTTTGGCCGTTATAGTAACGACGATTACAAAACGACTTAGGCCGAGTTTCTATATTTTACTATACTTTCATTTGCTTTACTACTGATTAAAGTTTGACATAAATTGCATACAAAGAATTTATTTATTTATTTATTTTTTACCGACAGTACGGTTAATACGTTGGATATATAAACTAAATCTAATCGACCCCAGCGTGACCCCTTGTATATTATATAATAATTAGAGACCATAAATATCCCACTGCTGGGCTCGAGCTTCCCACTATAGGGGAACGGACAATATACCCACCACGTTTGTCGGCTTGACACATCGGTTATCTCGATGTGCAGGTTTCATTACGATCTTTTCGTTCACCCATTGAATATTACCCATATCAAAAGCATAATTAATATGCTTAGATTTTGCATAATATGATGTGTCATTGTCTGGCGATTTATCCGATTATTATGATTAAACCCGGCTTGGCAGATTTCACGTTTGAAAGAGTATGTAAATTCTATTAACAGTAGTAAAACTAATTTGCCGTCTCAACTAGATTAAATACTTACTTTGAAATATAGATAACGTTCACATAAACAAAGAAAACTTATAATTACTTATAATAATCTAAATTCATAATTCGGAAATAATTGTAATTGTTTATAATGTTTTTTTACAGACTGCCGTTTATAGAAGCGGATACAATAGATTTGCGCCATATTAATTGTAGGAAAGAAGGACTACTCGAATAATACTTGGTACCTTGGTCATCCTTACTCAACATGACAATGGACTCTCTTTGTAAACGTACAAATAAAATTCTTAATTTAAGAGATAAAATAATAGTGCTAGCCGATTACCATATAAGGGGGCAAAGTGCCACTCTAAGATTACCAAAGTTATTAATTAACCTAACAATAGTGTAAGTTGGGAACCATTGTAAATTGTTGTTTGCCTAACTGATGCTATACAAGTGCGGGCAGCTAATACTTGATACTCTTAAGTACCACATATTACGTTTGACAGAATTATTGATCGTCTAATATTTAGTCAAATCTACTAACAGTTTAAATGACAATAGTACTAGCGTGTTATGATATTTAGTGAGCTTTGCACTTGCATATCATAATATCAGAACATATAAATGTAAATATTGACCTGGCAATTTTTTAACGTTTAGAGCACGTTAATGCTCGCTAGTTTTATAAAGAGCCTCATACTCACGCGGATAAGAGCAGTTTTATTTTTCAAAATTCTTTGGTTTTTTTTCCAACTATTTTGAATAGGGATCCCAAGATACAATTTTGTATGTCCCAATAAACATGTTATTACATAAAACAGCCGTTATCGTTACAATAAGTTCGTGGTGCGTAAATAGTGCGGTGCCATGTTCGGTTGTTGTAAAATGATAGATTTAAATAGTTACCTTGTGTACCCTTTTAAAGTAAAATATTTTTGAATAGTCGTAGTTATCCACGCGACAAAACTTTCGGCTATTGCATGAAGATTGCTTGGGACTGGTCCGTTTGTTGGCACTCGCTGCTGACACTGCGTTTTGAATGAATGGACTGGTTGTAAGGTGTATAACTTGAGCATGCGTACAACATGGAATGAGATGAAATTAATGCGCAGACGGCCGCCATCATGTTCAAGTTATACATATATCTACTATGAGGCACCGGTTTATCAATATAGTTAAAGCTTAGTGCTCCACTTGTGTGTAATACTATATTTCATTTACGCAATTCGTTGAATTAGATTGTCCCCAATTAACGCTAGAATTGAAATAGATTGTTTATATAAAATACATTTATATGTAGTTATTATTCGCTCGTCGATATTATATTATTATAATATCACAATTAATAATGTTCTCTAGCAATCTTTTCGGTTAGATATATAGATGAGATCGGTTGCTAATTTGTGTAGTGTCCAATATTTTACTGAATATACTTATTGCTTAAGCGGTAGTTTAAGAAAAGGAAAAGAACTCCGTCGAGTTCTTACATATCATTGAGATTTTCTCCTTGTAAGTAATTATGTTCTTTGTTAATTTCTAACTATCAAAATTTACTAGTTTATCTCAGTACGTCTCACCTTATTTTTCTATTTAGAACAAAACATGCATACGGGTCCAACCCCTTTAGGCGTCGTAAAATTAGATCTAACATTTGCATTAGGATTGTAAAATATAATATAGATAACGTGTATGAATTCGCTCAACGTTGATACCAAAGCACAAAAACCCATCGATTCATACGTGTTCGGAGAATTAGCAACTCATTAACCACGTCTCTTTAGATTTGATAGTCTTTCATTAGGAAAAACTTGCGAAATCTACGAGTCGCATAATTTAATTGTGAACAAATAAATATAAGATTTACTTTAATGTTGTTTCTCTCTTATATTTCTAATGTATTCCAAATAGTGGATTTCAATGATTTCTTTAGCGTATTTTTTTAAAATTTTACACTGACACAGTATATGATTTTGGATCTGAATGTTTATTTACGAGTTTTACCCGAAAAGGCGTGGACTTGTGCTTATATTGTAATTGCGTTTAATATAAATCGAATAGTCCGTTTGTTTGTCTATCAAGCCTTTACGTAAGAGTAAATTAACCCCTATCATGGGATATATGTACATTGAGTAATTTAAAATAATAATCAATGCTTTTACATATCGAGCTAAAACTATTGTTAAAATGATGATAAAATTGTTTGTTGGCGAAATAGAATTGGCGTTGCAACTCGATGTCGTCTAAGAATATAGCTTTAATACTTACTTGTAAGGTGGTGTGTTCGCCCAGTTATCTGATATCATACGCAAGTCAGTAGCAATTCCATGACATTATTATTTGTCTTGCAGATTTTCTAGTCTTTTGCGCACAATTATTAAAATATTTAGTAAAGGAAGGTGCTTTCTCATAAATGTTTCATTAGTCTTATTTAACGATTTAGTTTTTTTTAACTACGTACGTGGTACTATGTAATTGAATCTGGGTAAACACATACTGTATTAGGTTCTATTGAATTTAAGCTATTCGTGTCATAATTATTTTCTGATCAATGAATTTATTATAGTTATAAACACTCACCTTTTAGTGCCACTGGCTTCACATTGTAAGTTGTATTAAATAATTTTAACTTTTAACTTAGCGTTTATTGTAGTTTTGTTGCAGCTTTGAACAACAATTTGTGCTTTATTGCTGAATACTCATGCGTGAATGCATTAATTTAAGGAATCTTTAGTTATAGGAATTATATAATTTAATGCAACTTTTGTATTGGAGTACATAAGAAGTACATGTGATTTTTATTCGATTATTTCATAATTTTTTTATGTATATTTTATACATAATTAAACGAAGGTCACAAATATATGTATTTTTCATATTTTTATGAGGCGAGTGTATGTGACGTGTTTTGGAAGATCAAGTAATTGTTAAATAAAATAAGGTTATTATATTATATATGATCGTTATATACTGAGCAAAACTCGCCATTTACATGATTTTCATAATCGAGATTTGTTCTAATGTTTGAAAAAGCTGATTTTAAATGATCGTAATCATAAATGTAAATGACGTCTAAGTTTTAAAAGTTTCATATACTTAGCCAAATTGTTATTACTCGGAGAAAAATCAGAATTTAAATGACATATCTGACAAAATGGTTAGTGTGCTACAATAAGAATTGAAGGTAAATAGATACATCAAGAACAATGTATTATAATAATAATCATTAAATTAAGGGTAAAATATGTATTTTGTAAAAATCATTTGTTTCACGTATTTTATAAAATGTTGAATTAAAATATTCATAGTTCACATTTCTCTGTTTATGCTGTGCACAAAGACCGATGATAATAGTTGAGTGTCCGTACGACTAGTGAATTGTTATATTGTGCATAATAAGTCATATCAGTAGGGCGATTAGCGCGCGTTGATTGGCGTCGATCGCACCCGACACAGCAGTGCCACTGTTGAGCGGAACGCGACCGGTCGGCGCGGCGCCCTTGCCCGCAGCAGTGCCACTGTTGAGCGGAACGCGGCCGGCTGGCGCGGCGCCCTCGCCCGCAGCACCCGACCTCCACACGGGGCCCACAATCGAAGCGAATGCCGCTCTTACACGTAACGGACAGCAAAAGCCTTGGTGACACACAGCGTATACTCACCGCGGATAATACTCGCAGCGACAATTCGCTGGGTGACTGTCACACAGAACGAGTTCTACACGAGAATTTCGGCAGTTAGTTTGTGCCTGCCTCAAATACAAACATGTTGTCTATTCGTCGCACACGTCTAAAACAATGTATTCTTCGGTTCAATTGTGCTTTGAGCAGAGATAGCATATGAAATGCTCATTAAGCTCACAACTCAGAAGATGGGAAAATGGGTTCGTAAATGGATCGAACGCAGAGATCCGTTTGGGGCTTCCAAAACTTTTTAAACGAAATAGCTACAGAGGGACCAGGAGATTATAGAAACGTTTTTTTTTGTTTGTAAAACTACTCAGCGAGTACCTGTTCGCAAAGAGTAAAAATGACTATGATCACAACAGCACACACAGTGAGTTCTCGCTGTGCGTACCTATGGCAACGAACACTTGCTGTGTGTGACTGAGGCTAAAGTATTACTAATGGCCAATTTCTATATTTTATTACTCATCCGCTTGCCTTACTTGCCATCGGTAGAAATTTGACATTCCTTGTATGGGGAGACTGTGTCAAATTTTAACCGATATCAAGACAAATGAACGGTCGATGAAATATAGAAACCGACCATAAGTCGTGACTAGAACTAGCAAATCGGTTGACAAGACTGCGCACCTAGTGCAGCGAGTGTGAACTCAGGAGTGCATATTCAAACTAGATGTTTTCATTCGCCGAATAATCGTTTTGATTAATCGAGATCTTGGAACATTTTTAGACACAAATTCACTTGTCAACTAGATCTTCGAGTTTTACATAATGTAATGGGCCTTCGACCAAAATCCAACTCGGCAGGGGTTACCTATATGCTTGAAAGAGTCTTGGGACAGATTTTGGTTAAATAAAAACTAAAACTAATTGATATTTTCACAATTTTCTTACTCAGATGAATAAATGCATTATTTTGTCGTATTTGTGATTATTTTATTAATAAGGATCGAAATATAGAAAGTATTCTTTAAGTTATGAAAAATTACAAAACTTTATTATTTAGACAACAATTATGACGGACTGGTCTGGCTATAGACTTCTCGCTGGGAGCGGCAGCTAAGTGCGATCGATGTATGAAGCATGCCACGACTCCGTTGCGCGTCAGTTCAGCCACTTCGTGAAATCGCGAGTTCTTTTGAAGATTTCATACTTCATGTCACTTTTGCTTTTAGTTTGGGCCTTGAAAACAGACTTGAAAAATTGGCCGGATCGACGTCACTGACTGAATGACGAGTCGTCAACCGGAATATGGAGTATTATACTTTGAGAGGTCTACGCCCAGCAGTGGATTTGTTGATTACAACCTACTAAACATCTGTTAAGAAAGAGATACTCGTTACGTGTATCACCGGTATTGTAATGTAATATGTTGCTTCGAGTGGGCAAGGGTGCTGCGTTGTGACGACAAGGGACGCCGCCGCGCCGACTAGTGCGCGTTTCGGTTGTATGTGTAATAAATATAGCGTTAAAGGTGGACTCCCCCGAAGTCCGCCGCCTGTTGTGCGAATGATTTATACAGTCGAGTTTTAATATTGTTAAATTATTCGGAAATGATAAATAAGTATCACTCGTTTGTCAATTGCACCCGTCAACGCTGTTCTGTTGTGGTAAAATACATAGTTATTAGCAGGTATAATATTATGCTTGTGTGTCCGGTTGCCTGTTCGCTGTTAATCTCGTAGATCTGCTGTTATGCATCACTGATTATTAAGCACGGATTTCACGGCAAATCTATGATATTAATAGTATTCTGTCTTAAACATGTTGAGCGTTAGGCATTTTTAGCACATATTTAAGCCGATTAAACTGTTTAGTGTTTATCCACTAATCGTATAAGGCTTGTAATACCGATGATTAAATTACAATTTATATTAATAATATATTTAATAACATCTTCAGTAATCGTATAATAAGCCTTATACTAGTTTAGTTCTTTCTAATCTGATGTTCCTCTTCCGATGCGAGCGGGCAACAAAGTAATGCACACACACAGTAACAGTATTTGCGATACTATTGCATTAACATGCTCAATTTCCCTAACTGTAAGTATAAAAGTTAAAATAAATGTTTTGATTAACACATTGTGTAAATTAAATAGATTTGTTACATATTGAATGTCTTCCGTTTGGCACTTTTAATACCATCATTTGCACAATTGAATGTAATACTACGACGCTCCGCTACGATCGGAACTTGTAGAGTTAACTTCGCGCCAAGTGCACAGCGAGCTGTCCCTCGTACGATTTGTGATAAAATTACGAATAGATTTTCATTTCACATAGCAATTTGAATGAATTGCAAAGCTGATTGTCTCCCTTATTGTAAATATAATATTTTTTCATATGAAAAATATTTCGATGAATAAAGTAAAATCATTTCAAGCCTCTGGCATTGTGTACTCATTTACGTTATCAATAAATTATAGCATCAAAATACTTGTTTTATTTTTCCTTCCGCTTCTTAAAACTATTGTGTTCACGTGAAAGGTACAGGTTGACTTTTGCAACTGTTAACATAACAAAGGGGAAAATATTTTTTTGAACAATTTTGCATTCAAGCAGTCAAGGCAATAATTACTGTTCAATGATTAATGATAATAATTATTAATATTTAAGGTGGGGGGCTCATCTGGTAAATTAACGGCTATTTGTTAATTAACAGCGTAATTTTTAACTCTAAAATAAGACGCATTTGGCCTGTCAATAACTTTAACATTATCCTAGATGACGCCTTATTTTTATAGTAATAATACATACGCAGATCATTTATTAGATAACTGTCCGTCAGATCTTAGAGAGAGAGAGTACCTATGTAGGTACTCGCTATACTCAACCGATATTATTTAATTATTATTTATTTTATTTTTGGTGTATTCGAGAATGGCTTAGATTAACAATTGGACCCAGCAGGTGGCGTTGGAGTCGGGTTCCAGGATTTAGATATTTTTTTTGCGTTTATTTGAATGGGCGCCTTGGTGGTTTAAATCTACAGTTAAACCTAGCAGGTGGCGCTGGAATCGGGATCTAGATTTTTATTTTCTGAGCATTAAAACCTCTATCGAGCCGCTAGTAATATACTATTCTAAATATGCCGTGTCTGTACATTGAAGCCATTACAAAAAAAAGTGGAATACACTATATAAACAATGCAGAACAAGATGCAATTTTTTTAGATTTGTTGTCGGTTTGCGATTCACGTAAAAACTATTGGGCTGATTTCGATCTGGTTTTCGCTGATCGACAGAAAAATAATTAGACTTGAAATCTGTGCTACATTATTTGTTGAATTTTTTTAAAATAAAAAACCGGAAGCGTTTTGTAGTTATTCAGGTGCATAAAAATTAGCTTATTCCGACAGTTTTCAACAAAACGATAGCTGTATCCTTTTTTATATGCTGTGGTTCTTTTTGTCCCGGGACTTTCTAGTCAAACGTGAACAAGGCGTAATAATATCCCAGTATATTATAGACCTATTAAATATTGTTAATAACAACGTAGTAAACAAAATTGTACACTTGTTTAGTATGTCAGCGATTGGATGGCAATGATATTATTTTGTTCCGATAAGATTGTCAGGGTTTTCGATAATGAATTGTAGGTAATCACATATTAGTGGGAAATAATTAAAACAATTGGTATGCTGTGATAATCTAATAACAGCGATAAGGGCTGTCGCTGCGTCGTTTGCTCAGTGCAGTATCGCAGCGCAAGAGCACCTTGTCGGTTTGCGCATTCACAAGTTGGCACAATGCATTAGTGTGAATATTGCATGAAAGTCTTGTCAACATGGTTTTGTGTCCGCCGTTTAAGTGGTCTTCGAAAGGTGGTTTTAATCTTAGCAATCTAACAAACAGCGCCAACAATCGCCGTGAAACTATTGTTGTAAGTATAAATAAATACCTTATGGTAGACACGTCTTTTCTACGTAGGTATTTAAATTGAAAGACAAATATATGCACGTGCCTACATATACCTACTAATAGAATTTACAGTCATTCCCAGTCTTTCTTACTATATGAAATTATCTGAATTAATATTGCAATTCATGGTTATATATAATTTTCTGTTGTACACTCAGAAAGTTTTGCGAAAATAAAAATAAAAGTTACTTTAAGTAAATATTTTTTATTAAATCTTTTAGAGTACTCTACCAGCCTCTATACAAAGTTTCATGCGTCTGAACCAGTTTTCGAAACACTTTTCCAATCCGCCGCAGGCACCTCGTTTACAGCTCGCTCAAACGCTGACAGCCCATCTTCTGGCGACGAAAATTGTATCCCTTTGAGCTGATTTTTTATTTTCGGGAATGATGGACGTGTTGTCCAGGAAGTCCCTCGTTTTGATCGCAGTAAAGGCGAGCACGTTGCCTTGATGGGGCAGTAGCCCGCGGAGCCCTGTGTTTAGTCGCTTGTTGCTCATAACAGAGAAAACTTCTGCCAAGCATTAGGTAGTATACCATTCGGTGTTGATGCTTCTTTGGTTTCGTAAAGGAATTGACACCAAGTAGCTACTAGTCAAATTGAAAAATCTCGCGATCAAAATCCTCCCCCCGCTTCTAGATCGCTTCACTTTGGTAGGCGTTGATTAGTTATGAAACACCCAAGCCGTCGACTGGCGCTTCGTTTCTGGATCGTATTGATCATCCATAAATTCTATTTAAAGTCTATTGTAAGATTCGTCCGGTTTCAGGCGACACTTGAAATCCATTTTTCAATGAGACACGATAATTTAAATTAGCTTGCAAAAATGCGGAGAGAAATTTTGAAATTGGAACATACCTATTTTTAGTTATAATTATAAATAATCATATTTTCAAAATAGATCAGGTTATAACTAGCCAGTTTCTTTAAAAAAAAAACTTTTTTCGCACGACTTTCTGAGTGGTCTGGTATTTGTTCTTCGATGATGATTTCAGTAAACTAGCGGTCGCCAGTGGTCGAAATTCGACCGTAATAATTATTGTCAAAGACTATAAATACTACTAAGTTTAATCACAGATTTCGCTAAGGCTACACTGTTCATTTTACCTGAACAATAAACAAAACAATATATATATTCGTGAGTGTGTCAAATAAATGGTAGTGTGTGTAATGTATTTTTATGGATAACTTGAAAAAATAACACTCGTCGCTTCTTCTCTATAAACTACTTATAAGAGTGCGAAATTTCATACTCCTCCGTCCGCGTAACTTAAAAAGGGGTACAAAGTTTTTGCTTCAGGTGTTAATGTTAATGTTCGTTCATAGCATGTAAACTGCGCGTTAACAACTTGCTTACTTCGGCATAACCACGTCATGAAAACCTCCAGGTTAAGTTAAGAGCTATGGACAATTGTATCTGTATAAGGGAAATCCTATGAAATACTGATAAACCCGATAAGAACATCCGCACTGTTCCTAGAGGTAGCTAAGGCATTCGACAAGGTTTGGTACAATGACTTGATTTGCCCTTGGGGACAATATCACTCTAGGGTTTATAGCTTAGTAAACTACATATACTGAACAAAATATAGATACAGATTACTGTCCTTTTGCGATAACTGGTTTTAAAATATCTATTTACTTTGAAGTTTGCCAATCAGAAGTATTTAAAATAGCAAAGGATACAATTTAATTCAGTGCAAAGTATAGAAAGAAACATTGTAAACGATGTAGATTTACTTGGAATTTGATTAAGTTTTTAACCTGATAATGAATCGTAATCGTGCTGAATTTTATTAAAGTACGAATTTCAGTCGGCATATAATTACAGACATTTATTTGTAAGAGATTATCTTGATCAAACTTAAACGTCAAAATTATGATAGTGTTAATTATGATAAATAAAAATCACTACAAAAATAAATCGTGAAGTGATTTGCTGTTAAATTATTTATACTATAAGTGCACTAATATTATACTTATATTGCTTTTAAATTTTGTATACTATAGGTGTTAATTATTGCCACTAACGACCTTATTCATATTAGTTATATGAGGTTAACAGGCTTGATAAAAAGAGTTAAAAAGAAAGTATTAGGTATTCATAATGGCATTCTCAATGGTTGTAACTTGAAGAAAAATCGTCGTACAGTAAATTTACAAAAATCAAATTGTAGCTCTAAGTCTCTACTTTTTGGAACTGGAATTCCAAATTAGTAAAGGTTGAGCTTTTCAAAGCAAATAACTTGCCCCATAATTTTTTGAAAAATTCATTCATGTGGGACATAAAGACGGCAGGCTGGATTAAATTGAAACTCTGTAGGGTGTTGTAGATATATTGAACTGTAAATGACGGACTTAACATTAGTCGTTTCCTCAATATTTTTGATTAGAGGCTTAAATTTCCAAACATCTACAAAAAGCCCCCTTTTTGTTGCTTTTTCAAATTCATGTTATGGGACAAAAAAAAAGTTTCGCTAAATTAATGACTAATCCTTGTAGAGAATTTGTTCCACTTTTTGAAACCCACCTTGAACTTTCTGTGCAATCATTGGTTGCTGAGATATTGATAATCTAAGACAAGATCATCTTTTTCCATTCAGAGATCGATATCTCAGCGCGAAATGTTCGTATCGAGGTCTTTAGAAAAAGTTGACGCTGAATAAATAAGTTATCTGGTCTATGCAGTGGTTAGAAAACGGATATTTTTTTAATATCGATTTTTTTAACAAATTTGAAGTTCAGATCCAAAAACTAGATACTTGGGGCTAGAATTTGCATTTTTTAATTTTTTGTGGATGTACGGTCTGTGGTAACGTAATGGCTATCGCAAGCGTCCCAAACTCAATGGGCGCAGGTTCGATCCTGGCCGGAACGCACGCACACCACTTAGGCAATTGTCTGACCTAATGTGCATATTGTTACAATTACCACGTGCTAATAACGGCGAAGAAAAACATCGTGATGCAACCTTTACATCGAGATAACCGGTGTGTCAACCAAGCCAAGCCGCCTTGGACAAACGTGGCGGGTATATTGTCCGTTCCCCTATAACGGGAGGCCTGAGCCCAGCAGTGGGACATTTATGTGCTGCTGTTTTGTACGGTCTGTTGAAGCAACAACCATAAGTGACAGCCTGTCTGAATATTACCCAACAATTTGGATATTTTTTTTGCTCCCTTTATTTCTGTGTAAAGTTTATTTATTTATTATTTTTCAGAAAATACCAGAAAGTGTTCCCGCTAACTCACGCACGAATGGAGATATTCCAACTGAAAATGGAGACACAAGTGTACATGTGCAAAAAATTAGTACATCTGTGGATGCCAGCAAAAAAATAAGTTATATGAGCGTTCAGAGCGGAAAGTCTGGTTATAGTAGAGACTCAGATGCCGAATTCTTTGATGATCGTAAAAGCAGTGCAGGACGGAAAACAATAGCGGATCTTGTGCGAGCTCCACCAAGAGACCCTGATAAAAGGGAAAGACGCAAACGAGGCGTTATCGCTCCCCATCCTACATTAGATGTTACACGTTCAGTGATCGATCTGCAATACGAAAAATATGAAAAGGATGAATCGTAAGTAAATATGCTTCTTACAGTAATAATAATTAATACGTAATTTTGTTGGGATGTTGTTTTGTATGGTTTCACCGATTATGCGTAGAATTAGAAATAATTAATTAGATATAAGAATTAACTACAGAAACACTTATAAATAAGTCTGTGCAAACAAAGTCGTATTAAAAGCCCTATAATATAAACTTTATATAAATAGATTTTAAAGCAATATAATGGTTCAGTTTGTCTGAAATGACAACATCGTCTCAAACAGATGTTTGTAAAATAGTTTGTGCTTAATGGATGTACAACTAATTCTCACGTACCAGTTAAAGTTTTAAATTAGTAGTGCGGCTTCATCTACGTTCTACGATAATATAACAAATACAGGCCGTTTCGTGCATTTTTTGACGATGGGTTTGATGTGTTATTTGAGATGCGCCATTTTTCATGATGCTTAGTATTGACAGATAACACATGTATTTACTTATATACTAAAGTGGCTATGCGTTAACGGCGTCATTTTTTACACTTTCAATAAGACACATTCGGCCACGGCCACAATCTTTAACGCTAACGCAAATGAAGCCTCGTCATAACGGTCTTACTCGTATTGACGTAAGTTTGTAAGCTTCTTTATGCTTCGTAAAGAAGCCTACAAACTTACTTTAACTCAATATGAAAAGACCGTTAGGTTGTGGGTGGATGCGTCTTATTTAAAGCATTTAAAAATAACGTATATTTACATACATTATCTGACAGTATTTAACGTCATTTACAATATCGCATTTCAAATTGCGCATTACACCCATCGCCACATGTGCGTAAAACGACCTAACCTAACCTTTAACTTTATCCCAGATGAAGCCGCACCATTAAACTGTTAATAGAAATGACAGTTTCACTGTGATTTATTTATAGATCAGCGCATCAAATTCGAACAGCAGTAATGGCCAATGACTTTCTTAGAAATTTAATGGATGAGCAGCGTCTGGAAGCTGTCGTCGAGGCAATGAATTTACAAACATTCCCAGCTGGTAGCCTTATTATTCGTGAAGGAGAAAGTGGTAGTCACTTATTCGTCTCTGCTCAAGGGCAATTTGAGGTTCTGAAGGGCGGTCAAGTAGTTAAAACTTTTGGACCTGGGGACGCGTTTGGAGAATTAGCTATTTTATATAAAGCAAAACGTTTTGCTTCCATAAGATGTAAGTATGCACATAACGATTTAACGTAGCATGATGACCTTGATATACCTACCTAATGCTACAAAGTTACAAAAAAGGCATTAAAGCGGATTCAGCAGGTACCCACCCATGTCGTGTTAAAATTTGAAAATCAGTAAGAAAATATTATTGGGTTTTTGTTTACATGCGTATTATAGCTATCTAATTTCCAATCAAAGTAATACATGGTAACCAGTTAACATTAAAATAACAGGCATCTACAGACAAGCCACTGTTTATTATTTTCTCCTTTAGTAAAAAGAACAGCGATTGTCAAAGACTTAATACGACAACTTATTTGGGTTAAAGTTAGGTATATGGATTAATTGAGATGGATTTTGGCTAGAATTATTTTTGTTAAACCTATCTATATTTTGTGTTCTCTAGCCCCTTGTATGTCAATATTGTAACGAATTGCAGGACTCGAATTAAAATGCCGTTGAAATTATTATAGATTTTATTAGCACAATATACAAACACGTATAACACAGGTACAAATATAACCGAACAAAACAAATCCAAACGTAATGCAGGTGGTAATTCCATAAAATACGCAAAGTCCGTCGCTTATTAGATTCCCGATTGTAGGACACACGGCTCGCTTCGCTCGTGGTTATCGCTCGACTGCCTCGTCCCTCGATCGGGGCATTGCTTTATACTGCACAGATGCAATATGTCTGCTCGGCCGCGTGGACCGAATTTCCTAGAATCAGTTTGTACTTTAAATCCGAAACACCTGGCTAATGGGTCGACCGCTACGACCATAAACGAGTACAATAAAACAATGGACTGTTGTCTAGAATAATTAGTAAACGCATGCCAATAAATAAGTAAACAAAAGAAGTCCAAATGCCGAAAGGTATTGAAATGTGTTTTTACAGGTATGCAGGTGTGAATTCATTTTTGTCGGCGTCTAGGTCGTAATGATATACTAAAATTAATTATATTTCAGGTATAACTGAGGCAAAAGTATGGACATTAGAGAGAAGAGTATTCCAGAAATTAATGGTGCGAAGTGGTCGCCAGGAGCAAGAGGATAACATTCGCTTCCTGGCTTCCGTACCACTTCTCCAAGGCATTCACCCTATAGAGCTAGCAAAAATCTCCGACTTTTTAAAAAGAGTACGTGAATTTTTTTGTTTATTCGTATCATTATTCCGACTTTAAAAGAGCAAAATAAATTGTAAATCGTTTATTCTTCTGGCACCAAAATTGACTTTGACAAATTCAGAATTGAACCTTGGTAGTTTTAAATTGCAAACACTATTGACCGGTTCCTATATCTTACCGACTGTTCATGTACCTTACTATCGGTTATTTGATATTTATAAACTATATGCAAGTGAATAAGACACATACGGAACGGCTATTAATTAACTATAAAGTTGTATTTCGTTATGGTGACTCGCAACATAACCTAGTTATTGATACGATGAGTATATAACATACATATAAATAGTGATATAAAGATTACTGTAGCAATAAAAAAAGATACAATTGAAATTTATTTGAACTGTGTAAAAGCCCCATTTAAAATTGCATAAACTCAAACAACATTCTAATACAAATCACTTAAATATTTGATAGACTTGGTTATTTTGTTTTATTAGGAATTTTTCTCCGCTGGAACAGCAGTTGTACGA
The DNA here is from genome assembly GCA_012273795.1 of Dendrolimus punctatus. Taxonomy (NCBI): domain Eukaryota; kingdom Metazoa; phylum Arthropoda; class Insecta; order Lepidoptera; family Lasiocampidae; genus Dendrolimus; species Dendrolimus punctatus. The sequence continues at coordinate 11,549,543 of CM022537.1, forward strand.
CAGGGTGACAGGGGTGATAAATTCTACATAATCCGCGGCGGAACAGTTGCTATTACGAAGCGCGAAGGAGACGCTGGAGATAGACGTGTGGGCACACTACGACGTGGGGATTACTTTGGCGAGCAAGCATTGTTGCACGAAGACCGTAGACTCGCCACTGTTACAGCACTACCCCCTGGTGTGGAGTGTCTAACTCTAGAGCGAGGGTACTATTACCAACACTCTTAACTACTCAACAGTCAATATGTGGTTTTTAATCCTAGCAAATTCGATATTTAACATACCGCTTTTTATACTACTAAACAAAGACTTTGAAGTTGAGTGTGCCAGAGCCCATTTTGTTGTAGAAACCAATGGAAAGCCGTCCGAGACCGAATATAAATTTCGGTTATGATAAATCTAATTACATTTTCGTTTCTCCTCCATTTCCCACGGTTCTCGGCAGTTTATAATATTATAGAAGAATTAATACAAGTTGACATTTAACCAAATCTTAATAACTTTATAATTCCTAGCATACTTGGGACATATGTGACTTTGGAAGCACCTAACTGAAAAAATAATTATCAACGGAATGTGCTTTCATGTGCCTTCTTTATTAAAACGTCTAAAGATTTGTTTCAAGTTTGTTGCTAAATATATTGAAAGGACACTCTATTTTTAACTGTTTACAGGCCTTTTACTGAGCTTTTAGGTAATTTAGAGGAATTAAGAAACCGGCGCCATTCAGTAGGTGATACGAAAAGGCCGAAGTCATCGTCTCAAGTAAAAAGTGGTAAGTCTCCATTTTGTATTATGACAGATATTTAAATTGGTTAGGTAGAGATTATTAATTTACCAATTAACTTGAATATTAAAAGGATTAATAAATGGCACAATTCAATAAGAATAATCATTACAACTAAGATTATTATAATGTTAATCACTATCTAAATTATTATTCAAATAAATAACAAGGGCGCTTTGGCACGGTCAATACAGGTTTTAATATTAAAATATTCCATTTTAATAGAAGTTTTTAAAGAGTATTCATAGATTGATGTAAGCATATGAATTTCAGAATTTGAGTTCGTTGAGTTGAAAGATTTGGAGATAGTGGGCACCATGGGCGTTGGAGGATTTGGACGCGTGGAACTGGTGCAGTACAAATCTGATCCGTCACTTACTTTTGCCCTTAAATGTCTCAAGAAGATAGACATGGTACAGCAACAGCAACAAGAACACGCATACAATGAGAAAAATATTATGATGTTATGTAACAACGCATTTATATGCAGGTAACATAGAATAACCCTACAAATTTATTGACTTATTATATCTATAACCAGTAACTAAATGCAGTATACGCTCCCCGAACAACAGTTATAATGGCGTTAAATTTTGGTTTCCCGGACAAGTCTCCCTAGCATCAGCCCTTGTTGTATACTAAAACTCAAAATATGATTGTTAGATTTCGAAAGGTCTTGCTCCGCTCTCGCCGAAGGCACCGGCGCCGGAAAGCGGGTTTCGACCTTCGGTCATCGTGAGCTTCCGGTGAGGAAGGGTTGAACACCCGCTAATAATGTCAGCGAGCCCTGGCTTAAGACCAAGGAAGTAACATTGATGGGTTTTAGTGAGTATTCCCGGCTCGGGTGGCAATAGTACCTCTGCAAGTGTGCTAGTGCCACCCTAAGGTGGGAAATCCTACTCGCCCTCGCAGTGGTTTGTCCTTAAACGGATTCCCCATCGTTTAGAAAAAAGGCAAAAAGCAGAGCTGGAATGTGTAACCCATATATACAATATAAAACTGACACCTGAACAAAGTAAAAAGGCGGTATGAAGATAGTAAAATATAACACAATAATCAAGTATTACATCCCTAAGTCCCTGTACTTCCCACTCCCGGGTAAAGACGGCCCTGACCATCTTTCAAAAGCTACGTTAAAAGTAAGGATTAATCTCTATCAGTTGGCGTATTTTCAGATATATTTTCCAAAAATTAAATGGGACTACATTTTTAGCGACGCTCAAAATCATAAAAAAATTTCTTGCCTAAACTTGCTATAAAGTCACTCTATTATGATTTTTGAAGAAGTGAGGTCACAGGCTTATGTTACGATTCTATAAAGTTTTCCAAAATGGCTTCAGAACCCTATATGAAAGCATTTTTATTTTTACAGGCTATACCGTACTTTTAAGGACAATAAATACATTTATTTCCTAATGGAGCCGGTTCTTGGTGGAGACGTATGGACGATTCTTCAAAAACAACGTTATTTTCCTGAAAATGTGGCCAGATTTATGGCAGCCTGTGTCATCGAAGCATTCCAGTACTTGCATTCGAAAGACATTATTTACAGGGATCTCAAACCTGAAAATCTCATGTTGGATAAATTGGGCTACGTAAAACTGGTAAAATATTTTTTGTTTAAATATTTTCTTATGTTTGTTTTTTCCCTTGCCGGGAAGCAGTGGAGAGTATATTTAGCTAAAATATACTTTTCACTGCTTCCCGGTGTGATATTTAGTAGTACTTACACCTATTCCTATTAGTGATCAAATAGAGAATTTGCGGTAATAATAGACAAGGAATTGTGTTGGCGATTCCGCATTACTAAATTATGCCGCCAGATTTTTGCATCCTATGCATCGCTTAGGAGGCTGAAAAATTTCCTTCCAACTGCCACTAAGATTTCGCTTGCTTTTCCTACCCATCCTCGACTATGCTGATACTTACTATCTTAATCTTACATCAGAACTACTTACTAAGCTCGAACGTCTGTAAAATGTTGGTATAAGGTTCATATTTGGTTTATAAAAATATGACCACGTTTCTTAATACCGCAAAAAGCTCAAGGGGTTGTCTATCTCACTTGGCCGGAATGCTCATCTTCTCAATTTACTATATCGTATACTTATACTGTTAAACCATATTATAAAATATAATTAATTTCAAAATGTACTTTCATTATTTATTTATGTACGTTTATGGCTTGATAGCTAAGCCTTTGAGCCAGGTCTTAGATTACAATATATATAGTTTCTTCATTTTCTTAAACCTATGTATAGCTTAGCTGAGTTGTAGGTTATCAACTGAAGCCATTCAACGGAGTTCTTGTGACAACTAAAAAGGCCACATTTGACTATACAGTTCACATTTCTCACAAAAATACATAACTACTATTCAAAAACTATCAATATCCTACAACTATTGTTCATGTCAAAGTAATTTTACACATTTTTAGAATATAAAACTGCACAGCACAACATCTTTCAGTTCCCGCCAAAAACTCCAATGCAGTTTCTAACTTTAAAGCGTACGAAATTAAGGCCAAAATTTCAGAAATCGAACGAAAATCTACGTATTTTGTAATATCTTCGGTGTTGTATAGATATATAGCCCTTAATCGTCCTGCCGCTTGGCTAAGACCGCCTCATCTTAGGGAAGTTTAGTTTTGCACCTATACTTGTGTTGAAAAATTATGTGACAAAAATTATATTATATCTAACATGCAACGATTTCCACAGGTGGACTTTGGCTTCGCCAAACGGCTTTCGCCAAATAGCAAAACATGGACTTTTGCCGGAACTCCTGAATACGTTGCACCCGAAATAGTTTTAAATAAGGTGAGCTCATTTAATTCATGTTTGGTATCGGTCTTAATAGTCTAGAATTCTTGTGGTAGGCTACTGGCAAAAATATAAATACAATACGAGTTTTAGTTGACGAATTTATAAATATTTTTTTAGCAATACGGTTTCGGTATAAAAATGTTCGCTAGTTTTCAAACTGATTCATTGTACGTTCCGCGAGATAGGTATATATTCGCATATTTCATGTTTATCTTTTCAAAGTAAGTCATATAACAGTCTATACCACAAAAATATGTTTAACTGACAATAAAGTTTAAAATGACTAAGGTCAATGTAGTTTAATTTTCTTTTCTATCTTCTCTAAAAAAATGATTTAGAGATGTAAAATATTTTTATTGGTTTTAATATTTATGATAAGCGTAGTCCTTATACCATTTTTAAATCTGATGATTAAAACTATTGGTTATCTATGTGTGTCATTGTCAACATAACAATTTTCACATTTCACGTTTTAGACTAGTAAACAAGTGGCCTTTTGGACCAACTTTTTCAGCAGTCTCCGAAAATTATAAATGAGGTGACGATTCGGAATGGCATCTAGATGATTTTTGAAAAAAATAAGTTCCGCTTGTAAAAATTGTAATACTAACAATTAACTAAAAAAAAGGGGGGGTTTAGTTTTTTGCAAATATCTCAAAAGTAATAAAGATTTTTCAAATTTAAAAAAAGATTCAAAAAGAGGAGGAAATTTCCTAAAAAAATCTTGACTCCCGAAACTTTAAGATCAATATTATAATTTTCCCAGAGGGATGAAATACGGCCGAAAACGGGTACTCTGGTTTACGCAAGCCACACCCACATCGGCCCTTTAATGAATAAATATTATTTAAACATACTAAATATGCAAATAAAAAATTAAAAAAAATCAGGCACTAACTGAATAGATGAATGAACAATAATCTGCTTGGAATTTTTTTTTATAACAATTTTTCATTTAGTTATTCAATAGTTAATTAATACAAATTTTTGCTTGAACACGAACATTGCAAGTGTGATAATTGTTAAACTATAAATTTAAGATATGTTTCCTTTCTCGGATCAATTCTTGAAAGGCTTTAGAATAGAACCCCGTTGGAAAAATTAGAAAATGTTTACTATTCATTTTTTTATTAAAAATGATCTAGATGCCATTCCGAATCGAATGACACTTCATTTATAATTTTCGGAGACTGCTGAAAAAAGTTGGTCCAAAAGGCACTTGTTTACCAGTCTATTTATATATTTTATAAACACAACACAATGTAAGTAATGTAACATTTAGCGATTATACAATCTCCTATTATGCTCTGTGATGTACAAAGTTCACATGGCTTATGAACTTTCTGTCATGATATTTTAATTTTTTTACTTGACGTTTTTAGCCTGCATCCCTTATTTTATTTTTAATAAATTGTTTGTTAAAACTATAACATACAAAGAAATATTTCATAACGGAATATTTTCTAAAGCGTGACGCTTATATATCCGAGGTATAGGTAAGTATCAAAGTTGTACTACTGGCCATCATTTTAGATTTAGAAGTTTTCTTTCAAATAAACTTATTTATATTGATGTAGTAATTTTTCAGTGTTCCCAAAACACTTTCTAGAATAGTGGACAGACGCAAGACCTAAACATTCAAAACCCTTATTCCTCAAGTTCAATATTTTATTGTTTATAGGGTCATGATCGAGCTGTAGATTGCTGGGCCCTTGGAGTGTTTATCCATGAAATGTTGGTTGGGAAGCCTCCATTCCGTGCGGCTGGTGGAGACCACATGAAAACATATACGCTTATCTTACGAGGAATAGACGCAGTCGCATTCCACCCGCGCGTAGTTAAATCAGCACAAATGCTCATTCGCAAGCTGTGCAGGGCAGTTCCAGCTGAGAGATTGGGATACCTTAAAAATGGAATTTCTGACATCAAAAGCCACAAGTTTGTATAATTTATTTGGATTACTTTGACTTTTAACTTGGCTCGCCCTAAACTAAAATCAACTTCCTTATAGTATGGGAACCATCCCTTCTTTTCATATTTTCCGCGAGTTCATTATAACATTTTATAATGACATAAATATAAATAACAGTTTGTATAAATTTCAAACATATAAAGTATCTAGTGATAACTGCTTTAAAATACGGTTTTGTGTAGTGTGTTACTGACTAGTAGTAGTAGTCTTTGAAATATGTGGCGCGCCATACATAATGTAATTATTTCGAATGTATCAAAATTCTTTATGAAACCCTAAAAAAAAGATCACCACTATTAAAACATTAGACGATGCAATGTCAGAGGTGCCGCGTTATAAAATATTTTACAACACTGAAATTTTTAACCTTCTAATCTATCTAATTATATTATTTTTATCAAGTTGCCGGAACGTTTGACAGATAAAATTTCAACACCAAACTATTTCAATTGTAAACCGCAATAAGAAAACTGAAACATCACATTATTTCTAATAATATATTATAATATTTACCAATTAGCGGTGACCACCACTTCTTGCGAGCAGGGCTTTGAGTTTATTTTCGTATCTATGAACCCAAGATCCAAGTCTTGAAATTAAATATTCATTACATGATATTTTTTATCATAGCATAAATAGCATTTTTGTCTGGCAACCCAAAAAAATGCTATTTAGGTATCTACATATTTTAAAATCACAGACTATAACTTCAATTTGTTGTTTGGTAAAGAATAGTATTCGTTTCCATGAATATATCCAGCACATGTTTTACTTTTATGAATTAAAGAATGTCTGATTCGTTTTCTAAACTGGAGAAAGCCTATATAGAGAAAGTTACAGATGGATAACATTGTTTTGAGCCGTTTGAGCTTAAGATCTTTTACCATCACTCTTATGACATGCGATTTTTTTTAACAGATGGTTCCTTGGTTTCGATTGGGAAGGCCTGCGTGAAAGAAGACTGAAGGCGCCTCTCATACAACCAGTAGCGAATGATATAGATCTCTCCAACTTCGAAAAATATCCCAAGGATAAATTACCGCCAGATGAGACATCTGGTTGGGATCTGGATTTTTAATCATTGAATTTTTTGTAGTAATTAAAATAAAATCAGTGTACCTATTTAAAAGAAAATATCTTTTAAATACACTGCTTTTGTTTTAATTTAAGCAATAGCTTACGCCATGTATAAATTACCAATAATTTAGGTGAGATTAATTTACTCGCATTTATTCTAGAGGGTTTTTTGACTTGTCGCTGTAACAGCAGTGCAGAATCGGTATGGTCGGTATACGAGGTACCGCAAGCTTACCGAGTGTTAATGCGTAAATTAACCTCATTACATAATTGTCAGAAAGGACCCTAAAACCTCTTATTAAGGACACATATAACATTTTCAAATTTTGTCTAAATAAATGTTTTATAATGTTTTGAATATGATTTTTTATTACTTATCTACTAAATACATTTTAGAATGAGATTTAATACAAAATAGTATAAATTTTATAGTCTTAGTTATGTCTATTTATAGATATATAAATGGAAACATATGTCGTTCTAAATGCCAAAGCGTGAGAAAACAACAATAAACTGACTACGAAGGTCGGTAGGGGACAAATTACTCGCTGAAATGGACCCATATTCATTTGCTAATGTTTCATGAAAGTAGAATTTTCGTCTGTAATTGTAAGTGATTTAAGTTTCTTTTTATAAATACGAACAGATAGTATACCAGCTAAATTTATATTCGGTCTTTGACCCATTTCATACGGCAATATTGATGTGCAGATTTCATCGCGGTATTTTGTCAGTCATCATTGTCATTGTCAGGTCCTCCTCAAATCCTGAAAAATATCATCCTATCAGTTAGGTTAGCGCCTGATCTAAAAATTTGACAAATTTGTTTTTTTTTTTTATTTCATACTGGGATATGGCCACGACTTCGTCCACGCTCGACTTGAAATTCCCTCGGAATTCCCGGTACTCAAAGTACCGCAGCATTTAAAAATAATGATGATCTCTCGTTTTAGTGGAAACTGTGTCGTAATAAGTTAATTTTCATGCAACTATTAAAATAAAAATCGCTCCCGGCAAAATTCCTGAGGGATTTCAGAGATAAGTAATAAATATTTTCTTGTGATATACAGTAGATTTAGGTCTCAGATTGGCATATAATCAGATAGAAACTAAATCATCTGGTCACCTTGTCTTGACTCACCTTGTCTTAATTATTAACAGATAGTTACAAAAAAACTTCGTTTAAAAAAACCTGACTTCAAAAACTAAAAAGAATAAAATAGCTTATTTCTAAAGCTATTTTTAATTATAATATCTTGTTTTTAATACATATTATCTTAAATCCAAATCCAAATCAATTCCGAAATGGGAACCTCTTAACCGAGCCCAACATAAAGGTTTGCCGTCCTACTAGTTCGGTTACGTAAAACGGATGGAGGAGTACCGGAGTGTGACGAAAGCATATTTGAGGCGACTACTCGGTCGGCATCCAGTTGGTTGTTCTATTTTATATCGCTGGGAAGATAGAGTGGGAACTAAACTGAGCAAAGTTCTAACTTACAATTGACAAGAAACTGCACACGACAGAGAAAAGCGGCGTTCTTTCGTTTCGAAAGCCAGGGCTCATATTGGTCCTCTATTTCAACGGACTTAAGTAGTTAATATCCAGGCGATATTTCGCTGATCAGTGAAAATTGAGCCTCAGAATTCGATTGGTTGAGTAATTAATCTTATCCCAGCTAAATTAGTCTGATATAGTTATCGGTCCTCGTATTTTAGCACGAACACAGAAACTCATCCAACGAATTCAAAATGCATGTGTTCGATTCTGGTTTGAAGTACCATTTAGAGAACATGTGACGTCGTTTTTATATCATTCTTCGATACTTAAAATGGAACACCGTCGTAAGCTTCACCTGGCGTACCTACTTTACAGTGTAATTAAAAATATTTGAAAAACTTTTATAGGCAGGCTCACGTAAATCTACTAATCTAGCCGAGAACATTTCACATTTCAGCCTGATTTCAAGGGTTATTCTGTTATAACTTCGGAACCCGCAGTCTAACAACGAATTGAGAACCTTATCCTTTTTTTAAGTAGGTTAAAAACTTAATTTACGGTTTCTCGTTAAGTTTACTTCAATAACAAAGAATCAAAATACATAGGTATAGTATACCTAACAGCAAAACATACAGGCGAGTCGCGGCCAACCTGATTGGAAGTAATAAATAAAATGTTGTTTATTTATATAGTTTATAACAACGTAGGCGTTTGCAGCGCCAACAATTTTGCTAATTCGTTTATTTTAAGAAGACGTCCTTCATTTATGAAGTTATTAGTGACGTTTTTGCCACAACCAAAACGACGGCGGTCGCCTTTGTGGAACGGCTAACGGAGCATTTTGGGCGTTGTGATCTACTAATGGAACGTGCTGCATGTATCCAAGTTACGACTCGGGATATGAGCTTGCTGTGTGTCGAGTTTCAAATATTTTCGTTTAGTAGTTTTCACGTGGTGCTCCAACAGACAGACTACAGCAATTATAAAAATTGCATTTTCTGAATCTCCTAGTTCGAATCATACCCCCTGATTTTTTTCACATTTATTAACGCATTGTACAAACTCGAACCATTTACAGATTTATTATAATATAGTTAGTAGAGATTTATAGGATAGATAGATAATGGAACATGAGTGTGTGTGAGTGTTAGTTGGGGAATATTCAAATTATACATACGGAAGAGTAGAGCAAGACAATATAATATTTTGATACCTATTTACTTGATAGTATTTAAAAAGCATACGTCTGTCCGTATGTCAGACGATAGAACATATATTTGTATATTTAATATAGGTATGTAGGTGTCTAACGCAACCAGGTATTCTCAGTGCATTAGCACGTAGGTCGAACAGAAAGACAGATGAGTAATTGTTGTACACTATCTACTATTTAGTTCACTTGTTAGTTTTCTTATCCCTTCATCCTATTACATAGTAGTATTTACCCTATATTCTGCCCTGGATAAGTCCAGGGATTAACGACTTTCCTTTTGGATTTAACCCGTGAGGTCTTTGAAATGTTGTCTAGTATCTTTAAAATGTTTTTTAAAGTCCGTAATAAAATTCGTTTTTATAAACATATAGTGTATATTAATGATTTCATACTACTTGTATGTCTCTAGAGACCACGGGCCATAAGAATGGCCCGGACTTTTGGAGGGCTTGCGTGGGGCCATAGGAAGGCCAACACGTAGAAGCCCCTTGAAAGATTTAATGTAAATGTTTTTGTGGCTTGACACTGACCGGCGATTATCCCTCTCTACACCATATAAATGGAAGCATGTGGAGGTCACCGCGTTAAAGTGGTAAGATTCCCCCGAACAGATGCTAAAACCTCTCGTTGTTCCTTCCTTTACCATACGTTAGGCCACGAGTAAAAGGCCTGACCACTTCTCAAGCCTTGGCAGGTTGTGGTCCATCGGCCTCTTCCACTACCTGGGGGAGCCAAGCCCCTGGCGTCTTCCGTCTCTTTTTCTGCGTTCGGCTGTTTATAGCTTGTCGAATGGGAGAGATGAGAGTGTCCGGAACACCGCCAACGGCACTACTGGCGGTTGCTCCCTTACCCCAGGGCTCTCCCCGCGCCGCTTGAATGCATATTAAACTACAAAATAGGACAGTGTAAAATAGACTCGAAAAATATTATATATCTAATATATAAAATTCTCGTGTCACAGTTTTCGTTGCCATACTCCTCCGAAACGACTGGACCGATTCTCATGAAATTTTGTGTGCACATTGGGTAGGTCTGAGAATCGGCCAACATCTATTTTTCATCCCCCTAAATGTTAGGGGTAGTCCACCCCTAATTTTTTTTTTTACCGGGCAGGACGTCGTCTGTCGGGACAGCTAGTAGCATATATATAGCATCGTTTATCTTCTGGGAAAATAGGGTATAAGTTATTGTTGATTAATCTATCTATAATACTATAAAATTGTAAATATGTTGTGTCTGTATATTGAAGCTAAGTAAAAATAAAACAACCGAAATAGACTATATAAACGACGGAGAACACTATGAATTCTTTTTAGATTTCTTGTCTGTTTGTTCAGGATTCACTTAAAAACGCTGGGCCGAATTCAATGCGGTTTTCAGTGATCCACGGTTAATTGATAGACTTAAAATCTGCGCTACTTTTTATCGCGTTGATATAGCATGACATTGAATTCATAATAGAGATTTGACATTCGTAGAGAGGATGGATGAAAATAGAATCACAAAACAAGTGTATGACAGTATTGTGATTGGTAGAGTTGGTACCGGTAGACCACGACGTACACACCATGATCGAATAACAGAAGTGTTAAAACGAGGTCAGGTAACAAGCATATCAAATAAACGTGCATGTATGAAGAGGTTAATGAAAGTAGATGAAGCTAAAGTTGTTTGTTAGGATCGTCGCAAGTGGAGATCTATATATAGTCTCTGCCTACCCCCATGGGAAAAAGGCGTGATAATATGTATGTATGTAATTCATAAAAACGGCGCATAAAATGTCTCCGAACGGAATCGTGTCAGAAAACAATCTATCTAGTTAATTCTTTAAACGAACTAAATTAAAATGTGGTTAACAGGTCATTCAATGATACTGAAATCGTAAAGATAAAGTCTGCGCCACGAAATAAGTCACATGGACGTGGCGTTGTATTCGCCGTAATTAATTCTGCTAGAATAATTATTTCCTAACCCGTAAATTGATGTATGTAATTAGTAATTACTGATATACGAAATGCCCCAATTGAAACTATAACATTATTTTCGGCCTTTTTTACGAACAAAATTCTATTAGGAGCCTTAAGAACAGATGACAAGAGCTATGAATGTCAAAAAGCAAGTGAGGTGTGTAAGAATAAGTCGCGCTCTGTTGTTCGTGCCTACACTGCAAGGGACCTGGCGTAAAGTTATATAATTAAAATTCTATTAAATATTTTATATTAATTTATACATATTATAATAAAACTGCGTCTCACGGTTTTAAGCGCTGTAGTTTATTTGATTTTTATTATTCCGACATTTCGGTCTCTTTTCAGTAGCCGTGATCACGGAAGACAACGATGTCAAGTGCCAATGAGTATTGTTAAAGTTTTAATTAGCCTACCGCCATTCACTTGTTCATTTTAATTATTTAATTTTGTTTATAGTTATTATTTACTCTATGGGAGCCTAATTTAATTTATCACCGCTTCGCAACATGTTGTGGCTTGAAGAGAAGAAGCGGCGCAAGAAACTCTTCAGCGAGCATGCCTAGCTCCTAGTAATTTTATATAATATTAAAATAAAATGGATAGAGTTGGAGAGGTAAAATAAAAAGAAATTGTCAATTCAAGGGTATTTCGTGTTCCGGTGCACGCAGACAAAGCTCACAGTGTCTTGAGGTCTAGCAGTCGATTTTTGCTGGGTATGTGTCTTAATACTTTTGATGATCGGATCTCAAACAGGTGGTACTTGCCAGCCATGTTCTCTATGAAGATTTGGGTTTTTTTTTTCAATAGCCTCACGCATCATTCTAGATTTGAAACGATTCTCTTTTACAAGGATTTGTTATTTATCGAATCTGATGTAGTAGTTGCATTTATCCAGCGTGTGTTCACTATTAGCAAACTTTGTAGACCTTGTGTTTTATGTCCGCAATGTGTTATTTTACCCGTGTTTTTATACTCCTCTTTGTTTGCTCAATGTATTATAATCCACACTTACAATCGAGTTTGTAACACCTACATCCTGGAGTTAGATCTTGTATTTCACATATATATTATTATATTAATTTCTTTATTTTCCATGGGACTTCTTTTGTGGTGCGGATTCTAGGATGTGAACATTATCATGGCGTCCGGGTGACGATGCTGTGACGTGATATGTTGGCGTATGCAACGGCTACCAATGCGCGTTAGCCGCCGTTCGGCGCGACAGCTCGGTGGATTCAGGTCCATCCATTGAGCTCCGCCAAAGACCAACCTACATAGTATCATAGTAATACAACCAAACACACACTACACACAGTTAGCCGCGAGTGTAGGCGCCGGCCGGCCGCAGTCACGCGCGCTCTCGTGCCATACTTACCCGATAGAGAAACATATAAAACAACCGAACGATTAAAATTGCCCATAAAATCACGTGAACACAACGTACTCAATGGACTATAAATTGGATTGATTTTACAGCTAAATCCCTCGAAAAAACAATTTACATATTCCAAATAGTGCAGTGAATAAAAATCTTAAGATTTTCAATGTAATCTACATATTATTTACAAACATTGTCGATACCATACCTCAGAATACTAGTGAAAAATTTATTGTATCTGAGGAGTAAGTATTGATTTGAAAATATTTAATTGTTAAACAGTACTTTACAAAGAAATTTACAAATATTCTTTACACGTTATATTATGGTTGAAGAATGATCACAAACTGTAAAAGTGTCGTCAACAATACTTACCTACCGGCCGTGTGAAAGTTACAGACTAGGTTAAATAAATTACTTATGGATGTGTGACTCGTAAAATGTGTAAAAATAAACATTGTACGAGTCACACATTCCTAATTAATTTAGTGTATAAGAAAGAAAGAAAAAACTTTAAAAAACATAAACGATTTTTCATTGTTTCACAATGTATGACACACTTATTGTATAATTCTTTTAATTCATGTATAATACGAACATTCTGGTACGTATTGTAGTAGTATAGTGTAAAATTATTCTTCAATTATCAAATTTGAGGGTAGATAGAGTCACCGTCATAGATTTTAGAAACAAGAAAAGAATGCATTATATATTTTTTTATTAAAATATCAACTCATTAATGCAGTATTTTAATAAACAATACCTGTATGTAAAATTAAACGATTTAGATTCGTTTAATGCCTATAAATGTAGGTATGAAGTACGTTAGAATGTAATTCATTCATTTTATCATGGCGAAAGAATTCTTCGATTTCAAGACGTTGTAGAAAGAAGTCGGTGAAATATTTATTTCTTGGTTTTCAGTGTGAAGTCGATTTATTTTGTTGATATTGTTTTACAGGTTTAGTAAAATTACATTTATTCCACAGATAACTTTTATGTGATGATTGAATTAACTTTAAATTATTATTTTTTATAAAAGATAGTTATATAATTATTAAAATTAATTACTCATTACTTTTTTTGTCATAAGAACGCTACTAGCAGTAACTAGTTTTAAAATTAGAATTTTAGAAAGTCTTACAAAAATCCATTAGACTTTTGGTTTTTTCGAAATACTCTATAATTAAATATTTTTTACTTATTATTACTTATAAATATTTTCTATTAAGAAAATTTCCAAAGCATAGGCCTTTCATCACTCTCTGATGACAAACTTTCCGGTTCTGAAGATCTGAGTCATTATTAGCAGTTTTATTTAAATTTAGACTTCGATCGAGTATGTCAAAATTCGCTAAGATTTGACTAAGTGAGTCATTATGGAAACTTTGTGCCCGAATAATGGCAATGACTGTGAGATACGTGTCCTTACTGCAGCTCTACATTCAATTCACCTGTACTGTGCATCTTTAGCTATCGTTCTCATATGCTGCTATGGATCAACAAGAAGAAAATATAGGTAATTATCATCAAGTTCATCAAAACATTTGTTTTTATTTTGTTGTTGTATGTATGACCCATTTAAGCTCAAATTTGTATAACGTCCTAGATGTCCCGAGTGCTGGCCATGTCAGAACGTTCGAGGAGTACTTAGCCTTGCTCTGGGAATGGTCTGGAGCTGCGGTGCAGCCGCAGCTTTACTGCGACCTTCAGCAACCGTAACCTTGACGGCTGCCCTGATGGCTCCGTTAGCATGGTTGGCAGCAGCAGCTTTCCACGTTACGCTTCGGATCCGACGTTCTGGTGCTCCAATACTGTATCTAGCCATCTATTGGTTGTTATCAGCAGTATCAACAGCCTCTATTTTATGGAAGCTTGTTATAACAGGAGTTACCGCGTACCATATCGAAGTTTACATTCAGCAACATCATTGTTGCTGACAACATCACTGTCTGCTATAGATTGCATAAGTTTCTACCATGAGGTAATTACTGCTTATTCTTATAAGCAGAAAATATTCAAATTTTAGATTTAATAGCAAAAAGTAAATTACATTACACTTATCATATGACATAGGTAATAAATAAAACAACGAGAACATTTCACGGTTTACACTTGCATTGTGTACAATAGTGGTATTATTGAAGTGAAACTTCTATATAGACGGGGTCTTACGATTTTTCGCCCACGAAAAAGCGTCTCAGCCGCGTGTTCTAATACTTACATTTTTAAACTCGTGATATCTTTGGATGGGATGTCCAAATTGAATCATTCAAAAATTTATATCCTTATATAACTTTTTGAATGATTCATATTCAAGACAGCTTCAATACCCTTGTATTGAAGTAGTCTTGAATATGAAGTAATTTATTTTGATAAGGATAAATACCAAGATAAATAAAAAGCCTTTTCTAGCGGCCAAATTTTTTTATTAAATTGATTCATCGTATGAATATCTAAATAGGTCAGAGCCAAATGTTTGAAAAATAGTAGAATAATCTTAGTTATCTAAAATTACTTAAAATTTTAAAATATTATTTATCTAATCATCGTCATTTCATAATTATGTAGCTATGTTACAACACCAGACGTAACAACGTCTTTTTCAGCCAAAGCTTTTTTTGTTACTGAACCGATTTTGGACATTCTTTTTGCGTTAGATTAATCAGTTTCAGAATGATCCCATATAAATTTCATTGGTATAAGATCTTAAGTTAAGAGGTTATAGCAATAAATCCATATAATTTTCATGATTTCTTTGTGTTACATTCAAAGTATCTTCTTAATAGTTTAGTATAAATTTCATTGTTATCGGACTTTGAGTTTCGAAGATGTAGTAAAAAATTCGCTAAAATCGGGTAAAAATGTGTAGTTTTTGACGTATGTCTTCCATTTTTTGTTCTGTTTTGTATTTGGTCATTACTTTTGCATTGGATTTAGTATAGCTTCTGTATAAGTACCATATAAATTTCATTGCCAATAACTCCTGGGTCCGAGAATATAGCAGAAAATTACTCAAAATCAAATATAAGACGTATTGAAAAAATATGGTTGGGTTTACGACTATCTTAAAACGAGTAAATGTACGAATAGGTGCTGTACTAAACTCGACTAGGAAAACGTACAATGGAAATCAACAAATATAAACAGCACGACCGCGTAAATTGAATAATGAAATCCGTCGTATTTACAAAACGTCGACGATCAGAGTTGAGATTCAAACGAAAATGCTGCTGACACCAGACGATGGGCGTAATGAAATTATTTTAAATGTTTGGTCAAGCACTGCCATCAATCTATCAATCCATCCATTTGAAAAAACAACAGACAAAAATGCACGAGCCACGCCGCGGTAGCGACCGTCGAGTGCCAGAACCAACTGATATACATATATTAATTAACACGCATGTTCTAGCTATATTTCATTAATTTAAATTTGACGGCACTTATTAGAGATTCTTAAGTGTATATACATAATTTACCATTGAGTTGCGCTCAACAACGTTTTCTAAATATGCTTATGTTTCATCAGCTACCGTTTCCGCATTCGTGAAGCTACCTTATTAGAGATACCATATATGTAACTTAAAAGTGTGAAATAAAAATAATCTACCAAAAAAGAAACCGACTAGACGAGTAACTAAAAAGCAAAAAATATTTCTACATCTTGTCGGTACCATAACACATAACACAAAAAAATACCATATACATTGTTACAACAAAATATTGTAAAATGTAGTCATTTTTATGTTTTATTTGTCACCGACTGTAAGATGTAGAAAATTTTATTTTTTACTTATTATGAAGTCGGTTTATTCTTTGATAGCTTTTTTTATAAATGCCCATTTCTGCAATAAAAATATTTTGCAGGTCACAAAACGTGGTTTACGTCCAAAAACAACATCGGTAAATTGTAAAATATCTTACAAATATCATGATTGCCATTTATATTCAAAAATATCATTCTTCTGGTTAAATTCTCTACTATATAAAGGATACCAAGCACCGCTTGAGCAAGAAGATTTAGGTGAAATACCTAAAGAAGAGCGTTCTGTAAAATATTATGAGGAATTCAAAAAGATATATAAGCAACAGGTGTGCTTTTAATTTTGAATTAACTGATTCTATTACAATATTACCTACAAATTAAAGACAAATGTAACCAATGCTATTTCTAAGTTGCAGGGTTCAAATTCATTTGAAAACAACATTTGGTCCTGCTATATCCGAGAAGTATGGCCCAATTTTTACCTCGCAGGTATACTAAAGTTGTTTGGAGATTTAATAGGTGTAATACCTCCATTGGGACTGTCAGTAATTGTTCAATATACAAAAGAACCTGGTCAATCATATGACACGAATTCCCGGGTTTCGGTGCAAGAATTTTTTCACAATGGCTATGTCACGCTGTTTCTTATCGCGTTAGCATTAATTAGCCAAGCATTTTTGTCTCAGAATTCGACACATTTAGTGACAGTGGAAGGAACAATACTGAAAACTGCTTTACAGGTTTGTATAGTTTGGTGATCCATTTTCTAATATTTGAATGAATGTGAACTGGCCAACGGTCCACTTGGTGCTAGTGGATATATTCGAATGGCTGGTTGTCTGTACATTAAGGGAGACAAAATATATGAAGCGCGTTTTATGAGTTAAAGATGAGTAAAAAAATATCTTCCGGAAGACGTTAAAGTTTGTTATTATTTTTTACATTACATTAATTTATGCACCGCCAAATAACTTCACAATGGTGAAGAGTGTACCTATTAAAAAGGTAGAAAGAATTTAAGAAGTAAGTGTAGTCTAATAATTTTATACTAATATTAGCTATATACCTACAGCTTTATTTACAAAAATCATTACAAATAATAAATGGGTCCCAAAACACTGTTGTCAGTTGGGAACGTTCCCGTTCGCTTGCACGTCACCACGTTATGAACCAAAATACAGGCCGGCATTTTGGTTTCGTGAGACATCTATCAACCGTTTTGATAGGTCTCGATAAAGGCGATGGGATTCTGGGCCCCATGGCCCCAGAGTTTGGACCCCAAAGCCACAAATATCCGCTACCAATGGGTGCATATTTGCGGCGTTTTAGGTCCTCTTGTCGGGCGACAGCTGCACCAATTGAAAAATGAAATGTTTTTGAAATGAAATGAAAAATGAAAGAAATTACCACAACAGTGTCGGAAACATGGGACGCTGCCAAAGTGTCAACGCACGTGGCGTCCGACATTAATGGTCGTCCCGTCTGTCATGGCACCAAAGACATCCCGTCTGGTCTCTTGCCATCGTCGCGACACAGTCCATTCGGCTCTAGAATGGCTGGGATCCCGGCGGTGACAAGAGCCCGGAGATAATGTACCTATATTAGTGCAGCATGGCGTGGAATTCTGCCGGCGCTTCTGACGCCATGGTGATTTGAACCACCAACTTTCCAAAGATTATTTAAAATCAAACAAAGACTATTTAAATTAATATATACTTTATCTTGTCCTCTACAGACCATGTTATACGACAAATGTATGAGAATAGCATCATGGTCTTCGGGAAAAACTGAAGATAACGAAGAACAGCCTCTGCTTCACGATACAAACGATAATACTATTACAATGCAGTCTGGATTCCTAACAAACTTAATATCGCAAGATACATATAACATAATGTCATGCGTCTGGTTTTGTCATTATCTTTGGGCTATACCATTAAAAGTAAGTCTAATGACATTTTTCTGTTTTTGAAATTTTCTGGGTTTCTTGTAACAGTCAAAAAATTGTTTCTAGGTATTAGTCATTCTCTATTTTCTTTATTCAAAATTAGGACTGAGCGCTATAATTGGCACAGTATGTAGCGTATTTATTATTATGCCTTTGCAATTTTACATCGGGAAGAAACTCTCAGACAACTCCAAAGAGATCGCAAAATGTACTGACCACCGAATATCTAAAATGACTGAAATCCTGCAAGGCATCAACGTAATAAAATTATACGTCTGGGAAGATTTGTTTAAAGAGAAAATATTACAATTAAGAGAAGTAGAATTGCAACACCTTAATAAGGAATCTATTTACTGGAGTTTGTTAAGTAAGTCATAATAACATTACGGTTAATATCTTTTCATTGAAATAAAGTAGAAATACTACAATATTTTCAATGGCATAATAAAATTCTATTAACCCCACTTGATTGTATGCCTGCGTACACATAAAGTATATATCGAGAGCCTCATAACATATAGCGTACACGCAAAATAGCCATTTTTGATGTTTACTAAAAACTATGCATGTTACAATTTAGAAAGTCTTACCAGTATGCAAGTTGTACCTAAAAAGAAGGATATTCCAAAATTCAGCCTTATACGATCAAATAGTTTCGTTTTAGTCACAATTTTGTCCCTTGTGTAAAAGTGCACTTTTGTCTGTACGCCCGTTTTTATGAAGCCCTCGATATATATTTGTAGGTATATCCATCTGGGCTGTGTACATTAGGCAGGTACACAAATTAATTTTAAAAATATTAAGCAGTACTCTACAAGATTCTCACTTCAATGCCTTGTACAAACCTAATATAGAGCAGCGTTTTGCTTTTATTAGTTCTTGTATTTGCAATCAGAAACTGTTCCATTAGCAGATGATTAAACTTTTATTCTTCTTCTTTGTTCAATAATGGCTTGGCACTAAATTTTGGTTTAAATTAATTGAATGAAAATCTGGATGTTTAATAAAAAGAAATTTACCTACGTGTAAATATAACCGCGACAATATTTCTAATATTTGAAATGTTATTTCCTTAGACGAATACAAATATTTTCATGTATCGTCAAACATCTCGTATGTTTTTGATAAATTTAAGTATTTGTTTATGTTATCAGTAGATGTTTGTAATGACTACAATTGATTGTCTAACTTTTACAGCGTTTTCGACACAGATTTCAACTATACTCATCACTGCGATTACTTTTTCTATTTACCACATTATAGAAGGAAGCTCCAAATTGACAGCAGTTAATATATTTGCTGGGTTAGCATTCTTCAACCAATTAACAGCTCCTTTATTAATATTGCCTGTTACTATTCAGATGATAATACAAGCCGTAGTAAGTATCTATAAAATGTACATAGTTTGTAGTTGTATTAGGACTTTAGAAGAACCATAGTTGTTCAAAATTGAATTTTAGGTTAGTACAAGGAGAATACAAGACTTTTTAGAACTGCCCGAGACCAATAACGCACAAGAAGACAATGATCTCCCAAAAGAATCACGTGATAAATTGAATGAAACCGTTTTAAACCAAGCCCAGAAAAATGTAACAGATGGTATTAATAAAGAAGATGCAGAAGAAACTGAGGATGGGGATTGCTTTTATGATAATGATATCTCCGTAATAGAAGGAAATGAATACTTAATGAGCTTTAAGAATGCCACATTCACTTGGGGGTTGAAAAATGAATTTTTAGAAATAGGTGATTTAGATATTCCAAAAGGTAAGCTATAGCCTTTATCGATGTTCTTCTTGTATTAAAATAACATTATTTTTATTATTTCAATATATCTCGGCATATTTCAGGAAAATTAATAATGGTCGTCGGAAATAGTGGATCTGGTAAAACTTCTTTGTTAACAGCCTTAATCGGGGAAATGTATCTAGAAAAAGGATATGTTACGAAAAGTGCGTAAGTATTCTATGAACAAAATCACCTATTAATGTTATGTAACTTTTAAACTTTATATGCCGCGTTTTTTTCCGATAACAGTGTGACGCCTATGTAATTTCTTTGGAATTTTATACTTATGGGAACTAGAATCAAGCACGCGTATTTAAAATTAAACATACTAACCAAGTTTATCACTTATAAATTTATTCACAGCGATTGTTCTACGTGGTATGCGGGTCAACCGCCTTGGTTGCTTGAAGGGTCCGTACGTGATAACATTATAATGGGCAATCCATGGTGTCAGCGAAAATATTCGCGTGTACTACGAGCTGTCGGCCTCATGCCTGATTTGCAGCTTTTACCAGGTAATTTAACAATAAATAATTCTGGAAAGTCGCTACTTTATGACAATAATTTATATTTCATAAGTAACGTCACGATGACCAAACAGTACATAGACAATACTTGTAGAAGTGACGTTTCTATTCAATGCAGAAGCAGATTCCACTCTACTGGGAAGCCATGGTGCGCCTCTATCTGGTGGGCAAAGGATACGTGTGGGCGTCGCCAGAGCATTGTATTCAAATGCCCAACTCCTAGCTCTAGATGAACCTCTCGGTGCCCTAGATGCGGCATTGGCAAGGCATTTGGTAGCTCGCGGTTTAATACCTGCTGCACGTACCGGCCATACAGTAGTGGTTGCCACAAATAGACTTGAACTCCTACACTATGCCGATTTGGTTAGTAATTTGAATTTCATATTCGACTTTGAATTTTAATCAAAACGAAATTAAAACAAAGTTCTCCTTTGTAATCTAAAATTCAATGACACAAATGTAAAGGCACAATTCATATGGTATGACTGTGTTTAATTTTGTAGATACTTGTTATGGAAGACGGACGGGTCAGCGGATATGGTGGAAGTAGAAGTTCTTGTGGTGCAGTTTGGATGTGGAAACAGTTAGCTAGTGAAGCCAGAGAAGCAGCAGCCAGAGCCGGTGCAGGTCCTCCCGGAGGCACAGAACATGAGCGTTCACGTCTCGTCAGAGCAGTCAGCCGTGGCAAATTTCAAAGATGCGCATCGGACGAGACTGCAGTAAGTCATGTTCTCCTACTGTTTAGAGGTATTTTGCTTATTATTTATGGCGATGTTTTCCAAAATCAGAACATAATGATATTTTACGCTAAGGAAACCTCTCGCTTTACAAAGTATCAAATATCAAAGGTTACCTTCAGATTAATATGTAGGTGGGCATCATTAAAATGCAATGTTAATAACCACATTTTTGTTTGAATAAATTAAAAAAAAACATAAAATATATAACAAACTGAGTATTAACGGTTTTACGCGCTGTAATTATTTGATTATTATCTCGACGTTTCGTCCACTTCTTCAATAACCGTGATCACGAAAATAGGATTAAAACTAAATAATTAAAATAATAAGTTGGCTGTAGGCTAAATAAAACTTTAACAATACTCATTGTCACTTGACGTCTTTGTCTTCCGTGATCACAGCTACTGCAAAGCGCCCGAAAAGTCGGAATAATAAAAATCAAATAAATTACCGCGCTAAAAACCATTAAAACGTAGTTTTACTGTATGTACAGTCAGCGTCGGAAAGAAGGTAGCAGTTAAATGGTCAAATAGATAAGAACATCGAAAGTGATCATTACTATCGATACAACCAAGGTAGTCTAATAGTTCGCATCAGCCTTCTTATCCAAAAACATCGGCACACCAAGAACACCATATGTATCTAAACAGCCAAGGTGGCCAAAACATAGTACAGTCTACAAAAATGAACTCTATTCTAAATGAGATTAGAGTCAAATCGAGTTGATTGTATACTAAATGAAAGCTCAAATTATCTTTTTAATTTTCATAACATAACTAGTATTTGCCCTCGACTTCACTTACCAACCTTTAAAATTGAATGGATTTTTATTATGACAATGCATGAAACTTATCCATAAAATCCTGATATTAGTAATGTTACTAAAGATGTTTTCAACTACGATGTCTCACTAAGGATTTCTAATAAATACAGACGCAATGTTCGCAAATCACTGTTTTGTGATTTGCGAACATTGAATCTAAGTTAATCTAGTGGTTTGGAAGTGGGACAAAATCCCGGGAAATATCTAGAGTCCAAATATAGTAACGTATAAAAATGACATAAAGTATCAAACTATGTTGTTATAAGAATAACACGGCCAGTTTTCATGCTATTTCTAGGCGTATAATTCCCAATAAAATTTTAGAACTTTCCGGTACTGAAGTATAGGAGTAAAAACACTAAAAATTGAATGCCCATGATATTAGCTTTTTCAGCATTTAAGTCAAAAATGTTTGTAGAATAATGAAAACCTTATAAAAGTTAACATGTATTTATGAAAAGAAATTGTTTCCGTTTCCATCAATCAAACAATTCGATCCCAATTGGATTTTTTTAAAGCTTCAATATACAGACAAGATTATTTTACAATATTAACATAATTTTAACATTTAATTTGACGTAAACCACTATGTATATGTGAGTTTGTTGAAGTATCTAAAAACTAAAGAGTTTCAATATACAAGAAATTTAGAATTCGAGATCAAACTTTTTTTATCAGCAATGAATTATTGATGTTTTTTGTTTTACGTATAAGAATTCATTGTCTCAGATTTAGAAATCACAGAATATATTAATATAATAAAAGATTAGAAATATATATAAATCATCATCTTGAAATACCACCATGGATAAATATCATCTTACTGATAAAATGAAATATAAAATTCTCATTTGAGACAAGAAGGAGTTTCTGTAACGGATGTGTCAAATGAATTAGGTATATGTGTGGGCTATTTTTCTAAACACAAAGTAAACAAAAGAAGACTTTGCTCTCGATCAGCGAAAATCGCATTAAAATCGGCCTAGTAGTATTTACGTAAATGTGGAACAAACAGACAAAACCACTAACATACATGAAATATAAAAATAGTATCATCGTTTATGTAGTCTATTCTATTCCAATTGTTTTTTTAATAACTTCAATGTAGAGATATGGCATATTTACAATGTTGTGATATTACTAGCTGTACCCGGCAGATATTGTTCGGCCCTTAAAAAATATAAATTTAGAAGCCGATTGCAGCGTCATCGACCGGGACCAAATATAAATTTATATCATTCTCAAAACCACTTAAAAGAACACAAATAATTTCATCAAAATTGGTCTCACCGCTTAGAAGTTTAGCGGCGTCATCTACTGGATCTAATTGTAAATCTAAACTATTCCAGGACCCACTTGAACCTTAGACCATAATGGTCTAAGATTTGAACACACACAAAAATAACTTCACCTAAATCCTGGAAAGCGATTGCAGCGCCACCTAACTGCTTTAAATTTGAATCTAAACAATCCAGGGACCCAAATATACACACAAAAAATTTCGTTAAAATCCTGGAACCTGTTTGCAGCCCCACCTACCGGGACCATTGTTAATCTAAATCATGCCGGTATAGGTCCTGGGATGGGTCACGGGATGGTTTAGAGGGGTTCAAGTGGGTTGAACACACACAAAAAAAAACATCAAAATAGCTTCATAGGAAGATTTCAGTGATATTCACACAAACAGAATAATTTTATATATATACACATTTTTGGGCCAGAAAACCTCGCGGGCGTCCCCGGAACACCCAGTTAAATTTAAATTTTATCAGAATCTGATCAATGCTTTTGGAGCACATTGAGGACAAACATAGATATTTATTTTCATTGATAAATAGATTTTTTGAGCCAGTAACCTTTTCGGGCGTCCTCAGAACACTACCAAAGTTTTATCACATCTGATCAATGGTTTAGGAACGCATTGAGAACTTATATACAAAACATTGATTTTTGTTTATATGATAAAGAAGGTAACTACGGATTTACCAATATTTGACAGCAAACACATATTAGTAATTAATAATAATAGTCACATTTTATGTGGATAAATATTTATAGTGCTTTCAGAAAATAATTTTGTGTCTAATCTTCGAAATGTATGGAAAATAAAATAGGAAACTGCAAAGTGATGATACATTTCCTATGAGCATATATGAGAGTTGCACTGGGGAGGTAAAATGGTATAAGCGTCACTGCTGCAATCGACGCACAATCAATAAAAATAGCCCAAAAGGGTTTAGGCTCTCACTCAATAATGATTGAAAGCTTATTGTTTGAGAAAGACAAGAGACAGGCTTGGTTGTCATCCCTACTCTGTGTTGTTTACGGGGTGAGAAGTGTCACCGGTAGATTCCTGGCAGGAATAACTCATCGAGTGGTAACAGCTCCATTATCGAACCGCCGAGAGTAAAAAAATATTAAAGTACTACTAGTATCACTATTCAAAAATAGGGGTTGGTAGTAGAAGAATGAAAATTTAGGGTTGTTTGTATTTTTTAATGCCAAATCATAAAAAAAATATTTTTTGACAATAAATTAAAAAATTGGGGTGGACCACCCTTTTCACTTTATGGAAAAATAGTTTACGTCCTATTCTCAAACCTACAAAACTTCATAAGATTCGTTCAAGCTGTTTCGGAGGATTATGTTACAAACACTGTGACACCAGAATTTTATATATTAGACAGACTATCATCAGTCCGCGAAACTTCGTTCACGTTTCCATGATGATGATTCAATTAATAATGAATGAATTGCGTAGCTGAAGAATTAACTGACGGTCTTATTCATAGAGAGAAAACTTCAAGCTTACTCTAACTTTATGAATAAGACTTAGCATTCAGTAAAAACGGAAACTTTAAGATGCATACAGTGTCATCACGTATTATATAATATAAAGAAAAGTACAAAAAATCTGAATAAATTAAGAGGACTCAAATATCTGATAAAGGGAAAATCATTGCCCTTCTAGTCAATAAATGATGCTTAATTGGAAAAAACTGGCGTTTCTTTCCAATCCCAGTGCTTACCCTCGATCAAACGTAATAAATATTATTATGCTCATATCACCCTCCTCATCAATCACACTGCTGTGATCAGTTTTTTGATTCAAATGCTTTCGTTCATTTCGTTAATTTCAGATTGGAAAAGTAAGATGCTTTACATTTAATGCCAATTAAAGAATAAGTAAATCAAATTGAAATTCATAATTCGAAATACAATTAATTTTGATTTAGTATGTAATCAACTCGATTGAACTCTAATCACATTTAGAATAGAGTTCATTTTTCTAGACTGTTACCATGTTTTGGCCACCTTGGCTGCTTAGATACATATGGCATTCTTGGTGTGCCGATGTTTTTGGATAAGAAGGCTGATACGAACTATTAGACTACCTTGGTTGTATCGATAGTAATGATCACTTTCGATGTTCTTATCTATTTGACCATCTTAACTGCTACTTTCTTTCCGACGCTGACAGTACTAGTCGAAGAAAATATCACAAAGTATTTTTAGTCGTATAAACTGAGATGTTCCTAAAAATAATTGACACTAATGATATCTATATATTGTTATTATATTAAATGAAATATATCAATGTAATTAATTCACACCTTTGAATTTAATTTTTAAATTGACAGGTTAAAGAATAATAAAATAATGATATTGAATTTAGATTGGAATAAGTGAAGCTGCGGGTGCGTATTTGTTGGCTGAAGTACCAGCATGTACAGGGGGCAGCTGGCGGCGCGCTACCAAACATTCACGGCCTGCTCTTTCACGACAGTTCTCTTCACCACCCTCATCTACCTCAAATAATTCAAAGTAAGTCAACATGTAAGATCCCTGTACCACGCTTACACGCATAATGAAAATAAAACAAGTTGAAGATAACGGCTTATTCATACTGTTACGAGTTAGCGGGACTCGAATTAAAATGCCGTTAGAATTATTATAGAGTTTATTGTTATATATAAATACGTATAACACAGGTACAATATAACCGAATGCAACAAATCCAATGTAATGCCGTAATTGATTAAAACGCGCAAACTCCGTCACTATTAGATCCTCGAATGTACACACGTCACGTCTGTATCGTAGTTGTAGCTCAACTGACTCCAGTGTTGCCAACTCTGAATTCTAGAGGGTGGTAGATTTCTTCTTAAGATACAGTAGATTTTGCAAAATTGCGGTGTAATTTATATTTTAAATACGGTGGAATTGCCTTGTTTATTTAGTAGCATGTTAAGGTCAGAATAATCAAAAAAAGATATTTTTAATCAGAATTAGACAGTATAATTGTAATAAAACTACGTTTTAACGGTTTTAAGCGCGGTAATTTATTAAGTTTTGGTTTGTCCGACGTTTCGGCCGCTTTTCAGTGGCCGTGGTCATGGACGACTTGTTCATTTTAATTATTTAGTTTTAATTTTGTTTATGGTTATTATTTACTCTATGGGAGCCTAATCTAAATTAGTTGGTAAATTAGATTCACCTTTGCCGTCCGTGACCACGGCCAATAAAAAGCGGCTGAAACGTCGGACAAACCAAAACTTAATAAATTACCATGCTGAAAACTGTTAAAACGTAGTTTTATTATGTATACAAGTCCCGAAAACTTACGAAAACAGTATAGTTGTATCAATATTTTTATACATATCGACATTGTGTTTTTTAATCATAACCATTATTTTAAAAACTCAGATCAGACACAACACAACACAAGAAACTTTTACACGTAATGATATGCATGAATGCAATATATAATAATATAGTCGATTAAGAAACAAATAAACTAGGTAAATTCAAAAGTTCTAAGTATTCAAGAAAAATCATATATTATATAAAGCACCACCGAATTCGTTCGCGTAATATTTCCAAGCTGGTACCTTGCTATTGGGGAATTCCTGGCGCATAAAACAGTGTTGTTGATGTAATAAAACGAAAATACCCTAAGGTACAGACAATAAATATTCAAACTCGCTAAAATTATTTTAGTGATATAATATAATCTACAAGATTTAAAGAAATACGATTTTCAATGGGTATTACGGTGTTTTTTGCTACCGTAATAATAAAACTACGGTAGGTGTTAGATCTATGCTGATTACGGTGTTTTTACCGTAATTACGGTTGGCAACACTGACTGACTCCCTCTCTCAATCAGGCCGTCGTTTTATACGTCACAAATGCAAATGTACCCGCCCGGCAACGTCGTCACAATTTCCTGGAATTAACTTGTACTTGTAAGCCGCAACATTTGGCTAATGATGCTTCTGAGCGAGTACAATAGGACAATAGGCTGTTTTCCACAATAGTGGAGATACTTCACTAGAAACGTATGCCAATAAATAAGTTAACAAAAGAAGACGATCATAAAAGGATTACAACTAGTTCAAATGCCGACAGGTAAAAAATGTGCTTTTACAGATCTGTACGTAGGATTTGTCTGTGTCGGGGCCTAAGTTGTAACAATGTTCTGTTACAGCACGGTAGGCTTCTTTAAAGTTTTAAAGAAACCTACAACTTAGGCTGGTGTGCACCAACATTTAACCGACGGTTAAAATAAAATAATCGCCATTTATGCATACATTTTGATCGATTATTTTATTTTAATCACCGGCTAAATGTCAATGCACACCAGACTTTTTTTTTTTTACATGGGAATGCGTGCCGCACCGTCAGCCGCGCGATCATGCGCGCCGGTGGTCCCCGACGCCGGTTCAATACGACCGCTCCGGTATACCCACTAAACCCCATGGACCTTCCTCCGCCTAGCGCCGGTCGCGTACATGCGTGAGCTTAACCCGCAACCCCGGCCGGCCGCCTCGTAAACAGAGCGCCTCTCCTGGTGCGGCCGGGGAGATGGTCCCCGGCCCTGAGAGGGACGCGCGGCTACCTCTCGCGCCCTCTCGCGGCATTAGTGCTGGCGGAGGTCTATGTTGATCCCCCAGACCTCGACGCCCGCTGCCGCCGGGAGGGGGAGGCTGCAAGGAATACTCCTGCGCCATCACCCCTCCCTCTCCTTCCTCCTCCCCCCGCCGCCTCGCGCACTCAGCAGCGTCAGCGGCGGGGGGGGGCTTCGCGGTGGGGGGAGGGGGAGGCCGCGAAGGATTTCTCCTGCGCCATCACCCCTCCCTCTCCTTTCTCCCCCTCCGCCGCCTCGCGCTCTAGGCAGCGTCAGTGGCGGGGGGGCTTCGCGATGGGGGGAGGGGGAGGCTGCGAAGGATTGCTCCTGCGCTAACACCCCTCCCCCCTCTCCTTCCTCCCCTTTTCCCGTCGCCTCGCGCACACAGCAGCGTTGGCAGACGGGGTCGGGGAGGATAGGTCGCCTGTCAGGAGGGCGGTGGTGGGGTGGACATCACCACCGTGACAGCCAGCGGAGAACACCTCGACGCTGGCGTCGCATCGGAAAGGAGGGTATTTGGGGAGGAGGTTTGGTAAGGAAGGGCAGGCATTGGATTTGGAGGCGGAAAGGTGGGACACCACTATCACGGAGTGAAAAGGGGAATGTGACAGTGGCCGCTCGGGCCCGGGACGCATCCCCTTGTGCCGCTACCTGCACGGGGGGAGAAGTCCAGGGCGGCACCCCTGGGGGCACCAGACTTACTCAAACTCAATATAAATAAAACTGTATATAAACAGCTGTTTTATAGGACATCGTTTTTGCTCTTACTTTTGTATATTAAACCAGTGAAATTAAATCTTTCGTAACTTTTTATAGTACTCTGTTACAAAATAAATTCTAACGTGTTCAAAATTTCCCAGACTCCGCAGAGAAGTTCGTCGAGCCGTAAGTGCCGACGAGTCCAACACTACTCTTCAGCGAGAAGGGAGTTTTGTATGCCGCCTTTTCCAAACACGACCCAATCGAAATCTAACTAGGTAATCATATATCCTGAAATTAACTTAGGATTTTCTATAACAATAATCCGAGTCTTGGATGATAATAGATAAAATTGGGATGTCGCTCAACTTTGTATCTGTCGTGTCGATTAAAATCTATTAAAAAAAATTGTGATAGACGAACGCAGCCTTACAAGTTGAACTAATCTTTAATCTTTCTTATTGAATTCAAAGTAAACGACGGAAAGAGTTTTAGGAATTTCCCATGACCAGGCAGCTTAAATAACTAGACAACAAAAGCTCCATTTATATTCTGCAACAATAATATTTTAAAAATTTTAGATTACATTTTCCTTTCTTTTTATACATACGAATGAAAAGAATAAAAGATAAATATGAAACAAAAAGTATTAGTATATCACAATCGTAAAAATAGAGATTATTTCTGCTTGCGTTTATACGAAAATTGGCGATATCACGCCGGTTTTTCATTACTTTTTTGCATGAAAACCTGTAGCTTTGAACGCAATATCTAAAGACATTGAAGATGAAACTGAATACATTCTATCCCGAGAAATTTGAAGGCTCCACGAATCTAAAGTAACCGCTGGTGAAAGGCCTGGGAAACTAGCCCCATAAAGAACTGTAGCGGATCTCCGACAGGGCTCTCAGTAGAAGCCTGTAGGAGGTGCTGGCGGGATATGACGGTGGAAATAATACACCAGTCACTTTTACGGTTTTCGTCGTTTCGTTTATTTTCACAGAGTTACAAATAAGTCAAATAACCATTGGCTATAATAGAGCCGTAATCGGTATACGTACGCTAACTAAGACTATATATCTCTAATATATAAAATTCTCGTGTCACAGTTTTCGTTACCATACTCCTCCGAATCGGCTTGACCGATTTTGATGAAATTTTTTGTGCTTATCCGGTATCTATGAGAATCGGCCAACATCTATTTTTCATCCCCCTAAATGTTAGGGGTAGTCCACCCCTAAATTTTTTTATTTATTTTTTAGACAAAATTTTTAATTTCTATTTTTTTATGATACAACATACAAAAATACATACAACCCTATATTTTCAACCCCTAAGATCAACCCCTATTTTTTACCGGGCAGGACGACGTCTGCCGGGACAGCTAGTATATATATATATATATATATATATATATATATATATATATATATATATATATATACACTTTGACTGCTGACTATCACTTTCGATACTCTCGATACACTGACTACATTTTATACACTCAACACAACACTGACTCTGTTTCGGCAGATCGCGTCTACTTATAGTAACAAATTCACTAAAAAAAACTAACATCTAGCGGAAGCTTCTCACGATTTCTCTGGCCTGGACCCAAACCCTTCTCGGAAGATACGACCCTTGTCAATAAACTAATAAATTGTTTCCTCACTAAATTACAACAAAGCATGCAATTACAACTATTTTCTAAAATATGTACAATGGCAATGGCAGATGTCAGGATCATATTTCTATGACGCAAATGGTCTTACAACGGGCGTTATTTTAAACTATTACCAAAATTCTCAAAAACATTACACAATGAAGGGCATTACGGGGGTCATCGTAAATATTCCATATCCCAACATCTGCATTGCCTTCGTCGGAAACAACTTTCTAAAAACTATCTACAAACTAATCGGCATCGTTAACAAGTCCATTAATTAACTTCTAGAACTAATAATGTCAGTAATATATGAAAATGGGAAATATATCAAATCATGGTAGTTAAGTGGCTAAAGTACTCCCGTGTCATTCCAGTAACGTAAATCGATCGATCATGGTATAGAATTCTTCCTTCGCAACCTTTACCGCTTACGCAGTTTTTCTTGCTATGTTATCAAAATAACTTTCTTTTTTAATGGTTTTTAAATACAAGCTTTTGAGATCCTGCATATCATGTAGCAGCAGAGTGCTAGCCAAGACAAGTAAAACGAGCCCAAACACAACGGGTTTATCTTGTTTTGTACAGGAGTTCCTATGACCACTTTCGGACTCCATCATCAGATCAGCTCCATATTATTGCATTGTCAAGCGATATACATATGCGTGCAAAATTTCAGCTTAATCAGAAACCGGGAAGTTGGTCAAATTTAACTTGCAAGATTCCACCCGAACTTTCATACATACATACATACATAGTAGGTACATTCTTTGTAAGTTAAATAAAAGCTTGTAATCATTAGCATGTAGCCGTGAAGAAAATCATTGTACGGTATCCTATACATTAAGATTAAGTATTTGTGAAATCCGCGTAAGACAAGCAAGCGGGTAAATTGGTTGGCTTCTAAAATACGGAGGCTCGAGATTTCGGGTACCAGCAAAGGGACTATTATTTCTCTATGAAAATACTTTTATTTTCTTTTACAGATGGACACCTAGGATATTACGCAATAGAAGCACGAATTCTGACACAGATGATAATCGTGTTGATGGTAATCATATGTTCTTGGAATTTGGTATTAACTTTTATGTATTTTTGTAAACAACTTTAAATTCCCTGTCCAACAGATGACTCACTTGCAGAGACAACTTACTCATTGACAAACAACGGCCTTGATGGTAATAATACTCAGAAGCTAGACAGACTGGCACCTGATAAACAAAGTTCGGAATTCGTAATTAGTGAGGTATTCGTCGGTATTCTTTTTGAACTATACTTAACAAAAACAACAAACAACTTAATTATTTTTATCTGATTAGGTTTATGCAATAGTTATGTTTCTAAAGACGAATCGTAACGACAGTGACCATTTAAGTATACTTAAGTAAATTAAGAACTATTTGTAACACTGAGGGCTATGAATCGAAACCAACTCGCTTTCACGGTCTAAGAAAATCACGAAAGGCCAAGACAAAATTTAAACTTTTCGTCATCCAAACTTATTTTGTAAGTAGGAAAAGGCACAAGCCACCAAGATCTGCATGTCACCTTTCTTCACATTTGCATCTGCCCTAGCGGATACCTCCGCAATCAGTGGCCACCTAGGACTGTCCGTCCGGGTTGGCGAAACATGCCTAACTGAATCCACAGCCCCGACAATGGACACCAGGAACAGCGGGGTGTTTTAATAGGTATTCTAAACAAGAATTCTTAATTCGGCGAGTCCCACATACTTCGTGATCACCACGTGGTGCGCTTTCCGTAAATAGGATTTCACCTCGAAAAAAAGTCCCCAGACGCTTACGACTACATTAGAACAGAGTTTAAAGTCCTGCGTTAGTCTCTAAATTTTTCATCAAAATCCATTTGGTTTTAGAACGAGACACACTTTCAGACAGACTGAAAGACAACATTCTTTTCATTTATGATCGTCATGATAACAACGATACGTCTTCTGATTTCAACAACTAAACTTAACAATTTGCAAACGTCAATCTTAAAAATAATTTTAACATAATAATAATCCTCCATATATAATATACCTATAATATATTAAATATGGAGGGTAGAGGGACGAAATACTATCTCAATATATAAGGAAGTGTCATAAAAATGCATTAAATTAGGGTGGCGACACATTAGCAAAACGGTATTATGCATTATAAAATATTTTAGTTTTGTACAATTAAATATTAAAAAACCACTAAGCGTTTATTCTAAGTTCACAAAATGAAATAATTCTTCACGTTTTCACATAACAATAATTATTAATTAGTCACTAAAAATATTAAATTTTCTAGCTCGGCATCCTTCAATCCGTTAACAACTGCTACTTTCATACCTCACCGATTCACTAGTGCCATTTCAGAGTTTTTGAGCTATTATTTATTGCTAAATACTTTTTCAACTTTCCACCCATATGAGATACTTCTACCATCCAATAATTGATATTATAAATAGAAACTCAATTATATTATATGTATAGATAATTGCATTGTTATGTTTCAGTACAAAATATGGTGGTTATACGTATGTAGTTGTGGAGTGTGGGGCGTTATGTTCTGGTTGGCAGCTGGTGCAGCGCAGGCGTTGGCTGTCGCGTCTGACACTTGGCTCTCACTAACCACAACGACAAGCACAACTGATACGGAAGAATTTCAGGTGCTTTTCTTATATTAATTATGATGTTATTTATTATTTAATTTTACAATTACAATCATATTGGGCATGATTATTTAAAACATAAGTGTAAAACAGTTATTTCTGTTTTATGGCTGATGGAAAATAGTAAATTGGATATGTTATTCGCCTCGAGAAAATTTATAAGTCTTAAAGTTACACAGAAAAAAATATTATTTTAATATAATAGAAAATCAGCACAATATGTAATAATAGCCTAACCAGTACTGCTAATTGTAATTATATTATTTTTTAAATTAAAACAAACATTTATTTAATTACACAAATAATAAACTAACATCGAAAAGGTAACAGGGAATCCTATTTCAGACGTGGAGATTCGTAGAAATATACCTGATGTGGTGTGCTGGGGGAGCGTGTGCAGCGGGCGCAGCACAAGCGTGGTGCGCTTGCGCAGGGGCACGCGCGCGGCGACGATTGCACGAATCCCTTTTACATGCCATATTGCATGCACCCTTACACCACCACCACACTGTTTCTGTGGGTTCAACTCTACATAGATTCTCGGCTGATGTGCAAGTTATCGACAAAGTAAGTAATTATTTCTACAAAAGACAAATTATAATGCTGATGATGATGCATACATATATGAAATGACTTCTTTTTCTAATGTCCGTACTGCTTTTTTCCACAATTAAAATAAAAAAGTCATTTTTTCGAATTCGATGTAAATTTTTAATCTGGCATACTTATAGTATGCCCATATATACTTATAATGTCTAGAACGAGAACAATTTTTTTGCCTTCTGGCATATTCTATTTTATCTACGTCAAGTTCAGCGAATCATAAACAAAGCGCATTTATCCATGTTATTTTAACAGTGATCCGGCTCTAAAATCCGCTAAAAAAATAACTAAATACGCATGTAACAATACCAAGTTTTACGTGACCAGTGATTTTTAAAGTACTTATACCAAGGATATGTGGTGGAATTTTAAGTAAAAATCTGACGTGATATGTTTGTAATGGTTAGTTTAGCTTCTTTTAATCAAATAATTGTTCTTTTAAATATCATAAGTTGTTGCTCTTGCTTGCAAAACTATTATTAAATATCATAGGCTATGTTGAAAAAAGTGCGTACGTGAGACATAAGTAAAACAACTTGATACTTGCACGATGCTTGATGTCGTACTACAAATTACTAGTATCGAAATTTACTACTGACCTAATTGGAGTTGCTAGTTTAGACAAATTTGCGAAAGTGGCGCCCCTATTATTTTCTACTTTATATCCGGTGTATTCCAAACGACTCAACCGATTTAAATGTGAGTGACGTGGTTAGTAGCTAGGCTAATTAGTACCTATATCATCATTTTTGGTACAGGCAAAATAAAACCTTATATAATTAAGTTCAAATTAGGATATTTTCGGCGGAAACTGAAAGGGGACATTGTGCTGTGCAGGTTTTTTTAAAATGAGTAAAATTACTCTAAAATGAACAATAGTTGTAGGATATTGCTAGATTTTGATAGAGATTATGTGTTTTTATGAGAAATGTGAACTGTATAGTCAAAAGTGGCGAAGCAAATTCTACTACTACTTAGGACATTTTCGCACATTACTAAAATAGGTTTTATTAGATAAGCAGCTTACGTTTTCGAACAAGCGTTACACCAAAACTAACCTTTTTTCCGAAATAAAGCATCTTGTACCTACTTATTTCTGCTCGCAAATATGTAAATAAATAAATTTCATTCAATTTATTTACAAGGCTACGCAGAAGGAGGGAACACACAATCACAAAAAACGTGTGAGCAACTATAAATGTCTTGTTTTATTCAATAGGCAATCAAAATATTCTCCGATTGTTATTGATATCGTTATTATAATCATACAGATTAATATCGTCAGTCAGTAATTATTCACTGAATTACTTAACAGCAAGTCAAGGATGACGTTATCTATAGGTCAATAAAATGTATACTTAAGTAATTAGTAGGTATATGGAGTTTACTTTTATAACTACGAAAATGAAATACGATTTGGCAATGAATAAGAAACTCTTATAAATGAATTCATAATCCATTTGAGAGGAAAATCAGAATTGTAAGATCCCTGCTAGATCATTTAACTATTTAGGTGAGATTAAAAAAAAAAACAGTGTCGATGCCGACTTTCAAAAGAGTCTGAGCAATATCTACTTCTTATAATCGTAGATAAAATACAAAGGTAACTAACTGGTAAGTCAGGTAATACGACTAGGCAGATGAACTAATTCCCCGATTTCTCGTGCTAAAATTGTCTACCCTACTTCAATTCCTCGAATAAAAATCATTTACCAAAATCGCGTTAAAAATCCCCAATCTGGAGACCCTGATTGGCATTGTCACTTTTATCGAATTTGACGATTGATGTCGTAGACAGAGAGACATAGAAACAGTCTGTCCTACTGTAACGTGTGTTTAATCGACATATTTGTTTCACCTCCCTGAAGTTAGCATTGTCTCAACCAATCAAATGATCGTATGGCTATTCGTCAGTTAAATATCAATTGAAAAATCCATAGCCATCTCTCGGACAAATGAACAGTCCGATAACTTTATTTCTTATAGCGGGATTCCCGGGATAAAGCATTTAAAAACGAATGTAAGCTATCGTTTTAGGGAAGACTGTATCGGACTAAGCTAATTTTTATGCACCCGAACTACTACAAACCCCTCCCGGGATAATTCCCGCGGGATCCCCAGATTAAAAAGTAGCGTAGATTTTAAGTCGAAGATTTTCTGTCGCTCAACGAATATCGAAATCGGCCCAGTATCCGTCTATCCCTCGGGAAAGGTACTATTTTCCTGGAAGAAAGTTTTCCTTTTCTATACCTCTGTATAGAAAAGGACAACTGTATCGTCTGTACCTTTGTGACGATCGATAGAATAGTAAAGGTATGAAAGCGTAACAAAGTTGCATTCGCATTTATAATATAATATTCTGATTTTTAATTACATGGACTAAAATACAGCTGATGTTGCAAGTTTGGAGTAACTCACTTTACGTTAAATACTATAGAATTGCTATATACATTCTGTGGGACATCTCACAGTAGTGAATTGTTATTTCAACTCGCACATGAATCCAAAAAAGGTCGATCGCAGCGGGCATTTTAGTCCAGATAATAAGTCAGAGTAAACTTAGGTTTAAGATGAATCAGCTATTCGTATTTTCTTACAGAAATTACCGATCGCAGTAAGCCGCTGGGCGCAGTTAGTATTCCTGTGCACTGCGGCTGTTGTTGTCAACACTATCGCCATCCCGTGGAGCGTCGTCGCTCTACTACCGGCCGTGATATGTTTCTTCAAACTTCAGTCAATATACTTGTGTAACGCTAGGTATATAACCTGTAAGTAAATAGGTACAAAATGATCAGATAATAGGCGTCTTATTTTTCTGTACCCATTTACGTATAATTCTCTTATAAAAAGCTGAAACACTTTGATAATTGTATAAATAGTGCCTATTTAATTTATGCCCTTGTAGTAGCAGTGTGAGGTTTAAAAAGTTTTTTATCGGATACGGTTTTTCAGTATCTCTTCTTCGACGAAAGTTGTGTCATCTCTTCTCTAATTTTGCAACAGATAGGTTGGCATAAAACACGTGTTGCGAAGCATTGTCCAACTAACTGGGGAAGCTAAAACAAGAAATTAAAATCTCATTATTTATAATTTATTAATCCATTAACAGCATCTTAATATGATTATTACCGCGGTACACTCATCACTAGGTATCAAGGTACAATCGTGGAGGAAGAATAATAGAAATAACATGATGATTGTTAGGCCAACGACACACCTGCGAAAAGTTCGACGGGTCAAAGTATACCTACCTACACTGATGTAGCTAATTATTAACACAGTTATTTTTAACGCTATAAACAGCATCCATTTGGCCCATTCACTAACACTATCGGAAATAGAACAGGGACATGAAAGATCATAAATTCTACATGACTAGATGTTGACTGATACTCCAATAATAGTACAAAGTAGTAGAAGTACAAAGATATTAAATAAAATTGGTTTTTCCCTAGGGAGCTTCAAAAGTGCGAAGCCCAAAGCGCAGCGAGTGTTGTGTCGTTGTGTTCGGAGACGTTTGTTGGCGCCAGTACTGTCAGAGCCGGACGTCTCCAAAACCGAATGCGCACCGTATTCATGCGCAGGCTGGATCAGAATCATAATGCGCTGCTACTGCTTAATGCATCCAACCGGTGGCTCGGACTTACCTTGGTATATAATACTACTATAACTTACAGACATTTTAATTTCATTACCAAAGTTAATTGAATATTACCACTTGATTGCTTAAGTGAATCAAATATGCGTTACTAACTTAGTTGACCCAATAGACTTAAATATTATAAAGTTATGGTTGTTGTTTTAACAATTATGATCATGAATATTTAATTTCAGTAGGAGCACATTCAGAAGAACGCAAATACTAATTTTAAAAGAACAATAAATTTACATATTATGACAGGTGCATGGAAGTCCAAAGAAATGACAAAGTTCCAGCGTATTTGGTATATGGCTGAGGAACCATAAAACATATTAATTGAAAAATACCCCATGTTTCAAAAGCACTATTTCGTAGCCATACAGAACTTCCTGTCAAATTTTATGCATGTGCAGCCAATAGTTTCTAAGAGAAATGTCTGTGCCATACAAAGACGGACAAACGGACAGTCATAAAAAATTTCACAAGTTTCGTTTTTGACCTAATGTCTTCTTAACCCTAAAAATATGATTGTTAAATTGAGATTTGGATTGTTATAGGACTTAGTGGGGGCTGTGAGTGTGTGTGTGTCGCTTGGCCTAGTGTTGTACAGTGGAGGCACGAGCGCAATGGCAGGATTAGCGGGGACCTACTCACTGCTCTTTCCCGCCTACTTGGCCCATCTCGCCAAGTTCCGTGCCGATCTTGACCAGCATCTTGCTGCACTCCAACGAATTCACACCGATGCAAATGCACCGCAGGAGGATTATAGGGATTATTGTGAGAGTTTCTTTTATTAAACCAAATTCATATCTACAATATTTGCCAAATGTGAAAACTACTGTTTAGATATTTTCTGTTCCTCCTATAATATTCTCAATAAATATAATGTACCCTTTATGTTTTGAATATAAAA
This sequence comes from Dendrolimus punctatus, assembly GCA_012273795.1. Lineage (NCBI taxonomy): Eukaryota > Metazoa > Arthropoda > Insecta > Lepidoptera > Lasiocampidae > Dendrolimus > Dendrolimus punctatus. The sequence continues at coordinate 11,587,954 of CM022537.1, forward strand.
TAACTAATAGACGTGCTTGCTAATCCGTATAGCTCGACGAGTCCGAGATCTTTTTCGCTTCTCAGTTCACACACTTGAGGTGAGAAAATCGCCAATTCGTATGTGTAATATACCTCGCACGTCTATCACCCATTTAATATTATATTCTTTATATCGGAAAACGCGAGCATACCGCAGAAATCGTGACATATGCCGTTATCTAAAAACCCTTTGTTACGAAAAAAATGTTTAAAATAAATAAATATGTGTTTATCTTGATTAGACAACACATTAAGCGTCATCAATAATAATAGGAATTATGATATGCTATTTTTTTTCTATTTCAGGTCCTTTGCCTTTGGTGCAAAAAGATAGTGGGAAAATAGAATTTCAAAATGTTAATGTCCAACACGATCCTGAATCAATGTGTAATCTTAATAATATTAATGTAACGATCGCATCTGGTGAAAAGGTAAACATATAAATGTAATTTCTGATTTAAAATTTTATTGTTAGTGTTTATTTTAACGTGTATTTATAAGTGACCTGCTGCATGCATTACTCTGACCGTTAACATATCTATCTATACCAAGAAATAATTATATTCCATAACATAGAAAGATGTATATAGAGTATGTGCAAAAATTAAATGTGTACTTGACGTTTGTACAAGTCATTGTGCAGAACATAATTAAAAGATTTACGTGGTGGTGCATAGAGGGACAGTGTTGCGATCTCGCTCGTGCATTATTTGGACTCGCATAGCATCTCTCTCACGCTTCTCACTGTCATTTGTAAGAGAAGCTGAAAGGACCTGCATAAACGGAGCTAACTTCTGTCTAGACGCATTTAACTTTTGCGCATACTGTAATATGCTTTAAATACCAAATTGAAAAAAAAACGAGAAAAGGGTGACCTATGGCATCTACCAGTCATAAAAATTTAACTTTTCAGAGTTACGTTTTTTACTGGGCAAATATTATTTCTAGTATTACTCTACTATGGTATTGTCATAAATGTAACGTCGACATTAACAACATATTGTGTTCTTTACCAGGTAGTAATTTGTGGTCGAAGTGGCAGCGGAAAATCAACCTTGCTTCTAACGTGTGTCGGGGCTACTACAATAAATAAAGGCAGAGTTTTAATCGACGGCAAAGACATGTTACAATTGCCTTTGCGTGCGTTACGACATCGAATAGTGGTGATGCCACAAGAACTCGTCTTGTTTTCGGGAACATTGCGGGAAAACCTTGATCCCTTGGCCGTTCATACGGATGACGAAATATGGACCGTTTTAAAAGCAGTCGGCCTATATGACTATGTTAATACGCAACACTCAGGTCTAGGTAATATATTTCATTACATCTCTAGTTAAGTATAAAAATACAAATAAACAAATATTCCTGCAATGTTGGTGAAATTATATATTTTTTATTCTCAATTACCAATCGTATTCTTTTTTAAACAAATCTTCCTAAACTTGATTTAACTCTATACACAGGTTTTGAAACATATAAATAATGTAAATAAACTACAATCTACGAGACTATAACGTTACTTCATACCTAGGTAGTAATGACGCCAGCACTTTTGTTTTACTTTTTATGTTTGCACTCATAAATCACTGCGCTACTTAGTAGTAATTCATAGCTGTTGTAAACATCACATTCGTGACATTAGTGATGTATTCCAAAAAAATAGAAATTTACATATTTAATGTAGAACAATTTTATGATTGGTAGAAGTTCCACCTTGCGGTGGCACTCGTAAGTTGCATTACATCGTTAGCTTCTATACAAGTAAAAGCTACACTTCTATCCAAAGTTAATCTTTATCGAACTTACTTTTTGCTTCAACAGAGTGCAGCGTAAATCGTCAACAAAGCGGCTGGAGTATTGGACGCCTTGGCAGGATATGCGCAGCGCGCGCTGCTCTGCGGGCGAAACACGCGAGTGCACTTTTGTTGGACGAGCCAGCCGCAGCTCTCGACGCGTACGCAGAAAAAGCGTTGCTTGATGCACTAGCTACATTAGTGCCAAACCTTACCGTCGTGACCGTTGCGGTAATTCCAAATTAACTAAAATTATATCCGTTCAGTCTTTAGATTTAAACTGATTATATTGTTTTTAAATTTTAAAGTGAATTGTTGTGTGAGAAAATAAATAAAGTTTCATTCATTCATAATATGGATATGTCCCGCGAGATAATGAAATTCAATTTCGGCAGGCAAAGTCACATGTAAATACATAAACAATTAGAGCAACATTTATTGAGTCGCAAATTGAATAAGCAATTCCGTGTTATCCGTATAATTATAAAAAATAATAATAAAGGAAGTAGTTCAAAACATTTAACGAAGTGTCTAGTCGTCCGCTAAACGGATGAATAAAATATTTAATCGTCCGATTATTCGGATTACCAGATAACCTTTTAACTTTTTATGAGTACTGGACCTATTACAGAAGGGTCACGTTAAAAAAAAAGTATTAAACAGATTTTTTAATTATTTAGTATAACAATAAATAGATGTTATCGGACGATTAAATATTTTATTCATCCGATAATCGGACGATTAAATTACTTTTTTCATCCGATAATCGGGCGAATAAGTTATTTTAATTATCCGTTTAGCGGACAACTAGCAATGGTTATTATGGTTAGGTTAGGTTAGGTTTTTTTTTTGGAAGGAGTAACGCCCGTAGTTAAATCGCAGCCACGGGCGGGCGGCAGCGGGCGGCGGCGAGGTCTGGGAGATCCAATAGATCTCCGCCCGCACTAATGCCGCGAGAGGGCGCGAGAGGCAGCCGCGCGTCCCTCTCAGGGCCGGGGAAACATCATTCCCCGACCCGCACACAGGAGAGGCCGCCTCTGTTTACGAGGCGGTCAGCCACTGCCGGGGTTGCAAAAAAAAGGTCTTTTTTTAGCAACACGAACGCGAATTAGCGTATCTTCTCTGGGAGAACTTTTTCTTGGCCGAGCCTTTCTAAGAACATTTTCAACAGTTCCATGTGTAAAAAAAAATAATTAAATTATTTTATTCATCCGATAATTGGACGATTAAATTATTTTATTCATTCGATAATCGGGCGAATAAATTATTTTATTCATCCGTTTAGCGGACGACTAGCAATAGCCATCATTTTCATTTAAGTACCTACCTGTGTACCGAAAATCAGACGTAGTCATGCTGATTTGCACAAAAGATTAAAAATGGGGCGCAAACGCAAATAATTTATCAAAACAAATGGCATTAATCTTCGCGGTACATGTAAATGACATGGTTTTTCATGTTTCTATGGATATTGAATTTTCATATTAAGAAAAAAAATTACGAGTCACATCTAAAATGCATCTAAATCATTGACATAAAACCGTTTTAGTTCTCCATTTTTTAACAAAACACGTTTAAATAAAAGAAAGGTAAATAACACAGTGTTATTATTTTTTCAAATATTAATTAATAAAATATATTTCACTTACAATAAGATAATAATGCATCTGAAAAACAACTGTGTCTATGGAATCCCCGCTATCGCCCGAAAAATCAGTGAGCCGTGGTCAGCGGTTCTAGACGAATATATGTCGGATTTTCTAAACTCAGCATTATATAATTATCATTTTAATAAATTATTATTTCAATGAAGAAAATAAAGGTTTTCTGTATTGTAATGTACCATTGTGAATGGCTTTTCTATACGACAGATAATATATTTAAATTATACGACTTCGACCTACAATAAAATAAAACCTTTTTTATCGTGAACAATCGTAAAAGAATCTATAACCCTGTAGGTACAACACATGTTGCCTAGGGTGTTTTTTTTTTCAACTATTTTTTTTCGGTTCCATCGTGAAATTTTGTTGCAAGTACCCAAAAAAAAATACCCTGAAAGTTTTGAAGATTTTCCTTAAAAAAACGCAGAAACTGGCTTTTTCATATTTAAATTTCTATAGCTCAGTGGCATTTCATAGCATCGCTTTGACTATGGACGGGTTTTTTTTAGAATTGAATGCTCTACAAAAGTGTTCATTGCGGCCAAGTCGTAACTCGAACCGGCGAGGTAGTACAGGCCTCTAAACTTGATTTTTCCATGAAATTCGCGTTTTTTCGCAGTTATCTCGTGAATAACAAGAGCTACAAAAAAATGCAAACAACAAACTTGTAGGAAATTTAATTTCCTACAAAAAATATCCTAAGAATCAAGTCGCTAAAATCAATATTTCCGGAGATATTTAATGATAAAGTTTTTGTAATTTAAAATTTTTAACGAAAATCATGTCAAATTATAAAAAATATTTTTTTTCGATTTCGACTCGGTTCGAGTTACGACTTGGCCCCAATGGACACTTTTGTAGAGCATTCAATTCTAAAAAAAACCTGTCCATAGTCAAAGCGATGCTATGAAATGCCACTGAGCTATAGAAATTTAAACATGAAAAAGCCAAAGTTTCTGTGTTTTTTTAAGGGGAAATCTTCAAACGCCTGGGTCGAGGTCTTAATATTGATATTAAGGGCCTAAACTTTCAGGGTATTTTTTGGGTACTTGCAACAAAATTTCACGATGGAACCGAAAAAAAAAATAGTTGAAAAAAAAAGCACCCTAATGTTGCCACAACTCGTGTTTCATTAACTTTGATTTTTTGTTTGTAAAATCCATTTTAAATGGTTCCCTTAATTATATATTGTCGTTTGTTTGCATTAATATTCTAAGTAATAAAATCTAATCTACTACTATATTATATTGCTAATCACTAATCCCTTTGTATTCATGACCGACTTTCGAGCAGGACAATATAAACCGTTCGCGTTGTATATGTTCTTAAGAGTCATGATGGGTTTTTATTAAAGCTTTATAAAATTGACATTTCTTATAAATATAATAATATATTCATGTTTATTGGGAGTTCTATGTCAATCTTGCTGATATTATCTTTACCTATGAAATTGCCATTATTTATTAAATAAGTTTACGAATTTTTTTTCTATATTTTTTATTAATCAAAATTATCATCTATACAATCGATGCGCTTTTGCCAACGCAGTAACCGTTTATTGATGTGAAGATGCAAAATACGAAGGAAGTTGATGGCCCGATGGTGTAAAGTGCTATCCAGAATAATCAATACTAATATTCATTATTATATTAAAAATGATATTCATATAAACAATTTTGTTATTTTTCAGCATCGGATATCTTCCGTCCGTGAGTACGACAGGGCAGTAGTGATCGAAGAGGGACGTGTGGTGGAACAGGGGGCGGTGTCGGCACTCTTGTCGCTGCCGAGCTCACAACTCGCCAGGATGCTTGCCCTCGCTCAGAACCATTCAGTTAGCAGTTACAATTACGTTTGACTGTTAAAAAATATTAGAGAAGTAAAAGTTCTCATTGCAAAGACCAAGGCTCTTTTTGGGTCATTACTAAGACGTTGAACTTGTTTTATTCTTCCATGGTTTTACGTCAAGTCCATGATGACCAATAATTGTATATTGTTTATTTATATACTGTTAGGTAGAATGAGGGCAGGTGTACTTTATTAAAAGGTGTATTTGCTTAGTATATATAATTAAGCAGTTAATAATAAATAATTTGAAAAACAGTTTTGCAATAAGGAACTGAAATTCAGTGTGATGTGAATAAAAAGACGAGCTAAAAAGACATGGCAGTAATATAAAAATTCAGAAATTATTTATTACGTGTTGTACTTAGTATGTTATGTTATTATCATATTAACGAGTATCTTAAAAACTTATGTTTGCGTTTGCAACTAACCGACATGAAATGCTAAAGTATAGTGGAAACTGCCAAATTGGAGTAAATCTTTGTCAGATTTATTATCTTATTATTATCTCTCTACCTATATGTGATTTTTCCTAACTATATAATATAGTTGTTTAAATGTGTAAGTATGCAAATATATAATAAATAATTGTGACGTTTTCGACTTTGAAATAAAGGATAAAAATAAAAAGCGCAAAATTGTTTCTAATTTATATTTCCAATAGAACAACAATTGCACAAAACGCATTTTAAAGCTCACACCGGCGCGTGCGCCGCCCAAACAAACATCGTGTCACCAGAGTCAACGATATAATATGTTAAAATTATATCACTACATAACAAATTACAACAATATTTACGTTGGCACCAAATTACACAGTAATATAAAAACATTTGTGTCAGAATATAAAAATATTTACTTATTTTTAGTACTTACGTAAATATACTTACAGTATACAATTATACATTAAATCTCGAAATGTTTGAATAAATTCTTTTTTTCACTTAACAACTAAGTCGGTGTTGATTTCTAATTATGGACAGGACGGGCATTATATACATTTAACATGTATTTACATAATTTTATATGTATATTAAATCACATTAAACGATCTAAGGCAGATTTGTTTATTTATTATCTTTGGTAAAATCCTTTTTTGATGTTTAAATATTATGTCATTTTTAAAATAGTATAATATTCAAGGCACTTTGTCAAGCCACTACTCTATACAGCAGTACACAAAGGGTCCTATAGTTTAGAATGTCAGAATTGACTGTTCATATTTTTATGTCCCCAAGAAGTATACAATATGTGTATATACACCAATCTGAGATTACAATGTTTGTAAATCCAAACATTTTATGTTAATTGCGTAAAATGTGCGTAAAACTTTTATTTAATTTTGAGGACAATATTGTCGAGATTTTACACTAACCAAAGAAACAAACTGTAAATGAATATAAAATAAGAAGATAAGAATACTAGGGATGACAATAAGCCAGTAAAAATGTAACTAAAATCCTTCACGTTAAATCTATAGAGAACGTCATAAGTCTGGCCCTGGAGACAAGTGATACTAGCGCTAAACGAATACAATGAAAACGTATGGGATGACATAATACGTGGCGTAACGATATGTTATTCCCAAACATTTTCTATTCTATTCGTTTAGCACTAATGCCACTTGTCTACGGGACTTGTTCTCGTGTGTTGATAGGGAAAAACAATTTATTCACTTATTTACACTTTATGTAATAATATGAGTGCATAAAAACAATATAAAGATATTCACAATTCTAACACCAGGCATTATAATAGACTGACACAGCCATCTTTCAAATTATAAAAAATACTGTTTTCTTTCTTGGGGGTTGGTATGCGGTTCAGCAATAAAATCCCGAATGAATTGTTAGATCTGCCCGTCAGCAAATTTAAAGCTAAATTGAATAGGATCTTGCTTAGAAAGGAATACTAAGTGTAGTATCCCTTTCTAAGCTAGGTTACTTCTTCAATAGTCATTGAAGAATGTTTAAATGACAAAACTGCATTAACGTTTATATTTTGCATATCATCTAAATCTATGGAGATTTGAAGTTGAAGCATGAATTTAGTAAGTCATTATTGCGACGGTAACAATATTTTTTAGTTGCAACTCCATTCATTTTTTGAAAAGTGATTATAATGCAACTTATATGCATATATATAATATGTATTTAAAAAAGAGCCTGAGATATATAAATAATAATAATTGTTATGATAATGACAAAATCTAGGCTAGACTGGTTGCTGGGGGAGTTTCTTGCCGCTTCTTCTCCTTTGAACAGTGATCTAAATTTTGAATTACGTGTATGACCCTCAATAGTGTCTCCAGTGGTATTTTTTTTGAATAAGAACTTTTGAATTGAATCCAAAAATATTTTTGAGCTCTAATCAGTCACAATTTGCAATTCTTAATAATTTTGCACGTGAAACTAAAAAAAAATGCTCCTAGTGACATTTAGCATCAAAGCAATAGTTTAAAGTATTGGGTTTGCCAATCCTAGTATTCCTCTTCCATTATAACATTTTTTAATTTTAATCATTTAAAAAAATGCAAATACCTACTAACTCAACAATCAAATACACAAATAATTATCGGTTTATTATCAAAGACAAATTTCGTTTAGGTAAAGACTAATTTATCACAAATGAGGTAGAATTTTTTTTTTCATTCTTAACATTCCCAATAAAACGGAAGGTATATTTTAAGAACTAATTCAAGGCTAATTCGATAGCAAAGAACAAGGTATTAGTACAAATAGCAAGTGGGGGACAAAACTGGCCAGATAAAGAAGATAGAAGAGATATTTGAACTCAATTTAAATATCATTAAATTTAAGTAATCGGGCACTCTAATTGTGCCACTCCCGTCCCACACTTGAAGGTCTTCAGTCAAATAGAAAGAACTGTTTAGGTCAAATCGGAATTCAATTAACAAAGAAAAGGGTTTCTAAGAAAAACTAGAAAACTACTATTACGTTTTCTTACCGATAATACCGGGAATAATAATCTCAAATTTGCAGCTTTTTTCTTAATCATTTTTCGAGTTGCTTTAAAACATCTATTTTCCGTTTTTATTTCTTTTTCAATAGTAAAATTACAAAATACTCATGGTGTATTTTTTTCCAATACTTATAGGAATCTTGAAACAATATTTTTGTTGTATTTTCCGGATGAAAGGCCAATTTTTTAAAATAAAATAAAACAAATATTTATTATATCGAGTTTTTGAAAACTATCATCCATTTTTTTTCAGAATATGTATTTTGTAATCCTTTATACTTATGTTTTTTTCAATGTTATTGAAGTGGTGAAACAGTAGCAAAATTGAAACATACAAGAGTAGAAAGGACTGTAGAACACATGTAAAATAGACTTTTCATCCGGAATTACAACAAAAATATTGTTTCAAGCCTTTTGCTCGCAAGTTTTTGTAAAAAAAATCACCATGTGGTCATCTGTAATTTCACCTTTGATAAAAAACGGAATAATGTGGTTTTTTTTCAGACTCGAAAAATATTTGAGATAAAAGCTGAACATTTGGGAGAACTATTTCATTTTAACAAAACGATCCTCATAGTAAAAGTAGGAAACGCCGCGTAGGCAATTTTTGGTAGAAACCCATCTCTTGAAATCCAAATTTTCATCACAAAATAATAATATTACTGTGCTAAATTTAGAAAATACCCAAATGTCAACATCTTCAATACTTTAGATATAACAAGAATAAAAACAATATCAATTTGTGACTTTTACCGATCTAATTTTTGTTATCATACTCTGAGAATTGTAATATTTTTCAATAATCACAGCAGCTAAGTATTCAAAGCCAAACAAAATAATTCACAAAACATATTTATATCTCCTTTTTTTCGATCGGCCTATAGTAGTGAAGTAAATAAACAATTTTACAAAATCATTTTATAGCGCTTTATTAAAGCAAGATTTATGGCAAGCAGTAAAAATAATTACTTGATAAGAATTGAAAATACTGTCTATGAATTGAATATGGAAAAGAATCAACCAGATATAATGATGGCTTTTGTCTCTATTGAAATGTAGTCGAAATAAATTCGAATTCGGGACGTGGGATCGGTAAAAGACACAAGGCGCAAGAGGCTTTTAAAGCCGCGAACTCATCTGCGAGCCGTAACTGTAACGTGTACGCCGACACTGATCACCGACGCTTTGTCGGCTCATCGTGCTATGTACACACTATGATTTTTTATTTCATTGGCTGCATCGGCTACGGTTACGGGTCGCAGGTGAGTACGCGGCTTTAAGGGGAAGCGGGTGGGCGGGGGAGAGGAGGGGGCTACGGCAGCCGTTAGGTGGGCTCCGCCTTGACGGCGGCGCTGGGCGCGACGGCAGCGCGCGCCTCCTCCGGCAGCCGCTCGGGGTTCGTCAGAATGTCCGTGGTCGTGCAAAGTACGCGCAGCGAGTTCAGCACCGCTGCAAAGCCACGTGGACACATGGTACGATAAATTACTTACTTACATAACAGAGGACCTATTGGCCGGTTCCTTTATTTTTACTATTCATTCACTTGCCCTACCATCGGTTCAATATTAACATTACTTCTATGGACTATAGTAAGGAAAAAGAACGGTCGGTAAGGTATAGGAACCGGCCACATATGAATCTGCGATAACGATCTCTTTAGGCCTCAGGCGTTAAAATAGCATCGCATTGTATTACTTTTCTTCATGATAGAAAAAAAATTAATGCATTGTTTGACTCCATTTAGTTGTACAAAAATTATGAGATAAGTTTGTGCGTTCGTAAATAGAACCGGTAGAGCATCTTCACGCATGGCAATACTACTTGCATATTGTTACATGTTATTACTTAAAATCAATATGTAAATGTTTTGTTTTGCGATTATCATGGCTATTGCTCTATGTACACATTTTCGATAAGCAGCATTAACATGTTACAGTATTCCACAAACTATAATTCCGATCGTCAATTTTCGTTTGCGCAGAAAAGGCGGATCGATTTCCGAGATATAAATAATATATGTTAAACTTTATGCAGAGGAGCAAAAGGCAGAATTTTGCTTGCTATATACATTTTTAGCTCTGATCCACTAACACGATTCACTGTCGCGTGTATTAAAATTGGTTTACTGCGCCGGTACATGGGAGAGGAATTATTAGTTGTGTAAACTGTATGATTTGCCAGGTGGTAGGGCATTTGTCCGATTGGATGGCTACCACCCCTGGTATGCCATAACAACCTTGTGTTGTGTTCCGGCATTAGTGACCAGGTTCCAGTCTCCCTTAAGAGGGCAGCAGCGCATTTGTAGGACCTTTGGTGTTGCTAATGTCCAAGGGCTTTGGTAACCACTTTCCATCAAGTAGGCCGTCTGACTGATATTTTTTATCCTGGAAGATGGGATAGTTGTAGCCCTAGTAGGGTGAATATGCGTGTAGTGGCACGTACCCGGGCGCATCTCGACCAGCGAGCAGTGCTGCTCGGCCCAGAGCAGCGTGGTCCGCACCAAGTCCGCGCCGCTGCCGCACGACACGCAGGCGCTGAACGACTCCACTAACGCAGCGCTCACCACGCTGAACTGTGCGCCGATGTTTAAGGAAACTCTTTCGTCATTAAAACCAGAGTTGTGTTGATTTACCAAATACTTTGTTTATCCATTTAATCCTCTAAGACGGAACCACCACAAATTTGTGGTCGAACTGTCACACATGCTAATTGGGAAACACCACTTTGTGTTCAAATACAGATAATTGAAACGAACGTTGAACTCATGCTTTCTCCCTCTAACTACATAGAATTTGTATTAGAGTAAAAGAGCCGATATAATTATCTTGATTTGGCGCGGCAATTTTGATGGCAGCTGCAGCTTTGATGGCGGGCCGATCATGGACATTATATATTACATCATAAATTTGGCCCCCTTTAATGCATGTCCCTTCGTGAGGTGGAGTAGGAATATTTATAATAATTATTGCGACGCGGGTGTAATGCCCTAGTATTTTTGTAATTAATTAGTATTAATCGTTGTGAACTAATTTGATGTTTTTAAAATTGTTAACAGTGACATAATTTATAAGATAAAACTGTACAATATGGAAATAATCAATTTCTGAAATAAATGAATTATTATTATTAAGGAATAACCGAACAGGAACGGACAAAGAATACGAGTTTCTGTCGTAAGAGGCGACAAAACGCCTCGCTGGATGATTACCACCCCTGGTATAGAGCATGCCGGCCATAGTAACCTTGTGTTGTGTTGTGTTTGTCGGCATTGGTGGCTGGGTTCCAGCCCCCTTTCGCCCGAAGAGCTACAACGGCCACGAAATTTAGAACTCGATTTGTCCTTAAGCCTATTTATCTATGTGAAGCTCCTAGGATACCTTGAAGATTACGCCCCAAATATATAAGCCATGGATTTTTCTTAACAAAAACAAAACCGTTTGCGTAGGTACCAAAAAGCAAAAGTAAATATTTAATCGACTTCATCCTACAACATTTTGAAGTCAGTGAAAGTAAAACTCCAAAAAAAATGTGAAAATTTAAGTTTTCATTTGTTAAAAAACAAATAATTTATTTAGTTGCGCAAATACTTGAATAAATTTAGAAATAATATATTTAACAACTGGCACGCGTATACAAGGTCGCTATCTCACAGTTTTCGGTGTAGACGCTCGACAACAAAGATTGCTCTCGTTTTCGTGAGATCCACTCATCAAATCCTGACTTGGTGACAATGAGACCCACCTCGAGAGTACACTTACGAATAAAGAAAAACAAAAATCGGTCGACAATTGACGGAGATATCGAGTAACAAAGTAGTTTAACAAAATTTCAAAGATTTCTCTCGAATTCCCTGGGGACCATTCAAGATATCCTTAGTTGGTGACTATGGGACCATCTCGGAAATATGTTTTTATACAACTTTTTTTGAAGAATCTAGTTGGTTAGGATTTGATCGTGAAGGTCCACTTGAAAAGTTCAACTTGTTTATTACCAAATTAAAACAAGTTACGCTCTGGGTGTGGAGAATACGAGTATACATACAAACACTAGGGCCAAGTCCACTAAAACATCGTGTGACCTGCCAAGTTTCTTACATAAGCACTTCGTGGCTTTTGTGAGTAATATCAGAGACATATATGTATACATTGATAGTTCGACGGATAACACGATTTATATGGGTCTCGTGTGCCAGAAAGACTCGTATATAAATATTATACACTCTGAAAAAGTATATATTTTTTGGTTTCGCAAGGTTACTTAATTCATTTTCAATGGAGTCTTTGGTGTAAATTTGAAGTTTTTACTTTTAACAAATTCATATGTAACAACTATAACAAATGTATACTTAAAAATAATAACATTGGTAAAAAATAAACAATAGTTATATAATGACTGTTTTTTTAAAAAAATTATGAAGTTGTAGAGAAATTGTAATGTTTGTTTGTTAAGATACGAATTTCCGATAGGCCTCAATAACTGTCATTTGGCGTCAGTCATAGATCTACAATTGGACTAAGCAAAGTTTAAACAAATGTGATAAGCATAGTTAGCAGTAAAACATTCTAGAAATCAAATCCCTCAACTGTTACCTTGTAAGATACCAATATTTGATATCGCCAATTGAAAAAGGATACCAGCCAATACTTCCAATTTTGCATGGTCCTATTCGCCACGTGCCGCGCGAACATCTCGCGCAGTCGGCCCGCGCGGGCGCGCGACACCGGCGCGCCCGTCGCTGGCAGCAGCGAGTGGCAGTTGCTATAATTGCACACACAAATATTTAGATCAATAGTTATTTGGCCGACAAAATTAATTATTTTCCAAGCACCGTGTGTAAATGTTAAGCAACTGAAGACATTAAACACTCTTTCAGGCTGACACTGACATTTGGATGTCATAGTGCCTAAATTCGGCAGACAAACACACACATTGTATATCCCCAAATTAAGCAAGTTATGCTTGTGTTAGGGTAATATACAACGGACCACTCTGGGGCCGATCCCAGACACCTAGACCATGGTAAATAACGGAGAAAATACGTTTCCGGAATTTAGTTTACCAGGAATCGAACCCGGAGCCTCTCCGTTGCAGTGAGGTAGGCCGGCAAAGGTTTAACCCGCTCAACCACAGAGGCCGTCAAAATCAATGTAGTTTGATTGTTTTTCTAATAAAATTACACAAGAAATAAATGATAACTTTATTTACTATTTTAATTAATGCTGTATAATTCAAATATTTTATTAAGATCTACATTTTTTTCTTTAATTTATTGATGCGCAAAACAAATTACAACCATTGAAATAAAAAATATTAAATTGGTAACTAAACAAATCTGTATTGCTATCCAAGACAGGTGCATACAGAAAAAATAACATTTAACCGATCATGTGAAAATTGCGTGTTGTGCACACGCACACACGCACTTGCACTCCGACACATAAACATGCTAACACAAACACATACATTTAAATAACTAAACATATTTATATGAACCGCGTGTGCGATATATTTTTAGTTTGTAAAATCGTAACATGCTGTGGTTTCTTTTAAAAATAAATAACACATTTTATAAACAATTAATCGAAATATCATTTTCTGAAATACTCACGAAATGGAATTGTTCAAGCATTCTATCTGCTGTCTTAAATTTTCCATTTCTTCCTTTATTTGATTCCTCTCTGCTTTCAACTGCTTTATGTATTCGGCACCTTTTTGCAGCATCGCGGCTTTGCTTATCTAGAAATTATATAGAGAGTGTTATTTTCAAGCGGGCCTTCAGGACCAAATCCTAAATTATACGAAAAAGCGAGAAACACCAAAGTAGTCTCAAGGCCGATTTTACGAACACTAAAATGGTATCTTTTATGGTTCAGAGCGGTATATAATATTAAAAAACAATTAAGTATGTATTACATGTTATCATTGTTATACTGTAGGCTATCATGATAATCGATATACTCTCTAGGTTAGAGTACTATCAGTATAACTAGAAGTGTTAGTCATTTAATGAGGACGAACTTGACGGGCATACCATTATAAAGTATATGTACCTACACTAAGTTTTTATATATTATGATTATGTGAATTCAGTTATAATTATAAATAACAAAATATACAAAATTAATCCAACTTTTGATATGTTTCTTTTGGCGTAACATGTATCACATGACTGTTGGATAAGTTTTGAATACCTTTAGCACAGATAAATGACCCAGGACATAGGCTACTTTTCATGTTGATAAATAAAGTCACTGGCACAAATGTCAAATAAGCAAGTGAGGTGTGTAAGAATAAGCCTAAATGGCGCTCTGTTGTTCGTGCCTACCCGCAAGGGAAGCGTGAAGTTATGTATGTACCGGCACAAACCAGTATGAAATGTGAATTGTGTACCTTTGCTGCTGGGTTAGTGTTGAGATGCGGTATGAGCGCCTGCAGCGTGTCGAAGCCGTTCTTAATGTTGTAGCGTCGCTTCTGCTCGGCGTGCAGGTGCGTGCGGCGCGACTCGCGCGGGGAGCCGGCGCGGGAGCCGCGCGGCGACGGCGGCGACGCCGGGGGCGACAGCGACTGCGCACAACACACGACACTCTCAAGCGTTTTCTAAATCATAAACAAAAGCCAAAGTAAGGCCGCGTACAGACGAGCAGCACTTTGCTGTCAACGGAGCCAACTTCAGCTGTCGACAGAAGCAACTGCTGCAGTATTCGACAAGCCGACTGCTCCCCACTATGCCGACAGCATTGTTGTAGTACGCCGTGAACGTTATTGTAGTAGAGAGACAGACACAGACAGTAACAAAATGAATTTCGACGAAAAAACACTGTTGCTTCTTCTGTTCCGTGGACGTAAACGTAAAAAAATACGAAATTGTACATCGTATTCTAAGTCGACTGACAAGGAAGCGCGCGCACTGCGCTCATACTGCAGCTGCCGCCATTAGTGGGCGTTTGCTGTCCACGTGTCAACGGCAAACGCCGACAACTGCAGTTGCCTCTGTCGACAGCAAAGTGCTGCTCGTCTGTACGCGGCCTAACTGAGATACAGTACGAGCAAAACTAAAATGCTTACTTGAAGTTCGGACACGTCAAATAACACAGAGTCATAACGTTCACAGAGAGAGGATAGGAAAGAGTATTGCACTCTCGCTCGGCCGGTATCCGGACTCGGACGCTATTTCGTGCACAATACATCGTAAGGTATATGTAGTAAACGTTAATATTTTGCTGGATCAGCCCAAACTCACCGAATTAACTTCACTCGAGCGCATTAAGTTTTGCGCGTACTGTACTTTTTATCACCTTATCTTACAAAACGTCGCAGATTCATTGATTTTGAGCGTACAAACCGACCTCATAATTTTATACAAGTAAAAGGAGTTAAATGCGGCATAATTTTTTAAACAGTAATTAAAATTATCATCATATTATGATATTTGTAAGATGATAAGATCTGGCAGTTGGTTTTTGCTGGGTTTGGGTCTTTATAGTTAAGATCGGATCCCAAACAGGTGGTACTTGCATGGCATCATTCTAGGTATGCGTGAGGCTATTGAAATCAAAAACACCCAAATTTCAATAGCGAAGTTTGGTTGGCAAGTACCATCTGTTTGGGATCCGATCATCAAAACTATAAAGATGATAAGATGTTATTTTAACACTTATTCTTTTACATGTAAATAATGTTAGGTTTTATTGTAATATGTGTCCACGTCCCTACTTTATTTCAATTTAATCTTACATTATTTTGCACATATAATTACAATAAAATTATATTCTTTTTCTTAAGTTCGATTATTCATTCATCACATAAAGTTATCTATCACTAAGGACCGATTCTTATATCTTATTATACCGTACTGTTTATTTGCCTTACCTTATCGGTTAAATAACATTTTTCTTTTGAATTTTTATTTCAGACACATAAATCTATAATAACAAATTGAACAATGAAATTAAATATTAAAAATTAAAATGAGTAAATATCAATCAGTCAATCACTTCTTAATTGAAGTATTTCATTTACATAAATTTTACATTAAATTAATTATTCTACGCAGCAATCTACAACCAGCACCAATACATTTTTATTTGGTGTAGCCTGCTAGCAATGGCAGCAATTATACTGTTTTACACCTCTCAACCCTGGTCAAGAAGTTTGCAATGCCACTTCTCCGCGTAGTTCAAAACGTGTGTATAAAAATTGACATAAGCTCCAATTACAAGTAATGTTAAATTTAACCGAAGGTAGGGCGAGTGAATGAATAATAAGATATAGCAACCGGCCATTAATCATAACCTTGAATATAACATTAAAATAGTTCAAGCATACATCTGTCGTTTTGCATTCTTTTACATTGTATTTTATCCTTGGAATAATTTTTATCTAGAGAAAAATCAGCCCTTATTCTAATATTCGCAAGTACCTAGTTACCCAATGTTAAGTCTTCATGAGTGTTCTTCAAGCAAATAGACATCCGAATAACAGACTTACAGGACCCTAAGTGGTTACACGCTCCTTTAAAGGGGATGAGTCTCAAGACAAATGGCAGACATCTCACTCATACTAAACAATTTTGTAGCAACTGAAAATGTTATATTTCGCTAAGCGGTTGAGATCTTCACCAAAACGCGTAATTTTTGCGTCAAAATAAGTAATATCTTAGAAGTGTGGCTCATTTTTGCATAAAAGTAAATGATTTTTTTGGCGATTGTTTACGTTTCGATTTGCCCGTGATGAAATTCTTCAAAT
Source organism: Dendrolimus punctatus (assembly GCA_012273795.1). Classification (NCBI taxonomy): domain Eukaryota; kingdom Metazoa; phylum Arthropoda; class Insecta; order Lepidoptera; family Lasiocampidae; genus Dendrolimus; species Dendrolimus punctatus. The sequence goes on from CM022537.1 coordinate 11,605,003, forward strand.
ACTTAGTTTTTCACAGTTAAGATACGAATACTACTAGTATTTTTAGAGATATATTTTATAAATAATAAATACTTTTTTATCCACGAAAAAGCAGTCCTCGAGATCATACCGCATTGAAGTTTATATGAGTGAAGCCCTTATTTTTTTCAATAGTGATAAAGAAGAGCTGATATTACACATTCTTCTAATATGAACATTTTTCAATCTTCTAGCCAAATTAAATAAATTTTGTTAAAAGGCACAGGACTGAAAGGTCACAACGGTAATGGTATACGATAATATTGATTGATTGAAGTTTACGTTTATATAGATCACTTTGGTTGAATCATCTAAATTGAAAGGCAGTTATGGTCTAATATCAGCTTAAAAAAATCTAATCTTTGATATTACTATATACGTATGTAGATGTAAGCTTATAATTAATAACCCAAATATATTCTGTATTTCTTGTTCAATGTTGCGTTAGCTGATATTATTTTTTTAAATACGAAATTTGAAATTTTCTGTCTGAAATAAAATGTCATGAATTGATTATAAAAAAATAAAATTACTTATTGAAACAGCACTCGTATTAATATTATTTACACTAGTGGCCCCTTTCGTATTCATTTGTCTATGGAAAGAGGCTCGCATCGCTATACCTAACAATGGAATTAGCGAAAATGAACGCTCACGTGATGCGGAGACATGATGTCGCTGCCGATCGGCGAGGGTTGCCCCCTTCGGATCGGGGACTTGGTCGGGTCGCTCACTCCCGGGCTATCGTCAGTGCTGTTCAGCTTGTACAAGCTCTGAGCTGCAATGAAACGTCCGCGTGAGGTATTCACCCTTCGGGGGGCGACTTCCGTATCGCACCAAATGCGAGAGGCACAAATAGTGATAAAAAATCATTGTTCACTGACAGTGTTGCGCCGAGAGGAGTTGGGCCAGCATGACGCTGGCCTGCGGCAGGGTCGGCTCGGAGGCGACGGCGTTGAGCGGGGGCGGCCGCCGCGCCGCGCCCGCGGGGCCCGCGCCCCCGCCCGCGCCCTCCGGCCCCACGCCGCCCGAGGTCGACCGCGACCGCATGCGAATCGCGCTCTGGCTCGCGTCGCGACCCTGCAAAGTGCTCAAGTCATTCTATGCTTATTCACCGTTCATTCGGGATTTTCCGCTTATTCATGCTGGTTCGTTTAAGCGATTTTTATCGCTCGACATTTCCACAGATATCTGTAGACCAATATAAAAAATACGGAATTGTAGTCATGTCTAATGATACGAGAGATAACAAAGTAAATGAAACATAAGCCGCCTTTTTCATGCGCGATAAGATCGCAATAATGTATTACCGGATTCCGGCTAAGGTGTTACATGAATACAACGGGAAGAACGATGTTTTTCTAATTACCGTAATCGATCATCGACAATATCAAATAAGAATAAGAAGAACAGAATATAAATCAATTAAATACTACTTAAGCAAAATAACGTTTTGAGTATCCAATGATTGAGTTTGGAATTATTTCTACAAAATAATTTATTATTTAAAAACCGAATTAGAAGGATTCATTTGTAGATAGACAAGAAATACGAGGTGGCAGGTCCCGCCCACTAAAATCGAACGCGTCGCCACCACGCCTTCTGCGATAACATATTTTCATATCAGTATCTTGAATATTGCCTTCACGCAATGATCATCTACAAAGCACGAGGTTCCTTCATTGTCACAATTGCTAAAAGTAAACATTTTAGCTAAATCGTAATTTTATCAATATGACTACAAATGAATAATAAGTGAGAAATACTAAATAAAATTGAAAAAAATGTTATTCAAATAAGTATTGTGTTATTTATTAATCTAATTAGTAAAGGAAAGCTTATATGCAATAAAAAAATATCTTATTTAAAAAGCACGTGTTCATGTGCAAGAGAATAAAACCGAATACTTACCCTGGCAACATGCTTTGCGCCGGTGGCGTCGTGAGATGGGGCTGCGATCGGGGAGTGCGCGGGCGCAGGCGTGGAGGGGGCGGGCGCGGCTGCGGCCGCCGGCGCACTCACCGTCCAGTCGGCGTTGAGCTGCGCGCCCAGCGGCAGGCTGTGCGAACGAAACTGCTCCTTGCCCCCGCCTATAGAGCGAGTCGATATACTCGCACCACTACTACTTGAACCACTCGAACCAGGCACCTGTACCATCCCACGTTATTCATAAAACACATTCAATTGACAAGTCTTGTTTACCTACTTTATTTCTGGAAAAAGAACTTACATACCAAAAATTTAATTTAACAATAAGAAAAGATAACCTTTCAAACGAACTCACTTTCATATAATATAAACATTAGTAGTGATAATTAACATTATCACGTTTTTAGAGTAAAATTGCTAGAGATACTGATTAAGATACGAGTGATTGAAGAACAAAGACACTTACTTGCTGATTATTACTAGAAACTAAAGGCGGTGACGGCATTTTGAATGATCTCGTGTTCGTTGTCGCAGCCGACTTGCCCTTGTACGCATCGACGGGGTTCGGCTGCAAGTACTGTATCTGGTGGGCGGGCAGCTGGCGGGCGGGGGCTGAGCGCGCGTCGTAACCCTGACCCGCCACTTGGACTGGTCCGTGGCCTATACTTTGCCCATAACTCTGGTACTGGTTGTTTGTCATCTGGTTCGCGTAGTGGCTCACCCTCGGCCGCGACTTCTCGCGGTTGTAACCGCTCCGTCCTTGTATCACAATAGTCGACGCGTATTTTGAATTATGCACCGGTTGCTGCAATAGCGACACTGTTTCTGGTGCAGTCTGTGATGGCGGAACTGTGAATTACGAAAAAAAAATCTGATTTATATTCAACTCACAATTATCCATATCTACTGAATTAGTGATATTGAATTTATCTTACCTGCGTTATATTTGGTGTAGCATGGTTCTGACTGGGTATTTATTTTAGGGGCATTCACATACTGAAGCCTATTAGATTTTCCCATGTACATGTTAGAGTGCATTGGTGAATCTGTTTGTTCGGCATTTTGTTCATATACTATTGTTTGGTATGACGGTAGCATATCTTGAGCATTTATCAAATTATTCGACATTCCAGTCTGACTATACAGCCTACCGTTGTCGTACATCCGCATTTGTTCATTTTTGATGCTTTGATTCGACATCGACATCATTTGAGTATTGTTACTTGTGCCTTCAAAGTTAAAGAAAATCCAAGTTTAATTTTAAAGGTTAAAAGCTGAAATGATAAATCAAAAGGGACTGATCATACCATGTATAGACATCTGACTGGTAGGCATTGTGACTGTACTGGAGCTTGGACTCCCAGACATGAACCCCTGTGTACTATAAGAGTCCACTGACATTCCACTTCTGTACAACACGTCTTCCGACTGAAGAGCGGTCTCTTCAGGAACTGGGGGTAACCGAGGCGTAAGGAGATCTGGAAAGGAATTTCATGTTAACTAATAAATTAGAAAGCTATATATGTGTAACTGCACTGAATATGTTCCACTCCACATACCTTGTAGAGGTTCTAATGTGTCCATAAAATCCTCTAAATTAGGTTGCAATGGACCCAAGCTTGGTTGAATGAAGTCTGCGATACCTGCTCCTTTCGCTATAATACAATCACAAACTTAATTAATATTCAATTATAAAGAGTATACGACAAAGACGACTGAGAAGAAAGAAAGACTGCAATATATATATCAATTTCCAAGATGTCTTACAAAATTTATGAAATAGAACAATTTAAGAACAGGGTTACATTAAATTAAAAAGCTCCTTTGAAACATTTTAATTATTTCAATCGAGTTTTTAGGATGTTTTAAAATTTTATTAATTTAGAGTTTCTGTCACTGCACTAGCCGTAATCATAGATACAATGACTTAGTCGTCAGGGGGTCTATTGTAATATCTGACATATGTGACCTAGCTTAAAAAATAAAAACGAGTTTAATTCGTTAAAACCTAGTTATAGCTGCATACAACAGTGATGGAATGAAAAGGTTCGCCAGTTTTCAAGTTGATTCATTTAACGTTCCGGGAGCATATTATGTTACTTTCCAAATTAAGTCACGGAATAGACTGTTCCAAAGAAAATTATGTCTTACTGTTTGACAATAAAGTTTAGTTACTTATATCAAAGTCATTTTCGATCTTGTCTAAGAATATTGTTTAGAGATAAAAAAATAATATTGGTTTTAATATTTATGATAAGCGTAGTGGTTACATCCTCTTTATTTCTTATTGTTATTCTCAATTTCTGTCATTGTCAATAACACATTTTTCTTTTTTCACGTTTCTATATTTTATAAACGTAATATTTATTAAAATGTTGGTAGTTTCTTCTACTCGTGCAAGCAAAAGTCCACTTTAGGGTGACGAACCTCTTCATACTGCGCCTGTACAAGTTGCAAAATTTAAGAAAATTTGATATACCGATTTCTCTGCAATCCGGAAACGCGAAAGGTTGATGATTGGTGATAGTAGAGAAGAGCGTATCAGTCATGAAGTTTAGATAGTCCTCGTCCGTGAGCATATTCGCCGCGAGGTCGCTGCACTGCGAGAACGATTCCACAGTATCCATATCTGATATCTATACGCCATCAAATTATATAAAATCATTAATTCTTCACAAATATTTTCAAATAGCAGCCGAAAAAAATTATAATTTACCGCATCCTGGATGGAAGTGTCTCCTTTTCCAAGGAGTCGCATTATATGAAACTTGCGCCATTTTTTATATTCTGCTATAACTGCCTCCGCCCGTCTTTTCCAATATTTCCCTTCTAATATTGTTGTCTAAAATAGAAAATTACAAAACGCATTAGCGCTTACGTACAAATATGTTGTTGCGGGCAAACACTTTCTATGATTATTACTCAGATTAAAGGGTAAATGTTCACGATAATAGTCATATAAATTATATTATTGCAAACGTGTTTGTTCTTGGAACAAATACATTAGCAAGTTTCTTTTGAGTTACATCAGTTTAAAAATATAAATTTCTTGCTAAAAATAGCAACAAGTACGGCGTCGCGTCAATGACATTTACCCTCATTCATTAATATCATTATTTGCGTTATCGGGTACTATACCTCTGGTTTCACGTGTGTATCAACATCTAACGGAGACGCAAACTGGCATACCAATGTGTTTTGTTTCTTTATGACTGCAAACATTATATATATTATTATATTACTTTCGATGAAGCGTCCTGTATCATTTTAGTGCATTTAACCATTGTTCTGTTGCAAAAACATAAAATTACGCTATCATTTGCAGCGGACCGTTTAGTCCGAACTTTAAAATACTCTATCTTGCAATGCAACAATGATAATGTCGACTAAATGCTACAGAAGTCGATGAAATCTTATATTTAGAAAGAGAAAATACACGAAATATCAAAATTACAAAATATCTGTTTGTCTATTTACTACTGGGCCGAATTTGATGCGGTTTTCGGTGTTCAAGAGCGAATTTTTAGACTTCAAACCTGTGCTACATTATATCCTGGGAATTTTCCCGGGAGCGGTTCGTAGTGTTTCGGTTGCTTAAAATTAGCTTACTCCGACAAAGTTTTCACTAAAACCATACTTTACATTGTTTTTTTAATGCTGCGATACTTTGTGTCGCGGGAATCCCGTGAGAATTTAAAGTCAAGCATGGACACAGTCGTGGGCATGTCGTACTAACCATATAAATATATACTATAATAAATCTGTAAATGGTTCGAATTTGTACAATGCGTTTCAAAATGTGAAAAACATCAGGGGGATTTATTCGGATCAGGAGATCCCGAATATACAATTTTTAGAATTTTTGTCTGTCTGTCAGTTACAGCATCACGTGAAAATTACTGGACGGATTTGAATGAAACTCGACATAGAGAACTAGCTTATATTTCGAAGCATAAATTAGGATACTTCATCCCAATAAATAACGTCGTTTTCGTGGGTTACATAAAAGTATGCTGCTGCAATCGGGTGTTTTAAATTAAAAATACCTACGTTGTCATAAACAACCATATCATTAATTGTATTGCTTTAAGTCAGGTTGGTCTCGACTCACCTCCGTATAGCTGGGCACTTGTGTAGACTGTATATAATGTATGGACTTAACAAAACACAGAATATATTAAAAATTAAAAATAAGTTCCACTGGAGAACACTTTGAAGGTCCGACATATAAGTAAAAAAATATTTTACTTCCTGATCTATGTACACCGCTTCGCAACGTGTTATTGCTTTTAAGAAAAGGAAGCAACAAGAAACTCCCCAGCAACACGTCTAGCTAAAAATCGTTTTTCTTATTTATCTAGCTTACTTTTTTTTAAATCTTTATACAGAATTACTTTTCGAACAATTAATGGAGTTGTAGCAAACAGTGCATACTCAGTAAGACAAGGACATAAAAAAAGGAAAGAAAAATATTATTATAGCAGTTGTAATAATAATATGATGTAGTAAAAAAATGTATTGCAACATATCTTTACATACATTTCTTATATGTTTGGCAAGATAAAAACGTTATACAAAAGATAGTATAAGCGGCTGGAGGGAGCTGCTATGAAGAAATGAAGTTTGAATATTATCAGTCTATTACTATGGCTGATATTGAAATTTTAATATACTTGTATTGTTTATAGGCGCTCAAAATTAAATGATTACGAATATAAATTATACTATTAAAAATATATTGGCAGGCAACCGTAACAATATCGATTTCCTTAAGTGTTCTCTAAGAGACTCCCGAGGGCCAAGTAGTAAATTGACTTTACGGATCTTTTAATATAGTTTCTTAAGTCAGCAGCATTACCCCAAAGATACCATACCATAGGAACCATAGGACATGATACTATGAAAATAACGAAAATAAACTAGTCTAATAGAATCTTCGTCAGTGACCTGTCTACTTCTTCTGAGTGCATATTCAGAATTAAGTTTTTCTGAAAGATTAGATATACGAGTATGAGCGCCCCACTGGAGCTTTTGATCTAGATTTTAGGTAATGCCTAAGAAAACAGTGAATCTACTAGGTTAAGTCTAGTGTCGTTATGCGAAATATTAACATCGTATTCTTTTATACTGGGCATAAATTTAACACATTTACTTCTGTTCGGATTAAGCAATAAATTATTTACGGTAAACCACACTTAGATATTTCATTCAAGGCGTTGTTTACGTCGTCAAAGTTCTGTTTATTTCTATTCCATTCTATTCTTTTTGGTAATGGCTCCGCCTTTGGCATTGATTTTGCCAATGTGAGAGTAAAAGAGGCAGGTGTTAGATATCGAAGTTAAAAAAGACAAATTTTGATGGACGCTATTCTTGTTCTGGTAACCTGAGGCCAAGTCCGTTGCTCGCGTTTTCCGGAAACATAATATCTAATGGAAACTTTTCGGAATCAAAAGTATTCTATGTTTTTCCCCGTATTCAAAAATATTAGACTTTTATGAAATCAGAATATTGCCAAAGCCGTAATGAAGGATCAAACAAATATACAAAGACCTATAATAAAGTTTACATTTAATTATTATGGTTTGATCAATGACAGCAATCTTAAGAGTTGTATATATACTCGTACGTAAAATAAAATTCCAGTGCAAAATTACTTAGCCTAATAGAAGTAGGACCATTATATATATATATATATATATATATATAGATAAGATTAGGGACGATGAATTTACGTCATTTCATTTTATAAAACCTTGTACATTGAGTTTGATTAATATATATCACAACCCATATTTGAGTCGTCGATTTACAAGAAAATGTTATGATTATGATAAGTATTTCGTCAAATTCGCATATGTATTAAAATATTTATCAATGTAATTTTCCTCGCAACTTGATCACTTGGCCATGACATTATGGTACCTACTACATAAAATGTATAAAAAAGATTATCTTATATGAGTCGCATAAAAACTTTTTGCAAAAGTACAGCGACTCTTTTTTCACGTTTATTATTATGATTTAATAAGCAGACCCAACGCGTAATTACCTTACGTTGACCATAGCAGCAATGAAGAGGAGATATCATCTATCTAAAAACTTACCCACATTTCACTCGCTTTGTTGATACAGTTGGTATACCGATTTACAAGTAATAAGACTAACAATATTATTTGAATAATAATAAATATACCCCACATGTTCCCAAATAATAATATATTATTTGGGAACATATGGGGTATCTTATTTTTTTTTTCTCTTTTTTCAAAATTACCTAAAACCTATTTCATGGTTTCTAAGTCTACCAGGATTTTTATGATCTTATATCTATTTTCATTTCATTCCAACTTTTGAAAAGTTACAATACGTATATGAATCACAGTATGTACTTTAATATAAATCTACAAATATGTAGGTTTAGATAATATAATAATACTTTAATTTATACGGGAATGGGAAATGCATGGAACACTAATTTTGTCTAATGGTAGATATTTTTTTTTATCTTATGTTGGATTCATTAAATATTCATTTTTGCTATACTATTATTCTGTTAACCAAGAAAAATATTTAAATGAAATGAATTATATTATGTAAATATCTTCAATTTCTTCATACATAATATAATTCATGTAATTCTTCATTTGTTTAGGTATTGGATATTGTACCCTTATGGAGGAAAAAATCGGGCAAGTGCGTGGTAATCCATCAATGTTTATGTTATTTAGTTACGGAACTATAAATAGCATTTTATCGAAAATAGCCTATATATCAAAAACTGCTGAACGGATATTGTCTAAAAAAGTTTTCGTTGAGAATGTTTTGGAAGCTCCTAATTTATTTTTTCACTTTTTCGCTTCACAGTTCAGAATGGAGGCAACATTTTTATGATTTTAGAAGCTAATAACTCTCCACCTATACGATTTAAATAGCGTCATTAAAGAATGTTGTCATAATTATTTTGAACTCTGACTATCGGCACCCAACACGACTATGTTTAAAATAAAATTATAATATATAAAAATACTATTAAAATACTATTGATTGGCGCCAGACTTCAACTCCATAATTATCATGATCCATACAGATCCAATAAGTTTTAGAAAAAATAATTGTGATATATTCAGGCATGAAGAAAACATAAAGGTTTCGTTTTTGCCAGATACCTACGAAACTCCAAAACGCCACTGTCAATCATCACGAGCGATTTTAGATTTTTCTTTTACGCCGTAAATTGAACGTCAGAAAAGACAACAAAAAAATCGTGGCTACATTCTAATGCGTTTAAAAGTTGCTTACTTTTTCAGTAAGTATTAAGTAAGAATTGCGATATTGTGAGCCAATTTCTCAAATTAAATTTGCATTTTAATAGATACAACTGACACACATTACGTGTATATTACATAAAATGTCGTTCTACTTCATCAAACCAAACCAAGTTTAGGTACTAAAATATATTATCTATGTTCAATATTAAACTATAGTACTCGTATAAGCCGAATATAGATTTTCGATATGCAAATTTATTAAATTAATATCAATACAGTAATTATTGTAAACGAAACAACCTCGTGTTTTATTCTTAGGTTGGGTTGGGTCACTGATATCGTAGTTGACATCTTAAACCTATGTTTATAAAATAAATTTCATCCACGCCGGTGCCGAGGGTCATAATTTAATAACTATTGACAATATCGAATTGTTGATTTAAGTGGGGTTTACTCCTCTTTTCCTGAAGCTATCCACATAGAAACCATTGGCTGCGACTTAACAATCCGGTACACAAATTTTAAGTAGTGGGTGAGCGTAGTGGGTTTGGCGGAGGTATACTTACTTCCATTACAACCCCTAAGGTCCGGAGGTTTTAATTTTTTTAAATTTTTAAACATAGCATCAGTTATTTTTGTTGTAAAATTGTGTCACTTTTGATAATAACAAAGCGTGATTTGAGTTTCTGAATGTACTCACGAATTGTTTATGAATGTGCTCACGAATTACATGTAACCACCAGAACTCTTTGTAAAACTAAAACTGTTTTTAATGTAGAAATGATACGTCGGCCGCTGTGCCGCGCCAGCGATATACGAAGACCGACTTTTAACCATTTACTATTTATTTTATACACACGAACAGTCGGTTAGGTAGGTTATTTGCAGACCAAAACGTACGAGCAGAGCGAGCGTGCCGCGGAAGCGGCCGGCGAGTGCCAGAACCGACTGGTTACCATTTACTATTAATTTTATACACACAAACAGTACGAAGACTTGTCTCATATGAAACATTTGTTTTATTTATCAATTTACGACGACTAGCACGTTGCTTTTTTAATATCACAATAAATCAACATATTAATGATATCAATTTTTAAGTACATTGCAGAACATTTTTTCTTTAATATTGGTTAAATATAAATAAATGAGGTTACTTGAAATTCGTCTTTATTGGTCGCCATTTTGAATGGTTACTCTTGTGGTATATGTGCTCTATTGTGTTTTTCTTCACTTTTATCCAATTAAGCTGGTTTTTGGTTCTTTTTATGTCGATTACTGGCTTTTTTTTGGACTTTGAAAAGATTTTTCAACTTTGAATTTATGATAGAAGTGCAATATTATCGAAAAAATAAGTGAGGTTATGTTTATTACAAAAAAAGTCTCCGGACCACGGGGGTTGTAGTAAAGGTAAGTATGCCTCTCCCCCTCGCCATTTCGCCACCCCGCTACTTAAAATTCGTGTACCGGAAAGCTATACATTTACCAAACCATTATGTAGTAGAATAAAAAGCTTTCTAGTTTTTTTAGCAAGCTCCCAATTTATCAGTGCAATATTTTGGCGTCAAAATTAATATAAAAATAATGATATATTTTTTTATAAAGATTACTTTTCCATGACAAAAATTATCCTGTGCCGTTCATATTTTAAAACAAAGAAAATCAAGCAAAGGATTTCTAAAAATGTGGACAATGCAATATAAAATTACTGTGAAGAAGATAGATGTTCTTTTTAGCTCATGTGGATAATGATCACAGAGCAATCTAGTTTAAGCACATTTTGGTCTGTTACCCATAACACAAATACGAAACTATGGGTGCACCTGCAACTGCTAGACACTAAGTCTGGTGTGCACCAACTTTTAACTGATGGTTAAAATAAAATAATCGCCAAAAATGTATGAAAAGACAGTAATTATTTTTGGTTAAGCACCGGTTAAATTTTGGTGCACACCAGCCTTAGTCTGTGAATATTGTACTTTGGGTTTTATATAAATACTTTTGCACTACAACTCGAAAATGTATGGAACATAATATTAAATTTTCTGCAATTACAGTGCTCATATATATTCATTCATTTGTTTAAATAATATGCACATGAAAGTAGGACCAGAAATATAAAATACTGCTAGGCTATAATTATGCAAGCTCTGTCGCAGACGGCAAACAGAGGTTCAGAGGTGGCGCTTTGCTCATCTCATCCTGGTAACATAGTGGGACTGGGAGGTCGTCGAACCCTCCCGATAAGCCACACCCAGTGCAGTGGGGTGTTCTGGTCTCAGGATCCCCCCCCTCCTTGTTAGCTAGCGTCGAGGTGTCGCGGCAGTCATACCCATGGTTATGGTCCCATAGCGCCTCATCATAATGCAGAGCGATGCTGGTAGGTTTAGTGGGTAGTCTGGTGGTCAATGCTTGCAAGATCAATGCCGAAACTTGTGTGCAAACCAGAAGCCGGGAGTCCCACATCTTATCATATAATATATAATTATAGTATAATTATGCAGTTTATCATTCAGACACCAACATAGTATTTTAATGTGATTTTCCAACAGCTTCCCTTCTAAATATCAAGTAGATACTTAACAAAAAATAGTTCTTTCTACAGTTTTATTTCAAATTCAGTTTACAATATGAATGAATAGTTATTAAAAGCTAGTATATGTACATAAATCAGCTTAGAGACATTTTTATGTTTGCAGTAATAATACACACACAGTGACCAAAACAAGTTTGTGCTAGCTACCAAGCACCTCATACAATCACAATTGTCACTTATAAATTGCATTGGAACACAACAATCTAAATCAAACATATTATGTAATATTCAGAAAAAAATAATGAATATTGTAAACTTACATTGCATGTGCCAGCATCTCCATATGACGTTGTTTAATCTGATCTTGTCTTTCCACCGAAGTTTTATACCTTTGAACCGATTCCATTTTGGTGATGTTAGTTTTTGTCTGAAGATATTAAAACAAGAGAAAAGATTTGTCAAATGATTGTTTACTCACCATGACTTGCCTACACCCACTTGTCACAAAGGAACATTTGAAAAGAACACCCTAATAATCATATTAACTATAAAATTTCTGGAGTTCATAAGGATCATCTTTGACCGAAAATAATTGAAAATATACATGATTAAAATATGAAATAAAATTACACACTTTTACTAAAAGTACAGAGCTAAAGATAAAACTGTACTGTAGTAATATAAAGTGTCAGACGATCAATGCTGGTTTGTTATCAGTGTTGCTATCAATAAGTGATCTTAAGCTTATTGCAAATAACATTTTGATAAGCATATAACATACAGCATATCTTATCTACAGTCTCTACCTGTGCAAACAATTGAGTCTGAACAAAAATTAGATTAGTTACAATAAAACTACCTGTTATTACAAATTCATGTACACTTTTAATAAGGATCTTAAGTTTTGTTAAACATTATTAAATATTAAACAAAAACATATTCATTGAAATATAAACTTTTATCCTTACTAACTTTAACATTTATCCCAACATAATTCATTTTCAAGAAAATATTTTGATAAAATCATCTAAACATATTATCAACAAGGCCACAAGCAACACTAGGATGACAAATAGTCACAATAAGTAAAATCAATATTTACAATTATATGTTCAGTGTACACAATCAATCATTACAGTTACCTGAAAACTACTAAGTAAAAATTGTCACCTAGACCTGTTGCTAAAAACTTTGATACAGAATAAATCATAACACGAAAACTAAAGAACACAACTAAAACAGCCATTCCAACAGTTAAATTTACAATTTTAAAAAACATGCCACATATCAAAAGTCACAAAAATCATATTGATCATTTTTTTAACTAAATGAATCTTCATAGTCTAAGTTATCTGAATAAGTGACCTGTGTCTTTTATACAAACTATGATGACCTCCTCTTATCTTTGCACACAAAACCTAATGGAAACATACAGCTTCCTCTTTTTTGTTATATTAATATTTAATATAATAAATATTAATAAACAACTATTTTAGAAAGCTCAGTTAATTTTGATAATATTTTATACTTTTTTGTAATTTATGTCAACTCTATCAAGAATTTCTTTATCTAAACTACTAAGTGCAATATGGAAGTTGTCAAATAGTTGAGAGGAAAATTACTAGCTCTGTTAATACAAAGTATCAATATGATATGAATTAAAAGAGACACTAGAACTATTTCAGGACAAAGATTTTTTATTCATTGCATGTGAAAATATTTTTAAAACCAACATTCCGTTTGGAAGAAAATTATACAAATAAAATTCCTGTAAATATTTGTTATTTTACATGATGAAAAAAATTAAAAAAAATCATTTTCTACGAATTAAAAACACTCAGAAAAATAAATTACTTTGAATCAGGATATAATTTAGAGAAAAATGCTACCTGTTTTTCTCAAAATAAATATCTTCATTCAAAGTTATTAATATGACCAGGTACAATGGCACGCATAAAATAACATAAGATAAATAGGCTCACCTGTAAGCTAAAGTCATACATTTAAATAACTTTGTAAGGGAGATTTCAATAGAAAGTTGTTGATGTTGTTTACTGTCTTCCTTTTCAAAAGGCGTAAATGCCTCCGTTGTTCCGGGAACTGTGTATGTGGCAACAACTGAAACTTTTTGCATATTCTGCTCCTCGTCAGGAACAGATACCAAGTCGTCGAAGTCATCCTGGGCTTCAGCCTCAAAATGTGACACCATAAAGTGACCAGAATGTATAGTCTCCTTTTCAGGACGACTATGGCGTTTACTCACTTCGTTCATAATAATTCTACTTAGTCTATTACAAATGAAAATACTAACTCCAACTTAATTAAATTGCGTTTGATTGATTTGAGATCTATCAACTTTTAGACTTAGCCATATTTTTACATGATTATATTAATATTATGTCATGTCAGTAGTACTAGTAGTAGTAGTAGTAGTAGTAAACAATGGTAGGCAAGGGAATCTTAGAACATACAGCCGTTTCTGATTTAATTAATTAATGTCTTTATATTGCTCAGTTTAATTAATAATAGTTTTTAAAGGGCTTAAATTGCAATCATATCATCTATATTACCTGAAAAAAACACTGCCTTCGTTAGTCTATTTAGTATTTAATCACCATTTTACATTTTAACCTTCTAACGCTCAGTTTTTGTAACGCTTTCGTGAATTGAACGCCCAAAGTCTTTAAAAAAGGTTGCAATGGTAAAACCCAATACTTTGAATATGAAAATTGTGTCTTACAGTAAGTAACCTCACGAGTACGATTTTTTGTCTTGTCTCAGGTAAACGAGGACAATGGAAAAAAAGAAAAAATGGATAATCTTATGGTAGGCCTTTGGGTCAAAAACACTGGACTTAAAACAACATTCTTCTTACATCAATTTTTTTACATTGAAAAATATCAAAAATAAAATTGAACAAAAACCAATTTCATAACTATAATAAACAACAAATCCTTGTTTATAGAAACATTTACTTTATTATTATTTATTTAAAGGTAAATGGTATAATTTAATAGGTAATGGAGAATTTTCGTAAATCCAATCTGATGATATCACCAAGGAACATATTACTCATACTCTGTGACGAGAGCTAATCACTGCATAGAACACTAGTACTCTCTAACGAGAGAATCACTGGCTTAAAGGTCTAGTTGCCAAGCCATAAATATTTTAAAAAAACGAGAGAATCACAGTGACGTTGACATTTGTATAAATCGTTCATATTTCGTACAGCGTTGCCAGATGGGGGATTACCTGAAATTCGGGGTTTTTTTGACGTCTGGGGGGAGATTCGGGGGTGAAGATTCTTTGGGTAACATTCGGGGGAAATAGTTTGTTGCGAGAAATTTTGGAGAGATATTTTAAGTATCAATAATTCATCTACAAACACAATTCTCATCACTACAATTATTATATCTAAGTCACAATACGGTATTATTACTTTATCTTAGAATTATACTCTACTAGTGAATCGTACTTCAATTCAATAGTTCATTTTAATCATTCAATTCATTCGTTCGTTCATTAAAGTTATTTATTTATTATGCCGTCTCTACTCTTATGCGTTGTATCCCATAGGCTACTTTCCGTTAGAGACTCACAATGATCACGTTCACAACCGCGGTTTTTGCCGTTTCACTTATTTGCTGACGTCACAATCGTAAACTCAAGTGGAATGGTTATTTAACGCACCTATTGACACGGGTCGTTGTGAGCGCCTCGTGAACAAAAATGATGACGTCATTAGTGACGTTTTCGCTACGACGGTGGTTTTGCTTTTTTCTATCTCCTTTAAAATAAGTAAAAACTGTTTTGCGGTTTTTTTCTCAAAAAGCTAATTTTTGGGTTTTTGAAAAAAAATTGAGGGTTAATTGACATGGTCATCTGGCAACGCTGATTTCGTAATTTTTTATCATTCTAACATAGTAAATTTTTTTTAGATTTTTTTGTTCTATTAGTAGGTATTACATAGATGTCACTGTTCAATTATCCAATGATGAATATTTTTTCTTATACGCATTGTTTATACTGTTTAAGAAATATTTGATATGTTTTTATGTTTTTGCAAGCCATATCCGCTAACAAATATATTTTAAAGTGTAAATTCTAGTCTTCACCTTTTTCAAATTATAAAGCTCTTTTTAACTTTAATTAATAGATTTTAGATGAATTGTCGATTTACCAAAAACTTATTTCAAAAATGTCAATTATGTCAAAATCAAAATGACATTCCGACTGATACAAGTTACATTCGTGAACATAATATGTACTTTGTTTGTGTTTTGATTATTTTTCGATAACTTTGTTTGATTCCTGGACTCCAAAGACTTCGCTTATCACGTTTACTAGTGTTCTGTGATCACGTTGGACATACATGCGTAACATGTACCCTGAACACCAATTTGCCTAACGATTTGTTTTCTGATGACTTGGATTATGGCTTCTTCTAAAAGAGGTTGTTGTGTGCCCAGATATGGTAAAACTTGTAAGTACATCATCTTAACGGCACCAGATTAGATGTGGATACAAATTGATTTATGTATGATCTTTTTATATACTATACTATATATAATAATATGGTTATTTTAATTTGTTATAAAGTTTGAACCTGGATCTGGAATTCTTTAAAATTGTAGAAAATGAGTTCTCCAAGACCAAATTCATCGCCCAAATTCAAAAACTTAAACTTTCGACCGAAACAATCTCCACAAGAGATAAAAGAAAAAATGAGAAAGGTTTGTAAAAATAATTATTTTAAAGACAACTGTTAAACGATAGATTTCAATAATATTTATATGATGAACCTCTTTTGAATTATAGTTATTATAATACCAGCGACGCATAATATTTTAGTGTTGTGTGTTTCAGAATTATAAAACAAAAATTCAAAATTGTCGAGATGTACTTCTTGATAAATTTCGTGGACAAGTTCCCGAGAAAAATTTATGTAACATTACAGAATTTTATAAAAATATGTTTAATTTCCCCATTGAGACTAGTAATGAAGAAGAAACTGAAGTTTTTGAAGAGGTCAAAAAGGAATTACTTCATGAGAAATGCAATGGTAAATGGGTGCGGTATAGTTATATGGCATTTTTATTTATTATGAATAGATCCGAATTGTTTACTATGTTAGAAGGCCAAGGTGGCCAAGGGAAATGCAGCAGAAGTCCTGCCTTAGCCTTGTGATTTTTTTAAAAACCAGCCAAATCAGCTTTATATATCAATAAATAAAAATGTCATATAACTATAACTCAACCAAATTCTTTCCTAGATCAAGATTAAACTTATTATTTCATTACAGTAAGGCAATATGTTATATTTAGCCATTGAGCTATTCACATTATCAGTTAATTTTAAATTTATGCAATAAGAAGTAAAAGAGATAACAATTAGTGACAATTTAAACCTGTTATTCTTCTGTCGCTATAAATATATTTTGATATGAACCATCACATGTATTTTGACCACATTGCATATTTGGACTTTGACATCGGCAGATTTCTGTATACTGGCTGATAAAGATTTAATAAGTTTATAAAATATCCCTTCACTGTACACAAAAATCATTTTGGTAAAAGTAGAAGCCTTCATCAATTTCATAATCAAGAATAAACTCAACAGACAACATAGAATAATTAAGGAGTTAAAGTTAGAGACTTAAATTCTATTTAAATTATCTGCTTTTGTAAACTAGTGGTTTTCCAACTCAATGACATAGGGCCTATTTTGTGTGCGAAGATCACTTCTCCAAGTAGTCTACCAGTTTCTTGACATCGCTGAACACTTCTCGGAGGCTACCTCGTGTGTCCAGATACTTCGCCCTGTGGCCTCGTGTTGAGCCACCTCCCCCTCACATTGAAGCAGGATGTAGGTGGCTGTTTCTTCTGTGTCCAGACATGGTCTACATAGGGGGCTATCAGTGACACATATATTGATAAGATTAATAACTAGTCTCAGCCTGGATCCAATGAGCATTAATATACTCCTGGAAGAAATCACAGGTTTGCTTTAGGCAGTTTAGCTTGCCTGCAAACCTCCAGGTTGTTCCAAAGTTGTTGATGTAGTACCTTGTTCTTTGATTTATGTAGTTTCCAAACCAACGGTGTGGAAAAGGCAGGAAGGTTTCAGTCTAACTTGTAGGGTTTTGGATTGTCTACTCACCAGTTGACCTGCCGTATCATAGCCTCAGGCATCACTGTGACCCTTGATCCATTCATTCAGAGCTGGAGTGCCATTCACATATTAAATTTAAATAAATAACCCTGGTGGTAAGAGCTTGAAGTACTGATACTATCAGAGAGTGTTCTGATACTCTGATCATGGACATCTCTGGCTATGAACTCTATAGCTGCAAGTAGGGCTCCCATGTTCTCTGCTTGATATACTGCATCAAATTTACCCATTAATACATACATATATAACTTCACGCCAGGTCCCTTGCGGAGTAGGCTTGAACAACAGAACGCCATTCAGGCTTATTCTTACACATTAGTATTGTTGTTAAGTGTCCCATGCCTGAGTCCGAGATATTCTTTGACCCATCAGTATAAAAGTTAAGCTCATGACAGGAAATAAACTGTTGTTACCTTCCACAAGTTCAACCTTGTATTTATTGTCGAAGAGTGACCATTCTGACCATGCTTAATGCTAACAAGGGCTTACCTTGTCGAAATTAAAAGTTTTCAGGTGGTTTGATCTCAGGGCTGCCAATACGGCCTCTTGTACAAACTGAGCTACTTCTAAGGCCATGGTGGGCTTTGTGCTCATGCATTCTGTCACAGCACAGCAGGCTTGTTTTTGTAGTCTGTAGTTTGGCTCTAAGGTTATCCCTAGATATTTAACCTCCTTTGATGGTTGAAGTGTAGTTCCAAAGAGATATATATTGTTACGTGCGAGTGGGGGTACGCACTTGTGGATTGGAAGAAAACACCAGTTTTTAACTAAACACTTTTATTGACTTACTCAGCCGCACGCAATACCTCTCTGCAGGGTTGCCCCTATACGCACGACTAGCGATGTACAGTCCCGACAACAAGGTGTCTCGCTCACAATACCGTCGCCGATATTACGTAGACCACCAGCTCCTGCTACTGCAGTGCTCACCTTCACCTCCGATATTGGCGCGTGTAGCTCGCTTCCGGTTCGTCTTTCGTACTTCGCTAAGCTCCTCCTTCACTTAACTGACCACTCAACTTGTCACTAAAATCACCACTATACTTGTGTCTTCTTTTGAACATCTCTTCCAACTCTTTCATATCGCACTTGTCGCTCACTGTCTTGAACTGAATTCAACTCTAAATGCCCGGTAGGCGCACCTTATGCTGTTTATATACCCGGAAGAATTTTCTAGAACCCATCTATCTATCTCTGTCTCTTCCTTCCCGAACCTTCTGTTCGGGAACTTTCGTCTATCTCTTTCTAACATCCATCTTTCGTTCATCGTCTATCCCTTTCTAACATCTGTCTTTCGTTCATCGTCTATCCCTTTCTAAATATAACCGTCCTTGTCTTTTCCTTGCAGAATGTTCTAGTTTTTTCTAAAAGTTCTAAAACTGATTTACGCTGCTGGACAGTTCTACCCTCGGTCGCCACAATATAGATATATGCCTGAACTACGCTACCAGTCGAACTTGTTTTGAGTTACTAACGCATTATATTAAAATTAACATATCTAAAGTTAGGATATATATACGTGAATTATCGCTAAAGTTAATGTCACAAATCTTAAAAACATAATCCAAATAGTGTTACAGTGTAAAACGAATTATTATTGGAATATTTAACGAAACAAAGTGTAGTCTGTACTTCTTGGTTTTCATCTGTGAATTTGGTGTATGGGGCACTTTAAAAAATATTGATCCTATTGTCTATAAATTTTCTTCTGGTACATCATTACTATTGTATGTATGAATTGTTTTTTATAACATTTGTATTCTATTTTTTATTTACAGGTGGTTAAATGAATATGAAAAATTTGAAATGGAGATACAGAGTTGTTAGCAATGGAACAAGATAATGTGATATGTCCATATGTCAAATAGAGAACTTTAAATTAATTAATGAACATCTGTCTTGTTCTCAATGTGAAATTAGTTTAAAGACTGAAAAGTCTTTAGAAGATATAAAGATGCTAATATTAAGCAATTTGGAACTACATTCAACAGTTTGTAGTCATGAACCACAATTTAATGTAATAATGGAGCCCAGTAGACCTCATATGTATCTCATATGTGAAAGCTGTAGTGAAATGAAATTGATTATATAAATGTCATTTATAAGCTTGTATTGCATGATGTTAAAATTAACATGATTAATAGTCATAAATGTGAGATAAAAAGTTGTTTCAAGTCTAGAGTCATTCAATAGTCATACTTTATTGTTGATAGATTTCAAAAATATAATAGAAATAGTAAATAGAAAAGGTGTATGGTGCCTATGTCCGGAATGTACATTTTGATTGGCTAATTTAAATTTGAAAAATGGTACATTGCATATTGAAAATGACTATTTTTTATTGAATCTCAGATATAACAGATTAATTTTGTAATATCAATTCTGTTAGTTTGAATTTCTTCTACTTTTCAAATTAACACTTTATAAATTGTTTAGGTTTAATTCTTTGTTGGGCGCAAGTTCACATTTTCGTTACTTTTGAATATTGCTTATTAATGGCACCTATAATTTAATTTATAAATTGCTGGTAAACTGCTGATTAATTGATTAGGCACTCAATAGATCAGGGTTGAAGGTCAGACCAGTGATTATTGAATTGTACTATAAACTGTTAATTATTTATGCTTTATATTATATTAAGTTATATCTCTTGCTAAATGTTATTTGTATTTCATAATTTGTTAGTGTATATATGTGTAGTTGAATAGACCAAAGCCTTTGCCAGTCTAGTTCGCTGGAATATAGAGGTTCCAGGGTTGATTCCTGGCATGGTAAACAAACTTTTCCTCTGTTACTGTAGCTGGGTATCTGGGACCCATTCCAGACACTGCCATAGCCACTCCGGAGCTGACCTCTGAGTGGTCAATTGTATGTTAGTCATAACACAAATGTAACTTAACTTGGTAAGCTTGGAGATACAATGTGTGTGGTTTCTGTGGTGATTATTATAACTAATAAATCTTTTTTTTTAAACATAACTAATAATATAATTGGATAATCTTTAATACAGTATACATTTCTGGAATTTAAATGCTTTTGTTACAAGTTTATAAAATTTGTATTATAGTATTTGATTATTTTATAATGTGTTTTCATTTTAAATACCAAAAATTAAGATATACTATAGGACTGTATGATTTCGACTCTTAGCATAAAATTTTTAGCAAAACCTAAAAGGCTAAGATTTTTGCTTTTTTGTAGTATAGGATACATTTTCACCCTGGAAAATATCATGGATAATACAATGAAACCGTCTGGAAAAGTAGTTTATGTAGTTGTTATATATAATTGGATAGATGGGCAATCCCATTATGAAGATTTTAACTAAATTAGGTATCTCCGATAGAAAATATACACCTAATAATTTAGTAACAACAATTTCGATGTCAATGAAAACCAGTAGCCACGTAGTACAGAAATTATAAATCCAATCGGCAGTTTTCGTTTGCGCAATAAGGCAGATCAGTTTTCGTCAAGTAAATAATCTATATTGAACTTTATTCGCAAGCATAAATTGCAGTGTTGCTTACTACGTATGCATACTTAGTTCTGTCCCGCTTACACGATTCTTACAACATGGTTGTCAATTAAAAGGAGTTTACTGGTCAGGTACCTCGGGAGAAATTATTTATTAGTTGTGTAGACCTCTGTATGTACCATTTTCTGTTTAATATTTATTAACTAAAATCGTATTTCTGGGCTTAAATCTAAAATTTGCGGCACTTTCCTCAGCCAGTCGGCGAGCTTGTGCAGTACGTCAGTTCTTCAATATAGAATGTCCTAATTTGTGTTTACCGAAACACTGTCTCCACTTAGTACAGTCAAGTTCATTAATATATATGCATTGACAAGATTAAAAATATTGTATGCAGTAGAATGTTAAAAAATATCTTTACAATCAAACAAATCAATAATTTGTGGTCAACTTTTAGATTCATTTATATGTGACAGACTCCGTTCAATAATATGTATGCATTACGATCTTAATTATGTATGCAGTGATGGATTCATAAATATTTTGAATACGGTTTACGTTTAAACTTGTCAAACATTAGATTTTATGAAACCTTTCAAACTCTTTAGTCAAAGCTTGCGATTGGTAACATTAGTTACTGGTCGAAAAGATACATTTGTTTTTTCCAAGATAAAGTTTTTGACATTTATCTAATATTTTTAAAAGATAAATTAAAATTTCATCTTCTTTATTTAGTACATGGGGTATAAACTTAAAACAAATGAAGGTGAAAAAAAATTTAAAAAAATCGCTATTAACTTATAGATTTATGAATGTTTTCAATTTCCTGTTAGTGTTTAGATATTTCGGTCCTTTTCATTTAGTCAGGTTATTCGTAGAATGATTAAAACTTTACATGACAAATAGCACTGCTAGTATCCTAAGTTTTTGTTTCACATATATTTGTTTTCTAAGTTATTAATATATAAGTAAACATTTATAAAAACATAAATATTTATTAGAAATAAATATTTTTGATATATATTTAATATATGTTTGAATACATTTAATTAAGACTCTTTATAACTAACCAAAGTAAATGGAGTCATTGAAAAAAAAAAGTGCCAAATTACGACAGTGTCAATACTTGTTAATGTAGTTAGGGATGGCTTATTATGATCTTATCAAATTGAGTTAATCGATACCTTGACGATTAATGTATCGACAAACGCCACGTAAATATTTTTTAAATGGAGTAAAGTATTGTTTACAATGATATGTGCATTAACTTATGTAATATACACATTGGTTGCGTCTGCATGGGTAACAAATGTTCTAAATGCAAACTATTTCAACGTTATTACATATTTATGTGCTATATTTTATGGACTAAGATGTATCAATAAAATAATCTATTTGTTATATTAAGACATAAATTGGATTTTTTTAACAACAACAACAACAATCATAATGCACAAATATTCTTACCAATTTCAACATTGAAAGCTGTGCAACTTTTTTTAAATTATACTGTAGTTTAAATTATTACTTAGAAAATCTAAGAAATTAATCAAATATAAAAACTCAATTTAAAACAATAAGTTATTAGCAAGTTTACTGTTTGGATCCAACAAACAGAGGAGATAGTACGGACCCTGAACCAACTCCGACATAGAAAACCTCGTGGCCGAGCCTAGAATAATTGAAGAGAGAAAGGTTCAATATCTCCGCTAGCTCGGTCACGTAGAACGGATGGAGGAGGATTGGAATATGAGGAAAGCATACTTGGGGCGACCAGTTAGTATCACTAGAAAGATAAGAGTGGATCACCTAAACGAACGTCAAAACTGAGAAGTCTAGACACTGTTCAGAACAGAGGAAAGTGGCGCGCTTAACATACTTAAGCATATATTTGTATATGATGACATTCTTTTTATTGACAAGTAACGTTAATAAATATTACATCTTTCATTCTTTCAAAGTAGATCAAAAATATTTTATTTACGCCAGTGATATTTTGATCTAGAATTTTGTCGTACTTACGTCTCACAACACGACTCGCTTTAGCTCTATAGGCTCTTGAATGGACTATAGTGAGAGTTGTCGGCTCTATTTCTATTACGTGTCGCTGCTGAGCAAAAGGAGAAGTACAGTTCTTTAGAGCGAATGAGCTATATCCCTCTTTACGTTTTAATAAGCAGTTTTGGAGAAATTAGCCGTTTTGTAGAAAAGAGCGGACGTAGGACGTGGGTCCGCTACTTCGGAGACTTCTGCATCTCATCCTTGCGATGGCAAATCTTCATATAGTTCCATATTCCAAAATCGCCTTCCTTTAGATTTTAATATGGGAGATTCCGTCTACCTGTTGTTAGTCATAAGATACCTATGCCTATAATTATCCTTAAAATTTACAAATATCTGACAGGATTTATTTTATCGATTATTCGATACTGAAATGGGTTCTCTATTATGCAGTATTTACATGGTGGATAATAAACTCTTTGTACCTGCCATAGACTGCAGCTCGTTGCTTAGCATTATTTTGTTATTAATGACATTATCAAAAAAACTCAAATGAAACCCATTTTTATTTAATCAAATATAATAATATTTAATATTTCTAAATAAACATGCATATTCAAATCAAGTGCCGACTTTCGTCATATTTTCAACTTATGTATATTAACATCTGGGATAGTTTTCTGTTTGTTTTATGAAGTGGATTATTATTAACGATCTATATGTAGTTTTGGACTCTGGCGAATCTATTAAGGAAAACTGCTTTTGGATATCGAAGTTACTGATTATTATTATGTGACCTGTGAATCTGTTTAATTGGACCGACCAAACACACTATTGGATTTTTATATCAACACAAAACTTGATGTGCAGTGATATGTATTAATTAAAATTATATACAATTTATAAATAATATGAAATTTTATTTTAAATACAGTTGGAATTCCTGGTGGAAGAAATCTCCATAGCTAAGCATACAATATATAGAATATCGGTCTTATTCATAGACAGAGTAAGTTTGAACGCTTCTTTAGAAACCATAAGCGTTCAAACTTACTCTGTCTATGAATAAGACAAAGTATACACAAACCCGCTATACGTACAAATACATACACACACACACATACACACACACACACACACACACGCATGCATATATTAGGTACGTTCATATACGAGTTAGCGCCATTAATATTCGCTAGATGTGCTAGTAGCACGATTCTCCCGACTGAAGACTCTATCTCCATATATTCAATATACTCTTTGATTTAGTATTAAAAATGTATAGAATTGATGAACACACAACTCATAAAATAGTGTGTATGTGTGAGGAAGGTATTTGGGTAATTGGGAATATCAAGAAATACTATTTCTTTATGGTGTAGAAGGTGGCTGGAATGGATGTAAAAAGACGTGTCGTTTGGTCGACTCAGAATAACAACTTATGAAAAAGATATGCAATTGGTGGAAAAATCCCACCACGTAGCCTAGATCTTAACTCCATAGTGAATCTATGGGGGTTAATGATCCAAAATCGGGATAATAGTGAAACTCGTACACAAGAAAATTTAAAGGCTCACGTTCATTCCATCTGGGATAGTTTTAGAAATCGGGATTACTGCTACAAAATGATTAAATCAATGACGACTCGCTTACAAAATGTAATTGACGTAAATGGAGCGTACACAAGATTTAAAAGTAATACTCGCTGGCTAAGCCATATTTTAAAGCGGACAAAAAAGCGCTTAGTGCAGCCACTTGTCTTTTCATATTTATATACCTAGACTATAAAGGTATCTAACAGACATAAAATCGAGGCCTTTGAATTGTAGTGCTGGAGTCGGATTGTCAGAATTCTGTGGACAGCTCACAGAACAAATGTTTCTATACTGGAAGAGCTTGAGATCCGAGTTCACCAGATGTTATCAGCAGTGTGCCGACAACGTACTACTGAAGTACTTTGACCACATACCGCGAAGGAACCCAGGCAACATGCAGAGACTTGTGGTCACTGGAAAAGTTGAAAGCAAGAGACATTGTAGTAGATCTCCAAATAGGTGGCTTGACTAGATTGTGACATAAATATTTCAATAAACTTGGCCAGCCACTATGTACAGTACCGATCTCCGTGGAACAGAGTTAACGTTCTCACTGTTATTAAAGTCATAATTCTCAGCAATGAAGGAACAAGTTGAAAGAAGAAGCTATTTTTTATATATAAAAATGTAATAAAGTTCATTGAAATGTTTTTATTTTGTTGATGTTCCTTTCAATTTTTGGTTAATAATTTTAAGAGAAGTTAGTTCTTTTTTTGTTTCGTAGTTACAGAAAAATAAATAAGTTTTCCAAAATCTTATTTTTTTTAATTCGTATACTTTATTCTACAAGTACCGAGTTGAGTAATACAACAAGAACACATTGATTTTGATATTAATCAGTTATAAGATCATTATCATCAGAATCGTAAAAACGCCTAGCTAAGCGACGTTGCCCAATGGGCAGTTGCACGTATTGGCAATGATGCATTATTACTTGCATATAAAGTACTGCAAAATGAATTCTAGGAAAAAGACAATTTGAGTGAAATTCTCATATCTATAAGATATTTATGAATATTTGTCTAGTCAGATATTTTTGAATCCTATGCTATTGAGCTATATTTGATCATATGGCTGGTCTCAAATTATTGTAAAGTGTCCAGGCATATATTATTGAACCAATTACATAATGATATATTAATGAACTACAGACTGTAAAGATATTTTTTAACATTCTAGTGCATACAATATTTTGAATCCTTGTCAATGCATATACCTATATTAATGAACTTGACTGTACCTATAAGGTCTGCAACGTACGTGACCAGCCAACTCTTGCTACATCGTACTACTTTGGAAGCTGTATCCATTGCCTTGGTTGTTTAATCAAAAATATCTATATAGTCAAAATATTTTCGACAACCACTGAGCCCGATGTAAAAGCAAAATGACAATGGCGAATGTCATTTTGGCAATGGCAATTTTAGCAACTACCGACTTTTGTTGTCCTTCCTATACTCCATCCTAAGGTTGTCTGGAAGAAATCGCCATGGGCGATAAGACCGCCGATTGTACTTTTATTTAATGTTCTTGAATTTATGTAGCATCTTTGTACAATAAAGTATATTCTATTCTATTCTAAAGTTGTTAAACTAACAGTAACAATAGATCGCCATGCTTATTTATGCATGACGGCCTCTATGATTGAGCGGGCTAAGCCTTTGACGGACTACCTCACAGCAACGTAGAGGCTCCGGGTTCGATTCCTGGTATAATAAATTTCGGAAATAAATTTTCTTCATTATTTACCAGTCTGGGTGTCTGCGATCAGCCCCAGAGCTGTTCTTTGTATATTACCCGTAACACAAGCGTAACTTGTTTAATTTAAGGATATACAATACGTGCGTTTGTCCGCCAATTATTAAAAAAAATTTTTTTTTTTGGTATATATGATTAACTGTATTTTTTAGTACTTTTATTCCAAAACGCAGATTAGTTCCTAATTACTAGTGTTATGCTAAACAATTTGATTCATCGTCATTATCTTAGTTTTACATTAGCAGTGTTCCGCTTTAGAGCTCGGTGTCTGTTTTCCTACTTCTACACTTCATGCGGTATTCATCATATTATTATCTTATTGTATAACTATTGGTCACATATCATCCAATTGGATAATGATTATCTGTCAATAGAAAAGTACCATACATCGGTTTCCATAAGTATTTTGGTTGTTCAGAATAAATAAAACAATATAATACAAAATAAAAAATGACCTTTTAATTCAATTTTTGAAGCATGGTAACAAGGTATATTGTAAATTATTACTTTCTCATATTTATAGTCCAGGTTAGAACAATTTATTTTACTTCATTATTTCCTACCAAGTATTTATTACACTAAACGGTAACTTGTATAAAATGTACATTATTAATACATAGTATAAAACAGTACCATTATTTTACCATACTCAATAACATTGGGCGATTTTTATAGAGGATTTATCCTTAATGCAAAATGCATAAATGTAATTTAGTCTAATCCTGAAAATAATTATCTTTCAGGCAATTCTCTCTTCAATATGCAATCCACAGTAGTTCGACTTACAATTAGAGGTGGGCAAGTCCAGATTACAATTCACAGTTGCATCCAGATATAGATCCAGGTCTAAAGATATACAATATATATCCTGCGTCTGAGTCCATAAGACCCAATATGGGTCCAACTAACTACTATGTTTTACAGTCTCTGTAATGTGTAATTGAAATCATGTTAACACTGACGAGTTAACTTATGGAGCTTATGACAATTTTAACTGATAATAAGGCAAATAAATGAGTGGCTAATAAGAAATCGAAACGGACTCTTAATGTATTCATGTCAACTTCACATCTTCACCAATTCAGATAAACCCAGATCTAGTATGATATCATAGAATTATTAAGTTAGTATTCCATGTGTTATATACAACAATAAATAAGTCTAAGCTTTTAATGTATATCAACATTTGATTCCAGGCAAGGTAGTTCGAAAATAACTTAAATATTTACTATGGTCTAGGTGTCTGGGATCAGCTCCAATGTGGTCCATTATATATTACTTATTACACAATCCTAACTTGCTTAGCATGATTACTATATACAATGTGTAGTATGTCTGCCGATTTATTGTTGAGAAAAAATAAAATACCTCTGTATTAAAACTTAACTATTTACAAATATCTCCAAAAATGATTTAAACGTTAATTTGCAAGTAAGAATGTTGCGTTCTTTAAGATAAAATTGGGAATTAATTTCAGCCCTCTGTTTCCGGCTCTACCCCCGGTGCATTAGACTCAAGTGCGGATATTATTGGAGTATTATCCGAATGTAAGTTTGTATTTCATCCATCCAAGGATTGAAGGTCTGCGGATTCATATCCATCGGGACGTGCCCACGTCTACTTATAATATGTAATCTACATTCAATTGATTGAAATACCCTGACACTAAAACAATGCAACAATTCCTTTAACTGTTCATTATTATTTTCATTTCATAAATTTAAATCCTTGTTATAATAATTATAAATACACTTCAATTTATTTCAAACACACTTTTAAGCATAAACAATATTTAATTGATGATTGTGATTCTTTTATAAAGTATACTGAATATCTAGTATATAAAGCTAATCTCAATCATAAACAAAACATAATCACTTATAAAATCGATTTTACCACATAATTATAATAAGACTATTATTAATATGGCGGGCGCTTAGCTCCAGCCGATACAAATTATATTGATTATTATACATTATTTAATAATAAAATTATCCATTTAAGTATAAATGAAATAAAATTGTACTAATTATAAAACAAGTGGCCTTTTCATGTGTATGTTTATATGAATGGTTCTTCTACAAAATACAATATCATTATTAAGTTTAAATATTATAATTTGTCAAGAATCCATATTAGTATCTAAGTTGAAAATAAATATTGATAATAACCAAGTTAATTATAGTAGGCTTAAGTCATTTGACTTGCTCTTTCAAAACCCGTTTTATTATTATGTAAAAAAACATTTAGCAATTTTGACATTACATATAGTGTACACACGGTAACTGTTTTAATTGTACCAATTTCATATTTAGCTGTGACAGACACCACAGTGAAACTTGTAGTTCTTTCTACCTTTAGGTATGAGAACCGAAAAAAAACATTTTCTTGCTATCTCTATTCCAACGACATGGTATATATTATATTGATTTTTAGTGTTAATTATTTTATGAAAACAACATTTATACAGCAATTTTATAATGAACCGGAAATGATAAAAAAATTATTTAATACTATATATTTTTCCTCAAATGAAACCAAATATAAATATATGGTGATTTGTTTTTATATACCTAATCGAACATTATTTTAGTACTTAATAAATCACCATATATTTTTTTATTAATGATTACAACAAAGAAAATAGTTTGTTTTATTTATGTGTATATAAGTCGCAAACGTTTTTCTATGTTACAAAACTGATCACTTGGTAATTGGTCTAGGCGAAGTACTTACTATATAGGTAAACCTTGGACTTCCATGAGGTCCTCCTGTTGCGAGTGCGCATGTGCGCCCCCCGACGGTGGCATCGTGAAGGTGTGGTGGGGCCGCAGCCGGCGGGGGGAGCGCGCGGTTATCACGCGCGGCTTGTGGATCTCGTCCATCACGGATGGAGCGACGTACGTGAAACCCTGACACGACATTCGATCCAGATCAAATTGTGTATGTAAAATATGTACGGTTTATTAATAAAAAAATAAGACTTGAGAGGTGTCAAGGGACATTTTTGTTATTAACATATAATATAATGTAATATAAACTTAATCAGTAGGCTCAGTAATAATCAGAGAGAGAGAGCGACATAAGAGAAACACGCGCAAGCCGCACGGCTTACAACATAGCAAAAAGTGTCGTTACAACTTTTGGTCTTAATTTTTTCCGTCTAGCCCCCTTTCGCAACGCGCGATAAGGAACTTCATTCCAATAATAGCAACCCATAAATGTGACAGTGCTAGGCTCGAGACCTTCCATTTATTTAAAACGAACAGTATACTCGCCACGCTTGTACAGGGCAGCTTGCACGTTTCACATATCGGTCATCTCGATGTACAACAGGTTTCGTCAGGTTGTTTTCCTTCATCGTTAGCACGTGGTAATTGTAGTAATATGCACATTGGGTCAGAAAACTCGCCTAGTGGCGAATGTGTCTTTTAAGTTTCAGACACGTGCGCGAGCCACCAAGGTACCATGGCATGAACGGTTGGTTTGTGGTTATTTTTTAAAATTTGGTTTTTGAGAGTTCGGCGCTTAGTAGGTAGATAGGTAGTGAATGTTTTTATTTCATAGTACTAGGATTTGTCCTAACGTCGTCCACGCTTGACAAGTAACATAGATTAGTTATTTTGCCAGTATTTAAAATCAAAGGGCAAAGGATTTTTAAATAAAATATGATAATTGTATACATGAATTAGTCCAGTCAAAAAGTTCTGAAATCAAAATTTAGTTTTAATGATACAAAAACAATGTGTTTTTTAGACAGTGTCTTTTGCAATTACTCAAAAACGCTAAAAGTCAGACAGAGTTCTATTAAAAAATTGTAGTTTAAAATGTTTACGTTCTAAAAGGTTCTATGACTTAGTTAAGGAAGTTTTTAGTTTAAGGGATGAACGTGAATTAATCAAAATCATTGGTAGTAGAAAGTAGGTGATTTTATTATTAATTGCTGAAAAATCCAATCTTAAATTCTAGTTATGTGTTGGAACCCGCACAGAATTATTGAAGTGGATTCCCTGGCCAGTAGGATGACGATAGGCATTTCAATCTAGCAGGATATTGCGTTTGCGTTTGGTATCCCAGTTATGACAATCAACTTGAGATATAGTTGCTAGAACTTGACAGATTTATATATCTGTCTCGCAAGACACAGTAGACATTTTGGCCCTTGGCCAAAAACATTTCAGTTATGCATAAAACATAAATACACCTACATATTTATTATAGATAATTAAAAAGAAGTAATTGATTTGTTATTCTTATTTTTTGGAAAGGTTCAAATTTACAACCCCTGGATTTATCTCTAAATATATTATCTAGATCAAACTTTGTGAAAAAAAAGATACATATAACTTTTGAAATGCTGTAAGCTCATCTTCATAGTGATTAATATTATATGAGAACAAATAAAGTTACCTGAAACATAAGATTAGCACTTTCACTCAAAGTTGATTCATCTGGTGAATCAATTGGTGTTTGTAAAGTAAATCTAGTATCAAACTGTGAGACATCATCTTCACTTGTCTGAAAAACAAGTAATAAAATCATCAGCCTTCATCTACTTATGCATACATCAATGTTAGTGTAGGAACTAACTAACTACTAAATAATTAATTAACCATTTTTGGCAACATAATTTTTTTCGTTCAAACTGTGATATATACACGTAAGTGTGTCATATGACAAAATTAGAATAACGTCTGACCAATCTGTTATGTTTTGATGAGTAGCAGCTATTATTGCACGAACCTTGATTCATATTCTAGTCATACAAAAGTTAAATCTTAAGCAATGGGTGAAAGACAAAAGCTTCTCGTGTAGTGTAGAGTAGATACACACAAAATAAAGTTTATTAATAATATCAATAGAGTATTTTATTAATCTTGACAGACAAGTAATAATTGTTTCTCTTACTTTAGATATGACAATGCCAAAAATTCAAATAATGTTTTGATAAGAAAGTTGATATTATATAAGGTGATACATATAGGCAGTATATTCCCTATTTTTATCCAACATGGCTTCTAGGGTTTGATTGATTGGCAATTTAAATGTGTAGTGCCTACTACACACACTATTTTAAGTAAATGAAATAGAAGCAAGCAAAAAAAGTCAATGAATTTTAAGTTACAAAGTTCTGTAACATATAACTTGTTTTCTTACATTCACTTTAAGCACAATAAGAGTCTGTATAATTAAATAAATAAATATCCATGGTTAATGTAGTTAATAGTTTTCGAAATAAAACCTCTGTTATAATCAGATCATCCATTGAAGCCCAGTGTCTGCTATCCTACTTTCTATTCTCCATTCTGCATGGTCTTCAATATCTCCTATTATGAGTCCATTGACACACATATGCTTCTAATGGCATGCCAGTATTTTTGATTATTATAATGACGATATGATACGATCTACATGTATGTATAATAAAACATGTATTAAAGGTTTTAAGTGCGGTAATTTATATGATTTTTATTATTAAGACATTTCGGCCACTTTTCAGCAGCCGTGATAACAGAAGACATAGATGTCAAGTGTCAATGAGTATTATTAAAGTTTTATTTAGCTTACCACCAAATTATTCGTTTTAATTATTTTGTTTATGGTTATTTTTTACTCTATGGGAGCCTAATCTACCAAGTTCACCGGTATCTCCTGTAGTGGCTGACATTTTTATGGAAACGCAAGACACTGGATACCGCTTCGGCTATGCCAAAGATGTACTGATAATACTCATTGACACTTGACATCTTTGTCTTTTCATTCATGTATACTAGTTGCGAAAACTAGAGAAAATATTATCATGTATGTATTTATTCACAGGGTTTTTTTGCTTTAGTTTCAATATATAGATGATAAATTGTACTTACTAATCGAGGTTTAATTGGTGGTTCAAGTCTACGGGCAAACACTTCATCCCAATGTACATGCTTGAAAAAGGCATGACCTCTCACTGCTGCTGCACCAGCGGCGCCTAGACGTTGCGTTTCTGATCGTTTCATTAAACGCCGTATTAAATCACGGGCATCTTGTGTTAGGTATGCAGGCAACATTAATTTCCCTTTTAAAATTTTTTCTATTGTTTTTGTGCGATTATCGCCAGTGAATGGAGGCTGAAATCAAATTATTTTCTGTTAATAATTTGTAGAGTTGATATTTGGTATGTAACTTGTTTGTCTATAATTTTATTTGCATTCTAAAAACAAATAAGTAATACCATTCCTTAACACTTCGTCAGTCACAATGCCTGTACATATATAAGAGCATTTGACTTATTGCTACTTGCAGAATCACGTAAGTTGAAACTAGTAAAGAAATCATTTTTGGACAATAGATTAGCTATCATGTGCACCTTGCAGATACCTGCTCATCCATATTTTACTACACATAGCCTAGCTTCATATAATTGCTGGCTCCCAACAATACAGATGGTTAATTTCCCCTCATACCTACTCACTCTTTTGTCAACAACATTGCTGCAGATACAGGAAATATCTAATATTGTCTGGCTGGACTAATCACCTCCATAGGGGTGTTATCACCATTGTGGTGCTAAAGAATACCCTCAAATTCTATAATCCGGTTCCCAAAAAGTTCTTGTTATAAAATATCAATGCTAATGTCATAGACAAATTATAATTATTTGGAATACAATAACTTCACTAAAAAATGTCCAACCAAAAGCACAATCCTTTCCTTAAAAAAATTTCCAACATTTCTGATCTCTATGCTTAAATTATTCAAGAGAATAATCATTTACTTACTTTGCAGAGTGAGCCTCCTTGTGACACTTTACAGAGACAAGGATTTTTTGATTCTGCTTCACATACTGGGTTTAAAGTAGAAGGAAGCTTTTGCAAACAAGACTACTATTTCCCCTATATCTATAGTACCTACAGTGAATAGATATTGCTTTCTATAAATAAGAAACCATAAAATATACCTGTCCAATAAGCATATCATACATCAAAGCACCAAGGCTCCACCAATCTACTGCTTTCCCATGACCACTCCTGGTTAATATTTCTGGTGCCCTTAAATTTAACAAATTTGTTAAATAACATATTTAATCATCTTTCGAATTCCTTAATATGCATACTTACATGTACTCTATTGTGCCACAGAATGTGTGGGTGACAATACCTTCTTGAATATGTTCCTTACACAAGCCAAAATCTGTTAATTTTACATGACCTTGAGCATCCAAAAGTACATTTTCTGGTTTTAGGTCTCTGTATATTATGCCTAAACTATGCAAATGTTCCAAAGCCAAGATTATTTCTGATAGATAAAAACTGAAACCGAAATTATTACCTTAAAGTATCAACTATTTAGCACATGTTACTTTAAAATAGCAATGACAATTTATTCTTACCAAGCTGTATCCTCTAAAAATATTCCTTCTCTTTCTAAGTGCATGAAAAGTTCACCTCCACTTAAATACTCTAAAATTAAATATAATTTACCACCAGTCTGAAATGCATATACTAATTCAACTATAAATGGATGCTGTAAATGAAAATATATAACAATATTATTTTCCTGTTATAATTGCCTTCGATAAAATATCAACATTAATGATATATATCTTTGTACCTTTACAGCTTCTAATATGTTCCTTTCAGCCTTAGTATGTGCAGTGTCCTTCTGATTTCTAACAATAGATGCCTTCTTAAGAACTTTCATGGCAAAATGAGCACCTGCATCAGGGCCTGTAATTTTGCGGACTTGAAACACCTTGCCATATCCACCTTTTCCAAGAACCTTACGTAGCTCAAAGTCTTGAGGACCAAGTCTTTTGCACTGGCCTGGATTTACATTATCTTCTGACAGCTGAATAGTTTCTGAACCTTCAGCACTAAAATATTAGGAAAAATAAAGTAAATTAGAATATATTAAAAGATATATACATTTCATAGATACTAATACTTACTTGACAATATTGTTCACATGTAGTTCTGGATCATAATCTACCTGTTTATATAAAACTGAATTAATAAATATTCATTATGATCTATGTTGAAAATATTAGTGACTATTTGAAAATTTTATATTAAATCCAAATTTTAAAAAGATGTAAACAAAGCTTTATATTACTCGCTAGTTTAATACTACGTTTATCCTTGACAGTCAGTGAATATAGAACAAGGTTTTAGGTTAAGTAATACAAAAGGTTAGTAAATTTATTATCATATAAATATATACCTCATCAACTTCAATGATATCGTCTTCATCAGAATCTGCTACAGTAACAGTATCCACATCTAAATCTAAATCGAAAACACCTGCCATATAAGATGACATTTCAAGAATATCACATCAGCAATTACTATTTTTTTATTGAAATTATAATTACACTGGAGGTTCTGAATTAATTATGATAACTGTTTTCATAAATTATAATTTTAATAGTGCAGTGATCTGAAAGTTAAACCCAAAGATTAGCGCTACTTCTCATAACATAACAATCTACACAAAAATGTGACCCGAAGAACGAATAACTTCACGTGAAGACTGAATGACGGTAATGACAACTTTCAATTTTGGCAAGCAAGATATTAATATTGTCATTTTTTTAAATTTAATACATGGCCTGGCTTTTAACAGTTAATCATTCTCTAGGATTCCGTTAATAACAATTTTTTTTTGTAAATTATTAATTTATAAAAAAATATTAATAATATACTTTTTGTATGTTATTATAAACTTTGCCTTAGAAAATCTAAATATTTCTAAAACATATACAAAACAATTAAAATGTTTCTCATTCATATTTTTAAAAGATTAAATATTTCGGACCAGTCTGTATTCACTGTTTATGCGTTTGAAAACTTACACAGTTATCAATATCTGTAATGATACATAAATTACCATATAATAGATACATTTATTGCAACATTTAACACATTTAACGTTTATAGACATTATCTCATAAATTAACTCACTCAGAAATAGAAGAATACCACACTTTTCAACCAGTAACATTATAATTAAAAAGTTTTATTTTAATACTGACGTTTTTGAACGCTATACATTGTTGTTGAGTCGAGGGTGTAAACATGCAATGTTATTTTTAAAAGTGCTTTAATACTTTTATAATAGTTTTATATGTTATTATTGATTTATAATATATAACAACGGTTAAAAATTTTCAAAAAATGTAATTGTGTATCTTACAACATATCTGCGTGAAACCTTTCAATGGCTAGTGACAGCGACAAAAGTTCAGATAATCAGAACTTGGACGGTTCTTTAAAAAGCAACAGAAAACAAGTCAATTGTGGAAGTACAGGTAAAAACATATAATCCCAATCAGAATACTAAAAAACCATTTGATTATTTATTTAATATCCCTTTTTTCAAATCTCATTATTCATAACCTTATATGACATCAGTGCTGCCATTATTTACTCTAATTTACTTAATTTATAT
Source organism: Dendrolimus punctatus (assembly GCA_012273795.1). Taxonomy (NCBI): domain Eukaryota; kingdom Metazoa; phylum Arthropoda; class Insecta; order Lepidoptera; family Lasiocampidae; genus Dendrolimus; species Dendrolimus punctatus. Next base: position 11,641,189 of record CM022537.1, read on the forward strand.
TCTCATTTAAATAGTAATAAAATAAATCTATTATCTAGGTTGTAAGTGGTTGGTGCACTTACATAATAAATTCCTATAATTTTGACAAATATATAGTTTGACAGGAGTGTATATCCTGTAGTGAATCATAGTTTATATTAATCGGTATGTTTGTACAGGTACATAATTTTATTCTTTACTAGAATATTGGTTAATAAATTGCAGTGATAGCACCAAAAAGTGCAATTGCAGTATCACCGTTTTTGTTACATTTGTTTATCCCATGACGTGGTATATAAGGTAGTTTAATTGTGTTTCATTTAAATATGGTCAGTAGTTTTACATGATGCTTTACCAAACATAAAGGATAAAATTTAGTTTAATGGTCACTGAATTACTATGATATAGACATGTGCCTGTTTTATTATAAGTAAGGAGAGGGGGAAGGGGAGGGAGGGAGACATGTTTACCCCTTCTGCAACCCTTATCTTTAGTTCTTGAGATATGTTTTTTTAAATATTGCACTTCTATTATAAATAACATCATCATCATGAATAAATGGTTACAGTCTGTTCTCACACCCACCATTCACTTTTACTGCACACTTGCTTTGCTTAGTTTGGTCTAAAATCTAACTTAACTCACTATTCTAGTCACTAGTTGCAACATTAGATCACCCTGGGTAAATGTATAGCTTTCCGGTACACGAATTTTAAGTAGCAGGGTGGTGAAATGGGGAGGGGGAGAGGCATACTTACCTTTACTACAACCTCCAAGATCCGGAGACCTTGTTTTTTTTTTAATGAACATAACCTCACTTATTTTTTCGCTAATATTGCACTTCTATCACAAGTCCAAAGTTGAAAAATCTTTTCAAAGTCCAAAAAAAAGTCAGTAATCGACATAAAAAGAACCAAAAACCAACTTAATTGGATAAAAGTGAAGAAAAACACAATAGAGTTGTGTTGTTCATGCCTACCCCGCAAGGGACCTGGCGTGAAGTTATGTATGTATGTATAAAAACACAATAGAGCACATTCACATATACCACCAGAGTAACCATTCAAAATGGCGACCAATAAAGACGATTTTTCAAGTAATCCCATTTATTTATATTTAACCAACATTAAAGAAAGAATGTTCTGCAATGTACTTAAAAATTAATATCATTAATATATTGATTTATTGTGATATTAAAAAAGCAAAGTGCTAATCATCGTAAATTGATAAATAAAACAAATGTTTCATAGGAGACAAGGCTTCATACTGTTTGTGTGTATAAAATAAATAGTAAATGGTAACCAGTCGGTTCTGGCATGTCTCTGGCGCGGTACAGCAGCCGACATATCATTTCTACATTAAAAACAGTTTTAGTTTTACAAAAAGTTCTGGTGGTTATATGTAATTCGTGAGTACATTCATAAACAATCCGTGAGTATTGTCAAAAGTGACACAATTTTACAACAAAAATAAATGAGGTTATGTTTGAAAATTTAAAAAAATAAAACCTCTGGACCTTAGGGGTTGTAGTGGGGGTAAGTATACCTCCCCCCTACCCACTACGCCCACCCACTACTTAAAATGTGTTTACCGGATTGTTCAGTCACAGCCTCACCTGCACAGCCTTAGTGGCTATAAATAATTGCATAACTAAAAGATAAATGGAATAAAAAACAGTGATGGTGGCCCATAGAGATGAAAATTATACATCAATATTTTTATAGAAATATATCAACTATAACACAGACTATTAATTCAAACTCAGAATATAAAATAAAAAATATAAATTATTTACATATTCAAAAATCAATATTATTGATGTATTGATTAATCAACTTTTTGAAGTGATAATTTCTTATGAGAGAGGTAGATAGTTTCGTTATGTAATGTGTTAAGGCGCCTGCCTGTCTGGCTTCCCTTTATTCACATATACGGCAGTGGTAGGTAGGCTCCTCCTCTCTCACTATAACCCACAGTGCTGGCGGTGTTTCAGTAATTAGATTAAATAATGATACTAATAATGTACATGCACGAAAGTCTGATGTACATATGCAAGAATTGCTACTAAGAATATTTTATAATCAATAAAATTTTATTAAAAAATAACCTTTTCTTACATTATTATATTAATATACATAAAATTTAAGTCATAACCTAAGCTTTTCTCAAGTTAAAGAATTTCAATATTAAATCATTCAACTTAGATTAGTTTAAGTTGTCATTTGTCGGGCTCCGAGATGCACATGATTTTTTTATCATAAAAGCATCACCATAATTTATTTAACAAGTCATATAGCAAAAAAGTAACAGAATTGTGATGTATCATTATGAACTTTAAAATTATAATAATACCAAACTGGTTCCTTAAACTCAAAAACATTTTTAATTTTTATTATAAATCATAAGATTATTCCTAAACAAAAATCACCTGTTATTATCAACAAAAGTGACATAACCTTTTTTAACCATTATTTATTCATAACTTGTTTGTGGACCCTAGAAACTTGTTTCTTATCTAACAATATAACATATGTAGTAGCTATATATAAAGCATATATATATCCCTAAACTCAGATTACCCCCAATCTCATGCCACTCCGCTCAAAGGCTCGAAGTGCAGCCATGCATCATACAAACTTGATGACTCCTCTAAAGATGTTATGGATAACTGTGGATTGACAAAGAATGTAGTGACAAGAGTTGAAAAAGAAATATTAAGGTGGTTTGAGCAAGTAGAGAGAATGGGTGAATGCAGAATAACATTGATGATATTTATCTATCATCATGGTCACGAGAATGGCTAGAATAGAAGATATTCTGAGGAGAGGTCAGGTTTAAATAAACATGTATGTATGTATGTAACATGTATGTGTGAAGAGATTAATGAAAGGTGATTAAGGGAAAGTGTTTGTCAGAATCATAGGAAGTGCAGACCCATGAACTCTACCTACCCCAAAGGGCGACAAAATGTATGTGTGTACACACATGTGTTACAGTAATAATATAGCCTTAAATCTGAGATGTTTTATTTCTTATGTTTCTCTCTAGATCAAGTGCTTCTTCTTAGAGTGCCTGATGTAGTTATATGATAATTATGTATGTTTTATTTAAATAAATAAATTTAATAAAAGTTGAAAAAAAATTATACACTGTAACTAGACTACAAAACGTAAATACCCAACGAGAACTCGATTTTTAAGATTTGACATGAAACATTGATTGATCATTGATTTTTATAGCAAAAATCAATGATCGTTATGAACAGAGATGTACAAGATACCCTATACAAAGTATCTAAATGCAAAATACAAGATACTATTAAAATAAGTATTTGAAATACCAGATACAAGATACTTTTGAAAATTGTATTAGTGAATTATGAATAGATCGCGAATGTAACGAAATATTATATTTTTAAGATTTTAATTGAGAACTTTCTTCTTTGTTCTTTAAACATTTTATCACTCGTTTTTCTTCTTTGAGGTTTCAATGTCAAACCTCCAAAAGAGAAGAATCACTATGTAGAGCCAGACCTCAGCGAACAAAAAGTGATATTTATTGTAGGATAAACATTTAGTTATAAAAGACAAGACAAAGGTATAAGAAAGAATAAAGCCACGTCTGAGTAGTAAACCCAGCCGCAGTCCCAGCGAGTGGAAGAGGCAAAAAAGAGCACTATGCAGTGGACCACACTTTATGCCTCCTCCAGTCAAACCTGAAAGCGCATTGCGTACCTGGACACGCATTTAGCGTCTCCAACTGGAGCTTGGCTTCTCAGGCCCTGGAACCTCCCCCAACCAAGGACTACCCGTGGTGGACTGTGGTTCGTCTAAATTGGAAGGCGTTCTAAGACGCTTTGATCGATAGCAGCAGCAGTTACGTTTGCTGATGTCGGTAACGTGCGATGCGGCCAAGGGTGGACCCTCGCCAGCCCAAATGCCAGGTGTACTGGTGGGGTGGCGAAATAGCTTAGTTACGCAGGGAGGGAAGCCAAATCGGTGACGTGGGAGGAACAGCTGGTCAGCAAAAATTAAGATCCCTGGGAACGCCCATACCACATGGTGAGGAATAAACTCCGCCCATGGTGTCCCTTTTTTTTATACAGGGGAAATCCGTTTGAGGGGCCGCGCGAGGGGGAACGGTCGCAGCCCGTGTGTGGGATTCGCCCGGTTGGGGTAGCACCTCACGTGTAAGATGCTATTGCCATGCCGTGATAAGGATACTCACTAAAACCCCTCTCCGATCCCGAGTGTCCTTTGTCCGGGCTGTGGGCTTTCTTGTGCATTCACCGCCAGCCCGGACGGACGATGGCTGGCCTCACCTTTTATTGGCCGGAAATCTGGATCAATCCGGATCCTCGACCTCACCGCGAAGCGAGTGGGGGCGCGAACATCTGGGCGCGTCCCTCCTCTCTGGCCTTTATGTGCGGGCGGGTCCGGTTTCCCTACCGGTCGCCCGCACGGCCGTAGCTTACAGCGGCTGGAGTTAGTCGTGGACCCTGCGTTGTTGCCGTCAGCTCTGGCGGGAGGGGAGCGTGGCGGAAGCTCTCTCTGCTGCTTCGCCGCCTCCTTCGTGAACATGACGGTCTCGCAGAAGGAGGTGGCTGCGTCCCACGCGTGGGCGCTCCCGACCATGACGTGCACGACAACCGGGAGGGACAAATCCGCCCCAATGACGACGTGATCGCGGCGCTGCTCGTCCCAGGCTGGACACACCTTGAGGGTGTGTAGTGCCTTGTTTTCGTCGCCGTGGTGGCACCCTGACGTCTATTTACGCCTTATTTAACACAGGTTCCTTTCGAAACGCCCATGGTCTCCCTGCAGATCCAGCAATTGACTATTAACAAGCCTAGCAAAAAACCCTTGCAGGCTTTGAATACCTTTTGCTATTGATTTTGAAGAATTCACATATTCACTTAGAAAGTGTATATCATTTTCCTTCAACTTTACATTTTCATGAGGTAATTTCTACATTATCATGATTTCACTAAGAAGTTTCTGCACTGCTAAAAGATCTTGTATGGAATTGGATAAGAGTTCCATCTGGTTCCACATGGAGATGTCTTTTGATAGGTTGATTTAAATTTAAAAGGTGCGTTCAGTTTATCTATATTATGTGTCCGTTGTTCATTTTAATAGTAAAAATTATAATTTTTTGAAATGAAACTGTGCTGTGAGTTTGGAAATATCATTCCTAAAATTCTGGGCATATTGGGCAAATGAATAATAAAAAAATATTCAGTTGCCCAATAGCTGGTGCCCCCAAAATAAAATTGGTTAACTAATTTATTGGTCTAGCAACACCTCTTCGCCATTAATTCAAAATTCAAAAAGCCTTGTAGCCAGAACCGAAATCATTCTCAAGTTCAACTATCCCGTATACTTATTACCCCAATCAAGATAGCGATGTGCGATTGTTACTTTAAAAAAAAATCGAATTAATCGATAATTGTGCATGCGCGTATTCGATTGCCGATTCATTCGTCATAGTTAAATAACAATCGAATGTAAATAAAAAATGGAACACATTATATTTACAATAGTAGTAAAATATATATTTTACCAATCATCCTGTGCAATCTTCGACTGTTGTGCGGATTAGTAATCATAAACAATCGAGCAGGCCAATTGACAAGTGAGCCATGAACAGAAAATAGTAAGACGTCAATAACAATCGAAAAACATCAAATGTTTCTCGATTGCAATCGGATAACCGGATCAATCGAATAGTTCGATTATGTCACCAAGCCATAAAAATAAAAAAAACAAATGTCAAAACTGTCATTTAATAATTTTAATATCCTTGTTTCTGTACAAAAATATAAACTTTAAAATTTTGAATTGAATTCTTACTCGAAAAATCAATACTCAAGTGCTTTAGAGATATTTAACGCAAAGTAGAATAGAACGCTTCAAAAACACCAAATTTTTATGATGAGTCTGACTATTGAGGAAAGTACTACTAAAAGTATTTCACCATTCCTAAATCATATACTAACAAAAATTGTAGCACAGACGAAGTCATCCGATAATTTACAGAAGGATATTATGTTCATAACTATCACAGTATTAATGATAGAAAATGATTTTGTACTAGTGAATGATAACTTGAAAACCACAATTCGACTGGAGTCAATAGATTTGAATCAGTTGTTGAAGTGGAAGTCACGTTGTGGTTTATATGAAGCGTCATTTATGTTACCTGACTTCAAAAGTATTACTTTAAAATTAATTATGAGCCCACTGGGGACGATAGCATTAGTTACTGCAGTTATAAAGGAATTGGACAGTGAGAGCTACACAGTATGCTTGCCAATAAGCCGATATGTTGTATCACCACAGGCTACTAGTATACCATTGATTTTTCGTGATTTAAAACATTTTTCAGTAACATTTAAAAATAAAATTATTTCCCCTGTTAAAAGTAAAATTCTTAATCACTTTGGATATGCTAGTGCAAGTCTTATTGGACTTCCTGAAGAGTTGATTTTCAAGATAATGATATATTTGCCTATTGCTGATATTCTGGATGTTTCTAGAACATGTAACACACTAAAGAATGTTTTACAAAGTGAAGCCTTGTGGCACAGCTTGTGCAATCGTGATTTTAGTACTTTTCTTGAAAATACTGATGGCAAGGATTGGAAAACTATATACAAGGAACTCTACATTTCCCATAGTGAAAAAAAACAAATTTTAAGATTCGCAGGCACAATGCATGATCACATGGATTATTCAGATTATGTTTCATATATAGATAATCCAATGTGGGGTGTTATAATATAGAAACAATAGTATTTTATGTTATAATTTATCTGAGCTCCTAAATGTTTTTGTATACAAACACAGAAATCAGAGTGTAAATTTTGTAATAAATTTTTTATGCTTTTGTGTAGGAGAATATTGACATTTTTATTTATACCTAACTTCCTAATTATAAAAAATCTATATTTAAAATAATGCATGAAATCATGTTATATTTCAAATAGGTGAGGGTGAAGACAACTCAAATGTTGCTGTTGCTCAAATTGGAAAGGGTAGTCGACATTTATCTGTACCCTTTGATACAACATCGTCTAATGGTGATTTGAGTGAGTAACACAAACATATTCTAAATCTCAATTGTTATATATATACAGATAGGGTGGTGGAGGACCAAGTTATGTGTTCTAAATTTTTATAATCTTTATACTAATCTAACTGCTATACTGAACTAAGTTAAATACAGTTTAATTTTGTGCAAGATTATATACATTTAAATAAATAATAAGTAGTTGTAGTGTAAGGAACACACACATATATTTTAAAGTCAAGCAAGTTGCATGTGTGCTTAAAAGTAACAGGCAATTCTAAATCTCGTTTGTGGCTGTAAGCAACCTTAAGCTGAATTAAAAACAAAATTACAATAAATATGTAAAATTGACACTGGTAATTTTAGTAGATTGGCATATTTGGAAACATTCACATAGTACACAATAATATTTAAACATGATTTTTTGTACTTTAAAGAACTTGCCAAAGATATATCAGTACATACATTACAATGAAGAGTTCCATAGAGATGATCAATGTTTACCATTTGGTTTTATCATTCACATATGAAATCCTATGAGTGTTTATTGGAAATATCTCAAAACTTTTCAATCAATTTTGTTCAGGCTACTTTTCATGGAATGTATTTTTCAGAACGTGCATTGTAATAAAATTTGCACTGCATTGCCCGAGTATTTTTGAGAGCACACTTAAAAAAAAATTAAGATGTGAAAACTCCACCTGATGGCTTTAATAAAAAAATGATCATGAAACATTAGATAGATAACTCTTTATTGCACACAAAAACATACAATTACAAAACAGACAATATTTACAATATTTTCTCGGCGATACAATAGGCGGCCTTATCGCTCAAAGCGATCTCTTCCAGGCAACCTAAATGAACAACAAATTTGAATCAGGTGATGTAGGTGGTGCAGGAAAAGGGCAATGGACACATAAATACTCAAACTAATTTAACAAATAAATATACAAATACGTACATATATACATAGTTATAAATATAATATACAATAATATACGTATACAATAATATATGTATACAATAATATATGTATACAATAACATACATATACAATAATATACATATACAATAATATATTACAAAACACATATGTTATTATAATAAATGTATTAGCATGATTATATTGTGTTAATCAGACATAGCTATTTATGGATAAATAGTGTTTTCTGAGTAAATTTCTAAATTGGTAAGGATTTGGCCTCTCTGACAGTAAGAGGCAGCATATTCCAAAGTTTGACAGTCTGCACTGTAAAAAAATTATTATAATAGGATGAAGTGTGTGCAGTTGTCATAAGTTTTCGATACGTATCAGAGCGCAAATTGTAGGCAGTGGATAGGCGAAGGAATTTAAAACGTTCCTTAAGGTACTGGGGACTATTAGGAGTAAATAATATATTATACAGGAGAGTGAGAATGTGAGTATTCCGGCGAAAATGAATAGGAAGCCACTTGAGTCTTTTACGATATTCGGAAACATGGTCATATTTTCGCAAGCCAGATATGAACCTGATACAAAAATTCTGAAGCCGCTCAAGCTTATTCAGCTGTTCTTGGGTTAAATCCAGATAGCAGGTGTCAGCGTAATCAAGTATGGGAAGTAAGAGAGACACAGCAAGCGTAATCTTGGTAGCAGTAGGCAAGAAGTTTCTTAATCTTCTGAGGGATTTAGAAGATAAAACATTGAAACATTGTTATGATTTTTAAAGATTTTTAATTATCTAGACTAAAATGACAGCTGCAGTCACCCTATTTTTGATTATTACTCATCAATAACTTATTATTAAGTTAATAGTTTTTCAGTATATTCTAAAAATATCTCGTACATTTTTCTTCCTTTTTTAATTTGGGGAAATCTTTTTAAAGACGATCCACCACCGTGGGGCTGTTTTAACTATTAATAATTACATTAAGTGGTAGGGGAAGACATTCCCAAGATAAAGCGGATGGCAAAAATTCTATAATATTAGTCATAATATGAATCTTCATATTATTTTACTGATAAGAGAAGGTGTAATACTCCAGGGAATATTTTCAAATGCTAAGATGGTTCTCTTGCAGTTGAATGCATGAGATAAAAAATATGAGATTAGTCTTCGATAGGTTATTTATAGGCCTTTAAAATATGGTTTTTAATATTACATCCAATGTTGAAAAGTAATAGTTTATAGAAACCGACTAAACAAATATTCATTGAAAGTGTTTTTAAAAGCTAAATCTGGATTATTACAGGCCCTTTTTTAGGCTCGGTCCACGATCTTGTGCTCAACAAAGGACAACGCGTACGAGACATGTTGGACATCTATCTATCTATAATAATCATATAATAAATCTGTAAATGGGTCGAGATTGTACAATGCGTTTAATGTGAAGAAAACAATTCGGACTAATTCGGCTAATTCAGACCACCAGATTCCAAAAATGCAATTTTTATAATTCTTGTCTGTTTATAAATTATAATAATCTACATTTTGACGGTTAAACCGTTAAAACTTAGTTTTATTATGTATACTAGTCCCGAAAACATAAGAAAACATTGTATATCTTTTAGAAGAGCATGTGAAAACTACTGAAAACTACTTAACGGATTTAATTGTAACACGAAACGGCGCTAGCTTATATCCTCAATTGTAACTTAAGATACTTTCAATTCAGATAAATGATGTCGTTTCCGTAGGGAAAACGCAAATAGCGAAAAAGATAGCACTGCGATCGCATATTTTTAGAAACTACTAAACATACGAGTATATGAATGAAACTAGTAGAATTATTTTGTCCGTGCAGTTTGGGTCATAAAATAGTCGGAACGGTGAAGCGAGTATTTCGCTCTCTCTTCCACTCACGGGCCTTATGGGCGGGATACTGATGCGCATTATTGTTGTCGATAAGCGTTATCGATAGTGTATTTATAGTTTTGTCATTTTGTGGGTTAGTGATATAAATGAAAGAAAAAAATAGATAAAACAACGTATTTATTAAAATAAGAATAATAATGATTTATAATGAATTATTAATTAGGTATCTATGTATTAAAAAACTATAAGTACAAAAGTTTAGAAAGTTATATTAAAAATAAATATAAATACTATATCCAAGTTTAAAATTAACAGATAATATTATTTTTTATAAGAATGATAATCTTTGTTTGATAAGAATGAGTTTTTATCGATAACATCGTTGCGCTATAATTTATTTAATATAATCGAGGCCGGCTATAATTTATGACTCAAACTGCACAGACAAAATAATTCTGCTATAAGGCTGGTTACAACAATGGACAAATAAGACAAAATACGTTGTTTACTTGGAATAGAAGAATTAACAAAATAGATGGCGCTACAACCGCGTTTTTTCGATTGGCTAACAAATACCTACGTAGGTATAAACAACATGTTATTCATTGTATTACTTTTACTTCAAATCAGGTTGGCTTTGACTCGACTATATTTTTTACTGGGCAGTTGTGTGGATTATGGCTACGTTCCATTAGGAACTCATAACGACCATTCACGACCGCGATTTATCCCGTTTCACTTGCTTGCCGGCGTTACAATCGTAAACCTAAGTGGAACGGCTATTCGACCCACCTATTGACATAGGTCGTTGTGAGCGTTGTATCATCGAAAGTAATGACGTCATTAGTGACGTTTTCACCGCGACCACAACGCCCGCGGTCGCCTTGTGGAACGTCTAACTGATCATTTTGGGCGTTGTGCGTGGAACGCGCTATATAAAAAATATATTTTGGCTTATGCTCCTTTTCATTTGTATGTACCTATCTCAAATGTTATAGTTTTGACCTTTTCACGCAAATGTGCGATGAGTTTAATGCGTTATTTGTGATTTGATATTGTTATTAACTGTTAATGACGTTATATATTAACAGATAAAGTATGTGTATACAATAATGTAGCTATGATTCTGAAGCGATTTTAACCATCAGTTAGTTGAATTTTTATGGAAGGTTTATATGATGAATGATGGTGAAAAAAAACCTAATTGAATTTTTATGTACGTAATATATGGAGCTTCTACGTTTTTGACGCGGCGGGGAAAACGCTAGTGTCAATAATATGTTTTTATTGTCAGATGCGTTTCGCTTAGCTGTTGCTAATAGTCACAAGGCGGTGGCCCAGAACCCAGTATTGTGCGTAAATCGGTAGCATTTTCCCTCGTCTTAAAAAAAAAGGCGGTGGCCCGGCTCTTAGGCGGTGGCGGATCTCCCTTGACGTTTTCAGAATCTTGTACCATAGGGCCAGGGAAGGTATATTCTTTGTAATTGGAATTTAATTGTTATCATTATCCAAGCGCTAAATCCCAGTTATGCTCAGAACGTCTGCTTCTAAGCCAAGGACTTTCCTACTTGTTCATTTCGCGGACCCTTTAGCTTCCCTGGTTGTGATATCGTTGATAGTATGTCATTCTTCAAGACGTCAAGTGAGCTTATTTTTGGACCTGACCCTTCTGCCGGGCTCTGGCGGAGGCGGTATAGCTAGGCATTTGTTCCCCACATAACTTGATATTTTTCGTAAAATGTGGCAGTGTATCTGTATGTCACAGACATGAAGATTGCCGCGGATACGGGAGTCCCTGACGCGGTTTTTCACGCAACTCCATAAGCCACTTCAGCCTATTTATGTGACTGAAATTAAAACATAAATACTTCATACGCCTGTGTACCCTGAAATTACATCCATCAGTATATGACGGCCACCCTAACTTTTATCAACACTTTTAATACACCAGTTAATACGAAATAATGTGAGCCGAGCAAAGAACACACACGCGGATGGGCTTTTAGAATGAATTAATATATATTTTTAATGTTTACGGACCCTTTAGAAGTTTTTAAAGCTAAATGAAACTGGAGCTCTAAGCTATATTTGAATTCGAATATTTAACAGTAGAATATAATACATCTCAATATTATGCCAATACAAATAGTCTTTCACTCCTGTGTATGTCGTGAATTAATAATACTGATGTTGTATGACAAAAAGTAGAAGAACAAGATTCTGCTATTTAAAATAATTATGAGTAGGTACATATCAAATTGGATACTAAATTATAAATTTAACCATAAAACAAACGTGTAATCAAATACACCTCTATCATAATTATTTAGGATATTTTTTGATAGTATGTCGTTGTTATTGATATAAAAAGGGGCGGACTTTTAAATCAGTACATACACGTGTTTCCATGGCGTCGTAAATGAAATGCTTGGCGCCGCGTTTGGAACTGATCCCAATGAAATGGGGAGGGAGATGGATGCGCACGTGAGATGCGCCGCGCAGCCTCCATCCAACCGTGTGGCGCTGTTGTCGACGAGTGGATGTGCGTTGTGTGAGGTGGACGCCACGCTGATAGTGCTGCGTATAGGTGTAGGGCCTCGTGCCGTGGCTGCGAGCTGATGGCCGGGCTCAGGTGAACGGCCGTGGAGGGCCCGCGTGTGCTCAGCGACAGACCGCCGTGGCGGTGCTACGGACCCATGCTCACTCACAGTCGATCTGACGGAGACTTCCCTGTATACACCAGAGGTGAGCGACTCTCGCTTATCCCGTTCTAAGATACCCTTACGGTATACCTCTATCTATATATTATTATAGTACCTATGTCCTATCGATACTTTAAAGATATTTAGAGGAATATATGCGATTCATGTGAACGTACTATATGTCACTACTACACTCAAAATAGATTTTACTATGTATTTATTTATGATTATTATAGGTAAAACTATTTTTAAATACATTAATAAACACAACATATATTTAGTAATTATTTTTAATATCATAATTCGTAAGTATAACTGATATAATAATGTTTTTATGGAATATGCATCTAATCATTTTATTATAAACTACGGCGTCTGATGGTCGGATAGTCCTAGAAGAGATTTAAAATCAATATGGCAGGACGCTCATCGTGTTTACCTCACCTATTGCTGATTGATGTTATAAACAATTATTGTTGTTAGTTGTATAATTGATATTATAGTTTAAATTATGCTTAAAGTTGTATTATCAATAGACTAGACTGTGTTGTATTGTGCATAAAATGTTATGATTGACAATTTTTAAAGTCTCTTTAAGCTTCATTAAATGCATTATACGCTACAAAGGCTTCTAGTTAGAAAGAATGGTTCGCTAATTTTCTAGGGCAATAGGTATTTATTAATAAATAAAGGTTACACGCTTAATCTCACCTCGTCGCTCTGCCCACCGCACTGTGATCATTCGAGTATAACTAAGTTCTAATTATTTTTACAGTAAATATTAGATAATATGAAATAATAAATTCACATAAAACATTTTATGAATATAGATACGTATAAAAAGATAATAATATAAATTAATAAGCTATGTGATTATTAACAATGAAAAGAATTAGTCTAGTCTATCCCATCTAAGCGAATATTTTATAAACCGAGATCACCGAATTTAAGTGAAACATTATTATGACCTTGTTTGTGTATTATCAGTTTGATTTAGTGACGAAGTGAGTACGAACAGGTACTGGCAGAAAAATAATGATAACTCGACAATATCACTTGTTGTTATCTAATCTTGAAGTCGGTATGTAATGTCTTAGTTTTAATTTGCGCTTAGTTTTGCTTGTGCACCGGTGTTTGTTCATTGGGCTCCTGATTCGTGTGCTATGAGAAACACTAACTGTGTTTGGTGTTATGTGGTAATGTAGTGACGAGATGGATGGCCTCAAACGGAAAATTAAAACTAGGCACAGGCCAATTGACGATGACACAATCAGTGATTCTGGCGTGCTTGATACAGATGAGATAGATAGTGAGTAATAGAATTATTTTGTGTAGTCTACGGTTACATCCACGCTCGTTTAGCATTTTTTACCGACTTCCAAAAAGAGGAGGTTCTTAATTCGTCTGTATGGTAGGTGCTTTTTCTGTGTGTGTTACGCGATTAGTTCCGTTAGTTGTGTACCGATTTTCATTTTTTTGTCTTTATTCGTAAGTCTATATATAGTCTCGAGGTGGTCGCTTATGCTTACTAAGTCAGGATTTGATGAGTAAATCCCAGGGAAATCGTGAGCAACCCTTGTTGGCGGGCGTATACATCGAAGAGTGAGATAGCAACCTTGTATACTCGTACCAGTAGTACAATTTCTACAGGCGCTTAATGTATTATTTCTAAAGCTATTCAAGCATTTGCACAACTAAAAAGTAAAAATATTTTTATTACAAAAATCGGTTTTAAACTAAAACAAAAAAATATATTTAACCGCCTTCTTTCTACAATATCGTAAAGTTGGTGCCAAGCAAAACATAAAAAACAACAACAAATGTGCAAAGTATAGTAATTTTTGAAGGAAATCTTTTTGAAGATATTGTCTACCTATATACATAAGATATCCAATTTGTGGAAGGTTTATTAATGTAATACAAATTATACATTGTTTTCTAAGCATATAGTTATAGCAAAATGTTGTTAATAATAATTGTTAACATTAATATTATGACTCGGCGTGGGCTTTATGTATCCCAGTGGGGGTAGAGTGCAGACGGGATTCTTTTTAAGCGAACCCTAAAATTGTGTGGTGATTGATACTGATACTTTTCGAAGCTGCATTTGTACTTGCCTCAACCAGCTAGCTAGTATGCAGTGAAAATCGCAAGATCTAAGGTTTAAACTCCAGAGGTACATATGTTAAGGACAAAGCCGGGAGTAGTTTAAATGGCATTGTACGCATCTTTAACTACTCTCATATATGTTGGATCTGGCTGCTCTTGTACAGTATTTAGGTCCTATGCAGTGAGGTAACGGTGGGCGGTCCAATTATCTTAATAATTTTCTTCTAACATGATGATGGGGAGTGGTGCCATATTTATTTTTGTGGTCCCTAATATTGAGATTCACCCGCATTACAGTCTAATATCTCATTCTCCTTAGATCACATTTCCTGAAACAGTTGTACTCTCTTTTTTAAGGCAATTAAATTAAGGGGGAAATGCTATTTACGCACAATACTGGGTCCTTTGAAAGGGATTATAGACCGTTATCGCATATGGAGGCATTCCGTTAAAGGCAATCCAAACATAATTGATCAGCCTGTGTGGAGACTCGAATCATTGGACGGCCAATGACTAATACCCACTAAAACCACCCTCCTCCCATGTGCCCCGCGCTTATGGTAGGAAAGGCCTGAGACTTAGAACGAAGTTACGCCTTCTACTCTAAACCAAGCTTGGTCCACATTGCCTCCAATGGTACAGAGATTGGTCAGTGTTACTTAACATTTAGATTAGTTTATCCAAAGAGCTTTGTACGTTTTGGTTAGCCCATGGCCTGCGCAGGTCTTGCTAAATCTAGGTAATGTATGTTGATAGATAATAATATTAACGAAAACACGAGTGGCACTATGGTTGTATACGATTCTAATAAATAGATACTGACAGATGTCGGTTTTTTGCCAATTAGATCATAGTATTCACATGATGGTTGTGTAAGTTACTCCGACCTGGCTGTATGGTGATAGTTATTATCATCTCATTTCCAATCAAATGTTTAACCCATTTAGGTCATAGGCCTTTGAGTTTGCACCAAATATAGCGTTCCTTCGGTTACTTCGTCTACCTTCTATTTCAATAGAGTAGCGACTGGAGGCCATCCCACGCTACGTATACAGTATTGCTGCTTATTATATTTTGGTAACACCCCTGCGATACAAGGTTATTTATTCTACGCCCTACGTTATAGCCGTTCTTAGACAACAAGACTGTGGCGTTATTGGCGGTTATACATATTAACTCGGGTATTCTGCAATGTTTTGCAATTAATCTGGATATGCCATAAAGTTTTCCGTAAACTACGATTTTTGTTCAATCTTCTGTTAAAAAAACTCGCGTCTTCGCAAAAGTTAATGCCTGGATTGGTGATAAAAATGGAAGACGTTATGTCCCTGCGAAAGCAATTGCTAGAAGTGTAATGAATTATACTTTTATATCTGCTAGTTTTCTCAAGATGTAATTATTTCTTAACTGTAAAAACTGCTATTTACTGATGAAATCAGTAAGCTTAAAACTAATTAAATTTATGATAATTTTATGTTTTCACATGCCTTGACCGACTACTTAATACAAATAAAGGAAACGTTTTTCTATATTAATTTTGCAAATAAAATGCGCGGATACCGATTTTAAATCAATCTATTTATTGCTTTAATAAATCAATTTATTCTCTGACTTCTTATTTCCAGAGATATAAAAGAACTCACAGAAAACCATGTTTATTAATTTATAAAGTGGTTACAATACAATGGGTGTTTAATTTTATTGTAGAACTACAGCTTCACGTAGTGGCCAAATGACACAAGTTGTGTATTTCTTAGCCGATTAATCAGAATTAAAAATTATGAGTTTAATTCTCCTCTACCTTGAAGGTGAACCAATATTCTCATAGATCAAGGTTTTAGCTCGTGCTACATTTTATATATTAGGCTGTACCTAAGGTAGCACTATGTGTAACGTTATATTAAAAACTTTTGCAGCCACCTCTTGCTGACTAATAGGTCATAACTATAAAATTCACCGAAGTCTTCTAACTTTATCCCGGAAAATATGAATAGTTTTACATTAAAAAGAAATGACCAAAAATTTTACGCGGGGAATACCCTAGGTAATATAACAAACCAAGAGTGAATTTGTATAACATGACTAACTTATATCGTTAGAATAAGTAGAATCTTAATAGTTTGAATGTTAATTGTGTTATTAAATTTGTGTCAAACTCAATCGAGGCTAATCGTTTTTTGTATAAACAAATCTAGAAAATTGTTGCAATTCTATGTCATTGTCGATTATTGTTATTTTATTTTTGGGTCAGTTTTACAAATATCTATTGTATACCGCGTCGTTTATCTCGGGATGTCCGCTAATATATTTTGTTTTACAAGAGCGATAATTGATGCATTGAATTGGGAAATAAGTATATCTTGTTTCGGTTTCGTTTGTTAATTGTGTAGGTATTTTATGGTTGGTCAAAAAGGATCGCTAATCATTAGTCTCATCTTGGTACGTTATGGAGACTATAATGCACGACAACGACATTATAAGTGCATTGCAACATGCATGAGAGACAGAGGCAACCGAGTCCCCACCCTGTCCAGTGTAGCCGCTTGGAGTTTGCCATCGGCCCGCACGCCAGTTTGCCGTCGAGCGTCTCTCGTGACACAGGCAGTTATAATGATAATGTAATTGCGTAGTGTCAGCTGGATTTATATTTCGTGTCTTTGTTTTGTGTATATCGATGGTGTTTGTTGTGATGCGATTGTCATCAGTGTAAATTGTGTTTTGATGAAGCTGTTCCTAGTGCACCATGGCGACGCGTAGTTGACATGTCTCTGAGCGCGCCCGTACAGGCGGCGCGCGGAACGAGGACCAACAGTCTAGATCAACTCGACTTTCAGGAGCGTAGACAATTAATTGCGAGCTCATTGTCTCTTACCGATTTCTTGCATGTCGGGGCCAAGGAGGTGGCTGCAGTCGCCGGTCAGTCGCCCTACCCTTTTTGTCTCGCACACTTAACAACATAACAATAGCTTTGCGAAATCATGTTTCATTCACCATAATGTATAATACGTTCATTAAGTTCACATTAAACCAAGTTTAATTGACAATGTTTTATTAGTCTTTAAATAATCCCTAATTGATATAGCAATAGTATACTGACTATCTATATATTCAAAACGTACTTGTTTAACCTGGTTTTTAAATCCCTACTTTATCCCATCTTCACAAATAACGAAGTCAGGTGTAACCTTCATTTCTCTATTCCTACCGGTCCTTGCACGTACGATATTATTAACACGCTACCTGCAGGAGCGGTTCATTTGAGGGTGAATCCTATTTTATATTCCTTGTTATAAAAACGTTTGATATTTTCAAGCGTGTAAAGGGAATATTTCTAATTTGGTTTTTAGTTTCCCCTATATCGTTCTTTATATTACAAAGATATTATTTACAATTCAGGCTTCCGGTCATAAGCCTGTTTTAAAATATAGCATGTTGGAATACTACAATGCAGGAAATATTATTAGGTCTGCTTATAGGAAATCATGTTCTAAAGGTCAAATAAATAATCATTGTAAGATCACTTATTGAATTAAAGATTAGTCACATAAATATTCTACATCTTTAGTCCTATGTCTGTGGGCGTTCGGTGACTTTTTGAGTAACAATTTGTACTTTGTAGTCTGTATCTGTTTCATGTATCAAATAAAAAAATATTACATTTGGTATATTTGGTATAACTCAGAACTTTTAAAACCTACGAGCTGTTGTAACTTGTAGATATCTACAGATAAAGTAAAAAAATCTCAAATTCATAATCACACTTGGGGCCCAATTCTGCTATTACTATCTCCTCAATATCCCTGACACAATCGTCTCAATCGTAGCTTTGCCTGATTTCGGTATTCTGTCAATCCCAGTGGCACGGCATGCCACTCTCTATTTATAAGCGAAAAATCGCGAAATAAATGTTTAGAATTTTGGTAGCTTTTCAATAATCATTTAGGCTAACGCCATTTCTGCTACTGGTAATACTTTTTTTTGTCACTATCTCGCAATGGAATCTTATTTTGAATAACTTCGCAACGCCAAGATATTGAAATAGCAGAATTTCGCCCTTGGATGACGCTGTCACAACGTCATGAGGGATGATATTTTCGCTAATGGTCTCACAACAAGAGTTGTCGAATATCATCTGGAGTGGACAGGGTAAAGTAGCGACACGGACCCCTGGGTTCGGTATAAAACGCTCCGCACTCAACTAGGATTTACCCTTATGGCGATGACGATCATTGGATTATTTGAAATCTTTTATAAATATTGTATATAATACTTGTGCGTCACCTATTGTTAGTCTAAAAATGAGGAAAATCAAAATATCATTTTCAGTGCCATTTCAAAATGTAGTGAAATAGTTTATTACCTGTTATAATAATTTTAATTATGCAGATAGCTTAGCCGATATAAAAATTATCATCACTTAATTGTGAGATTTTTATTACTCCACGTGATGATGTGACACTATTTTAAGTAGCTTTCACAGTTATTGAATTAGTAACCAATGTTACATTATTTTCCCATTGGAGTAATATGCATACAACGTCCATTTTTGCTATTAATTACTATCAAGCTAATTTTCCGTAAGTATCTTCATTTTGATTAGACGCCCCACTTTTTTTCTTACAAACATATTCGACTTCGTGGTAGCTAACCGGGTTACCAGGTAAAATATGTCGGTTTGATGATTCTCAAAAATGTATTAATAACTGGGTCTTTTTTGTTAAATCTCAAGATAAGCCTAAAAATTTGATTTGAAAAAATATTGGTCCTACAAATGTATGGCAGGCAAAAAGCGCATAAAAACTAACTTCAACAGCGACTTACTTTTGATAGGATCCTCCTGAATCCCCCTTGTTTTTTGACCGGATGAATAAATATGAAAAAAAAATTGATTTAATATCTTTTAAGTACTGTACATGTTCCACCTGGTTTTATGCGAAATTATAGTGATAAGAAGTGAAAGTTTAAACAGTCATAACTCTAAAACTATTTTTTAAGATTTTCTTCCTTTTTGTAACTGTACGCTAGTGTTATGCCCTTTCACCCATTTGAGTAGGTTTTCCGTTTGCTAAAACATTCTGTAAACACACGTTCGAGTTCAAGTTCAACTAGTCAACCTCTAAATACGTGCTTCTTGTTTAAAGGGAAGGCGTTAATACAGATTACATTGTACTAAATTCTATGTTAGTGCCATTTGCACCCGGAAGATTAATTTCATTTTATATCGCAAACTATCACGTCTCCCGGCATAAAAATATTTAGGTCCATTTTCGGTATTAAAACTACATTTAAACAAAATTACAGCAAAACCGATCCAGTATACCTAGTAGTTTTCCGTGAAAGCTTAACAGAAAGACTTATCTGAGTTACTATCGCATTTTTATAGACGATATTTTTGTATATCTATAAATTTGAGAAATGATTGGTCTCATCCAAATTTTGATCCTCTATTTTATTTCAAACCATCCTAGTTTTATTTATCTATTCCCCATCTATGAAAACTACATACATAAATGACAAAAAGGAAAAACGGGCAAAAAGGACAAAACTGGCAAATAAAAAAAACATCCTACTTTTTGGGATAATCTTTACATAAATATATCCCATTATCCGGGATAAAAAGTATATTAATAGGGATATAGTTATTTCTAAATCTATTCAAGTATTGGCGTAACAAAAAAGTAGAAAATATTATTTTTTAACAAAAACACAAAACCGGCTTCAAAAGTAATTAAAAAGCAAAAAATGATCATTTTGTACAAGTTAACTATAAAAGTCAACAAAGAATTTATAACATATAGTAAGTACATTTTATGTTTTACTTCACACCGACTTCAAGATGTTGTACAAAATGATTATTGCTTTTTAGCTACTTTCGAAGTCAGTTTTTTTTTTATTATTAAAAAACTAGTCGATAAATCTGTTAATAACAGCCGTCCAGTATCACGTAATATGAAGTGTCGAACGTTTGCAATAGATGCCGTATTTTAAAGCTTTGACTACATACAAGTACCTATCTAGTACACCGGTTACCGCATGCGACACCTGAGTAGCATATTAATCATTATGATGGTGGTTAGCCAAAGGTATGCTATTGATTCATCGCTTACATCTGTATTAGCCCTACATAGCGCGCATTTACTACGTGTTGTTCTAATAGTGCATAGAGCAAGTAACCTACATATTTACCCTCCGTGAAACTAGATCGCTTTGTGACCGCGGAATGTTCATTCCAAAATAAATGAAACTGCTTCTGAATTATTGTTGACTTCAAAATGTGTTAATGTAATTTATTTATGTGTTTATCACCATTCTTCGAACTATAACTAAAACTACAAGGTTTTGTTGACTAGAGCCACGAAATAAATTGGCATGTTTGTAATTCTTGCGTATGCGCAGGTTAACAGGTTAAGCTGGTTAAAAGCGTAACTGAAAGTATTTATAGTACGAGTATTATAGTGTTAAATAACTATTGAGCATCGTTATTTCAGTCATAGAGGCTCAAAGGCTAATAAGGCACCGGCCGTGTAGACAAGTGACATTAGCTTTAAACGAATATAATATAAGATGTATGGGAATGATATATCGTTACACTAAGTATTTTATCGTCTAGAGGGCCTGATCTTCATACAAATCACTTACTATTAATATTAGTTTATACATATCCAGCTGTTAGTCTTATACGTACCCATTTTTAGGAGAACGGATGATACGGTGTTTTCCTTGTTCAAGCCGTCTAGGTTGGTTTCACATACTGGTAATCTTGATGTGCCGATTTTATCCCTGAAGGCAAATGCAACCAGGTAACAGGATTATATCGATTTCGAACGTGTGAAACTGGGCAATCCGCCTTAGACAAACGTGACTGACATACCGTACGTTTCTCTAAAATGGGGGGGCCTAAGACTACAAGAGGGATATTTATGGAATTATATACAGGGTTTATCACGGTGTTTTAGATCATCGTCAGCAAGGGGTAATGGTAACAATTTGCATACAAACTACCTATGAGGTTAAAAAATCCCCATCAGGATACAAAACCCACTTTATAGGAATGAGGCGCTTGTGGGCAAGCCGAAAAAACTAGCATGACTAGTAATTTAGTTTCTGTGTTCATTACTAAGTGTTGTCCGTAAAAGATGTTGACATCGTGAAGATACCTACGCAATACTACGCATAGGGATTACTAATGTGTAAAATCTGCCAATCTTGGATGAGCGTGTAACTTGTCATCTGTACTACTGAAATAGGCTACTAGGGCCCACTGAGGCGGTACTTTTAATAGATACTAATACAGCATAGTTCTAAAAATACCTGTATCTTTGGCTACTAGGCTATACAAGTCTTGGTATGTCCTAGAAGCCACATACGTAGGGATATTGTTAGTGGTCTTTTACGTAACCATTACAGAGGAGACCTCTGTACAACATATTTAGTCATTCCATAAGGCTATTTTATTTTATTTTGAATATGTTGAACATGAAAATTTATATATTTTGTAATTTTGTTGTCGATCTTTTGTTTGTTAAGAAAAACATTTTTTACTTTTTAGTTGCGCAAATACTTGAATAGCTTTAGAAATAATATATTTAACGCCTATAGAAATTGTATTACTGGCATGCACATCAAGGTTGCTTTGTCACTTTTTGGTCTAGACGCTCGTCAAGAAGAGTTGCTCTCGATTTCCCTGGGATCCATTTATCAGATCCTGACTTGTTGACCATGGGACCATCTCAAGAGTATACATTTCTAAATAATAAAATAATGTAAATCGGCAAACAATTGACGGAGAAATCGCGTAACATGTATACAATAAATTAAGCGCTTGTAGCAAATGTAATATTGGCACGCCTATACAAGCTTAGTCTAAGAATTTGTTCATTCAGCGTTACTCTCGATTTCCCTGGAATCCACTCACCGGATCTGGTAATCATAGCGCCACCTCGGGAACACTCCGGAGACTTATGAATAAAGAACAAATTTTGGAAAATCGCTCCAAAATTGACGAAGATATCGTGTAACAAAGAAGTCGGTTAACAATTTTCGAGGGTTTCTCTCCATTTCCTTGGGATTCATTCTTCAGATCCTGAGATGGTAATAATGGGAGCAATTCGGGAGTGTACTGTTTCGATTTGACGAAAATGTTTTGAAAATCGGTTCATATTTGATGGGAAATCGAGTAACGAACATACAAAAAAAACATTCAGACGAGTCGAGATACTCCTCCTTTTTGAAGCGGGTTACAAATTTGATTCTTTGTTTGATCCAGTAATACATACTCGAGGTACTTGCAGTTTTCTTTCAATTGCAGAATGGGTCTCTTCGATACTAGTTTTAATACTATAGTACTAGCGAATCTTGCCACATGCTTATTATGTTTGCTTCGAATATGAGTTGGCAAAAATTGGAATGTGTTTTTGACACTGGTCTTGATTACTGGAAAAGAAACTGTTGGATATCTTAATATAAGTTTAATTGAAACTACTTAACAATTGCCTAAAGTTAGGCATGACTGAAAACATAAAAAAATGTAAGCTTCGTTGAATATCATATTGTTACAAATTTGTGGGACGTAAATTGAAAATTCCGTTGGAATTATCACTTAGTTTATTAGAAACGTCGCATAATTCACAGTTCTTACAAACAAAACCGACTGGAACAAGTCGAAAGCGTCAAGCAGGATATCGTTATGAAACACTAATAAATCGCGTAAAGTCCGTCTTTATAAGTACTCATTCTGAAAGTACACTTGGTAACGCCTCGATCGCAGTTAAAACTCAAGTAACTCAATTCCGACGGACCTAATTTATGTATTCGTAAATTAGACATGGCCTCTTACTAAGAATGTGCAACAAAATTTAGAAAAAAACCTTATAAATTCACCTGAATTCGAAGGAGTAATAAAACACCTTTAAAGGATTAGTATCGGTTCACAGCAATATTATCGTGTAATGTCTTCAATCTATGGCAACCATCAGACTTAGATCATTGACGCTATTAAAAAAAGAAGTTTTGTCTGTTTGTTTGGGATTCACGTAAAAACTACTGGGCCGATTTCGATGCTGTTTTCGCTGATCGACAGCTAAAACTTAAACTCTGCTCTAATTTTAATTCTGAGAATCCCACGGGAGTTTTTCTTGATATGATTTAAAGTTGCCTGTTTGAAAAATAAATCGAAGTCCAATCTGATTTTTTACTAATTGATAGCAAATTTATTGAATAGGTAGGTATATAAATAAAATCTTAAAGTAAATTAATGTGGTTGAAACAATTTACAAAATATTTAAATGCATAATAACGAGCAGTAATTGTAGAAGTTTTTCTAGTATTAAATATTGAAAGTATTATATAAATTCACGTGCAGGCGGTTAACAACTAGCAAATATTAGGCTCGGGTATAAATATCGGTCATGGTTTTAGAATGTATAAGGACCCGAGGTGGCAGACAAGGTGAAAGACGTGAGGACGTTAGGTATAGGTGTATCGATAACTTGCCGCAACATTGACTGTTCGGATGAACAGCCGGTGTGGGCGATGAAAATTGCGGCGGAACCAGAATGACTCACTATCGCACATCGTTTATTCATTAAAACTATCTTCTAATATAATTATACCTATATACAGTTTTTTCAATTGCGAGCTGACAAAAAGGCAAACGGCCCAGTCTATGGATAATGGTCACCGTCGCTTATAGACGCTTGCATCACTAATGGCGAAGCTAATGCGTTGCCAGCCTTAGGGTGGGATAAAGAGGATAGGCTAGGAGGATGAGGTATAGGGATCAGACAAGATAAATGATTTGATGTAATGTTCGAGAACTAAATATTATTTTTGTGGTGTATTAACTCGTTGAAAAAACTTGAACAAAATTGAAGTAAATGACACCGCTTATAGTATTTTTTTAATCACATTTAAATGAGAGGTATCACTTGTTGAAATTGTCCAGTATAAAAATAAAATGATAATAATTGTATGTAGCATCCCCCAAGCCTCAATATTTGGCCCATTAATTTACCTTGTATATGTAAAGATAATAAAAGATATTGTATTAGTAGGACATATTACATTATACGCCAACGATCCATGTCTTTTTTATTTCGGAAGTTCTATTGATAATATGATATCCAGGGCTTAAAATGATCTGAATATTCTATCAGAATCGTGAATCGTGAAGCAAAACCTCCTAACTATTAATCGTGCTAAGATATCTTACATGATTTTCGCGACTCAAAATAAAAAAAATATCACATATACCACTTACCGTAAATGATGAGTCTGCGGAAGTGTAACGAGGAAATGTACATGGGCTTAATCCTGGATACAAAATTAACCTGGAAACCTTACTTAGACTACATTAGAAAAAAATATCACCTCTGATTGGATTTGTGAGAAAACTAGATAAATGCCTGCCACTTCATATACGTAAATTTATTTACAACACAATGATAAAACCACATATAGAACAAGCTGCGCCCCGCGGTCTCGCCCGTGTGGTGATTAAGAATCGTTTATTTTGGACAATTCACACTATATCTCAATAATTATACCCATGTGTTATTCTGATGTGTAAGCCATAGTGTTGTAAAGTTTCATCAAAATCTATTCAGTAGTTTTTGCGCGAAAGAGTAACAAACATACATCCATACATTCTTTCAAACTTTCGTGTTTATAATATTAGTAGGAAGTAGTATTTATTGTTTAAGGAGAATAAGGTAAGAGATTGCTGATATAAAAACAATACTGAAATATGTGTTATCAGTATCCGTATTCTGAATTCTTTAATAAATATTTTAAGCATTTGTAATATTACCTACCTTAGATAAAGAAATCCTTCCGGTATGTACTCTTAAACGATGTTATATACATTGTACGTTGTATATGCATATACACGACTGTAATAATTGCCATCCACAAAATACGTGCAACGTATTTTATTATTTTTGACCCTCTCCCATCCTTGTCAGAACGGGTCCCTCTCTAGTGTGACATCACATATTTTGCAACTTTTCATTATTAAATTAAAACAGCAGTTCCGTAATTAGTTTTAATTTCATTTAATTTACCCCCTTAACGTGTGCCCTAATTGGTGGATTGCCCCTAATCACGACCTTAATACCTTATTCATTTCTCATATTCTGAAAGTAGATACATAAGTATAGGGATGAAAACAGCCCTTATGCTCCTTTACTTCCACCTTTCGTTCGTCAGCGATTCTACCTGTTATCAAATAAATTAGAAAACTGCGAACTATAGACACCAAATACATGCGACTGACGTCCTAAGTTTTACAGCCATTGTAAAAAAAATATGATCAATTTTGTAATTTCATTTTATATTTATAAATACTTTTCACTAAATTATATTATACTATTTAATTTATATAAATCTGAGCTAAATATTTATTATCCTCAGTGACAAAAAAATACTGGCTGGTAGAATGCCAAAAAATATACTTGTGGTTTCATATGTGACGTACGTGATGACGATTCACCAGATTTTTATTTACATGGATTTACTAGTTAGTTGGTTTAATTATTCTGTTTTTATTTATTATATTTACATGTTTTATAATTTTCCTCATATTCGGAATGAAAATCAGAGTGTTCAAACTTGGGTAAAAGTCCTATTTAGACACTCGAATTATTAGCGCCCTGACTACGCTCGTTAACAATCTTGTGCCTAAATATGTCACTTTCACCTCTCGTGTGACAATCAACCTATATTTTTAAAAAGAACCCTTATAATATAGAAATGTGTGTATGTAGACAGACATGTATGTCTCGGTAATTGTTATCACGATCTAGGTAGTGGATTTAAAGTACTTGAATTTGACAGGAAAGTGTCATTCTACTAGTATATATCGCTACACAATGTTATATTCAAATTGTGAAAATCTATTTTTTTTAATTAATCGCTCTCTATATTTTTCATCTTCTCTCAATTACTTCGGGTCAGTGCAATATGTTTTTTCCTTTCGCTATCTCATATGGTATTAAATAAGTATTTAGAATGGAGCACTACTGTCTGAAAAATTACATAAAACGGGTATCATGAATCCAGATTGTTGTTCCATTGACCCCTTGAATCTCTCTCTTCTGAAGACTCTTTGAATTGGATAATCTCATGATTATTATTATCTAAATATAAAAAATTGGTCTGGGAAATCACTTGTCATTAACCGTTTATAATTTAATCTAAAATCAAATCAAGTTTCTCTTAGCATTAAATCTTAACTTATGCCTAACTTTACATGTTAAACTGTAGCGTAAGTTTTATTTAAAATTTTGAAATGAGGCTGAAATGGTGAAATAAGTTTTTGAATGTTCGTCATATATCAGACCAAGTTTGTCTTCGTTGTTCTTGGAAAATTGAAGTTAAAGTAATTTCAACTCGGCGCTATTGACGTATCCTGCATACAAAACACTCCATCCTGCGGTTTATTATGCATACCTTGTAAGCTTTGCCTTTCTTGTGATCGTCCAATCTCGCTTAATTTCATTATCGTAGAGATATTTATTCTGGAGTCCCTTTATTGTATACTAGCGTCTTTCTCGCAGCTACGCTGCGTGAAAAACCTCATGTATTAGCTCTATGATACGTACGTTATCAGTCAATATTTAACGTCATTAACAATTAATGACAATATCATATCACAAATAACGCATAAAACTTATTGCTACATCTGTATAAAACAGGTAAGAAATATAGTATTATCGCAGATGAAAAAGTGATATAAGCTAAAAGCCAATGGACTAAACTGACATTAAATAACAGACATAGGAACTATGATGGAACTTATGGATGGTAAACTAAAAAAACGTGAATATGAATAATGATTTCTAATGAGATTTTATTATTTAATACTTATATTTACATGTAATCATTTAGTTGTGTTTAGTTTTCCCGTTAGAAGGGTCACAGCATTGGATAGATTGGATTACTAATTTTGGTGTATGTAGTGTATGTGTATGTTGCCATTTGTATTTCTGTTCTTTTTGAAAAGAACAGTTATATATTATACTAGAGTTTACCCCGCTGTGCCGTAACCTCTAGTGCGCGTCTCTTGTTTAAGAGCAAGCGCTACAGGTTATATTATATTACATTTTCATGTATTTGCCTACGGAAGATTCACTTTATTTTATACCGCTAACTATACCATCCCCCGTCTATCTGTAAACAACATAAATTACAAAACTTGAGCAAAAAGGCCAAAATGGTCTAAATGGTCAAAGAGGCCAAAATGCCAGAAAAGACCACAGTGACCGATGTGACCAAAATGACGGAATAGGCAAAAACGATCAAAAAGGCCCAAATGACCAAATAGGTCAAAATTACCAAAAAGGCCAAAATGAAAATTATCCCTTGTCCACCCTCAGTATTTATTTACATACGTACCGAATTTCAGCCAAATCGGCCCATTAGTTCTTCCGTAAAAGCATAACAAACAGAAAGACAAATATATTTTTATCCCGGAAACTATCCCATTTTTGGGATAAAAAGTCTCCTATATTCATTCTCGGTATCGAAAACATATATATACTGAGTTTCAGCGAAATCGGTCCAGTAGTTTTTACGTGAAAACGGAACAGACAGACAGACAGTTACTTTCGCATTTATAATATTGATAGGGATGATAGTTATATATAATAACTATAATAGTTATATATAACAACTGTAAAATCGGGCCTATTATTTTGTGATTATTATGTTTTTCAACACAAAATTGTTAGGCATCGTAAATTTTAAAGTATTGTGAACAGATAAATTTTAACTACAGTGATTGTGTTTTTAATACTTATCTTAAAATAGTAACATCTTTAAACAAAGATAAATTTTCACTTTTGTATCTACATAATTTCTATTGGTATTGTATTCTTCTGATACGTATGGACGTTCATAACAATAGACTCACGACATAATGGGGCCATTGATTGTATGGATGTGTCATGTATGTGTGAGCACTATTTGTACGGATCTTATTGGAACCTAGTTTGTATTGACGTGGGACAGTCTTCGACGGTGCATCAATATTGTGTAGTTTATGAATCATCTATTATATGGGGAGAAGATTTTGCAAAAAATCTGGCATTCTTTTGTAAACACTCATTGCATGATAAGAGTTCACATTATCAGGATATTAGATCGGCATTTTGTGATGTTGTTTAACTGATATGCAATACTTAATATTACTAATTTTTTTTAAATGTTTTGGAAATGTTTACGAATCATAATTGAAATTTAAACTAATTTCAAATGAAACTATCGGCGAAAGAGTATGTGTGATTTTCGTATCTCAATCAACATTTCCCCTAATATTATTATGGTTTTTCTTAAAACTAATTATTGAATTGGTTTTTTGCGTAACAGTTCTAATAACATTTATCTTTGTTTACAGCAAAGAAACAAAATGGTTCAGCGGTTCGAACAAATAGCCTGGGTTCGGGCGCACGTACTCCACCCGCGGAGCGGACCAAATCTAAATTCTCCGCTTTTGGCAGACTATTCAAACCATGGAAATGGAAACGGAAAAAGAAATCAGAGAAGTTTGAGGCTGCCTCTAGAAGTAAGTTAGATGATATACATGATATTTTGCTTGGCAGAAATAAGAACATGGTGGAAAGTGGTTACTTTAGTAAATATGTACTATTTTTTCAGTGTTACTAACTCTTAAATATACTGGATACTTGTAATATATTGTGATAAGAGAGGTTAGGTAAGAATTTTTTATCATAATTATGATGATAAAGAAATACAACCAATAGTTAAATATGATTGTTGTTTATCAAAAACAAATGACCGCATTATTACGCCACTGATATATATATATATATATATATATATATATAAAGGAGTTAATGCGAGTCGCACTTTGCGCAAAGGGTTTTTCCTGTATAAATACAATACGGGTGTGAATTATTCATTATTCAATCATTTCACTTAATGGCTGTTGTCACAGTGAAAACCCGCGGTTCTTGCCCATAGAGCAATTACCGCTAAATGTTTAATTTTATACTTGTAACTAATTTCCACAAACGGCGATATTAACTTGGAAAACTTCTAAAAATGTGACAACGTGAATATACGTGTATAGAAATATACTTGAAATAAGCTTACTTATAAAGATGAACGTGAATATGTTGAACGTCAATCATATTTATGCTATTTTCTCTAAAATTATATTGGATTTTTTAAAGATATAATCATAATCCCTATTATCCCTATTAATATTATAAATGCGAAAGTAACTCTGTCTGTCTGTCTGTCTGTCTGTTCCGTTTTCACGTAAAAACTGCTGGACCGATTTGGCTGAAACTCAGTATATATATATTTTCGATACCGAGGATGAACATAGGATACTTTTTATCCCGAAAAATGGGATAGTTTCCGGGATAAAATGATATTTGTCTGTTTGTTTGTTATGCTTTTACGGACAAACTACTGGACCGATTTGGCTGAAATTCGGTACGTATGTAAATTAAATACTGAGGATGGACAAGGGATAATTTTCATTTTGGCCTTTTTGGTAATTTTGGCCTTTTTGGTAATTTTGACCTTTTTGGTCATTTTGGCCTATTTGGTCATTTTGGCCTTTTTTGTCACTTTGGCCTATTTGGTCATTTTGGCCTTTTTGGTAATTTTGGCCTTTTTGGTAACTGGCCTATTTGGTCATTTTGGTCTATTTGGTCATTTTGGCCTTTTTGATCATTTTGACCTTTTTGGTCATTTTGGCCTATTTGGTCATTTTGGCCTTTTTAGTCGTTTTTGCATATTCTGTCATTTTGGCCTTTTTGGTCATTTTGGCCTTTTTGATCATTTTGACCTTTTTGGTCATTTAGGCCTATTTGGTCATTTTGGCCTTTTTTTGTCACTTTGGCCTTTTTGGTTATTTTGGCCTTTTTGGTCATTTTGGCCTATTTGGTCATTTTGGCCTTTATGGTCATTTTGGCCTATTTGGTCACTGTTGCCTTTTCGGTTATTTTGGCAATGTCGGTCAGTTTGGCCTCTGGTCATTTTGATTATTTTGGCCATTTTGGTCGTTTTTGCCTACTCTGTCATTTTGGCCATGTCGGTCACTGTGGTCTTTTGGTCATTTAGACCATTATGGCCTTTTTGGTCAAGTTTTGTAATTTATTTTGTTGACAGATAGACGGGGATGGTATAATTAGCGATATAAAATGAAGTGAATCTTCCGTAGGCAAATACATAAAAAATGTAATATAATATAACCTGTAGCACTTGCTCTATAAACAAGAGACACGCTCTAGAGGTTAATCCGCGGCGCAGCCGCGGGGTAAACTCTAGTTAAAATATATATGCATAATGAACTTTAAGAATATACAAACATTATTTTATTTAACTTTAGAATTTTAAAATTATAAATAACTTACTTACTAACTAGCAAATTTCATATCATTTATCTTTGAAATATTTTTACAGCATTAGAAAGGAAGATATCCGTCCGAGCGAATAGAGATGAGTTAGTGCAAAAGGGTATCTTGTTGCCCGAGAGCCCTGTTACACCTGTACCTGAAGACAGTAAGTTGTAATGTTTTACAATTAATTAATAAGTAGGTGCTCACTAAGACAATGATATTAACGGTTTTAGTTCTAATCTATGGCACACAAAATAATAAAGAATCTGCAATAACGTTCCACGCTGAACTTGAACCTTGCCAAATTTCGAGTAATACAATTTTCGAACTTGTTACCACAAAAAAAATATTGAACGAGGCTCACTGACTGACTAAACTTTGGACGTATAATTTTTACAAGTAAAGATTAGAGCATTTAAAGTGGACGAACTATGCCTTTTAATGGACAGTACAGGCCAACTATAAAAACTAAGAATATATTTTCAATATATTCCAAATAGTTGAAGTTAGTAGAGTAGTGCGAAATAACCTTTTTCTTCTATGGTATACATAAATTAGTAGAAGTCTCGAGTTGTGTCTGTCGATCAGTTAGTTCACTCATGACGTGAAAAGTATCGAACATACCATTTTAATGAACATTAACACATGTAGTTTATTTATTTCACAAATAATACCGCTCCCGTGAGATAGAAAAATAAAGACATGGTGGCGCTATCGTCATGTTGTTTGGCGCTGCAATGCTATTGCTTATGCACCATAATTTATCAAAATACCATAAGGAAATTTCGTTACATTAACTAAGATTCTGTTCAAAAATATTTAATAGTTTTTACTGATGGATAGCAAATTTTATATAACAAAATATGTGATAGATAGGTAGATAACTCTTTATTGTACACCAATACAAACATGAACTTAAGACTAAAATTATATCTAGTTATGTACAAAGGGCGGTCTTATCGCTAAAAAGCGATCTCTTCCAGACAACCCCAGTGATATGTGATACTTTTTAACCCGGTAATCTCATGGGAATTTTTCCGGGTATGGTATAAATTAGTTAGATTGCATAATAATTAGCTAGTTACGTTACGATTTTACTAGATCGATTGTTAAGTCCCATTTCAAGTGATGCGATACTTTATATTCCAAGAACCCCGTGGTTATTTTCCCGGGAGTATTTTCAAATGCGTATAACTGGCTGATTCGGATCCGATTGATACTATAAAATAAAACAATATAATCCGGGAATTTTATGTTCCCCGGGATTTCCTAACTTCGAAACCGCGTTACATTAGGACTTACTAGATATGACAGTTTCTATGTTATTTAGTAGATTTAGATATGTATGCCTTTAGTAACATTACCTATCCTGCGTTTTTACAATTTTCATTCATTTTCAAACTAAAAATCCGTTGCCCTGCTGAAAACACCCTTTGATTTTAAATACCGGCAAAATAACTGTAATTCACGTTACCTGTCGAGCGTGGATCAAGTCGCAGGCAAATAGTAGTAAATATAATTAAAATAAGGAGTGACCATGATACGTGTAGCTTAGAACTTTAACACGACAATTAAACAATAAATTATAACACCACACAGTCACAAACACACAACCAACAACAAAACTTATACGCTTACTCACACCAACGCGCACTACCACTACATTGCATTACACGCACACTTCATAAACAAACCAAGACACACAAAGAGCCTAAAAATTAATAACCTAGGCACAGAAAGAAAAAACAACACACATGGCACTAGTTGGGTTAATATACATATGTATACACATAAGGCACACACTGCACATGCACTTTCTCACAACACCAGCATGTAACAGATACACTCTACATTAGTGTAAGTTTAGTTTTAAATTAGAAAATAATTATAAAAGTTACTCTTAAGGTACATAACACAATATAAAAATCACAAAATTAATGTCACACACAGTAACAAAAATAAGCAATAAGCGTGTATGAACTCAAAAAACTTTAACAGTAATTAAGTTGTAAAAAGGGTACGGTCGATCCGTACCCTTTTATCAAGTCCGTAGATTTGTTAATAAAAAAAAAACTTAGAACTTAATATATTTTTTTGTTAGTCAGTAATAGGTGGGAACATATTCGCTTTTAGTTGTATAAAGATAATTAACAGGCCCCCCCTCCCCTTTAATTTTTAAACTATGGGGTAAAAATTTCTAAAAGTTGAAGATATAAAAAATAACGTGCGTTTCTTCACTTTGAAAGTAAATTGCCATGAAAAGATCTATGGTTTAATTTTTAAGATGTAAGGCCAAGGTTTTTTCGATTGCATACATTTTAGGGTCCCGTAGTCAAATGAGAAAAAACTTCGTTCTGTGAGAACTGTTACGTACTTCGTCCGTTCGTTTCGATTTATTATGTATACGACGATTACTACTCACTTACGTCTAGTAATTAAATACATCAATAACGTTCTCTACCAAATTATGCATAATATTGTACAGACAAATTAAGCAAATAACACTAAATACATATCGTAAAATAAAATAGAAACGCGTTAAATGTATATAAAATAAATAATTTCTTAGTGTAACTATTTTTTATTAGTTATCTTAATTTTGCAATATTACAATACAATACATTCAACTTCATTAAAATTTTATGTTATCTAAAACTTTTAAATTGACAGCTGTCTAAACCCAACAAGTTTCAAAGTTAAAATTAGTTTGAAATTTCCTAGGTTTTCTATTTAAAAGTTTAGGGACGAAGGTCTAATAAGAATGTCTAATAAGAAAAGTTATTGATATATTTATTGCTACCCTGTGATGTGTAGGCAGTAGAAGTAAATTAAACTTGGTTTATGCACAATGAAGAGTTTTGTAGTTGTTACCTTTAAGTCATTTTGGCCAATGACCCCTATAAATCTTTTCAAGCATTTCCACGTCGAAGTTTTCCAATATCAGCAATTTCAGTCAAACCCTGGTTTCGTTCTAACCATCTGCTTCTAAACCTAAGATCAGTTTTTCTATTTTGCCGTTTCTATATCGGGGATTCATAGGTATGATCTGTTGTGAGGGCATTGGTTATTACTAGGACTTGGGGGGAGGCTGATAAAACATTTATGCGCCAAATAACATCCCGGCTTTCTTAGAACAACGACCCTAATAACGAAGTCGTTTCTTTTACATTTTGTCTGCTATGTCAGGGACAAGAAATCTGCTTCGTTTCTAATGTGGTCTTTCGATTTTAGTACACACATTCTTATATTTAAGAGTTTTGGAACGTATAAAGCACGGAACTATAATTTAAAAAAAAAAAACGAATCTTGTTTTTCCCGCGTCAATTAAAATACCTTCAATCGATCCATTGTTATTTGCAATTACTACTCGTCAAAACATTCAAGTATTAAAATTCTATAGTGCATATGTATAACGACTGTTGCCAGATAAAGAATATTACAGCTATTGCTAAATATGATCTACGTACGAAACATTTAAAAAATAACATTTTATTTCCTTTAACTATTTAATTACATTAAATATTTACTAATTAAAAGCATAAAATGTATTAAGAAGTCATTATTTATAAAATATCCATATTTATACTAAAATTCACTTCATTTTGATAGTAAAACAACAGAGCTTATTGATCAGTTGAGCTAAACTAAATTCACAAACAAAAAATTAATTTAATTTGAGTTAACAATATACAAAATATAATCTGCAAATTACCGTAAACTATAATGGCGAGAATCTAATCATCACACTGTTAACCCTGTTATCTTTCCAAATGGCA
Source organism: Dendrolimus punctatus (assembly GCA_012273795.1). Classification (NCBI taxonomy): domain Eukaryota; kingdom Metazoa; phylum Arthropoda; class Insecta; order Lepidoptera; family Lasiocampidae; genus Dendrolimus; species Dendrolimus punctatus. The sequence goes on from CM022537.1 coordinate 11,675,994, forward strand.
AATTCCTCTGTACCTTGCTTTTTCACTCGTCGCCTCTTTTTGAAGTTAACTTTCATACTATAACAAAGTTTTCTATCTTTAATTTGTTATTAAGTAATTTGTGTATTTTTATTAAAGTGTTTCATATGTAAACAGTCACACATGATTCTGTAGGCATATGCTGTTTCGCAAGACCTTAACTGTGCCGTCTGTCCATAGATGAAGAGTTGTCCTCGGCGTACGGCAATGAAGAGGCGCGGAGTGACGGCACCAGTGGTGGCATCACCAGTGGACCCGACCGGAACCTGGCGGGGATGCACGCGGCGCTGCAAGCGCAGCTTGCGTCTCAGTTGGCGCAGCAGCAGGCGGCTCTCGCAGCCGCCGTCGCTGCGGCTGCTGCGGCACACCATCATCATCAGAACAATAATGTCATTGGTAAGTCAGTTCTATATATAAAAATAGGCTGAGACATGAGGGAGTAAAGAAGGTCATCTGCAACCGACTTGAGCTGACCTCTGCACTTGTTTGGGTATGTCTATTGATTTCGCCTGCATACAGTATATTCTGGAAGCTTTTAAGCTTACATAATTCTGGTATTGTTCACTCAAACGTTCGCAAAATCGATTGAATGACACATCTAATGTGGCTCACTAATTAAAAGACACATTGTTGTTCAATAAATACATTGAATAATGTACAAAAAATTACAATAATACATGTCTTACAACCTTTGAGTAGTCGCTTTCCAGGTTATGGACTACAAGAGACAAGGACTGAGGCTAAAGAAATGTAATGAGTAATAATATGGCTTGAAAGGCGTTATATTTTTCTATTACAAAATGGAAAACATCAGCCCTAAATTCTAACTGGAAGATGAGAAGTCTTAAAAATAAGGCCACAAATAAAATTAATTACCATAATCAGTTTATGTGAATAAATTTCAACAATTAATAATATGAAAGTACTTACACGATTAATTAATTAAATATGACTTTAAATTTCAATAAACTAAGATTTGTAACCGTGGTTTCGTCCACGCTTCACTTGAAATTCCGCCGAGATTTCCAGGACACAAAGTACCGCAGCATTTAAAAAAGAATTTAAACTTTTATAGAAAACTGTGCCGGAATAAGCACCCGAACAAAACTTCAAACCGCTCCCGGGAAAATTCCCGCGGGTTCCAGGATAAAAGCATCGCAGATATAAATCCAAGAATTTGCTGTCGATCAGCGAAAATCGCGTCGAAATCTGCCCTGTAGTTTTTACGTGAATCCCGAACAAACACAAAACGACAGACAGACAAGAAATCAAAAAATGCATCATATTCTCCATCGTTTATATAGTCTATTCCAGTATTTTTAAATAGCTTCAATGTACAGAGGGCATGTTTAGAATTTTATAATATTATAGATATCAACATGATAAAAAGAAACCTTAAAATAACTCTCATCTTTTTACAAATACGAATATAATTTATTTAATTTATTATAAATACAATCTGGGCCCAAGAATGTATGATAGCGTAACCGTCTCCGTAACCTTTAAGCACACAACTGTAAATTAAATAAGTTACATAAAATGTACAGAGTATCACATAAATACACAATTATTACACATGTACACAGACAAATTAGCTTCGAGAAGTCTTCGTGTTTATAGTAGTTAGTGTACGGTCACCACTAATATTTTTATAGACAAGTACTTAATATTAAAATAATAAATGTTAAACATAATTTTTAATACTAATAAATTTCTTCAACTACATTTCGTACTCTTCCTCACTTGAATCCAATGAATCGTTTATGTTAATTCTAATTCATTCTGATATTATATCTAAAGCCTCATCTCTGCTTTTGATATTTATTTTCCTCTTCTATAGCATGTAGACAAATATTTTTCTATTCCTCTACAGTTATGCTATTCATTATTTTCTTTGAGAGTCATATTATTTACTGCTCGGATTACCTTTGCATTCATTTTCGAAATACTTGTACAAATTATACAAAGCTTCTTTAGTTTGGGAAATCAAAAGCTAACCACGACTAAGTTTCAACATCGGAAGCATTTTTAACTAACAACTTTAATATGAAACAGCAACAATTAGCAATAAATAATAACACTAAACAATAAAAAACAAGAATGAACCACACATAAAATACATTAAATAAGTCGTTAATTATCAAACTAAAACTAAATAGTCAGACCTCACAACAATTAGCAATGTAAATAATTATTATTTACTTTCACTATTGAATTTTTATTTTAAAAATATAGTTTTTTCTTTGAAATGTTTAGAGTTTCTGTAAAAGTACAAATACTACTTCAAACGCAAAAACGTCTAGAAACTAATTTATCTGTAATTTAATTAATAGAAAGTAGAGACAAACCTAGTGAGAGAGTAACAAGTAAACACACTAATAAGTAAATAAACTGACAATCAATCCTTCATTAAATGCATATTATTTATATTATATATAATAAGTTTTTTAATAATAATTATGACACGTTTTAATTTTTTTGAATATGCCTGTCTCACATTTTTGGACAAAGCTCCATAGTCCTAGAATAGCGTTGTGCAGCATTTTAAAATTTGTAAGAATAATGATACAAGTTAAGGGTGTTATATAAAAGAATTCGAAACGTTACTTGATTTGGCGTGTTCTAAGCTAGGATACTGAGTACCTGTGATTGATAAAGATTGCTATCGTTTGCAGATCTATAATAAATTGACAAATCTAGTGTAATTTTAATATTCTTATAAAGTCTTTTATAACTTTAAGCCACGGTATATAGGTATATATATATATATATATATATATATATATATATATATATATATATATAGCTGCATTTTCTATTTGCCCATTTCCAAATCATTAACGCAATAGCAAGTGTCGATATTCATTTTAGGGTTACGGTACTCAGCTAAGGTTGTGGTTGGTCACAAACAATCAGAGGTTCCGTAGAGATTATGCATTTCCATTATTTAGTTTGGGAAATTGGGTTTTAAAAACTCCTAGAAAAGCGTATAATCGAAGATATCCCATATATGAAAAAACTACTTACCTACTAAACAATTTTTTTTCAGATCAGTTTTAGCTCCTAGTTGGTTTTTTAGAATTTTTGATCTCTTGGTTCATTGGAAGGGAAAACATACCTAGGCGAGTCAAAAAGATCTTGGAATCAATATTTAAAAATGCAAAAGTTCAAACCGCAACAGCAACTTTCAACGAAATTTCTTCATGAATGGAGAAGATGGTCGTTTCCAAGACATGCTTTGTCTCTTAGTTTCAGGATCGAAATAATGGACCTACGTTTCATCCATGGTGATAAGGCGACGGCAAAAATTATCCGAATCACGATGAAACATTTTGAGATTACGCTTAGAAATTTCCTTAGATCGTTTTTTGTTTTCGTCGGTTAACATTTGTGGCACCCCTTTTGCCGACACTTTTTTGATCATGAAAATGGATTGAAAGCTATCAAAAGATATATTAAGGATCTCAGCTATATGTTTTGTAGTTATTTTTCTGTCTTCCAAAACCACATTCTCAACCTTTTAAACATTTTCTTCCGTAACAGCGGTCGAAGGCTGCCCGCGGGTCATCTTTACAGATTGATCTACTTCTTGTTAATTTAGCCACCCAGTACACAACCGTAGAATAAGGTACAGCATCATGACCTAACATCACATCAACATCATGAAATAACAAAAAAAAGCATCAGGATTGTGTGATTGACACTCTTTATTTGAATTTCGAACTTTGCCCAAAAATGGTTTTATATATATATATATATAGCCACTTCCAAGAACTTTTTGATTTACCCTCTTAGGTACTTTTTGCTGTAGTAAAAAGACATCCAGAATCGTAGATTTTACAATTTTGTAATTGTATATACGATTATGTATTTACATAAATAAATATATTATTTATGTAAATAATATTTACAAACAATTATTTACACAAAAAGGTAGGGTTGTCTGGAAAAGATCACTTTTTAGCGATAAGTCCGCCCTTTGTGCACAATTATCGCATAATTTTAAACTAGAAAGAGGAAAGGCAAATTATGATTACTGCAAGCCGGTGGGAATATCGACGCGTGGCGTGAATTAGTGGCATCCTGGCAGGACGGCACCGATCGTTGACCCAATCCATTGTTCGACAACCACGCGGTCGATTGACGTCACTCATTACCACATGAACCAACTAGTCTTAAGTTGACATTATAATTTATGTATAATCTAGGTATGCATATACCGTTATTCTACATAATGAAGTTAATTACGCAAAATTTTTAGGTGAGTGATTTAAATTTATTCAATAAAAAAACTTTAAATCGAAAAATAAATGCGGATGAAATTTTGGGCAAAAATAGTTACTAAATAATAATAAATTTCATTTATTATTTATTTAAGATTTATTTTTATATATTATGACACTAGAATTACTATTATAAGTGTGGTAATAATAATAACATGAATATTTTATAATTTTAAGCTCGATTCTGCCTCACGTATTTACGTATGGTTTACTCACGACAAATTTTAATGAACAACGTTCAATTTTCTCGTTCGCATATTAAATATTATGAATGTTATGTAAAAAGGGTTTCGTATATAGGTGTCAAGAGGCGCCAGGCCTAACGGGCGAGGGGTTGTGAAAGTCTAGCTAAATGGTGGCACCGCGGTCGGGCTAGGGGTTTGCGAGGCGCGGGGTGCGCCGCGCGGCGCGCGCTTCAGTTTGCCTCCGCCCGCGCCCGCAAAGGCCCGCGACCTGCCGCAAACCAACGCTTGCGTCCGACAGCCCTAACCTCTATCGGTTAACTGCCGCTACGCGGTTATATCACCTGTCAAATTATCCGATCTTATCATGTTCCTAGCAATTGGTTTCTTCTTTCATCGCTAACTTAGGCATCATTAAGGTCCTATGACCGTTACTCAATAAGTGTTGAAGTGTCGCTCTCATTGTGTAATTTTGTAATAAACTGATGTCATCTCAGAATGATATTATCCGGCTATATAAGTCAAAATAAAAACCCTCTTATTATTTATATTACCTTGGACCACGAAGCGCTATGTTATTGAATGTTAATGAAAAATTATATATTGTATTCCTAATGTTGTAAAAATGCTTTAGAAGAGAAATCATCTGTTTTAAATTGAGACAATCACAGAGACATGGCTACAACATGAAAAGTCAATCATGCTAGATTTATATATAAAAATGAATACGTAAATTTGATAGTATTTTTATTTATTTATTATTATAATTTATACATTTTCAGCTTTTGCCTTAATGATTTCATGAATATCTATAAAATGTTTTATACTAAGAATTCATGTGGTGAGCATGGTTATTAAGAAGTAATTAATATGGAACATTTTGATGAGATTCATGTCTAAAATATATGTTCGTTGACAAGGTAACGCTGTACATCTTTTGCTTAGGGGTCGTTGGTTGGGTTTGAGGCGCGAACTTTGCGTGCGGTATCGATCGAAAACGGCCACGAGCACGCGATCGCGACCGCTGCACTGGCATTCTTTTCCCGCGACACTCATTATTTATCCTGAACCATAAATTTATTTTATAACCACGTTTCATTTCAACGTAAATACTTATGAGTAAAGCCACTATGACTTGAATTATCTTTTTGTAGACAAAAAATATGTGTTTCTTTGGCTATCAAGTTATCTAGTAATAATATTAGCATATAATGAACCAAATTCATATAACAAAAATATAAATAATGTTACAAAACATCAACAAAATTTTGAGACGTTTTGATAAGATTTTGACAGAGTTAGTGATACAGTGATGATAGATATCATTAGTGAAGTAGAATGGATGCGCGGGCGCAGGAAGATTAGGGGCGGAGGGTAACTGTGGGCGCGGTGTCGCGAGTGCCGTACCGCGGCGGGCGTGTGCCGCCGCCGCCGCCGCCGCCCGCTCCGCGTGTGTCTATGATGGGCTACATCATGGGATGCGCTTGTTTGAGAGGTGCGTGTAACTTTTTCTGGAAGGAATGTAAAAAATAGCTAAACCTGACCTCGCTGCGCTGTGACTGATTAGTAGATAAGATAAGTCACTTCATCCAACTATTGTTAAAGTTTTGCGGGCATAAACATATGGAAGCTGATTTTTTTATATTTTTTATATATAAAATAACAAGTATATAAAACCATTTCTATTAAAATTTCAAATTATATTCAAAATTAAAATCGATCTATCGATTACTTTACGAGCTTTGCATACATAAACATACGCAATCTGCATTTTTGTATAAAATATAAAGATTGGAGTCTAGCTCTAAATAATCTCATCTCGCATCTTGTCACACCAAAAATTAACAATAAAAGTGCATCATACGCTATTTTCAAGTTAACGATAATATTTTCTACATGGCATTTACAAAGAAAATAAATGACACATTTAAAGAATTAGTTGCGCACAACTTACCAGAATGTTTGTAAACAATGATCTGTTTCAAGTCCTTTTTCATGGGTTTAGTGCTCGAATTGAAAAAAAAGTAATGCTTTTGTATAATAAATAATACATCATCGCAATTTTGAACTTTTATGAGTCGGCACTGTATCTCTAATTACAATAATTCTAGTTAATATCTATATTATAGATATTGTCCATGGATAGCAGTAGATAATTTTTTACTATATATGGTTGGTAGAATATTAACATCCAAGCTCCGTACTACTATTTAACATTACTAGTATGAAGCTTATGTCAAATTTTAACCGATAGCAAGGCAAATGAACGGACGGTAAGATATAAGAACCGAGCATAAGTGGATTGTATGTTTATATCGCGTCCTCTTGCCGTTGCCATAACTTTGTGCTTTTAATGTAATGTTCCGTTCGGCTTCAGACTCTTGTTCTATGGTGTAACTAGAAATTGTCCGCGACTTCGTCCAAGCTTGCCTTGAAATTCACGTGGGATTCCCGGGAAACAATCTATCGCAATTAAAACATATTAAGTGTAGTCTTAGTGGACACGGTGTCGGAATATTTTTTTTATTTTAATGCATCAGAACAACTTCAAACCGCTCCCGGGAAAATTCCCGCGGTATTGCTGGGATGAAAAATATTATTTTATAACATTAAATTTGCTATCGATAAGTAAAAAAATCACATTGAAATTCGAGTTTTTTTAATCTGGCCATTTTAAATCATTCCGAGAAAAGTTCCCGCGGGATTCACAGGATAAAAAGTAGCGCAGAGTTTAAACCTATGAATTAGCTCGAAGCGCTTCGAAGCTTCAGATATGGCATGTTTAGAATGGTATAATAATATAACACCACACTTCTCTAAAGTGGATTTACAGTTATCTCGATGTGCATTATTTTAAATGTTTTCCTTAACTGTCAGTACGTGGCGATTACAATACTCACATTGACTGTCGAAATGGTGGTCGTTTCCCGGCCAATATTCGAATACAGGTCATTTGAATTAGATTCGACAGCGTTAGTCAGGAAGCTAATACGGCTGAACGAAATATAAAGTAGATTTTTTCATAAAACCATTTTAATGAATTTCAGTCATCTCGGTTTTGATAAAAAAAAGTTTATTGTTTTACTTTCGAAATGGTATTGCTTATGGAAAATATGATCGGGTAGTTGAAACGTTTCACAATAAATTCTAAAGCAATGTTCTTATAAAAGGAAAGAAAGGAAGGAAAGGAAGTAGGTACTACTTTAAAAAACAATGTTGTCGTCATATTTTTAAAACACCATGATGAAAATAAAATTTAAAAAATTATTAATACACTATTTGACTCAAAAAATGACGTCATAAATTGCTGCACTCGTACAATAACAAGGCCGCTTGGACGTTTTGTCAGAAGATAAAGAGTGTCTTAGTTGATGTGACTGCCATTTACCATGTTATGAAGCCAGAACTTCAAGTATAACTCATCAGAAGTACAAAATGTAATTAATTGGTTTTCAAATCCCCACAAGTCTTTACAACCACTCGTTTTTACTTTGCTGGTATAAGACTAATTAATATTAGAGCTTTAAACACGTAGCTTTGCACGCGTATCTTTGGGTCCGTGTTCTTAGGAAAGTATATTTGCAGTATAAAAACATCTTGTATGCTCATTCCCGCCATTCTAATAAAATACATACCAAATTTTATGATGATCGGTTCATTATCAAGGCCGTGAAAAACAAACAAACATTCTAAAATACAAACATTCTTCATACCTTTCCATTCATAAATAACATTTTTATGAATTAAATAATTGTTTTTATACTAGGGTTAAAATTAAAAAAGCAATTCTTTTATTTCTTTACTTGATGTTTTTATACAAAATGTAGACAAACAAGCTGTTGAAATAACTCTGACGCCACGGGAAGTGATTATATCATAAACAAATCATGCACACCGAGACGCGGTGCAATAGGGTTGCATTTGCATCCCCTGTCTGTTGTTTAATATTGTTAAATGAAATCGATGTTTGAATAAATAAATAATTGAAGTTTAGATCATAGCTGGCACCCAAGCAACCTAAGAGAACTATGATGTTAAAGCTGATCCACGTTGATCCAGCTACTGGCTTCAAATTCGAAGGAAGTCAATGCTGGCTTAGTACTGGCACTGTGTAAACGACGAAGTCTACTGACCAGCTAGCGTCGTACAGACTACAAATCTATTCACACGATGCCAATACTAAGCCAACACTGGCTTTCTTCGAATTTGAAGTCAATAGCTGCATCAATGTAAATTAACCTTTACGTTTCGAGGCCATCTCTGCAGGGCTTAGACGAAAATAAGAAAAAGCCATGGAGAATTAGGAATCAACGAGGGCTAAATGATATAGCATTCTATGCAATATATTGCCAATATGAGTCATATTTAGACACCGTCTATGAAAGCATGTTGTGGGTATATCTGGGCTTTTTAAGGCCATGAATGGGTTAGTATGAGGAACTATGAAAATGTGATATTGAAGCAAACTCGCCAGTGCAAATAGTAGCAATCAGAGACATACTGATTGCAACATCTATCTATCACGATAAATTCGTTTGGAGAAACACTGTCCAGTGATTCAATAGAAATGATAAAGTTCTAATTTAGTATCCATATTTGATACGATAAACTCAAGAAGTCAACAGGACATTATGTTATCACAAATGTGCAAGCTTGGAATATTATTCCCGTTTTCCCTTATGTTTATTTGCCTAAATGTAAGACGTCATACGACGCGTTCATTGTATTTATATGCAGCTGGGGAAACAACAATATTTTTTCCACAAGTGTATGACGTGCATTGTTGTATGCAGTAAAACATGATTTGTTATGCAAATTTAACAATGTATACTAAAATAGCACGTACCTAGAATAAACATTATTATTCACAAGCAACCAGCAATGGAAATATTGCTCCGAACGTAAATAACTATTTATGGATTAGTGGCGACGCATTGGGATAAAAGCGAGGCAGGTCAATCGAGACTTGTCATATTCATAGCACTAATGTCGAGTTTCTATAATTATCCTATAATCCATTTATTTATAACACGCTTTTCCACCTTATCTTTGGAAGAAAATTTTATTACTTGGTAGGTAGAGTTTATGTCAAATTTTACCACTAATAAGAAGAATAAATGGGTAGTAAGACTTAGGAACCGATTGTTTTTTAACTGCGACGCGTTGCCAGCCTTTAGGATGAGATGGGATAGGTAAGACGGAACAGGGGAAAGCTTAGTAGGTGGGCCATCGAAACCCACACAGACACATCGTACGAAACACGATTAGATCATGGCAAGCAGTTTCACGTATTCACACCGATCGAGCCGGCGACCAGCGGGCTGTAATCAAGATAATGTTTCTAGCATGGCGGTACCACTTATATGGTTGTTACTGAATTTTTAAGTCGGATCGATCCTTTAGTTTGCGTGGTTCTTAAAGGTGACAAGAAAGATAGGTAAGACATAAGAGTCCCGTACACTTTATAAACGTCAACTCTTTGGTGATGGTTATTTGGCTACAAAATCCTAAAGAGAGTATTTAATGTAAGCAATGTTCGTTAGTCAATTGATATCCACTGCTAAGCGTTGTATATACTACCAAAGTTTGCGTCACAAATCCCAGGCCTCCAGTTTCCTTATCCAATCAGACCGGCGACCTTGCTCAGGTCGTCTGTCCACTGGGCTAGAGGGCGTCCTACGGTACATTTACCGAGACGTTATTTTCAACCAAGGACTCGTTTGTTTCATGGGGCCGTGGATAGACATGATGGGCCCACTATCACTTCAAATTACTAGTTTTGACGAGCTATGTCGGTTACCTAACACGGTAAAGGAGAATATCTCTAATATTATAAAATTATTCTAAACATACCGTGTCTGTACATTGAAGGAAGCTATTTAAAAAACAAACAACTGAAATAAACTACATAAACCATCTATTTTTAAATTTCTATAATTGCCTTTTTCTTCGGGATTCACGTAAACTACTGGGCCGATTTCGGTGTAGTTTTCACCGATCGACAGCAAATTTTAATGTAATAAAATATGTGATACTTTTTGTACCGGGAATTCCGCGAGAATTTTCGAGGTTTGAAGTTGTTCGGGTGCATACAAATTAGCTTATTCCGACACAATTTGAACTAAATCGATAGCTTACGTTCTTTATTAAATGCTGCGGTATTTTGTGCCCCAGGAATCCCGCGGGTATTTCATGTCAAGCGTGGATGTAGTCGTGAGCCTATCCTAGTCTCTAATAAATAGCCTTAATTCGATTTTATATAGATCATTTCTGTTTTTAAATTTGGATAAACCAACCAAAGTGATTAATATAAATAAAATGTGCCTTTTCACCAAATTGATTCAGTTTGGTTAATCGATCTAATATCAGTGTTATTTCTGATATGCGAAACACCCAAGCTAGCTTTCTAGGTAATGTTTACATAAAATTCGTGCAAAATCGTTTCATAACCGTAAATGAAACCAATAAACTGGAAAACTAACTTCAACTATAACAATATTGGGTTATCTCTTGGGAGTACTCCTATGTATAATGTTGGCTACACCGTCAGGCAACTGATTAACTTAAAAGCTTTCCTTGATAATAAAAATATCCGTTAATGAGTATTGTTAGGAATTAATAAATCGGTACTTCATTTTATGTTCTAGTTATTTTAAAAGGTTATTCTGTTGTTTTAATATAAAATAAATTTAATAAATACTTCAAATGTTATGATCGTCCTTGTTGCTGCAAAATTAGCAATTAAATAATTTGATAATAATATTCATATAAATTCGGTAAAGTATAGGTATAAAGTTGTATTCCAATTATGTTCGTTCTTACGAGGCTTAAGGAATAAAATGTGGATTTAAGAGAGCAAAAGGCTTTAACTTAATTTATTTCTCATAATTCCAACCCTAAAAGTACTACATTGAAACAATTTTTCAGATATACATATATAATGTCTACATCGCAAGCAAAAATACACAGACCACATATTCAAATACATACCTACATTATGTATAGTAGATATATAAAAATATAGAATAGAGAAATATATTGATTATTTACTTATTATCTGTCATGCAAGAACTTCGTAATTTTTTTTTACAAAAACAAAACCGACTTTAAACTTAAAAAGCATAAAATAAATATTTATCCTCCTTTCTACAATATCTTGAAGTCGGTGCCAAGTACAACATAAAAGACAACAACAAATTTACAAAAAATAGTATTTTTTATGTTTTACTTGACACCGACTTCAAGATGTTCTAGAAAGAAGTAGGTTAAATATTTATTTTTTGGTTTTTAGTGTGAAGTCGGTTTTGTTTCTGTTAAGTTTTATATATTTTTTACTTTTTAGTTGCGCAAATACTTGAATAGCTTTCGAAATAATATATTAAGCGCCTCTAGGAATTGTACTACTAACATCCCAAGGTCTCTCTCTCTCTGTCTCTTCGGTGTAGACGCACGTCAACAAAGGTTACTCTCGATTTCCTTTCGATCCACTCATCAGATCCTGTCTTGTTGACAATGGGATTAATTCGGGAGTATACACTTTCGATCAAGAAAAAATTTAAAATCTGTCTACAATTAATGGAGAACGCGTAACAAACAATTTACAATTGTTTATCACGAATTCCCTGGAATCCACTGATCAGATCCTGACTTCTTGATCATCGAATCACTTCGGAGTATACACTTATGAATAAAGAAAAAAAAGTGTGTGTGTACTTATGTATACGCGTTAGAAGTTATACATCTTTGGCGTGACAAGATAAAAATCTTTTCAAATATATTTATCTTTCGCCTTATTCTACGTTTGTAGAAAAAACGACACTAACAATAAAAAAACTAAAATGTTGACTATAGCTAACTTCAGGGTGTCGGTTTTTCGTGACGGTGTGTGCGCGCATCGTAAAAAAATACTCTCATCATTTTTCCCTAATGCGCCAAAATAAGTATAACTTCAAAATCATTGAAAATCGGTCCAAAATTGAAGGAGATATCGTGTAACAAAAAAACTCGTTTAACAATTTTCGAGGGTTTCTCTCGAATTCTCTGGGCACCGTTCATCATTAGATCCTGACGTAGAAACTAAGATCATCTCGGGAGTATACTCTTTCGAATAAAAAATAATAATTTGAAAACCGGTACACAATTGACAGAGTTATCTGCGTAACACACATACAAAAAAACATGCAGACGAATTGGTAGTTGGTTAAAATACATTAGTTGGTCGAATATTGGTCTGTCGTTTCCAAGGACGCATATCCTAATCTGCTAAGCTTAATCCAACTTTTTTATTTCTCACGACATTGTCCAGGTTGTATAATTTGCAAGATCTATTGCCTATTCACGCAATCAATTTGGGATGGTGACGGGTTTTTTAAGACGATTAAACAACTTCTGATAAATTCCGCATAAGCCCGGACAATCAATGTTAAAGCTTATAATTCCACTAGTTTTGTGCTAAAAGTGTAATATATCGAATTTTCGTATTAGCCTTATTTATTGAATATATCTGAGAATAAGTTTCTACCTTTCCATATAAAGCTTTTGAGCGTTAACTGGGTTATATCTCTACATAGCGCTCGCTAAAACTGGTTACTTAACCCTTGCAATGCAAGGCATCCATGGGAGTGCAGTAGCTACAATAGCTAAAATGGATATTCAGTTGTATTTCATACAACTTTGTTGCTTTTCTTCATTGGATACATACATTCGTTGAATTCATTACTTGCTCGTTTTTGCTTATTAAAGCACTTATCTTGTTGAAAAATAAGAAATAATTTTTATATGCCGCTATGATGTAATTTTATAAATAAAAGATATTATCGTTATTTTGGGATTTTGATAAATCAATGTATTTGCATTGCGCATACAGTAAACAGATTTTGCCCTGAGTGGGACATATGTCAAATTATATAAGAACATTGAACCTGTATACTTTGACACACTTGCTTATGCATCTGGTGGAGAGACCAGATGAATGACGACATATTAAAAATTCAAAACAAAGCGAGGCGGACGATAGGACGGGCGGACGGTGAACGCAGAGGGCGGGCGGCGATCGAAGAGCGCGCGCGGTGCCTGGGGCTGGGGGGCGAAGTAACGATCGCACCGCCGGCCGCAGTCTTCCAGCCGCGAGCGCGCCGCGAGCATGAGCGACGTAGGCACGCTCGCCGCCATGGACGCGTTCGCGGGCGGCGCGAGGCGCAGGAGCGCGCGCCTGCCACCGCCGCCGCCCTTCGTGCCACCACCGCCGCCGCAGCGCCATGACCACTACTACGTGCGGCGCAAGTCGCCAATACCCAAGCATGCGGGCAACCTCACGCTGTTCGCGAGAAACAACGGTACCCCCAAAACACGAAACCTCCACCTGCACGTGCACTGCACGAACACCCATTCATCATCACGTCCCTGCACATGCACTCGCCCTTCAGGCATCCCATTGTTATAATCTATCACTTGACCTCCGCCGCAGCGACACCTATTCACAATGTCAATGTCATTCCTCTGCAGCAACAGTGGCACTAGTTGCCATTGATCGTTATATACTAATATCATGTTAAGGTTTAATTTTCGAATTTTATGTGAGTTTCAAAGCCGTCTGCACTAAGCTGCGCCGTCAAAGTTATATCAGATATAACTGTTAGTATTTCGTAAGAAACACGTATAACAAAGGAAACTATGTAATTGTAAGTTGTCAAATATAATTTAAAAACCATTTTTTCCTAAATACTAAGTTAATTGCATGACAATGACTTGTCGATCGAAATAGGTTTTAAAATGAGTTTATTTTATTTTCAATTTAGACTGTTTTAATCGATCATATTTTTTAAAACAAGTGTTAGGTTTTATCAGATACATCACTCCAAGTCTAACTTCCTAAGTCCATAAACTTAACACTACAGCATTGGTTTTTATAATAATATTTGTTTTGTGTTAAATCAAGAACTTTATTGAACTTACTGCTTTAAATAAACCTCCAAAAAGGTTGATATTAAAAATTCCATTACCGGCGACTAAGCTAGATTACATTTTCACTGCTGTAACTAAATTATTCATTAATGGTGCTCCCTAGGGCAGGACCGCCCACACTAACCGACTCCTTTCATAACAAAGTAAATTATCTTTCTGCCATTGTTAGACTTCGCAGTCCACTGGTATTGTATAATTAAATCATGCTAAATTCATAATCCTTGGTCAAATTTAGCTTTTATGTGAACAAAGAGATAGATGATTGCAATATTTAAAATATGTAATAGCCTAAATTAAAATAATGCGTAGTTTAATCATTCTTGAAATGTATAAAATACATGTATTTTTTATAGATAAAATTCTTGAAATCTTTACTATGACTTTCAAACTTATATGTTTGTTTATTTATTTATTATTGTAATGTGTGTAGTCTTTGTCAGAGCGTGTTTATAGTGTATTATGGATGTGATTAAAAAAAAGAGTAATTGTGAACGCTACGAGGTGTAGAAGAAAAGTTCAATGTTTGATAGTATGCTTCATTGTGTGGCGCCGTAAACGATTTCGATCTCAATAAATAACCGTCAGAGGCGTCGCACGACCTTGTGGAAACTATTTGCGGCATGCTTTTTAGTCTAGTTTCATTTTCGGTACCGATGAGAATTGCGTGTACAATCCATTCGATGCATACGCGTCAATCATGATGCGGTTCTTACTTCCTCGTTGTGCTGGATATTATATAAGAGATTCCGATGAAATTTTACTATTGAGCTGACCGATGCGTTGTTGGCTTAATTGATTTCGGCTTAGATATCGTTTAA